>CM039666.1:15502926-16239551 GCA_022405105.1 Aristolochia contorta
TCCAAAGAAAAATCCTATGCTTGGGGAGAAAAAAAGGGGACCAAATCTTTTTCCATAAATGATCCGTTGGACCCAATTTGAGCTTTTGTTGGTTTGATTGTAGTTCTTTGTATACTATGTAGTATGTATGTTTCATGGAAAAATCTCCACTTGGGCTTAGGGTCCAAATTGGAGTATTGGATGTCGATCTGATACTGGTTGCTTGAAGGACTAAATTCGCCATGTCCTCAGGCCAAATTTCGTTGACGTGGGATGAGTTGATATTCCCTAAGTCTTGAAGATCGAGCAAGCTCGATCATCTTGGGTGGACTGGGACAATGAATTTCTTAGGTTGATTGACTAATGTAAGATTCGGGTAGCCATTTATCTTACCAGAGAGAACTATTTCGTCCATATTCAACTTGGATATTGAAAATGTTTTCAAAATTGTTAAGGAGGGGGTGTATTTGCTTCTGTAAACTGATTCTCCCTATTTCCTTTTCAACGGGATTTATGGATCGTAATTCCATATTTTCCCCTCATGAGCATGGCCCATAAATATTTTTTATCAGTAAACATCAGCCACACAAGTTTTAATCTGAAAGCCATGGTTAATGATTTTAGATTTCTTATCCCAAGTCCGCTAATACCGGATTTAATAGGTGAATTTTGTGTGATCCTAGTGAATCCCACAAAAATCCCTAAATAGGCGTTCTATATCTTTCAAAATTTTATGGGTAGGTCAAAGCAGGTAATTATGTGAATTAGGAGGCAATACTTAGTCGAGTAGTGACAAAAAGAAGGAAATGAACGATGTGGCTAAAAAAACTGATGCGGTCAACAACGTATTAATTACTAAAACCCCCAGCTATATGTTGTTTTAGTCTAGTCACACCTCTACTGTTCATTATATGTCCACATCATTTGCATTTGGTCTTTAATCTATTATTGTCAATCATTGAACAATGATTTCATCCAATGTAATGTTTGCTTTCTCTTGGTGGCAACTAATATGCACATATATGAGTTAATAACACTCAAGTAATATTTATGTGAAAAGTGATACTATAATTAAAATCACATTGAATCTAACTAAAGACCAGAAATTATTATCTAAATACTAATAAGCATCAATTTAGCAGTAATAATAATAAATATTATTGTTTAGCATAGCAGCGTACGTAGTCAATTTAAGAATAACTTCTATCATTGAAGAATTCTATAAACAATCACCCAAAACAAGAAACAAATGTAGAAAAAAATTATGAATTAATGTATATAGTGTTTGGAAAATTAACCGAAAAAGAAAGCATGCTGGGAACAACCTGCAACGATGATTCTAATCCAATTTTGCAGTAATATAAATATTGATGAATGGTGACATGAGAATAATGTTGTTTGACAAGGATCTCTTGTAGTAGTTTATAGGAGCAAAACACTATGTATGAAAGTGAACTAATGAGTATCGGACTTATCAAAACCTAGCCTGATACTCCATACCAACACTTGCTGTCAAATTTACGTTTGATTTGTTAGTCCATCATAGTATTTGGCTTTTTTTTTTCTTTCTTCTTTGTTTTCTCAATTTGTACAAGCAATAATAAGATTTATGCCTTACATGTACTAGAAACAAGAAATATAAGGGCCGTACTCCTGCTTGGATATTAACCAAGGATATATCTAAGGGAGGTGCTACTTAATGGCTAGTGCAAGCAAATCCGTACTCCTGCTTTCCAAGGAGCAGGACATAGAGTGTATCCTTCTATATAAGTTTTAGTGCTTCACATGAGCAGTTACGGAATTTAGTGATTACATAACTTGTTTTTTTTTTTTTTCCTAAAATCATTTCTTCTTTATCGATGCATGTCTTCTTTCTTCGTACTTAACTTGTCATAGAGGCACTGAAATATGGCGCATACAAAATTTCCAATCAGTGCCCTTAGTGTTAGACTTTAGGTCTAATAAATAACATAATACATCATGAGAATAGACGAATAATATGTATTGGATCCGTGTATTGTAAAACGTTATACAAATATAATCGAATTGAAATAAGAAAGATAACGGGAGCGTACCTTTCATCTTGGAATAGTAATTGAATTGAAGTAGTGTACAACCAAACCTTTTCGAATATGTTTTTACAAGTGATAAGCTTGCTTCCCTTCAGCCAGACTGGGTGTGCATTAAGCCTTAGCCTCACTTGTAAAACCATGGAGGATTTTATAGATTCTAATGGGTACTTCAGAGAGATACAACTCTTGGGAGAGACGCAACCCTTGAGAGAGATGCAACTCTTGGGAGAGATGCAACACTTGGGAGAGATGCAACCCTTGGGAGAGACGCAACCCTTCAATGTACCCCATTATATCTACCTCTATAGGGGGATGTGCTGGCCATTATTCCCTGTACTTAACGTCCAATGACAAAGTATTTAGAAGTGGGCCCCACACCCATAAGTCATGGTAATATTTATAAATCAATATTTAAAACCATAAGTATAGACCTAATAGGAAAGATGGAAATCAAGGCATTCCACCGTCCATAGCATACTCAGTACCTGAAGAGCTCAAGGTAAAGCTCTATACCACCATGAGTATTAGCCGTAAAGGAAACTGTGCCTACGTAGTCCCATTGGCCTGAACAATTTGGAGACTCAACCATCACTCCCTATTCAGACCCTCATGTATACATGCACAAGTGCATAACTAATAGGGAAGCTGAATCTCAAGGCACACCATGAGTACTCATATAATCACACAAAAACATATGCATTCATTCAAATTTGTTTTCATTCCATGGAAAATATAATACAATGTCATGACATTACAAATCAATGAGACCATAGTTCATACAAAATAATGTTCTCCCACTTGGTCTCATAATTACAAACAAATTAAACCCATGTTCCCCACATGGACAGAGAAACTGGTCATGGAAGACACTCAGTTAGTGGATCAGCTAAATTGTTCTGAGAGGTTATTTTGAGAACAATAACTTCCTCCTTCATTAGCATGTCTCTAATATAGTGATATTTCCCTTCAATATGCTTAGCCTTGGAGTGACTCTTAGGATATTTTGTGATAGCAATAGCAGATGCGTTGTCACAAAAGAGAGGGATAGGTCGCTCCACACAGTCCACCACTAGAAGACTCCGCAAGAATTTGGGAAGATAGACAACCTCTCTTGTATCCAAGTTCATAAATATATATTTTGCTTCCATTGTTATTTGCGTTACACAGTCTTGCTTCTTGTTTTTCCAAGAAATGGCACCTCCGCCAAACATAAAGATAAAGCCAGAAGTAGACTTGCAGGTCTCAACGCATCCTTAATAATCTGAGTCAAAATAACCAATTAATTCCAACTTGTCCGCCTGATACGTTAAAGCATATGAATTAGTTTGTTGCAGATAGCGCATTACCTATTTAACTCCTTCCCTATGAGTGAAACCTGGATTAGCATGAAACCGGCTAAGAACACCAACAACATAAGCAAGATCAAGTCTTGTACACATAAGAGCATACATTAAACTCCATACAACAGAAGCATATGGATATTTCGATTTGTCCAACTTATCTTTGATTCGAGAAGGACAATCCACTTGACTCATCTTTTTAGTGTTGTCATAAGGTACTTTACCTTGAATACAGTTGGACATATGAAATCGATCCAGAAGAGTGTCTATATATTTCTCTTGAGATAAACTCAATTTTCGCAAAGCCCTATCTCGTAGAATTTTAATACCGAGAATACAAGAAGCTTCCCCAAGGTCTTTCATATCAAACGTCTGAAATAACCATGTCTTTATACCTAGTAGCATTTTAATATCATTCCCAGCTAATAAAATATCATCTACATATAAAATAAGAAGAACAATGCATCTCCCACTATTTTTATATAAACACAACAATCTTCTGAATTCTGAGCAAATCCATACTCCTTGACCGCTTTATTGAGCTTGATATTCCACTGTCTTGAGGCTTGTTTCAAACCGTAAATGGATTTTTCCAATTAACACTCCTTCGATTCAGTTCCAGTGCTAATAAATCCACAAGGTTGTTCCACATAAATTTCCTCACCTAAATCTCCATTAAGGAAAGCAATTTTAACATCCATCTGGAACAACTCGTAGTCATAATATGCGACTAAGGACAAGAGAATTCTTATACACTATATATGTACAATAGGAGAGAACGTTTCATCATAATCGATCCCATACTGTTAAGTAAAACCCTTGGCAACAAGATGAGCCTTGAATATTTCAACTTTACCTTCAGAATTTCTCTTTTGTTTTGTAAAAAACCACTTGCACTTAATGGGCTAAATAGATGCAAGATGATCAACAAGTTTCCAAACTTTATTTTTATACATGGAGTCCATCTCTTCTTCCATTGCCAACTACCATTTATCAATGAGTGCTTGTTCATAAGTGGCAGGATCAGTAGCATCTTCATTCAACCTTATTCTTTCATAAGTTTCTCCAGCATATATATAAAAATCAGAAGATGATATAAGTTGACTAGGTTTTCTATCTCTTGTACTTCTTCGAATATCCGTTTGACAGGAAACCTCTTCTTTAGTTGGAGATTCAGAGGTGGACATTTCCACAATTTCTTCCAAGTGAGACTTTGTACCTAGATCTTCATCACAATCAAATCTATCCTTAATGAATTTTACATGTCTACTTTCAAAAATTACATTCTCATTGGGATCAAATAACCTATATCCTTTTGAATTTTCGGAATACCCAACGAATAAACACCTTCTAGTCTTAGCCTTCACTTTATCCTTAGGATCCAGATTTAAAACATGACCAACACATCCCCATACTTTAAAATGGTTAAGACAAGGAGTTTTTCTGACCATACTTCATACGGTGTTGTCTCAACCGACTTTGAAGGCACTCTGTTTAAGACATAGGTAGCAGTTAATAGTGCTTCACCCCAAAAGGATGTTGGCAAATTTGCAAGTGCCATCGTAGATCGAACCATCTCTAGTAAAGTTCGGTTTCTCCTTTCAGCTACACCGTTCTGCTCAGGTGTATAAGGCATGCTAAACATATGGATAATCCCATTAGATATGTAAAAATCTGAGAATAACTCTAAACAATACTTTCCACCTCAGTCAGAGTGCAAAGTTTTGATTTTCTTTCTTGTGGCATTTTCTACTTCCAATTTGAATGTCTTGAAATAATCAAAGGCTTCATTTTTCCTTTGAAGTAAATATATTCTTCCATATCTTGAAAAATCATCAATAAATGTGATAAAATATGAATGAGCATTTCGAGTATTCACATTCATAGGCCCACATATATCCGAGTGAATAATCTCTAAAATATGAAAACTCCTAAGATTTTGGATGGAAAAGGCATTTTCATCATTTTGCCATAAACACAACATCACATGTAGGAAAATCTTTCCGTGAAAAAAATTCTGTAATAATCCTTGAGTCACAAGTTTAAATATCATATCCTTGTTTATATGCCCTAATCGTAGATGCCACAAATATAATTCATTTACCTTTATATCCGTAGAAGAAGAAATATTAAACACCATATTTTCACTAAGATGCAATTGATATAAATTAGAATTCCGAAAACCACTCAAAATAACTGTGTCATCTTCTAGCATAAAAAACTTTCCATTTCCAAAAAAAAAGGTAAATCCAAGTTTCTTAAGACAAGATACAAATAATAGACTTCTCCTCATAGAAGGAGCATAAAGGCAATCTACTAATTCAAAAAATTTATTATCAGCAAGCTTTAGATGGTATGTTCCTATGCCTTCCACTACGGGCTTTTTCATCGTTCCCCATATAAATAAAACTTGCACCTTCATCAATCTTTCACCAGAATCAGCCCACCAACTAACAGGTTTCAAGTTTCAAAATATAAGGACTTACTCGTTTTCCTTTGTTGTCCCCCCTACATTGTCTTCAATGTTTGCAATATTTCTTAATATGCCTAGGCTTATTGCAGAAGAAACATACACGTTGATTTGCGTGTACTTCAATTTTCTGTTCATTGACTTTCTTGTCCTTGAAGTTTTGAAACTGAAAATTTCTTCCCTTCTTCTTAAAATTCTTATTCTTCGGCTTCAAAACTATATTAGCACTAGGTGAGGGTTTATCCAGATTAATACCTGAATTGTGCCTCTCAGACTGGTGTTTGATATTATTCACCAATTCAGAAATTGTCTACTTCGTCTTGGACAGAGAAAAAATCTTGAAGATATTTCAAAGATTTTGGTAAAGAGTTCACAATGGTGACTACCTTAGTTTCTTTATCCATTGGTCTACCATGATACTGTAACTCATCTGCCATAGCAAGCATGTCATTTACATACTTTCTCACATCAGCGTTTTCCTCACCCTTGACACAAGTTAATTTTATCCATAAATTATTGATGTGAGTAGACAATTTCTTTTTATATTTGGCCTCAAGCTGGTCCAAAATCTCTTTTGCAGTAGGGACATGGAAATAAGTCATCAAAAGACTTTCACTAAGAAATCAAGAATATGTGACCTATAAATTTCGTTTGCATCATTCCATTGCATGAATTTCCTAATGTCGTTCTTATATTGTTTCATATTGTTGGGGTAGTTCACTTGGAAAGGTGTTTGCGGAGGAGTATCCACTTTGATAATTCTATCAAATCTATAGCCTCGTAACATCAATTCAACCTTTGTGACCAGTTCACATAATTTGTTCCATCAAGTATGGTTTTCTTCAAAGACTTAGCAAATGAATGTCTACTACTTGATGTTCCTGTTATCCAAAAATATTTCAATATTTTGGGAGAACATACACAATAATACATTTAGCTCAATCATCTAGTACTCCCACTTACCCTTTGGGGATTCATGAGAGATACTAGGCAAATTATTCATTCATCTAGCACTCCCACTTACCCTTTGGGGATTAATGAGAGATATTAGGCAAATCATTCAATTATCTAGCACTCTCACTTACCCTTTGGGGATTCATGAGAGGTACTTGGCAAATCATTCAATCATATATCACTCACACTTACCCTTTGGGGATTCATGAGAGATACTATGCAAATCATTCAATCATCTAACACTCTCACTTACCCTTTGAGGATTCATGAGAGATACTAGGCAAATCATTCAACGGATAATGAACAAACAGTAACATCACATATAAACAAGCAAACAAATTAATTTATACTTACCCTTAGGGGATTCATATAAATTAATTTTTTATATACAAATTAAATTATACAACTTGCATTACCCTTTGGGGAATTTTCTCATTATATAATAAAATCAGTATAACAATTAATGCAAAATTATTCACAAATAAACACACAAATTTAATTTAAAAAAACAATTCGCATTACCCTTTGGGGATTTTTCAAATCATATTATTAATTTAATTTTCACATTCAAATACATAAATATAATTATAGTAATTCAATAAAATCACTAATAAAGCATTACAAAAAATTAAATTAAATTCGGAATAAAAAAACACTTGAAAACACATTTTGGTCCAATATATATGTAAATCCTGGTCCGGTTAATATTTCTAGGTCATTATTGGCCCGAACCGCACAAAACCTTGCGGTCCCCTACGGCTCACAATCCAGCCCACACCCTGCAGCCCATAGACTACAGCATCTCACACCCAAAAGCCCGCGTGAAAGTTGGACCGCACAAAAGAAGGCTCGGGCGAAGGCTGGCCTGCACAAAAAGTAGGTCCGCCAGAAATACTGGTGCGCAAAAGGCAGGCCCGCACGATGGCAGGGCAGTTCTAAGGCGGGCCAGCTTTAATGCAGGCCTGCACAATAGCTGGCCCTGCGCACCAAATCCACGCGCGGCATTGAGCCCGCGCGCATTAGGGTTTAGCTCGTCTTGAACGGCAGAAAACACTTCCAAAACTAATAGCTAAAATAGCTAATTTATATTCAAATAAATAGCTAAAAATCTAGAAAAATCCGAACAAATCCAGAAACATATAAACACTAAGAATCTATCTTCATAATACAAGCAGAGGCGAAATCACTTTCTTATTTCAATTTGATTATATTTGTATAATGTTTACATAATAGGGATCATATACATATTATATGTCTATTTTCATGATGTATTATGTTATTTATTTGTCCTAAAGTCTAACTAGTAAAACTTGGTTCTTTCTGTTTTCTTTCAAGTAATTTCATTTATCTAATCCAGCTCTGAAGATGAAATGTTTTTAGTCATCATTTCTAGCTCTTCAGGTGAATGTTTTGTTCCTCAAGTGTAGTTCCGATGGTTATACTTAATTATGGTTATTTTACAGGAATAGGGCCTCATGTTACTCTCAACCTCTTTGATCTTCCCCAAGCACTAGAGGATGACTATGGCGGATATTTGTGCCCAAAACTAATGTACGAATTTGTTGCTTCGAAAATCATCAACCACTATGTTAGTTTGATAAATACTATTAAGTCATGGAAGGTTCTACATGGGGAATTTTTTTGAAGTAGCCTTTCAGACGGTTCCATGTTGAATGTATTGTTTCTAGTGCAATGAGGATTTTACTGCATATGCAGGTGTGTGGTTTAAAGAATTTGGCGAAAGCGTCAAGACATGGATTACTTTAGTGTGTTTTATTTTCTTTGAATAATTTTCCTTTTATATTGTTTTCAATTTTTCTCAATTTATATTACTTTTTAACTATTTTTATAATATTTTAGTTTATTAATTATTTATTATCTGAATTAATCGAAAATAATGGAAAACAGTAATGAAATATTCGGGCAAAATGGAACGAAAGTAATCGGGCGAAAATGGAACAAAAATAAATGGGTGTAATGAAATTGCTATAATAAACGGATGAGACGACACTAATCGGGCGAAAATGGAAGACACACTAATCGGGCGAAAATGGAAGACACACTAACCGGGTGAAAACTAAATGGACGAAAACGAAAAAAAATAAACAAAAATAAACGGGGAAAACGGTAATGGTATAAGATGTCGTAAATGGATATGGTAATACTGTTTAGTTCTGTTTACACCCCTACCGGAGTCGGAGCAAGAAGTGGAAGGAGCGGAAGTACGGAATGCAGAATTAAGAACTCAAACACCACAAGCTCCAAAGCAACGAATAGGAGGAATCGATGAAGAGGAGTACGAATCTCTATCCATAGATTCAGACAAGAAAGCTATTAAAGGCAACTGGATCTTAGTAACTAGGAACAGACGAAAAACCCGAAAACCACTCCGGTCTGGAATTTTTCGTTTTGACGACTCCATCTTCAAAACGGAAGAATGGGTCGAAAAAACGAAAGCAGAAACAAGAAAGAGCCTCAAATTCATGATCACAAAAGGTTGAAAATGCTCCTACATCAGGTTTCCCATGCCGTCGTAGAGAAGCTACGACACCATCAGCCTAGGCGAGGATGTCTACTCATTTATCACATCAGACTCCCCAGGAGGACATGCAAAATCTTGCTATCTAGGAACAAGAGGACCCTAAGAAGACTACACATACCATACAGAGCTAAACCCAGATTCAAATGGTCACACCTACTTAAAGCACTAGAGGCTGTCTCACCATTGAGGGGAAATGTTCAACCAGAAGTTAATGTGCTGGAACCTCGCCTAGCCAAGAGTGAACATTTGCTGACAAGGTGCAGCCGGGCGACTACATAAATCACCATGTTCGAGAAACTTTGGGAAGACGGAGAGCGAAGCCTCTAGCATGCTCTAACTTTCCAACCAAACGACAATTCAAGTAAAGTCAAGGTTGAACTATGGCTTCAATACAGGATTGTGACTAGACTGACCACCAAACCAGCAATCTCACAAATTAATGCACGCACCTGGCTGATCTGGCTGAAAAGACTGAAGGAAAAGAACAATCTCCAAGATGGCATCAACACCACCAACTGATTCTCCAACCCCTCTTTACTGCCATGGAAGAATCATAAAAGCGGTAGATCGGTGGGAGCAATCATCACTGGCTTGAGACTAATGGAATCCCAGCCAAATTATGGAGTTATGGAGCCTTAAAGACTATATTTACCAGCTATGGGCAGCTAATCAAACTGGATCACATCACGCTAAAAAGAAGAGACCTGACGAAAGCTACAGGGATCATGCAAAGGCAACAGAATCGAGTTAGTTGGCGGAGAGCGAACTATCGTCATCAGATCCAAAACCTTCAAAATTATCGGCCACTGGAAAAACCCTTCACCAGAGGCAAGAACGATGATTCTGAACCCGGAAATGAGTCGAAGCAGACTCCACACTCCCAAAGCCAAGTCATGAAACAGAAAACCAACTCAGGTGGAAAAGAGGTATGATCCCCCTTACCTTCGAAATCAAATTCAAATTCGGCCTATCCCATCGGGAGACAAAGTCATCATCAAAATCGCCATCGAGACCATGCGAACAGACTACTGGAGTGGTGTGAGGTGACTCCTCGGCATAGGCGGCATGGTCAAGAAGATCTCGAAAGATCAAGTGATCACATCGCAATTAATCTACACAATTGCTTCACCCCCTGCAAAACCTTCAAATCATCCCAACTTCCCATGCTACTAATTCCACACCAACCCCTACCACCACCCCTGTCTTTAAATCACTACTCTCCCCTTGCCTATATAACAACCCCATATTCTCCATAGAAATCATCGAGCTTCCTTACCAACCCATACAAACCATGGCACCCAGGCACACATACCATCGAAGAAACAAGACTTCCTCCATCCCCAATGGGTAAAGAGAACCACCGCGCCAAGGTGGAGGTGATCTGCCAAGAGTGGCTGTCGATTAACATCAGCCAATCTCAAGGCACAGTTGCGGCAACAGGGATAGGCTCGGAGTGCGCAGAGGGCGAGGTGGTTAGATGAAGTTACTATCGTGGTATGTAAGGGAACTTGGAAGCCCCTATAAACAGGCCAATGTGAAAGAAGTTTTGAAGAAATCTGGAGCAGATGCAATTGTCCTCCAGAAACCAAACTGTCGGATGTTTCCGACAAAATTATTCAATCAAAAGCGCTTTTTAATAGGCCAAAATAGGAAGCACTCAATGCTTTTGGATCTACCAAGGGTATACTAATCATTTGGAACCCTGTTAATTTTGATACGAATGAATCAGATATCGGTGGTTTTTTATTGGCATTAAACTCATAAATAAAATCATCAGAACGCAATGGAACTTGGACGACATTTATGGGCCCAATTCGTACCATGGCAGAAATCAGTTCTGGGACGAACTTGCCGACCTTATGGGAAGATGGCTAGGACCATGGCTATTGGCGTGAGACTTTAAAGGAATTCCCTACAAAAATGAAAAGAAACCCCCTTAGCCACCCTCATTGCCACAATGTGAAGATTCAATGATCTGATTGCAGCTCATGATCTAGAAGAAATACCAATATCCGGTAAGAAATTCATGTGGAGAAATCTGTAGAGTCCGCCAATTCTATCAAAGCTTGACCACTTCTTGGCCTTTCCTGATTGGCTAAGCACATATAACGAGTCGACAGACAGGACCCTTGCAAAAGCAATATCTGACCACTGGCCTATACTGCTGGACACAAATCTGAGTCGCGAGGGCAGCAAACCCTTCCAAATTGAAAACATCTGGCTAGAAGACAAGGAGTTCATGTCCAAACTCAGCCAATGGTGGAACCTAGGACAACCGGACACTACAATACATATCCACCATAAACTCAAGCGCATGAAAAAGACATTATTTCATGGGTGAGAATGAAGAACGCAACAGAGGAAGCATAGAGAAGACTCTTGCAACTACACTAAAAAGTAATTCATAGCTCTGAAGAATCCAGAGCTCTCTCAAACGACAAGGTCAACGAAAGATGTGAGTCTATAAGACGACTGGGTCAACTGAACTTCAAAGAAAATGTCTCCTGGAAGCAACGTGCCTGATATAAATGGCTCAAAGAAGGTGATGCGAACACTGCTTTCATTCATGTGATGGTGTCGCATAGAAGAAGGGTGAATTGAATCAACTCACTCATGATCAACGAGGAGACAATCGCAGACAATGTTAGCCTCACAGAGGGAATTGTTAATTACTTCAAAGACATCTACAGTGCGGATCCAAACTGCAAACCATGTGTGCATGGACTGTCCTTCGAAAAACTCACAAGGGGCAAAACCCAAGTCATTGAAAAAAAATTTCACCAAAGAAGAAATCAAATTAGCTATGACCTCCATGCCAAAGATAGAGCTCCAGGACCTAACGGCTTCAATACAGAATTCTCCCATGAGGCATGGGATTTCATGAGGGAGGATATCCTAAAGCTATTCAATAATTTCTACCATGACGGTCTGCGAAAGAAATCGTTAGGTGCATCCACCATCGCTCTCATACAGAAGAAGAAGGGAGTCGAGGAAATCATAGATTACAGACCAATCAGCCTTGTTTCAGGAACCTATAAAATAATTGCAAGTCCTCTCGGCAAGACTGAAATCAATCCTACCTCCGCTCATTGGCCATGAACAGAGTGTTTTGCTTGAGTCAAGGCAAATCCTTGACTCAGCCATGCTTATTCATGAAAGCTATAGACCTCCTCACCAAATAAGGCTTACCACGTTTCATGATTAAGCTCGACCTGGAAAAAGCATTTGACGGAGTTAGCTAGAGACATCTGGACATCGTCATGAGGAAGATGGGCTTCAGAATCAGATGGAGGAAGTGAATATACATGTGCATCTCAACTTCACAATTTTCCGTTTCCATCAATGGCGGATGATTTGGCTTCTTTAGCGGTACTAGAAGCTTGAGACAAGGAGACCTCTTATCCCCTCTACTATTTAACATTGTCGGAGAAGGGCTAGCTGCATTTTTTTGAAGAATTGTGAAGATCGGATGGTTCCAGAACACACTCCCAGACGGCCTCACCCCATTGGTTCAATTTGTTGATGACATGGTCATCTTCTGTGAAGGATCGACGACCCAAATCCGAAATCTAAAAGTTGGCTTGGAACTCCTACAGTTATTGACCTGGGCAGAAAGTGAATTGGGCAAAAACATCCATAATCGGAATCAACACTTGTCAAGAGTTGACCCAACAAGCAACATCCAAACTGGGATGTATGACACCAGTCTACTAATTACTCACTTGGGTCTGCCCATCTTTCATGGCAGACAACATAACGGACTATGAGACCCAGTAATTGAGAAGATAAAGAGCACGCTTGAAATGTGGAAGGGTAAACACATTTCCAAAGTAGGACGCCTTACGCTACTCCAATTGTGTTTGGCTGGCATCCCAACCTACATGATGTCATTCATGCACTGCCCATCAGGACCAGCAAAGGAGATGGAAAAACTAATGAGGAATTTCCTTTGGAGAGGCACAAGCAGTACATTCAAATACAATCTGGTAAATTGGAACACAATCTGCGCACCAAAAGAAACAGGTGGTCTAGAAGTAAAGAAGATATGACAATTTACAAGGTGCTCTTACTAAAGTGGTGCAAGAAGATCAATAGCAACACACCGCCTTCCTGGGCAACATTAATCAGAAGAAAGCTCATCCTAGATGACGATTGGATGCTGGGATGGCACCCACCTGGAAATCCATCACCGATATGGAAGCACCAAGAAAAGGTAGGCACCAGGAAAAGAAGAATATTTAGATCCAATATAAGGTACACACCAGGAAAAGGAGACCGAATTGAATTCTGGAATAATAAATGGATAAGAGATAGACCTTAAAAAAATATTTCCCCATGGCTACACACTTTATCCAGCACCCCAGAAGATTCAATTAAAAATGTAATTGCAAGGAGAACAAATGACTCTTTTAGTTGGAGCAAGGAATTCAAAAGAGAACCACAAACGACTGTCCACATACTAGTTCAATGCGCTTTTGCCAAACACATCTGGGACTCCTTCTGGTCAATGTTCCAACTCCCACCACGCAAATCAGCACAATATCAGATTTGGCCGAATCAAACTCTTTAAAGCGGTGGCTGGAAAGCCTGTAACGAAGCCGGGAAGGGGATGTGAAGTGCCCCCTCGTTTCTGATATTTTGAGAATTTTGTGTCCTCGTCCAGCTGAGGGAATCCCCAAGGAGTGGTCGCCGAAGATCTGCCGACCATTCCACGGTCGTCTCTGACCCTAGGTGTGGCCAGAATGTCAGCGCAGAAAAACTAGGGTTTCTCTGTAGCAGGCGAGGGAGGTTTGGGATAACCTCCCACGACCCGGTTCGGACTATGCGGAGCAAACTGGTTCAATCTGGTTCAGACCAAGAAGGCTTCGGACCTGTTCGGCCTGAGAGAAAACCAGGAATGTTCGGTACAGTTTGGACTGCGAGAACTGGACCTATACCGTCCGGTTCGGCTTTAGAAAAGTCTATTTTGGACAAAATTTGAACTATTGGCAGAGTAAAATATACTCTTTTATGGTATATTTTTCAGATTTTTAGAATTTATCTCAATCCTCAATTAATGAAATATGGTTTGTTAATGATTTTTGTTTTATATGTTGGTTTTATTTGAGATGAATTTGTGATGCATGATGATAATTATTATTTTATTGCATGCATAAAATGTGCATAAAGTTAATGTGATTTTTTTGTTAAATTTATATTTCAGAATGTTTATATATATTTGAGTATGCTATCAAGTTGAAATATGAAACTCAACCAGCGGTGCCATTGGGGCAGTACCGTAACTTTGGTGTAACTGAATAATTTTTCGGCTGGTATAGTAATTTTAATTGAGTTGACTGAAACAACATGTTACCAAAGTAACCCTTTTTGTGCAAATTAATTTAATTGAAATTACATAGATATTTTGTGTGGAGTTATTTATACGAAATATGTTCGACCCAAAAGAAGACACAATTTTGCAAAATAATTATATACCTATAGTGATAAATATGTGATGATTATAAATTTGTATTATTCATGTGAACAACAGTCGAATCGTAAGTATTTGATCATTGCCCTCAGAGTACTATTTACAATTAATTTCTCTGTTTGAAGAGTAGGAATTAATGTTGTGTTAGGTATTTTGTTCATGTTTTGGTTTATTTTATATGACATGCCTATTAATGTGAGATTCGGACAACCCATAAGAAGGTCAATATTTATCAGAATTATATATGCACCTGTAGTGATAAAAATGTGACAATTATATAGTTATACATGTGAATAATAAATTAATCAAAAAACGGTTTTATTATTTGACATGTATTATTGTCAGTGTTTTATCATTACAACAAGAGTACCGCTAGCAGTTAATATTTCTGTCCAAAGACTTGATATTAATGTTTTCACTTGGTATTTTGAGATAAGTTATGCCATAGTTTAAATGTACAAAATTTAATATTTGTGTTAAGGAAAGAGTTCTGGAGAAACATATTTCTATAGAATATATTATGACAACTTCTATGCTTATTGATCCACTAACTAAGGGCTTAACGCCTTTGGTTTTTTTTTTTATGAGCATATTGCTCATATGAGTGTTATTTCAGATGATACCATGGTTTAGTGGGAGTAATGTTTTGTTCTATATTTTGATTTAGACATTGCTATTTTTAATTTTCTGCAGATTAAAGTTGATGGGTTATGATTCTGTTTTTGAACTTGCTATATGCAATACTTATATATTGCATTTAAGGATTTTAGATTGATCTCACTAAAAATTAAAGGACCAGTTGGAAATAGACATGTATGAGATCGTGTTGCATGTAATTTCCATGCCACTGATCCGTATTCGATCTATGTCATTAAGTACATTAGTGTGGTGATCATTGTGGCTTTAATCATGTTTAAATGTGAAAGAACTACATTGATTCTATTATTAATATATGAAATGGAGCTGATTGATCAATGAGTAGTCTAATGATAAATAGCATACGGATGCGTGCCTAAGAATTTGTGATATAATTGCTTCTAGAATAGTATGATGCTTAAGTGGTAGTTTGTTTGAAAAATATGAAAACCATACTTATGCAATTGTATTAACTATTTAATTAATAGGTTTATCCTAGGTGATTAATTTGGCAAGCCCATAGACTAAATTGATATGGACCCAATGCGTCGATACCCATATTGGCCCATCATGGGATTTTGGGAACCCCGATTGACCGATATAAAAAGACTCTAGATTCATGATCCCCAATACACAATCACATGTGCTCCCTTCCTTTCATCTTGAAGAGAGACTAAAATCCCATTGAGGAATAAGGAGATTTGATAGAGGAAGACCACAAACCACGCACATGTTCTTGCTCGATTGTCATAGTAATTCCGTAACAATTGGCAATCAACGTCATTGGAATCAAGAGTGTTGTCCAAACTCCGTAGAATTTTAAAAATCTGACATAATGGTTTTTTTTTCAGTTTAGATTAATTTTTATCAAGATCCTCCTATAATAAATGGAAGATCCCCTCCGCTGGAGATTTTCCATGATCTTTGGTTGCCTTATCCGGATGGATGTGTATGTGTGCCATCTTGGACTTTCCATATTGGATGGAGTCTTCTTTGATCTCTAATTGATTTTCTCCCGCTAATATTCTCCATACATACAAAATCCTTCCATGCCTTGAGTTGCCTAATTTGGCATGCCTTGAGGTGCAAGTCTCCTATTTTGATTAGGAAACATGCCCTACAGTGCTATCTGGGCCAAGTCCACGTTAGAGTTGAAATATCCTGCCTCTTGCATCTCCACATGTCATGTGGACCCCGATCAGGCGAGGAGTGGTCCCCAAAGTTCTCGAGATCCCTCTTTAGATCCCCAATCCATGGCCACAATCAGACATGGTACACTGGTGCTCGCACATGCATTTGCGGTCCATTGGATGCTTGTGTATCATGGCCTATGAAGGTGTCCCCGTTGGGGCAATGGCTTTGCCATGCAGTGGCCCTTTTGAGAGGTCCCATACCATCTCAAAGGGTGTTCATGCATCTATGCTCATATCAGGGCACAAAGTATTTTGGTTAGATTGGACCCTCTGACTAGACAGGTCTGTCCATGCAAGCCCCGTGACATAGCCCGCCCAAGACATAGCCTTCCCAAGACACAACCCGCCAAAGACAGCCCACCCAAAACAAACAACCAACCCTATTACAATTCAAACCGTTAGTTTCAATGTGCCCTATAATTCCCCTAATAAGGGCTTTCTATTATTAAGAGAATACCATATGGTTCAATCCAAAATAATGGAATTTTATCGAGGTCATTTATGTAATTTTATCTTAATAAGGGATGGAGTTGGAAAAGTCTCTTCTTATTGGACCACTGCACTCTCTGTTTTTTTTTTTTTTCCAAATCCACTAACTCAGATTAATCCTCCCTGTTAGCTGGGATCTAGACCGTTAAGTCCTTTTCTAGGGTCCATAAAAGAGTTTTTCCCCACCTTCATTTCCCTCGTTCTTTCTATTGTCGCTTCTCTTGTCCTTGCCACTTTCTCTCCTGTCGTGGTAGAACTGCTGCTTCATCATGCTCGTTTGATTGGAGCAGCATACGTGACATCAAGTATGTTTACTTGCTGCTATGTTTCTACTGTGTTTACTTTTTGCATAGCCTCTTTGTTCTTATTAAGTGTTTTATGTGGGAATATCTATCCAACATGTTAGATAATTAATTTAACATTGACCTTATATGTTTAATAATCATGTATTGAAGACTCATTAAATATTCAGCTCAATTAAATTGATCTAATCAAGTTTTCGGTAATAGAGTTGTAAAGGATAAAAGGGCAATGTAATGTATATAAAAAGGGCAATGTAATGTATTTAAAAAGGACAATGTAATGTATTTAAAAAGGGCAATGTAATGTATCTAAAAGGGTGTTTCAATGTGTAGAGACTTAAGAGTAATTTCCATTCCTATAGTGGGAAAAAATGAAATTATCAAAGGTGAACTTTTCATCCAAAGGAAATTATCTCTCATTTCAAAATAAACGACTCTTTGTATAAAGTGAATGATTTTTAATCTGAAAAGATATGACTATTCATCTCTATATAAAAGAGTTGCGGTCCATGTTAAGATTAGTCCCATATTCAATAAAAGTTGCGGAAGAACATGGGCCAGAAACTCCCTACATGTTGTTTGACACAATTTGTTTGTGGGCTTTTTAAGATGAGGTCCAATTTGTCACATCTCAGCCCTATCAAAACCTGACCCATAGAATTTTGAAATTGGTCCCAAATTTAATAAAAGTTTCCAACATTGTTTTTAAAAAAAGAAGCTCCCTATCATCATTGTAAGGAGGCATTTTGACACAAAACCCATTAGGACTTTTTAAGATGAGGTCCAATTTGTCAATATTCAGCAATGTGGAGATGTGGGTCCATAGATCTCCTATAGAATTTTTGACAGTCCACATATCAGACAATCGGTTTTTCTTCCTTTAAACATCCCATTTCAGAAAGAACATATGAAAACGACGTCTCACTGTGTAAGACCGCACAACTCATAAAGGTTATGCATATCTCGTGGAGTTTTTTAACAAACATGAATTCAGGTATGCTTATGCTATTAATTTAATTATTTCTCAATGAACTTAACATGCGTGAGCTAAGTGATTGCCGAATAAGAATAGACGAGCAGTAGATTCTCATAGCTACAGATGATTGGGTCAGTGGTTGGGAGGAATAGATTTTGGTAGAAACAAGTTTGATTTTCAAATATTGGAAAAGATAAACCTCAACTTCGTGGGAATCTTTTAGCGGTAATAAATGAGCATATATACCTTGTTAGATTGTTTGATGTATCTGATTTTTTCATCCCACGTAATCAACCTTTGGAGGCAAAAAACGATTATCGTTCAAAAATTGGAGAGAAACATGTGCATTATTGTTCGTAGTTTTGAGGGTGGGCAATGTTTATTGGTAGAAACCAATGCATTTTTGTACCCCGTCAAAACTAATAACTACTAATCGCATCATAAAGAACTCTGTTTATTTTTCAAGGTACACTATTTCTACAAAGTGAATTTCTTCAAGTGAAAACAGGAAGATGTCATATGCACGACTTTTACACATGATTTATTAGCCAATAAGGCCTGTGATAAACCCAATAGGTTTTATCCTGATACTCTTTTACATAGAAAGACGAATGTATGCCTAAGCAAATAAATGATTTTAATTGATTTTTTTGATAATTTATATTTCTGAAAGTGAGCTTTTTGGATTTGAATAGAAATCAATTACCGTCAATTAACCTCTTGGGAAAAATAGAAATTACCAAAGGAAATGAGTTTTCATATTAAAGGAGATGACTTTTCATCCAAATGAAATAATTTTTATTTCAAAGGAAATAACTTTTTGTCTGAAGGGGATGACATTTTGTCTAAAGGGGATACTTTTTGTTTGAAGGGGATACTTTTTGTCTAAAGGGGATGACTTTTGGTCTAAAGGGGATGACCTTTCATCTACCAAAATATGACTATTCCTCTTTAGTTGTGGTCCCAAGGCCAGATAGTCAATTTTTCATTTTACTGACATCCCATCTTTAGGAAAAACATCTAAAAAATATGTCTTGATATGGAAGACCGTATAACTCATAAAGGTTCAACAAAACTCGTAGATTTTTCCAGACAAAGATTGATTCAGGTATGTTTAAGCTATTCAATTTATTCTTTCTCAATGAATTTCACATGTTGTAGATATTACCTAAAGTTCTAACAAGTGGTATCAGAGCTTTTGCATTTTGAATAATTGAAATTATACATTTTCTAGATCATTTGTTATATATTTTCTTAACGATGGCTAGTGGGAATAACTTCTTTCAAAATATTCTTACTCAATACTTCTTTAGACAAAGAATCTTGCTGCCGAATAAATCACTTGACAATGAATATTTAGGACGGCAACAACTCGACGACTCGTAGTGGAAACAACATTTGCTTTGCAGTTTGGTTAAAACGTATTCCTGCTCTTTACTTCTGCGAGTTGAGCTATTGTCAAAGTAGAGTTGACGAGCAGTGGATTCTCATATCTATCAATGATTGGGTCAGTTGTTGAGAGAAATATAACTTCATAGACATCATGTTCCACAGAGACAAGTTTAATTCAATTATTTTTGTAGAAACATTATCAAATTTCACATTATAAGCAGAGACACACCTCATCATAGTGGGAAAATCCATCTAGCAGTAATAAATGAGTGTATAGACCTTGTTAGACTATTTGATATATGAGATATTTTCATCCCATATAATCAACCTTGGGAGGGGAACAAATATATTATTATTCACAAATTAGAGGGGAACAAATGCATTATCGTTAATAGTTTGGAGGGTGGGGCAATGTTTATTGGCATAAACCAGTGCATTTATGTACCCACTTCAACACTTATAACCAATAACTACATAAGGAAGGATTTTGTCTATTTTTTCTTGCACCACTACCTTTACCATATGTATTACTTTAAGTTGGAAGAGGAAGATATAATATGCACGACTCTTAAACATGCCATATTACTCCATAACCTCTGTGATAAACACATTTTGTTTGATCTTGGTATTATTCTTCCATTATAAAACAAATGTATGCCTATGCAAATAAATAATTGGAGTTATTTTTATTTTTTTTATGCTTTGTATTTCCAAAAGTAACTTTTGGATTAGAATGGAAGTCAATTACCCTCAATTACCCTCCTAGGCAAAAATGAAATTACCAAAGGGTATGATTTTTATATTAAAGGAGATGATTTTTCATCCAAATGAAATGGTCTTTCATTTAAAAGGAAACTACTCTTTGTCTGAAGGGAATGACTTTTCATCTGAAAGGATACGACTCTTCATCTCTATATAAAGGAGTCTTGACCTTTGATTAGACAATCAATTTTTTATTCTTCTAACATCCCATCTTCAAAAAGAACATTTGAAAATGACGTCTTGATCTGGAAGACTACACAACTCATAAAGATCCCGAATAACTCGAGTTTATTTGACAAAAATGGATTTTGGCACGCTTCCGCTATTCAATTTATTGTTTCTCAACAAATTTAACATGTTTTATATCTTGCCAAATGTTCTAAAAAATGTTTTCAGAGCTATTGTATGTTGAATCATTGTGATTATATAATTTTAGTTAGGTTATATTCATCATTTGAAAGTTTAGACCGTATGGAATTTTTGGTTGTGGTCTCGAGTTGCAACCCTTATCAACAAGATTATAGCTGTGGGGTAGAAGAAATGAAATAGCATACCAAATTAGTGTTAAATGACTTTTTGGGCTATTCTTAATGTTGGCTAGTAATCACTACAGAGTAGAAGAAAAGTAATGGTAATGTGAGACTAGCTTCGTTTGAGATATTATTACTCAATCCCTTTATGGATATAGAATTTTGTTGTCGAATAAATCACCCAATAATTAATATTTAGGATGGAAACAACTCGACAAAGACAATGTCGATATCAATTTCAATAAAGTAATATTGTCGTCTTCTCCTAGTGGAAACAATATTTGTTTTGTTTTTTGCCATTGGATTCCTACTCGTTACTTCTGCTAGCTGAGCTATTGCTGAATAGGAGTTAAACGAGCATTGGATTCTCATATCTACTGATGATTGGGTTGGTGGTTGTGAGAAATATAACTTCATAGACATTATGTACCACATTATGCAATTAATTCTGGTAGAAACCACTTCGAATTTCACATTATTAGCATAGATACACCTCATCATCGTGGGAAGATCTATTTAATGGTAGCAAATGACATATGTAACTTGTTACACTATTTGATATATCTAGTTTTTCATCACACAATCAACCATTGGAGGGGAACAAACGGATATAGTTAAATTATGTAGTTAGATTATAATATGACATGATTTGTACATCTATTAATGTTATTAAACACATATAATGATATAGTTAGATTATAATATTACCTGATTTATACACCTATTAATGTTATAAAAACACATTATAATGATTAAGTCCACTCAAACTTGGTTGGACCACTATGGTATTGATGCTCTAATGATGTAAGGTTTTTGTTTAAATTGGTGTGATGGTCCAATGGATTAGGTATATATCCTAAACCCTAGATGCCCAACCTAACTGGATTCATACAATTCAGAAGACCCACCGAGTACACATAAATATCCGATAAGCCTAATTTGATGAAATCCGCTAGATGCCTACCAACAAATACATAATAAGCTGAATGGGTAGGTACACATTACTCTTGTGAACTCTTTTCCTCTCCTCCTATTCCTCACCACCTCTTCCATGTAATCAATGTATTAAAAATCGGATTGGCCATCAATTAGATCTGGTTGAACTAATGGTTTAACTTTATGTACTTGGTTTATGTGTAAAATTCCTATACATATTAAAGGTCATGAAACTCCTTAATTCCACGGGTTAGATCATTCTTGTTTCAACCAAACTTAAAACACTTTATAAATGGTAAGGGATTCTTCTACCTTAATAGGTCATTGGGTTTGTTTTAACTAACTAGTAGGCCAAATTAAGATCCTTGGGATGGAAGTGAGCCAGAGTTTCCTTACAATTTATTATCAACTCCTTGCCTCTTGAGTTGACCCTTTTTAGATAAATTATAACACTATTAGAGATAAATGAAGTGCGAATGAACTCCATGTCATGCTCATTCAGGAAGAGGAAACACAATCTTCAGTGATCTTCAGGAAATTTCAATGGATTAAAGTAAAGTACATTCTCATTTATTGCCTTATGGCTTATTTTTTTCCTCTCAGTTAAGTTTAGTTTTTTTTAATGTTTACAAAAAATATTTCATGGAGGTCACATGAATATCAGAAAAAGCTGGTACACTTGAGTCCTTACCGGCTATCAAATTCCTATACTTTTGAAGCGGATGAAATATTATCAAGATTTGAACTCAAAATGTCAAAAACACTCTAATTTTCGGTAACCTGGTAAAGCGCATTTGAGAGAATGACTCCGTCATCTTCTATAGTATCAAAATCTTATACCCTCTTTGTTTCTCTTCATGGATAAGAATTTGTTATGAATGTTCGTATAAACCAGTCTACTTTTAATTTGCTGCAAACTCAAAGATGGCTCTAACAAGAGCGTTTTAAGCTGTGAATTAAGGAAGTAGAGACATATAAGAGAGAAGCACTTGGGATCATGAGTGCACACCTCCCGTTTTCATCTGGCGCTTCAGGTTCTGCTCTCAATAGCGGTGCAATGTTGGAACAATTAAGCCCAATACATATTTAGAAGTACAAATTTGAGTAGCAAAGGGTATTTTTCTGTCTGCATTCTTCACTTTATAAGTACGTAGTATATTTCAAAATAAAAAACGGTGTTTTCTATTCTATAAGAAAATGAACACCATACTGAGCGGCAAGGAGAGAAGGAAATACTGACTTGATCCAGCTAGCTCCAAGCACTATATATCAAACGTAGGAGGCCTTCCTATATGACTTCACCACGTCAGTCAGTACTGATCACAGGCAAACAAATTCATGGCGGGCCCTCTTTGCCTGGCAGTGGCAAACAACAGTCATTGTGCAGGGAGTGGGTCTCCCTGAGCAAGAAACATGTATGGGACATGTTTTTCTCCTCTTCTGAAAAGGAGAGTCGGCTATAAATTAAGAGATGGGAGTTCATTCTGGGGGAGGTCAGAAAGGAAATTCAACCATCTTTTTTCCATACTTTTGGAAGCTCTATCCACGAATCCCTTGAAAAGAGAGAGAGAGAGAGAGGTGGAAACTGGAAAGAAGGGTCGGCTGGCTCACCAAATCCATCTTCTTTTCCAATTAATTAACTATACTGAGAAAGAGGTGCTTTCAACCTATGACAAGGCATAATAAAAACAAAAAAAGAAGGTGAAAAATCAAGGGGTATAAATGCATTGAATCTTGTAAATGGGAGTGGACCTAACAAGCATACAAGATCCCTGAAATTATGACAGACACCTTGGGACCCCTTAAAAGTCACCTCTTCAGACCGTCAATTATTAAAGCAAGGAAGACAAGGGTGCAAAGGTTATCCACCTAGCAAATGCACAAAAGAGAAGGGGGGACCCATACTTTATACATAGTTTATACTGGTAATAGTATTTCATCCTTTACCTCTTTCTACTTCTTCTTTTTACATCAGAAACCAAGAAAAAAGTAAAAAAAAAAGGAAAAAAATCATTAGGGAGATAGGGGATGTTTATTGATTCAAGGAATATTCTCAGCTGCAATATGTTTTGCAGAACTGAAGCTCTGTTGCTGGTCTTCCTCATCTGATGCTGCCGGTGAAGAAAATGTAGAGGTGGAGTACCATCTGGACCAGAAGAGATAGTTGAAGAAATTGATGAAACTGAGACCTGCTAGCATCCAATAGAAACGATCAAGCCTATCCTTGTTGAGATCATTATCACTCAACCATCCACCACCCATTGACCCGGATGTTATCTTGTTCACTAAAGAAACCAGCACAGAGCTCAAGTAGAATCCGAAAGAGTAAGAGCAGTAGGTCATGGCGGTCAAGAAAGATTGCATCCCTTCCAGCGATTGCTTATAGAAGAACTCTATCAGACCCACCGCCGTCAACATCTCCGATAACCCAAAAATGACAAACTGGGGTGCGATCCAGAAGATTGAAAGTGTCGTATTCGATTCATTGAATAGGGTCCTTCTCTTATTCTCAATCAACGCAGCTGCGACCATGGAGAACGTCGCCCCGAAGAGCCCAGCGCCTATTCGCTGCAAGGGGGTGATACCCGACTCTATTCCGGTGAATTTTCTCAGTAAGGGGACGATGGCCGTTTCGTAGAGGGGGACGAAGAAGATGAGGATCATGTAAGGGATGGATTGAAGCGAAGCTGGGGGAATCTGGAAGCTTTTGGTGAGCCTTGTGTTCATGGCACTCCCCTGCTGCACCGAGAAGGTCTGCAGCTGAGCCAGAAGAGTATTGAAGACGATGGTGCAGGCAAAGATGGGGATAACCGACAGGATTATCTTCACCTGCTCGACTTGGGCGACGGTGCAGAGCCTCCATGGGCTTTCCCTGGTCTGACTCCCATCTTCGATTTTTATACACGCCTTGTCCAGGAACCTGAAAAACATGGATAAAACCGTTTAGTGATTTCGACGGTAATCCGAAACTGGCCGGTTGCAGGATTAAAATGTCTATTAGACTGACCGGAATCTATGGGGGTGACCAAATTTCCGACCGCCGGCGCCGTCGACGACAGACTGAGATGGGCAAACCTGCTTTCTCTTCGCGATTGCCGCAACAATGACCTGCCACAAGGACGAGAAAAAAAGAACCAATAAATTTACGGTCATTGAAACAGACATTTATGTTGCTTAGAGAAGACTGATGTCATCTTCCACAGTTGCAGAGTCGAACAGTGGAGATAAGATGCATAATGGGGAAAAAGCAATCACTGAACCCAAAAATGTTTCCGACTAATTGTCTTTAAAATAACCGGAAGAAAGACTCTCGGAAACCCACATGAATATTTGCCCAGAAACAGCGGCAAGTCCACTCAACTTTCGAATCAATAAACAAATAACACCATTCAAAATTGGGATTCTCATTTGCGGAAAAGACGACCCAAGTAGGTAGAACAGTAACAGTTTTCAGATAACGAATAGGACGGACAAAAACCACTTTTTTTCCAAACCAGAGAAAGAGCGGAAGCTGATGAAAGTAAGTTTTTCCAATCTGTAAAGAGAGTGATCAGAGATGGGTTAGTCGTACTTGAGCGATTGGGGTGAGGATGCTGCCTCGGGGAGGCTTATTTCTGTAAAAGAGAGTGCCACAAATCAAGCTCATGAGCGCCATCGCCATGGCGGCCGCAGAGACACCAAACCCGACATCCATTCCTGATTTCGTCTGGACCCAAACGAGGACCGTGAGGGCTATGAGCTCTCCGATGGAGAAGCTGAAATAAGCCAGGTTAAAGTAAGTGGAAAGCTTCTTTGAATGCTTGGGGTCTTCTTTACTGAACTGGTCTGCCCCATGAGCAGCCATATTCGGCTTCACACAGCCACTCCCCAAGGCCACCAGATAGAGGGCTACAAAGAATATCAGGGCCTTCAATCCTTTAGCTTCAACACAGGAGGCCCCTGCATGATCAGTACTCAACATGTCGCATTCTGGGGGTCTCAGTTGAGGAAGATGAGCTTGGACTGATAGAAGAATAAATCCCTGAAACAGACAACAGAGTACAGTACCAGAAGTTCTAGTTAGAACAATCAATCAACCCCCAGGAGTACTTTTTTCAACATATCAATCTCCATCTCTAAAGTTTGGGAGCTAGGCTAATCAACTCACTGAGAGTTCCACAAATCCGAAGATCATCATAGTCCAGAAACAGCCGAGGTAGGAATCTGAGAGGAATCCGCCTAGAAGGGCCAGGAGGAAGACTGTTCCAATAAAGTTCGTCACCACATTTGCGGACTTTGACAGGGAGAAGTGCATCTCATTGAAGACATATGTTATGAGGTTGTTTCCAACTGCTGCTATCGCCATTATTTCAAACGCTTGAATACCTGTTTTAAATGGCCAACAAGATCAAAACAGGATCAGAACCCAGCAACCCATTGTATTTGTATTGGTCGAAACCATCTGATCAAACTAACAAGCACAAGGAGCAAACTTCTTTGCAGACATTTTCATGTTTTTTTTTTCGAAAAACAAAGAAACCAGAGGTTCGAAGCTAAAGATTTTTTTTCCCCGATAAAGAAGTGAAAAGCCTGTTAAACTTGAAGCTCTAAAAAGACGAACATCGTAAAGCGAGAGGAATTTTTTCGAAAGAAAACCAACAGTACTACTACAGATCATTGGAACTTGGAAACATTAAAAGTCCCAGCGAATCGAAGACCCATGAATCTGCAAAAAAAAGGCATTAAGGGGGAAAAGAATCAAAGAAGAAGGCAGAGACCCAATGCGAAGACGGCAGCTCTCATTCCTCCATGCTTGTTCGGCTTGCAGGGTCTGCCCCTCCAATCAACTGAAACCTCATTGGACGCGCGTTCTCCTTTGAAATTCTGTCTTGTCTGAGTGTCCATCTCTTCTTCCTCGATCCTCTGAAGGGAAAGAATCTCTTCAGGTTGAAAACAACTACAGAAAAAAGCGAGATATGTGTATAATCATATACAACATATCCTCTTACCGCTTCTTTTGATGACTATCCAACTAGTAGAAGCGCATATTTATAGCCTCCTCACCCTCCACCAGAAACCGAGAAGATGAAGAACAGAAGTGAGTGAGAGAGCATATGAGAGAGAGCGCATCTGAGAGAGAGCGCATATGAGAGAGAGCGCATATGAGAGAGAGAGCTAATGAGAGAGAGCCTATGAGAGAGAGAGAGAGAGAGCCTAATGAGAGAGAGAGAGCCTATGAGAGAGAGAGAGAGAGAGCCTATGAGAGAGAGAGAGAGCTAATGAGAGAGAGAGAGAGAGAGCTAATGAGAGAGAGAGAGAGAGGCTAATGAGAGAGGCTAATGAGACAGAGGCGATGAGAGAGAGAGAGACGATGAGAGAGAGAGAGCTAATGAGAGAGAGAGAGCTAATGAGAGAGAGAGAGGCTAATGAGAGAGAGAGAGAGGCTAATGAGAGAGAGGCTAATGAGAGAGAGAGAGAGGCTAATGAGAGAGAGAGAGAGGCTAATGAGAGAGAGGCTAATGAAAGAGAGGCTAATGAGAGAGAGGCTAATGAGAGAGAGGCTAATGAGAGAGAGAGCTAATGAGAGAGAGAGAGCATAATGAGAGAGAGAGGCTAATGAGAGAGAGAGAGAGAGGAGAGAGATGAGAGAGAGAGAGCATATGAGAGAGAGAGCATATGACAGAGAGAGAGAGCATATGACAGAGAGAGAGAGCATATGAGAGAGAGAGAGAGCATATGAGAGAGAGAGAGAGGCATATGAGAGAGAGAGAGAGAGAGAGAGAGAGAGAGAGAGAGGCATGAGAGAGAGAGAGCATATGAGAGAGAGAGAGAGAGAGAGATATGAGAGAGAGAGAGAGAGCATATGAGAGAGAGAGAGAGCATATGAGAGAGAGAGCATATGAGAGAGAGCATATGAGAGAGAGCAATATGAGAGTGAAAATATGAGAGAGAAAATATGAGAGAGAGAATATGAGAGAGAGAAATATGAGAGAGAAAATATGAGAGAGAAAATATGAGAGAGAAAATATGAGAGAGAAAATATGAGAGAGAAAATATGAGAGAGAAAATATGAGAGAGAAAATATGAGAGAGAAAATATGAGAGAGAAAATATGAGAGAGAGAAATATGAGAGAGAAAATATAAGAGAGAAATATAAGAGAGAATAGAGAGAGAGAGAGAGAGAGAAAATATGAGAGAGAATATAAGAGAAAATAAGAGAGAGAGAGAGAGAGAGAGCATATGAGAGAGTGAAAAAAGGCAGGTGGGTGCGTCTCTCGGCTTTGTTGGAGCAATGATGCGTTTTGAACTGTTACGGATAGTGCAGCTGACTATTCAGTGGTCAGACTTTTAGAGTATGTCTTTAGTGAAGAGAGAGAGAGAGAGAGAGAGAGAGAGAGGGAACACCAAAACCCGGATACTCGCACTGAAAACCATGGACATGGAAGCTGCCACATAAGTTTTCCTTAACCCCTTTTCTTTTTATAAACACGATACATATGAAGCAGGAAAGACGGAAATACAGAAAACATGGTGCTGTAAGACACCCGGCAAGCAGAAAGTCTTGAACAGTTATGGAAGGACAAACATGCATGGGCTGTCTGTAACTCATTTCTTTTGGTTTCTTTTTTTCATCCTCCAGATTGTTCGCCAGAAACGTTTCATAAATCCTCCATCCATCGATGGGCTGTGATTCCTCCCGCCCGGCCGTTTCCAAAAGGGAAGCTCCTCATCGTTTGTCTCAAATGTCAAATCTCTGGCCATGTTTTTATGGGTTTCTTCCATTACATGTGGTCGTTTAGTTCTCTATAAATTAGGCAGCAACATATATATATGACTGATCTTATGACTGCTCCAACAGTATTATTCGAATTTCAAACATGTTTCGTGTTGGATAGTACTACTGTTTCTTTTTTCTTACAGATTTGTCTCTGAGTCGATAAGATCATCAGGACTGAAAATGATTTCTGCAAAGTTAATTTGTTCTCTTATCTTCTCTCATGGAAATATGAATCACGGATCAGTCAATCAGTAGGTGCAGTGCAGTGGACTGGATCCACGAGTGGGAATCCCCACGCGTCCTTCAGTGGAGAGTCTGGTCAAAGATTAGGCTGGTGATCCCTTCCTGTTATACTATATATTGCACTCCTCCTGAGGTGGTTACTCATACCAATATTTCAGTAAAGATTAAAGAATTCTAAATGAATAGAACATAATTGAGGAAGAGAAACTGATTGGTGGTTCGACATAGAATTAAGAAATGAGCCTTGATCTAACAGACCACTTATAAGCTTCCATTTGGTAGCTGCTCCTGAATGATGTACTTACACTTGCTTGGATCTTGAATGATCTTTCGGGATGGAGCGGGTAGTTACACTTGCTCGGATCTTGAATGATCTTTCGGGATGGAGCGGATTTTCATGGGGTGGGCAGGTTTTTGCTGGGATGGGGCAGATTTATGAATCTCACCTCCTCCAGGCTAGCTAATGAGTTTTGCCTCTTTAATTAATATTCCCTTTTCAAACCCTATAGTACTGTGAACCGGACAGGTTCAACCAGCTCGATTTGTGAGTAAACCGGATAAATTAATTGGACGGGCTGTGCGGTTTTGAGGTGAAGCTAGTTCAATTTTTAAAACAATGGCGGGTAATTACCACTAGAGAAACATTGTCGACGGTGAAATTTTTTATGTTCCTTACTATAAATGGTTGCATACTTTTTTGTCTTACACTACTATAAATGGTTTAATTAGAGCTACTCCAGTAACGAGAGGCAGAGGACAATAACCACGTAATTGCACTAATATCCAGGATCTAAGTCTTATCAAGAAAAGTGTTGACAGAGCATTAAAATCAAGAGTCGAAAAAAAAATGCTACCAGGAAAAGTATATTCAGAACATTCTGACATACATTTCAGTCAAGAATTAATAGAAAATTCACGTCACCAGGATTAAAATAACCAGACATTATTAAAAAAAAAACAAAAAAGGCTCTCAGCCCTACCTTCGTTTAAGTTACATGGTCAACTTACAGAGAATGGTCAATTCCAGCATCCCTGACCCAAATTACTAACATAGAGTTGCAGTAGCAGCAGAAGCTGCAAAAAATGAAAATGGTCAATTCCAGCACTACCTCTGACCCAAATTACTAACGGAAAGGATAAAATTCGACCAGAATAGAGCGAGCCCATAAGAAGTTGGAAAGTTTCAATCCAAGAAGGAAATCCATTGAAAGGGATGAGAATTCACTGTTACTTCATAAAAAAAAAATGGAAAAATACATTTCAGACCCAAACAACTGTTTCTGACTTTTTGTAGCTCGATGGCTTCAAATTTTATAAAATTCTTTCGCATCCCAATTGATCAAATCTTTTGTCAAATAATCAAATATGGGTCAAAGACATCATATTTGGCATTGTCAAAGCATTTTATACATTGAAAAAGACTGAGAACCAAAAGAGATTGAGAAAACCCGAGACCGAGAAGCAAAAGAGATTGAGAAAACGAGAGACGGAGAAGCGATAGAGATTGAGAAACAAAATAACCCCAAATTATGAATCAATTATCGTCCAGAGAGTTTTTTAGAATCGAGCAAAAAGATAAGCGAAAGAGATTGAGATAAGAAACAAAAAATGGAGAATAACCTATAATCGAAGAACATTACATAAATAGAAAGACGCAAATACAAAACACAACACGTAAAAAAATCGATAAATAAAAACTCTAACCTGAAATACCTGATGAAGGGCCGATTTTGGGCATCGATTCGATTCCACCAAAGTGTCGCTGCCATGAGCTTCGTCGGAAATGGTGTCTACACCACCACTTTTCTTGTCGGTGTCCCTTTCAGCTAATGGTGATACAAATGTTTTGACCATTAATGTGTGTAATTAGCACAATAAAATTCGTTCTAGCTTACCCACACAAGGATATTGTTGTCAGGATTAAAAAAAAATACAAAAATATAGACCATTTGAAGTAGTCCAATTGAGATTGGAAACAAGAAGTTATGGAGAAGCATATTTGTGCAATTTGGGATTGTACAAGGGATAATCTTGATCTTTGGAAGAAGTACTCAAAAAATAATTGAGAAATTACACTTTGAATGCCCTTTAATACTAGAATCCTATTATAGGTATTTGGGTAGAAGTTTAATATATTTTCCCAAGCAAAAGTTTTAGGAACTGCCAAAAACAATTTGCATCCTTTATTCATAGTTGCGTGCTCCAAAATTTTATTTTGTGCCTAATTAAGTTTCTAGTCATAATTGAATTGCATCAAGTACGTAATAGAGCAACAAAATTTCAATAAATTTGAAGCCACGTCTTTAGCCATGAAGACATGATATATATTTCCATTTATTCACTCCAGTGTATGTGGCCCTTGTCCTATTCTTTGGCAGGTGACTTTACTAAGGTGGCATCCATGATTGGATTTACAAAAAGATCCTACTGAATCATTTCATGCATTCCAAAAATTTCCGTGTGAAAATAAAAATTGATTAAATTTCATCCTTGTACTGGTGTTTTGTGGACTGGTAGTGCAAAAAATATGTGAGTGAAAATTTTTAATTATTTTGTCAATAACATTTGAATGTATAAACACAAAAAAATATGTCTGATAAAAGTCCATGGACCTCAAAAAGGTTGTATGATCACACTAATATTAAGTGGAACCAATTAGTAGTAGCACTCATCATAATCCATATTGGAGGCTGCACACAGTAGTAAGATTGCAACTGCTCATTCCGACGTGTAGTAAACCAATTGGCTTGACGGTTTTCTGTCGGATATTGCAGCAGCCCTCCAATAATAAAGATGTATACGTTTGGAGTGTATTATTCAAGTACATAATATGGTTTCATTACACAAGCAATGGGGAGTGTGGTGAGGGAAGGGAGAGACAGGATTGGGACAGGATTTTGATTCTTGAGGGGGAAATATAAAACATAGCTAGACAGGACGGATTGCTCTTGTTCGGTCCCCCACCTGCTTGTGTTGCAAATTTAAGCTGGAACATGAATGAGAGTTAGAAAGAAAAGTTTTCTTTTATATTTATTGTTTTTGGGTCGTCTCCGCTCTCAATAGTCTCAGCTGCTTAAGGTCAAAACTTCTCTCTCATAGCTTACGTCCATGGAATTAGGTGCTACTGCCAACCATGTCTTTTTTCTTTTCTTTTTCTTTGTCTTTTGGGCGTATTAATTGGCTTCTCTTTGTGACATATAGTGTAAGCAAACTCGATCCTGCACCTTTTTTGGGACATTATGTATCCCATTAAGCTCATGGGTGGGACAATAAGATGACTTCGCTGGGATGTTTGATTAAGGCCGGGTGAGGCCGGCTTATGGTTGGACTCATTCCTCTTGTTATTATCATGGTTAATGTGCGACTTGAACTCGTGAACATGATACTCGAACCTGAGATGATCTCCCGTAACACAACCCTCTATGTATCCATTGAGCTATGCTCAAGTTCACCCTAATATCCGATATTTAAACATCTGAATAGGTTCAACTGAGTTGGTTCGACTTGTCTCAAGTTAGAAGAGACTTGTTTTTAATGAAAAGGACGAGTCTAACTCTGACTCAACCTCGAAAAAGAAATCTCTTCTGCAGTAAACCATGCATGATACAGACCACCCGATATCTAAGCCATTTTCATCTTGATATTCATTTCACATTTAGTACCATGAGAAATATGCGTCGGAAAAAGGTGGCCGACACAAGAGGAAATAGTGCCGGAAAAAAGGGCTTTGAAGGCCGCAGAGCTCGGCCTTTCTTTCCCGAGTCGTCTTCCCAACTTTCCGTCCCCCCACTATTATATTGAATGGAAAAATTTTCCAGTGCCCCCACTTTTTCACCGACGCTGCTGTTTCCGTCTTTGTTTTTATTTTTATATTCTGTGTAGAAGGTCGGGTCCCACCTGGTTAAGAAGAAGATGGTACACTTTTGGGATTAATTCGAGTAGTTTAATTAGATAAGCTTCTGCTTTGAGATAAACGTTGACATCTATGCAGCCCAAAGTAAATATTTATTGTTACACAGATTTGCTGACCCCAAAAAATGTCTGCCACCTTAATCTAAGGTACCATTAAGGAGAATTTAGTAGTGATTAAACACATGACTTTCTTTCTCCAAGAATGGACTACAACTTTATTATGTATTATATAGATTTTACTCTACGTCTCTACCATTCAAAATGGGACGTATATAAAAAATATTTATCCTAATTAAGTTAGGTTAACGGTTGACTATAGTGTACCTACCTATTACAAAGAGAAATGGTTGTGCACTTGGACTTAAGAATGATTCTTATACTTGACATCCCGAGTCCAAGTAGCCGGTAGTGTTTCTGGGTTGAACGTTGGACTCAATAGCTAGCTTTTGGCCGGCTCAGAGGAGATAAATCCGTTTAGAGAGGGAGCAAGTCTATCCCCGTAACACAACCCTCTATGTGACCACAGTGAGTTATGCTCAAGTTCACGTTACCTATTATATTTTAAAAGCTCTTATACAAAATTATTTGGAAATTATGCACAAAAGTTTCACATGTAAGCCTCTTAATTTTGTAGTAAGTTAAAATTATAAAACAAAAACTATGGGATGATGACATAAACATATTGCTATACATATAATTTTAAATGGTCTATATATATTAAATAATCTTTACCATCTTTTTATGTTTATATGCTGGTTTTTCCTAAACAGTAACCGGATAGTTAAGAACAAATATGTAATCGGTTAGAACCTGGAAGATTGGAACTGACATAAAACAACAAAAATAAAAATAAGAAAAGGAGTTGGGAAGTCTTTTCCGTACTTGTCATCACTCTTTCCACAGTTCACACCATCTGGAGTCAACCCTGGTTTGAATTTGGTGGCATATCATCAAGGATTTCAAAGTCAACCAGGCACAATTCTTCCCACCACCCACAATTCAACCCCCCAAATAATCTTCTCCAAAAAAGAAAGTACATTATAACATTTTAGTCTACCAAACACAATGGTGCATCATCCTTAATTATGTTCATTATTAGCCTGTAGACCAACACCCCATATCTTTGTTTTTAAATATTATTACTCAACAAAGAGAGATTATGCTTTACCAAATCCAATTGGGAGTTGAGTGGGGCGAGAATACATGATGGCTCAGGGCTTAGGGAAAGAATTGTTGCCTCCATATCCTACCATTTTACAGAAGTACAGAGGATTCCCACTTGTTATTATAATTATAAGATTCAATGACACTACTACGACAAATTTGACTGCTTCTATTTTTTTGTATGTTTGGGTGTAGTTTCTCCACGTGTCAACTGGGCAGATTAAAAACGTGTTAATTATCTGAATCATTAATTCTAGGTTACTTCTATTAACTTCTATTTTAATATAATGTGATAAATGTGGATGTATACATGGTGATAAGTTTTCTAGGGCATATTGTATGTTTTGGACTTTTGAGTGCTAATTAATTTGATACATGGAACCAATCCTATAAGATCTAGCCCACCAGTTGAATTGAGTTGATGTAATTTATGACACTAGTGATCTGAAAATTCTAAATAAAGTAAAAACTATAAAGTGGCAGAAGCCACCTCTCGTCTCACCTCAAACTGCATGGGGAAAGGGATCAGGTGGAGAGTGGAGAGGGTACCTCCAGCTTTCCCCAATCATCTCCTCAGTTTTTTTATTTTTATTTTATAATGAAATTTAGTTCAACATGGCTTGTTGCTAAAATATAATTTAATCATTTATAATATTTTGTCCAAAATAAGTCATTAAGTTTTGAACTTGTACTTACGTGTCGAGCCCCACTAATTTTTACCACGGTGAAACATTAGATGTTCTAAAGCATATGAATCAAAAACAGGCCGGTAGGACTATCTAGAGGAGCTTGTTAAATTTTGAGGATTTGCCTTTTTGAGTAGGGGTGTAAACGGAACTAAACGGCAACGAAATAGGTATTTCTGTTTCCATTCCATTTATTAAACAATAGAACGGTAATCGGTAGAATGGTAAATGGATAATATTATTTTATTCTTGAAACGATATAACGGTAATCGATATGGTAGAACGGTAGAGCGGATAATCCGTTTACACCCTTTTTAGGGTTCAACCGAGTGTGTAGTTACTATTTGCACTCTTTAACACTACATATTTGTCGTTAAACTTTTGCCATTGTGAGCATGTTAGAATTTAACTTATTTAACATATTGAATATTCACATATTCAATATGTTACAAATAATATTAATTATTGCATAGTAAAAAACATAATAGAAACTTAACTTGTATTGCAAATATGTTATTTTGGCAATTGTAATTTGTTTTGTATAAAAGTCAAAAGTTTCTAAGCCAATGAGTCATTATATTCAATAACTCATATAAGATATAGCTCATATTAAATTAAGATTCTAAGCCAATGAGTCATTATACTCAATTGTTGTGACAAAATATTATAAATTTTAAAATAATTATACAAATATAATAGGAGGGGGAATAATTTTTTAAAATTTTATACAATTTTTATGAAATTTTAAATTTTAAGGAAAAAAATAGCAAGTCATTTATGCATGAAAAATTCATGGACGCACGTGAAAGGCTAATTGGTCACGAATAATTATACAAGCCTTGGCAGCAAGTATATAGCTAGCTAGTTCAAAGATCCAATGATAGACACTCAGGATTTAGGAAAGAGTTTAAGAAAAATAATAACCTTTTGTGGATGTGATGCATGATCGATTTGCGTGGCCAAAAAGTTTCTTCTAGAGTACTTGTCTCCTTTTACAAAAAATGGAAACTAACTAATTTTAATTGAGTAGATCCAATTGGGGAATCTAGAACCTTGCTCTAATAGCATGTTATAAAATTTGGTTTCGTTTTAAGAGAGAAAATTAAAAGAAGAGGAGAAAAGGAATAAAGGTAAAATAAAAACTCAAGTAGGCAAAGAGGAGATGATGAACATAAAAAGCGCAAGGCAATCTGTACACGCATAGAAACCAAATACCATGAATAGACACTATATTTTTAAGCAGTTCAGTAAATTTTGTACATATATTTGCAGGCTTTAGACCGCAGTGATGATCATTCCACTAAAAAATTCAAAGAAAGCACCATTTTTCTTACACAACAAAGTGTTACACCTCTTTGCCTAGGTGTCACGCTGCCAAATTGACTAACACCCATACTCAATCTTGTGGATGGTTAGGGGCTGGAAAAGTCTGACTCTATTTATTCAACAAAGATTGACTCCTCTAAGCAACAAGTTCCAAATGATAAATCTGAAAAAGCACCACCAATTTATAGGTGTCCAACTAGTATATAAAAAGACAAAAACACCTAAGAAGATAAGATTCTATCATATTTAGAAATCAAATACAATGATTTATGAACTCAAGTCTATCTGAAACAAAACCATCTATATCTTATTCAAATTCAAAACTCTATTCTAATTCAAATGGTTATCCATCTTTTGATCCTGATCACTATATCCCTTTATCCTCTGCCCTGTCCTTCGGCTACACGGTTGGAGCTTTGTTCAGGTCGGATGGAAACCCACACTAAATGATCGGCCTTTGAATATGTACGGTTCGCATATTGTCTCTGCCGAACATGTGGTTGGTGCGGTTGGGTGCACCCATTGCATGGAACACCTCCAAGAGCATGCCTTGAAGATCTTCTACTTTGTGCAGGATCATAACTACTATATCACCACTATGCAACAAGGCTCCCGCTTGGTCTGAACTTTCCTCCTGAAAGCTCAAGTCTTTATGCCGGGTATCTAGAATCTCTTAGGTTATGTCTCAATATGTAGCCTTTATACACCTATTTCCTTTTCGTGCCCTTCCATAACTATGATTTTTCCTAGACTGTAATTGTTTCCTATTGCAACATGTTCTCTCCTGTGTGATTTCCTAATAGGAAACTATCACGCTGTTTCCTTGAATCCCAATCTTATTCTAAATTTTACTAAGATCTGGTTTTTTAATTTACAACACGACTGAAACACTTGCACTCCTTACGCATGAAATTTCCTTAATTGCATGTTGTGTTTTTCTTGCACTTCAAGTAGCACACAGACTTGTCAAAAATTGCCAAGTATAGTGTTATTTGTTGTCAGTGTTATGTCAATCACCACAAACACTTCGTATCATAACATTCCACTGGTGTTATTGCTAGTGCCACTAACACCATGTTTCAAATGAAACATTCATTGCAACATATTAGAATACTCTAAATAGCTTAACAAGATTTTTTTCGATCTTATAGAGAGAGTTCTAAGAAATAATTCATAAAAACAGTTTGGAGGTCATGATTACGAAATTCTAGCTTCCCCAATTTCTTTGTAAATGTTCCATCCTTTAATTGCTATTGTTTTCATTCAATCTCTAGTCCATGTTTAACCATTCAGTATTTAATCTTGGATTTTTATGGTTAGAGTTTGTTGGTACAATAATAAAAATAGCTGGATAAGTTTTATTCCTTGTCTCGTTCTAAATTGATGAGTGATGGCTCCGGTTGGTGCATTTGCATCTGTTGGTCATATATGCATTCCATCAAATTAATGTAGGAGAAATATGAGGCTATAGCTCATGATAGAGACGAAGAAACGGCAGCGAAGTCAAAGAACAAAGCATAAGGAAAAAAAAGGTTTTGACTCTGGTGTAAAGCAAGGAGCTTCAACCAGTCAATCGAATATGTCTTATTGAGCTTTTCCATTTGTAGCTATTGTGCAATTTGACGTGTAACCCATCAACAAAATTCCCAGATAATGCACCTGCCTTTTCGACCTGACCTTTCCATAATGTTCCATTTTATTAGGTGCATGTCTTGAATGATATACGACAAGGTCTTCTAAAACGGCACAATATGCAGCACTTAAAGGGCAAATCCTTGTCCTTTCATAACAATATGAAGTTCTGCGAATGTATCTTGCATGGAAGGATATATATAGTAGACGTAAAGCTAAAGGAGATTCTCTCAGGTTGAAAAGAAGTCAAGCTTAATCATGAACATGAGACTTAACATGGCCAGTGGGTCAATATTGCAGTATATTAGTTATATCAGATATTGTTCCAGGTTTTGTTAGGCTAAGGTTCTCTGAAATATTGAAGGATCATATCAAAGCTTTTGAAACGCTTGGTTGCACCACACTTGTAAGCATGGAGCAAAAATCCACCACACAAGCTTGCTGCAATATTACTCGAGAGCAAGTAGTACTGTTTTATAGAAGGGACATGGGGCAACTAACTTTTGTTGAGCTTGACCTACTAGAGAGGATGGTGGCATATGAATGTTACTAGCCACTCCCCCCAGGCCATCCAATAAGGTTATAATATCAACCATGTCACTTGAACAAAAGGGTGTGGCTTTGCACTGTAACTTCAATAATGTCACCATACCCATGTGCACTGAATCCGCTTTCCACTGTATTCGTATGGGCCTTAGTGGAACTTTTGTTAATCATATTTCACACCAAACCTTTTTCACACAGTTGTTTCAGTAGCTTGGTGTGGTAGAGTACGAGCTAGCTAGAAGCATTTCAGAATAACTAGCTAACGCAATGACCGAGAGGTAACCTTGACTATGTAATCTATGATGACAAGCTCTGATATGCTAGCTTTTCTCCTAGCCGAAGTGGCTCGTATATATTCTGGGTGACTTCCTTGTGGGAACCCATATTGAGAGGCAGAAAATTAATTGGACCAATTATAGGTGCAGGTTGAGTTCGTTTGCTTTCCTTCTGTTTTCTTGTGAAGGACAAGTGACTGTTTCTGTTTTCTCTTTTTTGCGGCTTTCTTGTTGACTATAGAGTTATGGGAAAGATATATCTGCTTTTCCACTTGTTTATTAGTTAATTAGGCAAAGACAGACACATGCCACCCATGAAGTCATAGGGATATGTAATTGAATTTGAATGCGATTGAAGTCATATATATGGATCAATAATATGAAACGTTAAAGTAAGAGAATTTTAGGGAAGATATAAAATATTATATATATAATAATTTAATAAAATGTAAAAAAACTACATCCATTCTCATAATTATAATAATTGTCATTTTTTATTCACTGCTGGTTCGTTTCTCTACTAGACCTAATCAAATATTTTATTTCCAATCAAACTCTGTAGTGATTAATCTTGTGAAGGTGTTCATAATTGCACGAACAGCCAAACGTGCATTATCTGGGTGATTAATTATTTCATTTCCTCGAATTCAGTTCAATTTTGTCAGAGGGATCCCCTTTGTTTCCCTTCAGATGATGTCCATTTTCTATACAACAAACCAACAGATCGGGCAGTTTGTCATCTTCTATCAAATACAAACTCGCTAGTGACAAACAGTACTCATACCAGGGATAAAGATACATAAAAGGCAAAAATGTAGTAACAGAAAACCCAAAACCTGCATGGAATCGAGGAGAAAAGGGAGATGAGAAACTGAATTTCGTGGAACTCCACCACTCCAGCCGTTTCATGAAGGTTATGGTCTATCAATCACACCGCTTTAAATCCATAAGGCACCTTCAAGCATTTGTGCCTTGAGGACAGAGAGAAAATGGAGAAAGTAAACTCTACACTTCTTCAGCTTGTCGCCATTCTTCTGCTCTTACATCATGGGGATCTGCTCGCTGCTGCTGCAAATGTTCCTGCTATGTGGGTGTTTGGAGATTCTTTAGTTGATGATGGAAACAACAACTTCTTGAGCTCCCTTGCGAAGGCAAACTACCGGCCTTATGGGATTGATTTCTTTCAGGGCCCTACGGGTAGATTTTGCAACGGAAAAACGTTTGTGGATTTTCTGGGTAAGCAAGTTTTTGAGTTCTTTCGTAGACTTCTCATCTCAATTTTTTGTAGCCTGCTCTTTACTTTAATACGCGTTCAAGTTTCCTTTTACAGTATCAGCTGTTTCCCATCCTTTTAGTATGAAATGCTCATGCAAAACTAACGAAATGGATTGAGTGTTGATTCGTCTACACTTCCACTCTCATGAACTGTGCAGGGGAGTTGTTGGGTCTTTCATACATTCCAGCATTTGCAGATCCTGGTTCTCGTGGACAGAGAATACTCAAAGGGGTTAATTATGCATCTGCTGCCGCAGGAATCCTTGACGAAACGGGACGAAACTACGTAACGTTTTTTTTTTTAACTCCATTTAACTTTTTCAACCTTATTGTACATGAATAGGCAAAAGGTCAAAAATTGCTGCCGTGCCATTTTTTATCCAATTATATACTGATAAACTGTGAAAAGTAACTAATGAATAAATAAATAATAGCACAGAATCTCTAGATCATCCGAATAACTACAAATTTCAATGGAAATAGGGAAAGATTATAGAAAGGTGTAGGATGTCTTTTAAGGTTCTGACCATGTTTATTCATCTCGATGAATGATTTCACGTTAAATCAGTAATCTGACCATTTATAGGACATTTAAAGATGTGAAAAAAAAAGTAAAGATGATATTGCTCATGGTGATAACAGGGAGATCGATTCAGCCTCAGCCAACAAGTGTTAAACTTTGAAAGCAACTTGAACGAATTGAGAAGCATAATGGGTACTGCAAACCTGGGTCCTTACCTTGCAGAGTCCATAGTAGTGATGGTGTTCGGAAGCAATGACTACCTCAACAACTATCTCATGCCTTCTCTCTACACATCGAGCTACAACTACACGCCTCAACAATTTGCAGATCTTCTTCTCAATCACTATGCAAGGCAATTGGTGGTAACAACTAAAGCACTGTACCTGCGTTGAGCTTCAGCTGAATTACCTATGAAACAATACATGGATGATAACTGAGCAGTCTACTGCAGGCACTACACAGCCTTGGCCTAAGGAAATTCCTGCTGGCTGGAGTTGGTCCACTTGGTTGCATCCCAAACCAAAGGGTGATGGCGCCACCTGGGCGCTGCCTAGACTCTGTTAACCAGTTGATAGGGCCATTCAATGTGGGCCTCCGATCGCTGGTTCAGCAGCTCAACGACAAATTCCCTGGTGCAATCTTTGTGTATGGCAACACATATGCAGCCCTAGGCGACATGCTTAACAACCCTGCAACCTACCGTGAGTCTTTTCCGCTCATTTGAGTTTCAACTCGTGATTTTCACACTGGTTAGCAACAAGTCATAAACTAAATTAAAAGCCATTAGTTGTGTAAATTCATGAGTCTTATTTAGTTCAACTCCCTACCAGGACCCTGACCCCGTACCACCTGAAACTCTTCCAAGCCACTTCAGTAAACTAGTTACCAAGACTAGTAACTACCAAGTTTAGCAAACAGCAAAAATATGCCACTTAACTGGGCTTCAGCATATTTTAAGCTACGATTTACCTAGATATACCTGCAATAGGATCTTCATGCAGTTTCAGACCTATCACACTTCTTACTAACATCTCACTCAATCTGACCTAATCAAAATCCATCTCCATCATGGCTCAGAAAAGAGACTAGCCAAACTTGAGTCAAATTTTCAGCCAAATAAGTCACTCACATTTGATGCGGATGTTGCAGGTTTCAGCACAATTGATCGGGGATGTTGCGGGGTCAGAATGGACCCGGGAGATAACCTGCCTTCCATTTTCCATTCCTTGCACAAACAGAGACCAGTACCTCTTCTGGGATGCCTTCCATCCCACACAAGTTGCCAATGCAATCATTGCTCAAAGAGCTTTTAGTGGGCCCCCCAACGACTGCTATCCAATCAATGTACAACAGATGGCTCAACTATAGACATGAGCACTAGGCTTTTATATCAAAGGGCAGGAAACATATCCTGCAAGCATGTGCAAACAATAGTACTGTAATGGTATTGCAGTGACGTGCATACCTTGTCACTTGCATGTAAATGTAGCTAAAGAAGCAAAAACTTGCTGTTTCTTATTTAATTGCGGTGTGCATAAGTTGCTGGGGATATAACATTTATACGCTGGCCAATACTCATACAATATTTCAGATTGATGTCATATAAACCATGCTGTGAGTCATTCAGGAGAAATTTATTAACATCAAGTAAAAATCTATGGCAGAATCATAATAACATCGCACAAAGCTGGCAACCCAAGCAACAACAGGACGTTCATATCAACATTTCCTTCCCAGAAAACAATATAGAACTTACAGAAGAAACAAAGGAACAAAAAAAACACCAAACACCATAATGGCAGAGATGTGAAGAGAACCTCACAGAGATAGGAGAAGTATGCACATGCGACAAACTCCAGAAAGAAAGTGATAGTTGTGACATGGCCATGAGGCATGACAGGCCCAGCTTGTCACCCTAAGTATCACATAACTGTACTCTGTACCAGTAATTTTCTTGTATAACCCAGAGACTGCCAAAAATACTAGGCTACCCATGCAAGGATCACAAAAGTGAGAAGCAAAGCAGCAGATTAGAAAAGCAATTTGTTGAGGAAAATACACTTCCAGTCCTTCGAGATGCTTTTAACATAATGTTTGCCGGTTGAAGGCTTCAATGATCAAGTTGGCTGTAAATGCTGGAATAGACTTCATCTTATGGATGAAGATGTCAACCTGAAATATTCATGGCTCCTGTCAAGCTGATAATCTTGATTTGTAAGCAGTATTATGAGACAAGAACCAAACCACCTCACATAAAATTTGTTCAACCGAACCCCGTCCTCCCAAAGTTTTATAAACTTCTGACCTGGGAACCAATAAAACCACCAGGTGGACCGACTTTACAGGTTCCCATAGCCAGGCCAATGAAAACTATGCAAGAGTTTACCCACTCTCTTTAAAAACCGAAGAGGCTGGGACCCCTGAAAATTTCCACAATCACACGGGTTTCAAAAGACAGAAGGGAGGCAAGAGTCCCTGGAAGAAGAGACCCCCCCCTCTTCTTCTCCCCTGCTGCAATGTGGTGCTCCACAAAACAGCAGGGAGTCCAGAATGAAACGCAAAAAGACAAAGGCCTCCTAGATTCTCAAAATAAAAAAATCTGGTGAGAGTGAAGGCTCCCGAACAACGAGGTTTACTTGTTTTTTTTTTTGAAAGTTGAGATTTTTATTATTGTTGCCCAAATGGGCGAAAGATTACAACAACAAACACAAAAATGGTTACATGAAGCTAGGGGGTGACAACAACAATATGTTGCTCAACAGTCCCTTGCTTAGCCAACTCATCAGCCCTACCATTGGCACTTCTTAATACATGCATCCAACTAGTGACAATAAATGAAAGGTCTCTAATTTCATCAATAATACAACGCATTCGCCAAGGAGGCCTGAGATCATGCTTGCACCATTGAATCAAAACTTGAGAGTCGCCTTCAACATGCAATGGACCAACAAAATGATACTTGAGAAAACATTTGAGTCCATGGAGTAGACTTTGAGCTTCTGCAATCGTAGATTCACTAATACCAAGTGGTCCAGAATATGTGAGTAATATATCTCCAGTTGAATTCCTGATTAGGCCCCCCACTCCAGCTAGACCCGGGTTTCCAAAAGATGACCCATCAAAGTTTAACTTGTAGGAGTTTGGGGGTGGAGGAAGCCAAGCAATAGTTTTGACTAGTTTACCATTCCCCTCTCTTGCATGTAAATTCCAGGAACTCCATATAGTGCCACATTCAACATTCTTGAAAGCCTTGTGAATTTTCAGCCAACTAACAATCTGAGTTGTAATTCGATGGCAAAGGTCAGTCCAAGAGCTGGATTTATTTTGAAAAATTCGATTGTTCCTTTCCTTCCATATCATCCAAGGAATATATCCTATGCAACAAGAAAACATGAGCTTTCCTTTACTTCCAAGACCCAGGAGCCAATGAGAGCAACAATACCATATAGGTCACGAGGATAGGTAAAATAAGCCCGAATCTATTAAGGAAGAATAACCAAACTTTCCAAATTGAAAGGGCAATGGATCAAAGTATGATTGAGTGATTCACTTTCGAGATTACATAAAGGACAAACGGCATCTTGAATCTGAATTCCCATCCTCATCAACAAATCTCTAGTAGGTAGTCTACCCTCAAGCAGCACCACCCAAAGAAAATTTGTTTCTTAGGACCCGAGAGTGACCATGCTGCAGCAGCCAAGTGAGGTTGATGGCCTTGATTAGTTAAACAAGAGTATGCGAGCTTACCGTGAAGATTCCTTTAGAGTGAGGCCTCGCATCAGTTCATCATCCTGGTCTCTTCTCATGTAAAAATACTCAAATCCTCAAGAAATTTGGAAACCTCAATAGCTTCCTCATCATTGAAACGTCTTCTAAAGAAGAGGGTCCAGTCCACATCTATTAGTTGACCAGCAGAAACAATGTCCCTTATAGAGCAATCTTGATGTCTGGCTAAGAGGTAAAGTCTTGAAAATTTTTCAGCTAAAGTAGTATCACCAATCCACCTGTCAGTCCAGAAACGAATTCTATTGCCAATGCCTGGCAAGAGAGAAACATGTTGAGTAAAGAACGGGAACATCTGAATAATTTTCTTCCATATGGAAGAAAGTCTCCCATGTCTTGGGGCTTCAAACCACCATTCCCTTGGCCTGTTGTCAAATACATTAACTATGATTTTCCTCCAAGTGGATTCCCCACTTGTGTTCAACTTCCACAACCATTTAGTGAGTAAAGCCTCGTTCATATATCTTATCCTTCTCGATTCCTAATCCTCCGTCCCTTTGGCCTTGCAAACATCATCCCACTTGATGAGATGAATTTTGGATCGCTCCGGTACCCGACCATAGAAAATTCCTCATAGTTCTTTCAATGATGTTCACCACGTAAATAGGACAATGCAAGAAGGAAAGGTAATAGGTGGGGATGCCGATAGACTAGCTTTGATCAAAGTAAGTCTACCGGCTTTTGTGAGTAGTTTCCCCATGGTATTCAACTCGATGTTCATTTTCTCGATAACTGGGTCCCATAAATTCCTTGTTATCCTTCCAATGAAGAGGGGTAAGCCAAGATACGTACTAGGAAGAGAACCGATTTTACAACCCAACATGTCAGCCATATCATTCATCATCGCATGATTGATTTTAGAAGCCATAAATTGCAGACTTGATCCAATTTATCTTTAATCCGGATGTGATTTCAAAAGCATCAACAAACATTTTATCACTCTAAGTTGCTCAATTGTGCCTTTACAAAAATAATTGTGTCATCAAGAAATTGTACAAGCGGTGCTTGAGGCAATCCCTATCAATCATGGGGTCCAACCAACCCTCATCCAAAGCCATATTCAGCATGAATCTCAGACCTTCACCGCAATGTTAAAGAGCATGGGAGATAGCGGGTCTCCTTGTCTTAGTCCCCTTGTAGGTTTAATATACCCATGAGCACCACCATTTATGAGGACAGAGTATCTCGGCTGAAGAAATGCAACTCCATATCCATTTTCTCCATCTCCAACCAAAGCCCAATTGCTTCATAACTGATTTCAGATAATCCCATGAGATCTTATCAAACGCCTTCTCAAAATCTAACTTTAAAACAAGTCGTGGCTCATTTGACTGTTTGCAGGTATGAAGTATCTCGTGCACATTCATTGCCGCATCAAGAATAGCCCTCCCTTTAATGAAAGCATGTTGCTCTACACTAATTATGTGCCCCAAAACATTTTGAAGCCTTGCTGCCAACAATCTAGCAATGATTTTATAAGTGCTACTCGCTAGACTTATAGGCCTGAAATCGATGATCTCCTCCACACAAGGTTTCTTGAATTAGAGCAATAAAGGTAGCCCCGAGAGCGGAGCTAGTGAGGCCAAATTGGTGAAAGTGCTGAACTTGTTGAGTAATGTCATTCTCGATAATAGGCCAGCAAGCATTAAAAAACTCGCCATTGTATCCATCAGGACCCGGGGCCTTGTCCTTGGGAAGAGATTTGCCCGCCGCTGCAATTTCCTCAGTGGTAAATGGTCGCTCAAGCTCAATAGCCCGTTCAGGTGTGAGCCAATGACAACATATACCATGAAGTAAAGGCCGATTGGGGACATCTTCTGCAAATAAACAAGAAAAGTGAGAAATAACATTATTGATAATAGTATCCTTGTCGTGATGATTTCTCCATTGATTGTAAGAGAGGAGATACGGTTGATTCTTCGCCACTGAGATGCAATTGCATGGAAGAATCGAGTATTCCCATCACCATCACAAAGCCATTTATATCTTGCCTTACATTTCCACAAAATTGCTTCTTTCCTTAGCAAACCATTATATTCCACAGTCATGGATAGCCTTTCAATTTTCTCATCATCGCTTAATGTTCTAGTCTCTTCAAACATGTCGAGTGCATCAATTCTATTGATTAATTCAGTTCGCCTGGCCAATTGGGCAACTTTGTAATCCTTTGCCCATGATTGCAATTTTGATTTCAGGGATTTTAGCTTCGAATAATCTCCCCCATAGGTCCTTCATCATTAATATCAGCCCACCAATTCTCAATTCTTGAGAAGAAATCATCGCCCTCCATCCATTGATTTTCAAATCTAAATGGGACTCCCCGGTTTTCGAGTTGGAATCAAGATGGATAGGCTGATGGTCTGAAATTGACTTACCCATCACCTTGCAAAGACACATTAGGATAGAGCATAAGCCATTCCTGATTGCATAAAAATCTGTCCAGCCTACAAAGAATAGGGTTGTTCCTTTGATTGCTCCAAGTGAAGGTTTTTCCGAAGATGGAAGATCAATTAATTCCATTGCCCCAAGAAAGTCGGTGAAACCTCTCATTGTAGCATTTACTGATCTGGCTGGTGGAGATTTTTCATTTCTCGCTTTGATGGCGTTGAAATCACCTCCCAATAGCCATGGACCAGTCCATGAATTGATCATATTCATAAGTTCCTCCCAAAAATCAGATCTATGCGAGTAGGTACTCGGCCATAGATGGCACCCATGTTCCATAATTTTCCACTAGATAACTCTGAAACTTGCAAACAGATGCAAAAAACTCCTACCCTGTGCTCAATATATCAATGCAGGAAGAATCCCAAACAACAAGAATACCACCAGCAGTACCAGTAGCATTAAGTGAACACCATTTTGGTTGTCTGAAAGGTACAAGATCTTTGACCATTGAATCAGTCAATTCCTCTAATTTAGTCTCCTGAAAGGCAATTATTTGAGCCTTACTCCTCCATAGTAAATTTTTAATAACCGTCCTCTTGTCAGGACTTCTCACTCCTCGAATATTCCAAGAGAGAAAAATCATTTTTTCCCTTTGCCTTGGTTAGCAACTCCTCTGCCCCTCCCACGGGTCACTCTACGTTCAATCTGTGGTGCTTGAATCTCCCTTTCATTATCCTCAAATCTTGTCCCAAATGTAAGAAGAAGTTCATATTCCTCATTGCTAATTTTTCCTCTATTTTTCTGAATATGCTCAATCCAAGTAGAAGGTGTTGGTTTATCAGTTCCAGGGTGGGGATCCTCACCACGGTATTGCTGATTAACCTCAACAGATCATGGTATATTACGATCCATTTCTTGAATTTGGTTCGTGCATTTACTGAATTTGGCGAGAAGACTTACGGGCCAATGTGCTTGCAACGGAGGGGTCTTCCTTCGAGAATAAGTAAGGCCAGGGTATCCAATTGATTGATAGGAGCAGGCGAGAGTGGCTGATTTTGATGGTTTGGGGGGAAGAATTGAAAATTATCATTTACACTAGCATTAGCAGTGAGCTGATGTAGTGAGGATTCAGGCTGAATAGGGGCTGGAGGTAGAGGGGTTGTCTGGGCCAGTGCATGAGAATTTGAAAGAACCATATTTGGTATAAGAGCAGCCTCTTCACGATAATCGGAGACTATCTTCATTAACATGAGGTTCCTTCCAAAGTTCAAGAGATAGTGTAACCTGGTCAGGATTCAAGTTGGACTGAGTCGAGGCGAGTCAACTCGTGTGAGGGGCGAGTCTGAGCGAGTCGACCCAGTACGAGTCAACTCCTCATCATCTTCCCGGGATCCCATATTTACAATGCGGAATGGAGGGATGAATTCTTCCGGTTGCAATAGAATAGCAAAGAATTCAGCTCCAATTTTAATATCCATCCATTGTTCTCAGTAGCTGGCCATCGGTGTGATCGCATTCAACCCTTGCATACGAGAGATTTCTGCCTTCAATGGAGTCGGCATCAAATTCCAATACTGTCCCAAGTGGCTGGCAATCATGTTTAAGATTTCCGCATCCCAAAGTTCTGGGGAACCCCCAAATTTGGACCCAAATTGCTGCTGGTCCAGCTTGCACGAGCATGTTCCCACATTCGCACCGCCCAACATGGGATTTCATCCGGTGATTCCAATTAAGGAGATCAGAAGCAATGATCGCATCTCAGAGCCACAATTAGCCACTCGCCACGGCCAAGGTAGGAAGCTCTTGGTCGCATACGGTGAGATTCCAGCGTGATCCAATCCATTCTTCCAGAATTTCACCCTTCTTCACATCCCAATCAATTCTAGCAATGATTCCGTGCTTCAGTTCAGCGGCCCTCTTTGTCCAAATAGCTTCCACACGGTCCTGAAATGTAACACCACAATGTTCTCGAGTCCTTTCCCGTATTGGAGACAAAGTTTCTCCAACTAAGGTCTGATTCTTCCCATTCGTGGTAGGGGGGGCAGCAGAGGTAGGAATCGAAGCCGGAGTGATGAGGTTCCGCAAGGCTTCAACGGCCGAAGCCCAAACTGTCGCTCCGTTTTCTCCAAATTCAGGCAAGTAGATTCTTGCCAGCACTTTCCTAGCTCGAAAATGAATTAGCTTGCATTCCCGATTCATCTCTTGAAAGCGTAGATCATAAACCGAGAGTCTTCCCACCAAAGTTCTTTCGATGCGATCGATGGCCCTCTGTGACTGTTTGGAATAGGAAATGAACAACTCTCCGCGCTTCAATGGGGATCTGAATGAAAGCCCTCTTTTCTCCAAAGAGTCAAGAGAAAACGGATGAGCCTTCTCCCAAAGATCGTGCTCCGTGGTCAGCAAGGAGTCACCAAACTTCCATTCACCCGTAATCCGAGCTTTTCCACGACTAAACTTAGAGTTGCCTCTTCGCTTTTCGACTACTGTGCCAACCCCATCGCCGATCGACGATTTAGTTCCTCGCTGTTGGAGCTTTACGGGTCGTCGAGCATCATTATCAACCGTCCCGAGCCCACTCGATGGAACCAACCACGCAAGCAGGCTCATGATACCTGATTGATTCGAGACGGATCTGCCCTTCTCCTCCCTCTCTTTTTTTTTTTACTTTTTTTTTTTTTATTTTATTTTATTTTATTTTATTTTTTTTTTTTTTTGGGTCGGGTCGGTCCGGTTGTAGAAGGCCCGATAAAACGGACGGCCCGGTCCGGACTACCTCAGAACGTGTTGAGTCAACTCATATGGCTCGGAACAGAAAAGACGAGTCAACTCATCGTGACTCGTCTTCATCCCTGATCTTAAAAATACCTAAGTTTTCCGCCTTCTCCCTCCCACGATATCCTCTCTGGACAAACCATAGAGGCGGACGGAGGACAATGGCTACCACGCTGCAACATCCGTAAAGAAGTCCGTGGGATTTTGGGGCATTTAAACCCCTAGCGCGATGCTGCGGCAACTCTTTAGCTTTCTCCAATCGAACGCCGTGACAGTACCAATAGCTCGAACTCCATAATTACAGGTAGCATCAACTACATCATCCGGAATAATAAAGACTCCCTGAGTTCCCACAACCCCTGCAGTAGATGAAGCGGAGAAAGGGAATTGAGAGTCCGCGAGAACTTTTTTTTAAACGGTGCAACACGAGGACTTCCCAGGAGGTCACCCATCCTAGTACTACTCTCGCCCAAGCACGCTTAACTTCGGAGTTCTGATGGGATCCGGTGCATTAGTGCTGGTATGATCGCACCCAGGTTTACTTGTTATGAGGTTAAAATTAGTTGGCCAAGTCCACCATCTCCCCCAACATTGAATTTTACTTGCCACATGGTTAAACCTAGTTGGCCCAAGTTCACCCTCATCCCCATCATTGAGTTTTACGTGTTCTGAGGCCAAACATACTGGCCCAAGTTTACCCAACATTGATATGAGTTTTAAAATCACCCTCTACTCTCTACTCCAACACTGAGTTGAGTTTTAAGTTCATCCTTTGCCCCAATATTGAGTTGAGTTTTAGGTTCACCCCCCCTCCCCCCCCCCCCCAATATTAAGTTGAGTAGTTCACCCTCAGCACCAACATTGAGTATAAATTTGAATTCACAAATGTGCTTTAAATTCCTCCTCTGCCCCAACATCGATTTGGGCTTTAAGTCCCCTCTTTGGCCCAACATTGAGTTGATTTTAAAGCTCACCTTCTGGCCCAACATTGAGTTTTAAGTTCATTCTCTGCCCAATCATAAGATTTAGGAGCAAATAGACCTGCGCATGTAACCTGCAGCATCCCTCTAATTTAATTGTACTCCTGTATTGTTTTATTTTATCCAGCTTGAAAGTAATAAAAGAGCATTTTCACTGGTTCAAAAAAAAAAAAAAAGATTTAGGTTCACCCTCTGCCCCAACATTGAGTTGTAAGTTCAGCCTCCACCCCATAATTTGATTTGAGTTCACCCTCCGCACCATAATGGAGTTTTAAGTTCAAAACTGGAAGAGAACTATTGAAGCCAGTGATAATTTGTTTGATGAACATAGCCAATTGTTAAAGAACAAGACAGAGTACTGAAGACTTATGAGCTAATTAATATGTCCAACAATCACTTGACCGGTATGACCTTCCTTTCTAGTTCTGCGAGTGTTAAGAAATCTTAAAGGTACTATAGGTAAGAGATTGTTCGTCAGAAAACATTCACTCATGAAGATAGAGGCTTACACAATTGCTAACAGTATTGGATCTAAAGTGGAAAAAAAACTACTTTTAGATTGTACCCCTTTGAGTAAAGTTCATTAGTTTGTATGATAAGAAATAAAATGTAGTGGCTCAACTTAGGGCCAATGAGTACACAGTGATAGGGCTCCCGTGAATTAATTCTATGTTACAAGGAGTCGATTGCTCTTCAAATGAACCAATAACATTGAACTCTGTCAGCAACACAATAATTTACAAGGCCAATAACCCATGTTCAATGAGAGAACCATACACATTGATATGGATCTCCAATTTGTATGAGCCACAATCTTTAATGGCAAGATTATCATTCAAATTGCTGATTTGTCCCTTAGAAAACTTGAGCTAGTAACTACTTGAGTTTACTTGATCTATTTTCCTCAACATGAAGAACAGTATTAAAAACCACTTCTAATTGAGGAAGGGGGGGGGGGAGGGTTTAATATTGGATCAGTGGTAAGTTATCTCCCAAATGTTTAGTCTAAGTGGCTCACTTACTCACTTGCTATGAGTGAGGGGCATAATTATAATTTCTGATACATTGCAGTTAATAAAAGGAGTTTAGAGGCTAGAGGTCCCAACACTCTAGAATTCTCTGTTTTGCCTGCATTCTTCTCTCCTTCTCTCTCTTCACTCTTCTCTTCCCACAAACTCTCCCTCGGCGTTCACAATTTGAAAAAATAAAAATAAAAATACTTGAATTTGATTAGACAAAAATATTAAGAAAATAAATTTCATGCAAACCTGCTGGGATATCTCAGGCTGAGAAGTATATTCGTTCACCTAATGAATGAAATATAAAATTTATCAGGCTTCCAATTATTCAATCTTTATAGCAGACAACCAAAAAACATGCACATTACCAAAATACTAGTAACTCCAGAGTCGTAGTCAAACTCAAGTATCTCTTTATCATTTTGAGCAAAAATTGATCGGAGGGTAAACCGAGTCCCTGGAATGCCGTTAGGTCTCTGGTATTCACTCATTACAATCTGCATGCCAAGGTCAGAACAACAATTTTAGCTACCTAGACAAAGACATGATAGAAACACAAATAATCCGATGAAAACCTACAGTGACAGAAAATTTGAAATCTCACTTTGGATAAGAAGGTTGTGCAGCTTACCAATACCAGAGACATTCAGTTTCTGATGCTTTCAAAATAAACAAAGCCATGCATAATGCAGGATAGAATTAAGCTCAGGGGAACGCTTACCCCTTGCATAATGCAGGGTAGTTGCTGCATCGTATTCTATGTAGAATATGTACCCTATGTAACACTATCCTGATCAATCAATAAAGGTGATCGCCATTTTCAAAAAATAAACAAAGCCTAATGGTTTTCCATTACTCCAAATAAAAAATTCTTGAACACTTTGTTCCTCAATTAATTAAAACACATTTGTTTTCAAAAGAAAGTCACATGCCCGATCATATTGCACATGAATATCCTTTATATTTTTGGGTTTATTTAATTTTGATTGCTTCTCACCTATGTATGCCTTACACCCTTCTACTCATTTCTTTGCTTACCTCCACGGGCTTTTGGTTTGACTTGCTTTGTCCATAACACTGGACCACAGGAGATAAGTTAGGTCCTCCAATTAATTAGTGTATCTTCTGGGGTTGTTCTCGTACTTAAAATGGTTATCAGTGCTTTGTTCATCTCTCCATCGTCTCAACCAAATCATAAATCGGATTTGGATTCCTGCTTTTGAGTTGTCATGAAGGTTGCGTGTCAATGGAGATGGTAATAAAATTTCTTTGTTCATTTATTGGCGTGTGAAGAAAAGGCAACATAAAAAGGGAAATTGCAGAGGGAACTCGTGCCCAGCAAGGTTTTGGAGGAGTGAGAAGGGGAAGTAATGGACAGATTCAACATGCCTACTCAAGTCCACATGGGATAGCAACCTCAAATGAAGCTGAAGCTGCTGGTCTAATTGAAGGGATCAGAATTGTAGTAGTGCTAGACAACACTCCTTGACCATTGGCTGGATAATGCACTCAATCAACATCCATTGGATATTACATCTTTGTTGAAGTTTCAGAAATCAGTAAAGGAAGGAACATTGTATGGAAGGTAGTACCACGGTCGGTTAATTCTCTTGCTGATCAGCTGCAAAAGTGTGAACAGACCTACACTTGTATCTGGCAGCAACCTCCCTCTAATTTAAGCGTACTCCTCTACTTTTTCTTCTTTTTTCCAGCTCTTGTTTATCCAGCTATGAAAGCTTTGTAAGCCAGATGTAAATCATTTTTTTGATATTTGGAAAGCAATAAAAGAACATTTTCACTATTTCAAAAAAACAAAAAAAGGAAATTGCAATGTTTGTTTCTGGGTTAAGAAATGCTGGTTAAAATGCTTGGTTGCCTATATTCTGCTCCCGTCGCAATTAATTACTGCATGGTTATTTCTTATCAATGTAGCACCTAAGGATGTTTATTCTTATACTGAGCTTGGAAAGTCACTACTTAACTTTAGCTTGAGTTGCTTGTCCAATTATCAAACTGTGTAGTCACTTTTATTTCATTGCAGCTATATTCATACTTTCCAGCAATTTTCTGATGTTCTAGTGATCAGGTCTCTTGTTACAATACAGCCATAAGAATAAATACTTTTTTCCAACATCCTATTGCCAGTACCTTAAGTATACTTAGTCCCTACTGCTGGTTGAAGAAATTATACTTTTCATTACCACGAGAAATGTGACAAGAAATTAAGAGGGGAGTGGTGGAGGCCAGGCGAGAAGAGGCGAGGCCAGGCGATAGGGTTCCGAAGTTGCGTCAACAGGAGGATCAGGGCCGGCAAGATGGAAGACCTCCTTTTGACAGCGGGGTCGAAAGACTAGGTCGATGAAATGGAAACACCTTCAAGGGAGAATGGACGGTAGTAGAGGAAGGAGACGAGGAAAGATGAAGGAACTGGGAAGATGCCGTTTTGGGAGTCCTTACTCACTGTCAAGGACAACTCAAGGCGTCGATCTATCCGCATCTCTCTTCAGACGGGTGACAAGCGCTCCTTCATCCTCGTCCCGCAAGAGATTGGAGACATTTTCACCCAACAACTCATATCTGGGTTCGAATCGAATTCCTTTTTTCCAGAGATTTATGGTGGGAAGGATCCTCTTTCACAATCTCAATTTACAAGTGTGCACAATGGGAGTGTAAGTTTGTGCATTATAGGGAGAAGAAAGTACTGGCGCGTGTATTTACCTTCCTAGAAAAGGGTGTCGAAGGCATTTCGACCTGGCGCATGCTGCTTTCGGCTTTTGAGAAGAGCTTCCCCCAGTGGAAGGAGACATCAACACGAGAGCCACCCCCACCCCCTTCCATGCCAACTTTATACGCTGACGAACCCCAAAAGAAGCTAAAGGAAGGTCGCTTTGCCAGAAACCAGATCCGCTACTATCGAGCGTGACAAAAAATGGCTAACCGAGAGGATTGCGGCAAGAAAGAAGAAGTTGCAGTGGGGAATAGTTGCAAAGATCGACTAGAGTATGGAAAAGGCAAATGAGCTCGAATCATGGATTCGTGAGCATTGGAATTGGGATTCTACACCTACAACCTCATATCTAGGTGAGGGTGTTTGGCTTATCATGTTATATGATGAAAAATCCAAATATTCGGTTCTACAATGGAGCCATACCGATGAAATTCCCAGTTGGGAGACAAAGAACTGGGAGGTTGCAAAAGATACAAGGCCATTGGTCGTTTGGTTGCAGGTTTGGGGGGAGATTCTGACGATGGTGGTTGGAAGATTTGGGGAAGTTGAACAATAGCACGAGGACTCGGCTACTGGTCGGAACATGGCATATGCTCGTCTATTAGTCAAGCTGAAATATTGGCAAGCAATGGACTGAACTAAGATGCAACGGCAGCTGCTATGTGATTCTTCTGGAGCCAGAGAAATTTATTCCCCCATTTCGAGTTGCTTGCCGAATGCGGGAGGAAGAAGGCAGTGGTTCAGACCGTGACTCGGTTGAACCATTGGTTCAGGTTAATGGGACCAATATATTCAATGCTGAACCGGAGCAAGTTGAACCAATTGCGGGCCAAGCCAACTCAGTTCAGTTTAACTCAGCTCTCGAATGAACTGACTTAGGCGATTCAGAGAACGCCATTTCTTTTGGACAGTGGCAAGCCCCGAGCGAGCAGCTTCTTCTCCCCCTTCTACCACCAAATGATCGCGCTCTTCACTCTCAGTCAGAAAGCGTGCTTATGGTGAGGAACATTCAGCTAGCCATGGGCACGGGAAATCGTGACATAGAGGAGCCAGGCGCGGCGAGCATTTCTTCGGTCAGTATTCCGGACAAAGTTGCTACTACTCCTAACCCACTGCCGATTTCTGTTTCCCCTCCTTCAGCGGTAGCTTGACAAGCTTCCGTAAATCAGCAGTCCCCCCATACGAGCATACATGATAATTTTCCTGTTTCTCCACTCAATTCACGGCACTCCCATCCCTCTCCAGTAAAAATCCAGCAGCTCAATTCTCCCATAACTATGTATTCCAGGAAGAATTCCCCTTCCCGAAATCTCTTTATCGAGAAATCCCCATATTCTGTGTAGGGCCGATGTAATGCTCTAGTCCGAGAACTTGATGCTGATATTGAAGCGGTGCAAAACCAGCCAGACGAGCCTGAAAGGAGTAATAAGGAGGAAGTGTTAAAAGAGGAAAATCTTGAGGTAACTATTTCACAGAAGGCCGACGATTTTTCTTGGGTTGCTAGACTCAAACTGGAAGTGGAGATGGGGAATTAACTGAGGACTACCAGGCTTTGCTGCCTAAGATAAGCAAGCTGAATACAATGAATCATGAAGGAAGCACAAATACACGACAAGATTCAAACCAGAGGCAGGGGTCGTGGTCGAGGAGTTGCACAATCCATAAAGACAGAAGAAATGATCATTGCTACTTGGAACATCAGGGAAGTCAGGAGTGTTAATAAAAGAATTGTCATTCGGAATGTGATTAAATAGTGTAAGGCCCAATTAATAATTTTTCAGGAGACTAAAATGGATCTCATGCCGGATAGTTATGTGAGGATCTGATTCACTTCAGCAGACCAGGGTGGGAAGTTAAAAATGCTGCTGGCACTGCTGGAGGCATATTATGCATTTGGAACCCACTCTTTGTCACAGTACAGCATGTGTTCGTTGGAGAGTGTGGTTGCTTTAAATTTAACTGATTTATGCAATGACAAGTCATGGTCCTTTGGTGTTGTTTATGGTCCTTCCACCTATTCAAAAGAAGACGTTTTTGGGAAGGCTATTTTTACTAACGAGGACAAGAATTCCTCTGGTCCAATTTGCTTATGACACAACTATTTTTTGCAAAGGCAATAGAGAGCAGTCAGAGAATGTAAAATACATTCTAACTATGTTGGAGATGGCTTCGGGACTAAGGATCAACTGGGCAAAAACTACACTGACGGGCTTTCATGTTGAGGACCCTCTCTTCAAGAAATGGCAGCACTGCTGGGATGTAGGGTTGGTACCCTTCCTTCCACACATCTTGGGCTCCCCTTGTTTATCAGTAGATCCTCCAAGCAACTTTGGGATCCAGTCATTGAAAAACTCCATAACAGGCTTAGCACATGGCAAGGAAGATTTTTATCTAAAGCGGGTAGGATCACTTTGATCAAAGCTTGCCTTATTGGGATCCCTACTTATCATCTTTCCATTCTGCATTGTTCACTTTCAGTGGCTTCCACGATTGAGAGGATCATGAGAAATTTCTGTTGGTCAGGTGCTTCTGAGAAGTCCGAGATAAACTTGATAAATTGGGAGGAGGTTTGTCAAACTAAGGAAAAAGGGGGTTTGGGGATCAGAAGGATTAGACACATTAACACAGTTCTCCTATGCAAATGGCTGTGGAAATTTAACGTTGAGGGTTCATCAGATTGGAAGAGAATCGTTTGTGGCAAATTTGGGAGAAGAGATGCAGGCCGGTGGGGTGGCTTGATGGCTCAGGGGCTAGGGGTTCATCACCGAATAGGAGAAGGATTATTAAACTTCTTCCATTATTTTGTCAAAATATCTCTTTCCACCCGGGAGAGGTAATAAAATTTGTTTTTTGGACGGATTTATGGGTTGGAGATTCCACTTTAGCATCACGTTTCCCGAGACTCTTTCTTTTGGCTAGGGATCTGTCCAGCTTCATTTCTGATATTGCGCCAAACGGACAACTCAGAGATGTTAATTGGGTTCCCCTTCTTAAGAGAATCTTGAATGATGATGAGGCCCTTGTAATTTCAGAATTGCTTGAGGTGCTTAATGATGTTTGCCTCAGACGGGATACTGAAGTTGAAATGATTTGGAGACCTAGCCCAAAAGGCACTTATACTGCTCATTCTGGATATTCTTGCTTTGTTGGTAATGGTATGATCACTCACCTGGCAGCTATTGCTTGGTCGCTCTCTGGCCCAAGGAGGCAGCAGTTTTTTGGTTGCAGTAGTATGAGGGAAAGGCTGACCACTAGGGACCTTCTTCAGAGGAGGGGAATGCAAATTGCTTCCACAGTCTGCCTCTTATGCCAAACTGAGCCGGAGTCAATCAATCATGTTTTAATTCACTGTTCTTATAGCTGGAAGATTTGGATGTCTCTTCTTAGCTTGTTCGGAATGGACCTTGCCTTACCTTTAAAATTGATTGGTCTTGCATCTTTGGCCAACTCCTTAAAATTGAGGGAGAAAGGGAAGACCATGTACAAATGTTGTGTAGGCTTTATCCCATGGGTTATTTGGAAGGAGAGAAACAAGAGAGTATTTCAAGAATGGGCAGCATTGGAGGAAGGTTGCTTACTCTACCCTACACTTAATTGTGAGCTGGCTCAAATCCCAAAAGTGCTTCCGTGGGGTGGAAGTGAGTGACATATGAAGATCATGGAGGCATTTGAGGTTGGTTCTAGTAGCTTGAAAATCCAAGCCTGGGCACCTCCACCAGAACATACATACAAATTAAATTTTGATGGCTCTTCACTTGGCAATCCAGGGACGGCTGGCATTGGTGGCCTTATCTGTGATTCCAAAGGGGAAGTTATTTTGTCATATTCGGGAGCTATTGGAATTGATGACTCTACTACAGTCGAAGCCCATAGCCTTTTGGGGGACTGAAATGTTTTATGGCTTGGGTCTCTCTAGTAATTTGCATGTAGAATGGGACTCAAAAGTAATATTATCTTGGGGTAATGGTGCGTCTAGGCCTCCGTGGAGATTCTGGTCGCTCTTTAATGAGCTCTCAACTTTATCTCATTTTGTAATTTCATGGTCTCATATGTTACGCTTGGCCAATGGCCAAGCAGATTCTCTTGCCAAGCAAGGGGTGCATAAGCAACAACTTCTTGTTGTGTGTGCATCTTGAGCTTCTCTTGTAACTGCCTAAGGGGTTGATTCTTTGTATCATTCTTTGATATCAATAAAACACAACTTTCAAAATAAAGAAACGTGCCGAGACCATTTTGACTTGTGGACTTTGAAACCTATAACCTACTATTGTCGTCTCTGCAGCTCTGCAGCAGCCGGAAAATCAAGCTTATTAACACCTTGTTGCACCAACATCAAGAGTTAGCTGATGTCGTCATCAAATTTTTCGCTGCCACCAACTTCCTACTGCTTTATGTGCTACCTTGCAGGAATATGCGTTTCAGGTGCACCTAGCCCATGTACATTCCCGACGTACATGCTGACGTGTTGGCTTAGGTGGTGTCCACGTCATAAGTCGTGTCAGCATGTTCGATAACTCCCGCGGCCTCTCTCCCTCCCACGGCCTCCCTCCCTCCCTCCTGCAGCCTCCCTCCTCCAGCGATCCCCTCCCTCCTGCGGCCTCCCTCCAGCGACCTCCCTCCAGCGGCCTTCCTCCCGCGGCCTCCCTCCCTCCCTCCAGCAACCTCCCTCCCGCGGCCACAATGGACTGCTGGATGCTCTGCTCCAGGAAGCTCAGGAGATAGATCCGGGCGGAGGAGGAGGATACGAGTCTCGAAGACATCTCTTGTTCTCGGAACCCCTCGGGAAGTATAGCCTAGATGGGTGGCTTCCGCCCGCCTCGTTGCCACTACAATCCACCGGCAGCCAATGGGACGATTCAAGCACAGAACAGTCATCAATCGGTGAGTCCTAACGTCGCTAAACTTCTTCGATTCGTTAATGCCGTTTTTTCTATTAACAATGGAAAATGCTCAAAAACGAAGTCGCGTCAATAATGATTCCTGGATTTATTATTTTTTTAATTGTTTTCTTCACTATTTTTTTCTTTCGAAAGAAACTCAAAAGGGATCCGCTTTCTCTTCAATCCGTACCTCGGATAAAAACTAAAGAGAAAAGAACAGAGTTCTGGTCACGCATTTTCACTTGGTGATTTGAACAGTGATGGTGACTTTGACATCAAGAAAGCTCAATTTCTTTCTCACACACAGGCGGACTAGTTTCAGCTCCGCCTCCTCGGCTAACAACAATGGAGATCTCTTTCTGTATTTGTAGTGGGTTAATTCTCAGACTAATGCTTGTGTATGGTCTGCATAGTGATGGAGACTCTGCCAAAAAGAATACTTAATTTTGTCTTATATTTCTCCGTTTTCCTTTCTTCAAATGGTTCTTTTCTTCTGGATTGTGAATGGAAACCTCTGTTTTTGCCGAAAGCAGCATGCCATCAGTGTAAAAATAAAATAAAATAAAATAAAATAAAATAAAAAAGAAGCCACATCTGTAATGTCGTCCTTGTTCTTCATATACAGGAATCGGGTGAAGAAAGAAGGGAAGGAAGAGCTCAACCCAGTGGACGAAGACCTGTCCTCCAGCGGGATGAAGGGAGGCCATGGGAGAGAGACTGCTGGAGGGAGGGAGCAGGAGGGAGGGAGGCCGCAGGAGGGAGAGAAGCTGCCGGAGTTTTCGTACATGCTGACACGGCGTATGACGTGGAGACCACCTAAGCCAACACATCAGCATGTATGTCGGGCATGTACGTGGGATAGGAGCACCTAGCATTACTCTAATCAGAATAAGGCGAAATTCCCTAGATGCCCCGTTTTAGCAATTATTAACCCTTATATATCAAGCTACGGTTTTTTTTCTGTAATTGTTTCCCTACAAGAGGAGAGGGGTATATATGTAATTAGGTAATATTGAGGATCATAGTTTAATTTGACTTTTTCTACAAAATGATTAAGAAACAAGATCCATGGTATCATAGAAAGCATGACACTTGAGGAGAAAAAAAATGTCATGGTCAACATTGGACGCATATGCTAACAAAACAAATGAAGTGCTCAAGCCAGATTAGAGAAAGCTGTTATTGTATATGTACAGTGGGAAAAAAGAGTGCCACACTCATAAGCATTACAAATGTCTTCTAAGTGCTGAGTCATTTCAGGATGAGACTGAGATCAATCTTTACTATGTATCAGAGTGGTTTGTGTACGTGGTCAAAGACCAGTTGGTGCTCGTCAAGTTATTTGTGGGCTCTATGAGGTGAGAGTCATGTGGTGTGTTGTGTGCTTCATTAAGAGTTTGTACCTATGTTATTTCTCTCATGTGCAACCCTAGAAGTGAGGGGAGTGTCAAGTGGGAAAATAGAAAAAAATCCATTCAAAGTTGCTGAAATAAGGTTAAGCAAATAAATGTCCTAAATGGATACACATTTTGAGTAGAACCAGACACAAATTTTTAGCAGCAACAATCCCTAAAAAGTACCAATATAAGATCTATCTAAAAACTAGTAGATGGATCTTCTCCCAAAGAAAGTAAAATAAGGATGAGGATACCTCATAACCAAAAATAGAACAACAAGCCATTCTAAATACTTGTATCTTATCCAGAAAAACTGCCCTGTACCTGTTCCATGAAGCAAAAAGAATTAAATATATAACTACAAGAACAGAAACAATGAACGAGTTAGTTGCAGATTACCAATCACCTTTCTTCACGTTTCTCTAATGTTGCAATTTGTGCTTTCAGCTGTGCATTTGTCTCAGATAAATGAGAATCAATAGAATTTCCAGCATCTGAAAGAAATGGACTTTTAACAAACAAAGCCAATACAATATAGTATAAAATATGCATTTAAATTTTCAACAACCATTAAAACCACAAAAGATATCAGTCATGAGATCTTATTAGTTAGATGATAAAGGTAAAATTCAGGAAAACAACAATACTACTTCAATCAATTAATAGAATGAAGAACATATAGGTCAAGTTACAATAGCCAAGAAACAGGCTTATTAAAATATTTGTTAGCAAAGAACAGGCTTATTTTCAAAGAAAAAAAAAAAAAAGGAAAAACATTAGCAAAGAGCAACAGTTTCATAATTGTCGTGAAACTTTTACAGGAAAGATGAGACAAGTGATAGGAAAGGCAAAGACATCACATATTGCAAGTGAAGACAATCAGAACATTTTCAGTGTCATTTCAATTCAAAAACAATCAGTGGAAATAACATTAGATCAAATGAGAACTGCATCATCATCCATAAAACACACCCCAGTTGCACACTGGCATAACCAGATCATAAAGCAACAACTGCAGGGAACTTTCCCGCAACGTTCAACATAGTGTGCACCACAGACCTGGCTGTCCTTTCAGATCTTCAATTGCTCGTAGCTTTGCTTGTGCTTTCTGCAATTGGATTTGTAATGTCTCTATCATATGTTTTGCTTCATTATCAACAGCAAAAGTGTTCACCATTCGCAAAACCTTGGTGTTTTCAGAAGAATAGTCGCCATGACCTAACTGTAGCATAAAAAAACAACAAAAGAAGATAAATCCTAGATGATGTCAACAATTGGAATGCCCATATTAACTGTTGCAAGGGAAGCTCTGAAGAGTTAACATGGCACATTAGCCAATTCGAAATTTGTGTTTTCCCATAACCAGAACAAACAAGCAAGAGATCAATTTGTTTTTTTGAAAGTTGAGATTTTTATTATTGTGGCCCAAATGGGCGAAAGATTACAACAACAAACAAACAACTAACACAAAAATGGTTACATGAAGCTAGGGGGTGACAACAATAATATGTTGCTCAACAGTCCCTTGCTTAGCCAACTCATAAGCCCTACCATTGGCACTTCTTAATACATGCATCCAACTAGTGACAATAAATGAAAGGCCTCTAATTTCATCAATGATACAACGCATTCGCCAAGGAGGCCTGAGATCATGCTTGCACCATTGAATCAGAACTTGAGAGTCGCCTTCCACATGCAATGGACCAACAAAATGATACTTGAGAAAACATTTGACTCCATGGAGTAGACTTTGAGCTTCTGCAATCGTGGATTCACTAATACCAAGTGGTCCAGAATATGTGAGTAATATATCTCCAGCTGAATTCCTGATTAAGCCCCCCACTCCAGCTAGACCCGGGTTTCCAAAAGATGACCCATCAAAGTTTAACTTGTAGGAGTTTGGGGGTGGAGGAAGCCAAGCAATAGTTCTGACTAGTTTACCATTCCCCTCTCTTGCATGTAAATTCACAAGCAAGAAATCAATTAAAAACCCTTACAAAAAAAGTTGGAAAACAAAGCTAAATAGCAAGCTGCAGAACTTAAATACTACAAGAATCTTACAAAACGCTAATAATATCATTGAAGAATAAGGGTAATTTGGTCATTGTATCTGTATATGAAGGGTTGTTCTGATTATACCTAGGATTATAGATCTTTATTTTAGGAGTACTACAATGTCTTCTTTGCGTGCCTTTTCATTACTGTTTTGTGGCTCTATGGGATTATTACATGCAGGAGCATTTTTAAAGAGAGAGGGTTCAAATTTGAAAACCTAGCATGGCAGAGAGCTGCACACTGCAGTATCCTTCTTTGGACTTTCACGTCAATCTCTTTTTCTCTTAATCTCCACTTTTATATGGTACCAGAGCATGAAATTGGTCTCTGGTAGTTCTAACCAGCTTTTCTACTGATTTTTTGTCTGTAATCTCTTTTTGAGGATCTCTCAGGTGCAGGTTCGTGATACGTCCCAAACAGAATTAATTCAACAGGTATGACACTCAATTTACACTACTAAAAGCAATGCAGGGTAAACAGAAATTTTCATTAAGTCTATACTAACAACTGAACACGAAGATGAGTATTCCAAGCTTTCAAGAGGCTTGGTTCACTCCCAGAGCAGAGCTCCTTGACTAAACAAAAATATCTGATCCTCTCTCCCTCCTTCCCCCTTCTCCTTTATTTCCTTTTCCCACACAAAAAACGAGTGTCCCTGTGACACGTCATCCCACTCACACACTAACCCCCCTGCCTATGACCTGGAGCTTCTCTTCCACGTCAGAAAACATCTCTGTTTTACTTACCCTTGCGCCTTGCATAGGTGAAGCGCACTTGAGGCTTAACATTACCCCCCACCCAAACTCTCACTTTATCCTCAAGGTGAAACTCAGGAAATTGTTGGTGAACCATCTGAAAACCCTCCCAAGTAGCTTCCAAGTGAGGCAGCCCTTTCTATTTGAGCAACACTTCCAACTCCCCTGCAGTGCCTTGTGGCTTAGGTCGAACATTCAACAGTGCTTCCGGCTCAACAATCAACTCCAGGTATGGTAGCCGAGATGGTAACTTCAACTTATAAGCCACTTGCCCAATTCGCTGAAGGATGATATGGCCCACAGAAATAAGCAGTAAGTTTCTCAAAGAGGCGTTGTGCGAATGAAGGCTGCCTATATGGTTGCAACTTCAGAAATACCATGTTCCCTACTTGATACTCTTCCTCACGTCTTTTCTGATCGGCCTGGCTTTCATCTTTTGCTGCACCCGTAGTATGTGCATGCGCAGATCATCTAAGATAGCATCTCTATCTGAAAGTTGCAGATCAACAGCTGAGACCAGCACTGCCCCCTTCGTATAACGGATAAGTTTTGGTGGATCTCTTTTTTTTCGAATGGAGAGCGACACGAGTGCCAGAGCAGAGGCGACAGGAGGAACAGTGCCGCGACGAATTTCAGCAACTCCATGGTCGCCGGAAAATCCCCCCAAACCGGTACCGGAAGCTTTGAAAGCTACATTTGCTGCTTTCGAAGGACAAAACCGCCTCTACATCGACACCATAGCGATGAAAAATGGGTTTGCCGTGAAAATCGCAAACAAAAGTCCAAGCAAAAAGTCTTTTATCCGTATCTATCCAGAAGAACTAGAAGAATTGATAGATGGAGTGCGTAAAACTCAGGCATACGACTCACCGTGCAAGCTAAAAGTCTTCGCAGCAGAAAAATTTCAGGTGGGTACATATCTTGAAGACGACATCTTTATCTGCCGAATATCGAAAAGAGAGGACAAACTACGATTGGCGCAATAGAGATAGCAAAAACTCCAAAAGGGAAGGGGTGGTCCTGGCTCGTTGAAAGTCTTGCCGAAATCCTGGAAAATGGCGACCGACGCTTCTCAAGCAAAAGAAAACTCTTCAAAGGAACCAGGGATCATTCCAACAAATCCATGCTTGAAAGAGTATAAAGAAAGACTACAGAGATGCAGCGACCTCTCCTCCAAGATCACTATTGCCCAATCAACACTCTTCGGACTTCTGCATTGACACTTGTAAATGGAGGCCCCAGATCGAGAATCGATCCAGCATTCAAATCTCCCGTGAAAGTTTCTTGAAAAAATGCATCGTTACTAGTACACGTAGATTCGGAACAAGATGAACCTTCAAGAAGCAACCCGTATCTCTTGGATGCTGGCTGGCCCACCTGAAATGCACAAATTGGGTAAAAATAAATGGCTTATAAAACTGGAAACACCTGAGGAAGTAAGAAGAATACTCACTTTGCGAGAAGATTTACTAGGTGAAATCTTCTCGGACATATCTGTCTGGAGCCCATCCCATGGTGCAGCAGAAGAGGAAAAATGGGTTCCAATAAGAGGGATTCCGGCTCACCTATGGTGCGAGACTGTTTTCAAAGCCATAGCAGGGCTAGCTGGTCAAGTTACAGGTTTCGATGAAGACCTATTAGCAGATGGCCGCATGGATGTTCTTCGAGCAAAAATTAGAGCCTTCAACACCTTCCAAGGGATGCTGGAAATACCCATCGTGATAGGAGAATTCTCTTACCTAGCCACGATCAAAGAAGAATCAAATTCAAAAGGAAAAAAGAATAAGAGGAAGAAGCTCAGAAAATCTCCACCCAAAAAGCGTCCGAAAATGATATGGAGGAAGACCGGCCGGAACCTTCCACCTAACCTTGCCGGAACCCTACCTGAAACGGAGACGATGACTCTGGGCAGTCTCCCGAGGCTTCCCGAAATGGAAATTGAAAAGAAGAATACGCCTGAGACGTTTGTTAAACCAAATAAGGAAGGAGATATGACATCTCCTTCAGAGAAGTTGGAAGCAGAACGGTCGGGTCGTAGAAATCAAGGTATGCTCAATAGGGAAGAAGCAATCAAGGAACTCAATAACTCGTGCAGACTTAACTCGGCCCATCAGCAACTCAACCGAGGCGCGACTCAACCCGGCCAAGAAGAGTTAACTCACTTCGACCCACTTAAAGCTATAGTGCCTTATGAGGAGCACGGTAGCTCGTCTTCCACAGACGATGATTCAATTGCCAGGTACGCCCAAAACTTAATCTCCTCTCCTTTGGCAAGCAAAGAAAACCTGCTGAGCAACAACCAGTAACACTAATCACGTATTCGAGAAGAAATCAAAAGACACAAAATCAAGTAAACGAGATTGAACAGATGATTGAAGCCGTGATTGATAAGAGGCTGAAGGAGTTCAGCGAAGAACTGGAAATGAACATCGAAACCATGTGGAAAACCAGGGACGGAAGCTTAAAGGAAAAGCCTGTAATGGAAGAGAATTTCGACAGAGAAATCAGCACATGACCTTTATTTCCTGGAATGTACGAGGCCTGGGATCATACCGAAAACGAGCAATAATCAGAGAGACACTAAAAAAATATAAAGTGAGAGTCGCTCTCCTGCAAGAAACCAAACTCCGTTCCATCACTCCATCCACGGCCAGAGATATTTGGTTTCAAAGGAAGCCGAGTTGGATAGAATCGGCAGCTAACGGTTCCTCAGGGGGAATTCTGATATTTTAGGACAATAGAGAATATGAGCTAATAAGTTCAGAAGAGGGAGAATTTTGCTTAACTGCTAAATTTCGTTCAAGGCAGAATGGTATTGAATGGGTAACTCTATCAGTCTATGGACCTACTGAAAATGCACTAAGACAAAATTTCTGGACAGAAATAACAGCGATTGTAAATCTCTGGAATTTACCATGGGTTATAGGAGGCGACTTCAATGTTATAAGAAGATGTTGTGAAAAAAACAGGGGAGGCAGTAGAATCACACCTGCAATGAGAAACTTCGAGGAGTTCATCACTGATCTCTCCCTTATTGAGCCACCACTTGCAGGATCTGAATACACCTGGACAAATGGCAGAACCAATCCAATTTTGGCAAAATTGGATAGATTCCTTATTAATCAGGATTGGCTGGACCTTTTTGGAAATACTGCAGGACGCATCCTCCCTAGACCAACATCAGATCATGCACCTATATTGCTAGAGATCTCTCCTGAAACGTGGGGTCCACCCCCATTTAGATTTGAAGAAAGCCTGCTATTAGAATCAGAATTCAAGACTCACCTAAAGGAATGGTGGATGGAGACATTACCCACGGGATCAGCATGTTCTAGATTCAGCCAAAAGTTAAAGTCTCTGAAAGCCAAGATTAAAGAATGGTCAAACCTCAGAAAACTCAACTTTGAAAAGGAAAAGAACTATCTTTTAGAAAGAATCAAGAGTTATGATGAAGAGGAAGAGCTGCAAGGTACCCTATCTACAATTGACCACTTGGTGAGAGATACACTAAAGGATGAATATGAAAATAGAGTTGCTCAAGAAAGGATCTATTGGAAGCAAAGAGCCAGATATAAATGGCTCAATGAGGGGGGTGGCAATACGAAATTTTTCCATGCAATAGCCTCAGCACACAAGCGAAGAAATAGAGTCTCAGCTCTCAAGATAGATGGGGTAATAACAGAGGATAAGGAGAAGATCACCAAAGAATTTATAAATTTCTACTCTAATCTCTATAAAGAAGAAGTCTCAATCCGACCATTCCCGTCAGACTTACCGTTAAAAACAACTTTCCTCAGATTCAGCAAGCAAGCTCGAGCAACCCTTTACAGTTGACGAAATTGAGATGGCCATCAAATCCCTTCCCTCGGATAAAGCACCTGGACCGGATGGCTTCACAACAGCCATTTATAAAGAAGGTTGGGAATTCATGAAAGATGATATTGTCAATATGTTTGATGAGTTTTATGAGCAAGGTATCACATCACACAGCATGGGTGCTACATTCATCACCTCGATTCCAAAAAACATAGGTGCAAATGAACCAACCCACTTCAGGCCAATCAGCTTACTATCAAGCCATTACAAACTAATAGCAAAAGTTCTAGCCAATAGACTCCGAAAAACAGTGACTGAAATTATAAGCGATAACCAATCAGCATTCATAAAAGAAGACAAATACTTGATTCAGCACTAATGGTACATGAATTGATTCATCACTACAAGCAAAAAGGATTGAAAGGGTTTGTGTTGAAACTTGATTTTGAAAAGGCATTTGACAAAGTAAATTGGCACTTTTGGAAGTATTGATGAGAAAAATGAACTTCCCAGCAAGGTGGAGAAAGTGGATACGTAGCTGCATCTCATCAGCAAAATTCTCTCTTTTGATAAATGGCACATCAAAAGGATACTTCTCTAGTCAGAGAGGCCTTAGACAAGGTGACCCCCTATCCCCACTACTCTTCCTATTGGTTGGTGAAGCACTACGTGCTCTGATGTATAAAAGTCAAGAGAAAGGTTGGATTACGGGATTCAAAATCAAAGACCAGATCCAAGTCCCATTACTACAATTTGCAGATGATACAATTCTTTTGTGTGAAGGAGCAGCAGATCAGACAATATCAATTAAAGCCCTATTGCAATTATTCGAACTATTTTCAGGTCAGAACATTAATTGGAATAAATCTGGACTGCTACCTGTTACCACGGAAGAAATAGAGCAAAAAGTGATGATAGCCATATTGGGCTGTTCCCTTCTTTCCCTCCCTACCCCATACCTGGGTTTACCACTCTATGTTGGCAGATCAAGCAAAACGTTATGGCACCCTATACTTGAGAAATGTCAACATAGACTAGACTCTTGGAAAGGGCAACTTCTATCCCAAGCAGGGAGAGTGACATTAATAAAGTCTACATTGGCAGGAATCCCAAACTACTATTTCTCACTCCTTCGGTGTCCAAAAAGTATATCCAATAGACTAGAAGCAATGCAGAGAAAATTTTAAGTATCCACTGGTCAAATGGGAAACAGTTTGTAAGCCAAAGGAGATAGGAGGACTTGGGATTAAAAAATTGCATGAGAAAAACTCAGCCTTGTTAGCCAAATGGTTATGGAGATACACTACAGAGAAGGAGGCCCTATGGAAAAAGATCATAGAATTTAAATATGGCGCCAACCTGCTCAGTTGGTTGCCTAAAGGATCCTCCCAAAATACCTCGCCATGGTGGAGAGCCATTTTGAAAGAAAAGCCTTTTTTTTAACAGTACATAAGATTCCATGTGAGAAGTGGCTCTAAAGTACTATTTTGGGAAGATTGCTGGTTAGGTACTCAACCTCTTAAAGACCTATACCCGAATATCTACTCCATATCAAGAAACAAGCAATTCAAGGTCAATCATTTCAAGGAAAGCAATAACAGCAGCTGGAAACTAAATTTGAGAAGAAGACTAACAAATGTTCAGTCATTAGAAGCTTCTTCGTTAATGGACCAGCTAGGTACAACATATGTTGCAAAAGAAGGGGAAGATGAAATAGTGTGGAGTCCATGCTCCTCTGGCTCCTTCTCAGTGGCCTCCTATTACAAACTGAAAACGGCAAACAATACACCATCTGCCACCCATCCCTCATACTTGGCATGGAAATTACCTACGTCAAGAAGAATCCAGCAATTTATATGGACAGCAGCCCATGGTAAGCTACTAACATGCGACGAACTAGCAAAGCGAGGGCAAATAGTGATTAACCCCTTATGCAAGATGTGTGGACAAGAAGAAGAAACAATTGACCATCTCTTATTGCATTGTGAGACAAGTAAAAAAATATGGAACTCTATTCTACAGAAATTTGGGGTGAATTACAGTATGCCAAAAACCTATGCTAAGCTACTTCAATCAATTACTTCATGCCCCTTCCCAAGCGTGGGAAGAATTATGTAGAGGGCATCGTTAGCCGCTATACCATGGACTATATGGCTGGAAAGAAACGATAGAACTTTCAATAATAGTTCATGCACTACAGGCGCTCTAGTGGTGAAATCTATACAAAACATATCTTTGTGGGCTTGTAATTGTAAAGGTATGCCGCCGTTTCCTAAAGCTGTCTTAAAGAAGTACTGGAAGAAAATTATATATTTCAAACAGCATAAACCACCAAGAATGGTAGAATGGTTCCCCCCCCACAGTGATGGCTGAAGTTAAACTTGGATGGATCATCTAGAGGCAATCCCGGACCAGCTGGATACGGAGGAATAATAAGGGATAGTGATGGTCAGATTATAACACTATATTCAGGACCTATGGGCATAGCTACTTCTAATGAAGCTGAAGCTACTGGACTGTTAGAGGGTGTCAAGGAAATATCTACGCTATCGACCACCCCAATTATCATTGAAGGAGATTCCACCATATCTATTGGTTGGGCCAAGAAGTCCCTCAACATCCCATGGAAGTTAAAGCATGTTTTTGATGAACTATCAGAAATAACAAAAGAAATGAGAATCACTTGGAGCACTGCCCCGCGGTTAGCTAACCATCTAGCTGATCGCCTTACCAAAGAAGGAGTCAATAGAACAACAATAGCAATAGGCAATACTTTTCCATTGTAACAATACTCAACATGTAATCCCTTGATTCAGTTGATGTACTAGACATTATATGGTACAATTCTTTGTATGATTATTGATCAGCAATAAAAAGCATTTCACTGTTTCAAAAAAAAGTTTTGGTGGATCTCTGCCATAGAGGGCACGGAATGGAATGCAAAGGGTGGCGGAATGAGTAGAAGTGTTGTACCAATACTCGGACCATGGAAGCCACCGCGCCCAATCCCGTGGCTGGCCAGAAGCGAAACACCGTAGATAGGTCTCCAAACTCCGATTGACCACCTCTGTCTGGCCATCGACTGTGCGTGATATCTTGTTCTATGCTTCAATGTTGTGCCTTGCAGCTTAAACAATTCCTTCCAAAACTGACTCATAAAAAATTCGATCTCGATCTGAAATAATAACTTGAGGAATACCGTGAAGTTTGACTATTTCCCGAACAAATACTCCAGTCACCAAGAGAGCTGTGAATGGGTGTCCTAAGCAGATGAAATGGGCATACTTGCTCAAACGGTTGACCACTACGAGGATGGTGTCCACCCCCTCCAACCGCGGTAAGCCTTCAATGAAATCCATAGTGACTTCATCCCACACTTGTGCTAGTAATGGAATGGGCTGCAAGAGACCAGCTGGTGTGGTAGCCAAGTACTTGTATTGCTTGCAAGTCGTGCATTTCCATACAAACTTCCCAACATTCTTCCTCATACCCACCCAAAAGAGCTCAGCAGCTAAACACTGATACGTCTGTCGCATCAGAATGGCCCCCTATAGGGGAGCAATGAAACTCGGACAGAATATGTGGAATAAGCTGAGAAGTGCGGGGAATTACCAAGTGGCCTTTGTAGTATAGTACTGTGTGTTCCACTGGAAACCCCACATGGTGTGATGTCATCCCGTAAGCACTTCAAAAATTCATCGCCCAATAATTCAGCTTGTAGTCTCCCAATGCTGCCATTGTGGAACCTTGAGCTCAGAACATTCAATCAGTCCCGGTATTCTTGACAAGGCATCAGCTACATGATTGCTCGCCCTACTCCTGAATTGAATATCAAAATTGTAGCCCAAATAAGATCTCCCCGACTAGCTTAGTATGGAAGATGTCAGCACCAAGGAAAGTACAACAGTTTCTCTAGACTACAGCTCATTCCAAACTTCTCACATGTGACCAACTTGCAAAGAGAGGTCAAATAATCATAGTCCTTATGTAAATTATGTGGGTAAGTAGAGGAAAGTGCAAATCATCTTTTACTTCATTGCCAATTTAGTCAGAAAGTATTGGGGGCCTTACTACAAAAATTTAACATACCAATATGCTTCCCACAGGATATAAGTCAGATGATACAACAAGGAAAACATTGAACCCTCCCAGCAGTGGGCAAATCTTTATGGTCTGCCTCCCTTGCAGCAGTCCCCTGGCAACTATGAGAAATAACAGAACTTTCAGGCATTGTAGCACCTCCATTGGAGGTGCAATCGGTAAAGTAATCCAAGACACTCTAGCATGGGCAACAAGACTGACAAAAGCCCGCCTCCCCCCCCCCCCCAATTACCTCAGGCACTCATAAGAAAATACTGGTCAAGAGTTATCTTTTTCAAAATCCCACGGCCACCCCCTCAAAAAGGATGGTTAAAACTCAATATAGATGGTTCATCTTTTGGCAACCCAAGGCCAGCAAGGATTGGTGGAGTACTGAGAGCAAGTAACAGCCAAATAAAACTTGTATTCTCTGGGCCGGTAGGTAAATGTACGTCCAATGAAGCTGAAACCAAAGCGCTTCTTGAAGGAATCAAGTTATGCAAAACTAGAGGAAGGGAACCCCTTATTGTGGAAGGAGATTCCGAGCTAACAATTGGTTGGGCTGAGGGGTCCTATTCCCCCCCCTTGGCACCTAAAGGCTTTGTATGATGAAATCAAGGATGAAACAACCGAATGGTCAAAAATCCCCAGATCTGCAAACTCGATAGCAGACCAGCTAGCTAAGCAAGGGGTATCAAGAACAAGTGTAATCACAGGGACAACATTGCCCTTAGCCTAGTAATGTAACAGATCTGAAATGTAACAAATGTATGCTACGTATTTTGTTTGTAATCTGAAAGTTTACGAAATCAATGAAAAGTATTCACTATTTCAAAAAAAAAAAAATATTGTAGCCCATTAGTTTTGTGATCCACCTCTGATAATCAGCCCCCACCACTCACTGCTCTAACAAAAACTTTAAGCTTTGTTGATCTATCTGAACCACAAATTTCCTCCCCAACAAATAAGGCCGCCATTTTTGGATTGCAAACACAATTACCATCAATTATTTTTCGTATATGGACTTAAGTCGTGCTTGGGGCCCCAATATTTGGCTATAGAAAGTCACCGGCCTCTCACCTTGCAATAAGACAGCCTCAAGTCCGAATCCCGAGGCATCCAGCTCCACAAAGAAGCTTTGTGAAACATTTGGCATAGCAAGCACTGTTATGCGTGTCATTACTGGTTGCTCGGCCTCAATCAACCACCCAAATTGGTCTTTCTTCATCTGCTCAGTCAATGGTAAGGCTACCTAAGCATATCCCGCCACGAACTTTCGTTAATTCCCTGTCAAACCCAAAAAACCTCGTAACTCCCTCAAGTTTGCCGGTCTTGGCCAGTTTACCATCGCTTGCACCTTGCTCAGATCAGCTGCCACCCCTTGAGCTGATATAATGTACCCCAAATAGGCCACCTTAGATCGACCATATTCACATTTCTTGCAGTTCGCATACAGACTATGTTGCTTCAGCAATTTTAGACCATCTACCAGGTGATACTGGTGAGCCTCCAATGTGGGGCTATAAACCAGGATGTCATCAAAAAAGACTAGCGCCGACTTCCTTAAGAATGGCCGAAATATGTCGTTCATCAAGGATTGGAAGGTAGCTGGGGAATTTGTAAGTCCAAACGGCATTACATCGAACTCGTAATGCCCATCATGTGTTTGGAATGCTGTTTTCAGGAACATCCGACTCTCAAACCCAAATTTGGTAGTAACAGAATTTTAAGTCGAGCTTGGAAAACACTTGTTCCCCATATAACTCGTCTAAGAGTTCATCAATCACTGGAATTGGGTACTTGTGTGGCACCGTTGCCTTGTTAAGGGCCCTGTAATCGACACAAAAATGCCTAGACCCGCCCTTCTTCTTAACCGACAGCACTAAACTAGAAAATGGGCTCTTGCTAAACACTTGTTTCCTTGATCAATTTTTCAATTTCATTTTTCTGAAAATGCGGGTACCTGTATGGTGGTTCGCTAATTAGAGGAGAGCCATCTTGAAGAACAATGGCATGCTCATGGTCACGATCTGGCGGCAATCCACTAGGTGTCTGAAACACCGTGTCGTACCGCATTAACACTTTTTGCAAAAATTCTGATTCTTCTCGATCCTCAAGGGCCCAACTCCCTAGCTGGCTCATCTCAACCAGTACCCTGTCCCCTCTTGGGAAATGGTTTCATCATAGACTTCAGAGAAACAAAGGTCCTGCCCAAGGATGGATCTCCGCGCAAAGTAATAGTGTCTGATCCACCTTGAATTTCATAACCTGAGTTTTCCAATTAGTGTGAGTGGTACCCAATGTTTCCAACCACTGAATCCCCAGAATGACATCTGAGCTACCCAACCTCAGTGGAAGAAAATCATCCACAATATCGATGCCTTGAAGATACGATGAGAGTCCTCGACATATGCCTTCCCCTTTGACCGCATCGCCAGTCCCTATTGTAACCCCATATTCCCCTGTCTTAGTTATGGGTAGACTCAATCTGGTGACCAACTCAGTGGATACGAAATTGTGGGTGGCTCCAGGATCAATAAAGGTGACTACCTCTTGTTCTCTAACCCCAGTGACTGGGTTCAGTGAAACTTCAATAACTTGATTAATCTCAGAGGCTTCAAATTGGGGACCAATCCCCTCCTCTGCCGACCCCTCATCCTCAAGCTTTTCATCCTCCCCTTCATCAGTCAGCAATACATTCACCTCCTTTCTTCTGCAACGGTGACCAAGCCCCATTTTTCGTCGCATCGATAGCAAAGAACCCTCTCTCATTTTTGTTGAGCCTCCACCTCTGTCAGATGACAGATTTCCCCCATCGGTCGGATGGTGGTGACGGCGGCGGCGCCTCCCATCAACAGCCAAAGGCTGTCAGCAACTGGTTTGGCGGGATACAAAGCCCCAAAGTTCCGCATCGTCGAAGACTCAAGGGTTCCCTTGGAATTTTTAGAAATGGCAAGCTTGTCCTCAATTTTCTGGGCCAGTACCATAGCCCGACCCAGGTGGTTCGGTTCTTTTGCAATTCGCCCGGATTTTGGGTTTGAGCCCATTAATAAAGTGACCTAAAGTCACGGCCCCAGAGAGGTTTTCTAAGGGTGCAGCAAGTTCGATGAAATGCCGGCGAAAATCTCGAACAAAGCACCCTGCTCTAACGCCAGCCACTGCTCATAGAGCATTCCCGCTCCCGTCGACCTAAATTGTCTCAGCAGTCGAAGCTTCATCTCCTCCCAATGCACGATGTTTTGCCTCCGACTCTCCCACTGGTACCATAGTAGAGCATCCCCTTCGAAGGCAATAATGGAAGCTTCCAGTCTCTCCTCATTCGAGTAACAGTGAAGATTGAAATATCTTTCAGCCCTCGATAACCACCCATTCGGATTCGTGCTATCGAACGCCGGCATTCCAAGCTTCCTGAACCGGATATCCTAGCAATTCCCAATCAGTGAGTTGCCGACAAGAAACTGTGACTCCGCCATGACCGAAGAGTTATGAACTGCAGGGCCCTTCATCTTCTCTGCCGAAGTCGACCCTCCACGAATCGACTCCTCTTGCATCTTCAAGAACTGCTCCAATCCCGCTGGAAGATCCTTGATCTGATCAAGCCATTGGCTGAAGCTTTTTAGTACCTCCTTTACTGTTCCTTCCATCCTTTACACCTCTTGCTGAATCAACCCAACGGCTTCTTCCAATTGTTCCATACGCTAAGAGACATTCCTAGCCATTCTACAGGATTGCTGCTCTGATACCAGGTTGATACGCCCCAGAAAAAATTAGTTCAACAGGTATGGCAATAAATTTACGCTATTAAAAGCAATGCAGGGTAAACAGAAATTTTCATATAGTCTATACTAACAACTGAACATGAAGATGAGTATTCCAAGCTTTCGAGAGGCTTGGTTCTCTCCCAGAGCAAAGCTCCTTGACTATACGAAAATATCCGATCCTCTCTCCCTCCTTCCCCCTTCTCCTGTATTCCCTTTTCCCACACAAAGAACGAGTCTCCCCATGACATGTCATCTCACTCACACACTAACCCCCCTGCCTATGGTCTAGAACTTCTCTTCCACGTCAGCAAACATCTCTATTTTACTTACCCTAGCAACTTGCATAGGTGAAACGCACTTGAGGGTTAACAGTTTGATCCAAAAAGTTAGAATCATTCCTTGTTGAATTCATTTCTTTATGAGAAAAATTTATTATTGATCAATGGAAACTGAAGTTCTCAAAAGGAACACATTAGCTTAAGAACACATTATTATAAAAAGTTGTTTTACTAATGCCCCTTATTTAGACAAAGAATCAACCTTACGATTGACTGATAGAACTACAAGTGACCAAGACAAAATACAAAATTTCCGTAAATTCATAATTTCATATAAATACTTTAAAAACTGCTGAGTAAGGTGGTAAGAAATCCCTAACAGCAATTTTATTAACTTAAAATAAAGCGTTAAGAACTGCATAAGAGCACTTTAGAAAAGAGTACTATGAAAATTAAACCAAAATCATAGACAAAAGAACAAATTACAAGTTCAAACCCCTCTATCCCTCCTTGGACAAGGTTCGTGCAATGATGGGCCTTAGACCAGGTAGCATCTACAGAAAGCTTTAGACACATCTAATGAGTTCTATTCCATCAATAATCATCTTCAACCATAGATGGAGCCCTTGTTCTACATTAATTTCAAACAGCAATCATGTTTGTATTGAGTTAATCTTCAACAGCAATCAAGTTTGTATTGAGTTAATCTTTAACAGCAATCATGTTTGTATTGAGTTAAGTATAGTTTCACTGTAAAATCACATTACTTATAGTGTTAACAAGCAATCCATAAACCCTATATGCTGATTTGTTTAATCAGCGCCTTAATGACGTAATACGGCATTTAGAAGAAACCCAGAACCTGAAGTTCTCAGATCAAATCTCTCGCATCCTAGTTGACTCACATCAAATTCTGAATAAGAGAACTCCCCCCTCCTTCCAAAAATGATAAAAGCAAGATAAAAATTGATTAAACTTGAGCATAGCTCAGTGGTCATATGGATGGTTGTGTAATGGGAGGTCTTGAGTTCAAGTCTCCTCGGGATTATGGGAAATAGTTTAAAAAAGAAAGTACTTTCCTAAAACAAAGATAAAAATTGATTTATGTTCTACTACTGTAAAATGATTTATATACAAGAGCAAAATTTCAAGCAAATAAAAAGTAAGGGATTCCAGAAATGAGCAACAAAATACCTTAGATTCCAAAAGAGAGATTTCTGCACGCAAACGATCACCTTCCCGTTCCAGTGACTTCATTTTCCTGGCTTCTATATTAAGCTTTTCATGCAGCAATTGAATTTCATGTTGTTGACTGTTAACAACTTCCCTTTGCTCACGTAGATTATCATCCAACTCCCGTATAATGGATTCTTTCTTGGCCACAGAAGATTCAAGTTCCTGCATTAAGGACCGGCGTGAACAAGTAATTTAAGGGAAAGAACCCCAAAACAAAGACAAACAAAAGTTAGATAAATAAAACAAGATGAAATTATTAAAACCTTGACAAGACCGACATTTGTTGTTCCTTTCTCTACCTCCCCACCCTTTTGGACCTTCCATGCCATAGCTTCCTTTCCAAGTCGGTCTCTTTCTTCAGTAACTGAGGTAAGCTGCAATTGATTTATGAAGCCCCTAAGCAAATTGATAATAAAAAGGCAAAGAAATAAAAAGCTCTTATTGATGGAAAGCACAACTATTTTTTGGCATTACATGAGCATGCGTGATAACTATTTTCATATAAAAAAGGATGCATTAATTACAGCCAAATGACCAAAAGAAACACAAAAACTTATGGAAGGGTCTCTTCCAACATGTCATAGAGAGACTCCTCGACCTAATGAGTCAGCAAGACCATTTTCTGACCTCTTCACATGCATGATATTTTTTTTTTTTTTGAAAGTTGGTATTTCTAATCTAATTCCATGCCCCTAGGGAGTCTCGAACCCAAGACCTCCCGCTACAAACCCCCCCATGTGACCACTGAGCTATGCTCAAGTTCACTTCACATGCATGATATTAATGATTGATTATTTTCAATGTTTTTCTTTAGCCTTTATAGGCTTATTCCTAGAGCATTACCAGCTTCACTTGCACTTTTTGTTTCTTCATTGTCTTGATGAAACTATCATCGTCTTCATTTGAGAGAGAGAGAGAGAGAGAGAATTCAACAAATTGAACTTGAAGAACAAACTGGAGAAGAGTATCTCAAGTTCCTTTTTCTCTATGAGCAAATTTGTGATTTATTAAACAGCCGAAGGCCAGCTAGCACATCAAGAATGGGAATCCCTAAAATATATAAGTGTAGAGGAACCTCACATTTTTTTTTTTTTGAGGGAATTGGATTTCGTTGATTTCTGGATTAAAATACAGTTACAGAAATACAGATTTCTCAGTGTGATTCTGAGGTTACAGTGGCTCCCTCACCTCAAGATGAGGTAGGGAGACACCTTCTTTGGCAAGCTCATCAGCTGCAGCATTAGCAGACCGTGGAATGTGATTCCAGCTGCAATTGGTTTCTTTCCTAAATCCCATCTCTCTCTAAAAATTACAATTAACCTCCATGGGGGGCTAGCTTCCTTTTTGCACCATTTGATTACATTCAAACGATCTCCTTCTATCACCAATCGTCCAGTGAACTTCTCATCGAACAGTTGCAGTCCTTTTAGGACAGCTAGGGATTCGGCTTCAGTGGAGTCTTTGGTCCCTAGTGGTCCAGCATAGCTTAGCATGATTCTGCCTTCCTGGTTTCTAATAGTGCCCCCAATACCAGCAGGGCCTGGGTTACCAAGTGATGAACCATCCGTGTTCAGCTTTAACACCCCAAGATCAGGTGGTCTCCAGGGAACTTGAATCAGTGCTTGCTTTGGGGTGCTGAGTTCAGCAATAGCTGACCAGGATGCTCTGAGGTTCTCAGCACTGAATTCATTGAATTCCTTTTGCGTGGTGAGCCAGCTAATGGTCCTCTGTAGAGCCATTTCAACTAGGCTAATGTTGCAAGTGGACTTGTTAGTGAACACTTCTATTCCTTTCTTCCCATGTCGACCAGGGGACAAAGCCAACAACAGCTTTTATCGTGAGTCTTCCCTCTTTGTCCTGGTTATCCCTCTTAGCTGTTCAATTCTGGAGTGCAGGTCTGCTGCTATTACAGTATGGACTTGGAACAAGTTTATAAAAAAGTCCCAGATTTGTCTAGTGAAGTTGCAATCCACGAGGATATGCTGCACAGTTTTAACTTCTTCATTGCATAGTGGACATAAGAGAGAATCCAGCACCATTCCCCTCGGAGCTAGTTGGGCTCTGGTTAGTATTTTCTGATGTAGAGCGGACCAAAGGAAGAATTTCACCTTAGGGGGTAGGTGTAAATTCCAAGCCCAGCTAGCATGATGAGGGTGTAATTGATGGAGCTGAGTTATGGCTATGTATGCTGTTTTGATCGTGAACTCTCCATTGGTACTAGGAGTCCAAATTAGTCTATCTGGCTGCTGCAAGTCAAACAAATACTTTGACAGAGCCTGGTCCAAATTACTGAGTTCGCAGGCATCCTCCTCGTTTAGCTCTCTTCTGAACATTGAGCTCCAGTTGAAATTTCTTCCTTGCCTAGCTAGCAATAGCCTCTGAATTGTCGTTTCAGGCTGAGACACCACTCTAAATAATCTAGGGAACAGTTGCTTCAGGGGGGAGCCTAAAAGCCATGTGTCTGCCCAGAAGTCAACTTGTTCCCCTTTACCAGAGAGGAACCTAATGAGTGATCTGAAATTAGGCCATAGTTTGTGTATTTGTTTCCATATGGCGGAGAGCCTGCTGCTGGGGTGCCAGCCCATGATCCATTCCTTTCCATCAATATTCATTTTTCCCCGGAAGAAGGAGACCCATTGGGGGGGCCTAGGCTGGAGCTGATTTAGTCTCCAGCACCATTTAAGCATTAGTGCTTGATTGAGTTGTTGGATTCTGCGCAAACCTAATCCCCCAACAAATTTCGGTTTGCGTACCAAAATAAAAGGGTTTGCGCAAAGAGCTCTTACGCGAGTTCCATGATACCTTGTGGGCTGGACATCCTGGCCAAAGAAGGACTATTGCACTCTTGTCTAGGCACTACTATTGGCCTGGACTTGGTGCTGATGTTGAGGAGTACATGCGCACCTGTTTGGTATGCCAACAGGACAAAGTTGAGAGGTGAAGACCTGCTGGCCTGCTAGACCCTCTTCCCATTCCCAAGCGCCCATGGGCGTCCGTAAGCATGGACTTCATTTCTGGCCTAAGACGAGCTGAAGGCTTGGGTTCCATTTTGGTGGTGGTGGATAGATTCTCCAAGTATGGGACTTTCATAGCCGTCTCAAACGATTGCACAGTCCGAAGAGAGCCAAAGCATTTCACACATGTGGTGAAGCTTTGGGGTGTGCCAGAGACGATTATAAGCGATAGAGATCCAAGATTTACGGGTAAGTTTTGGTCTGAACTTTTTAAGTTGCTTGGAACTACTCTTAACCTTTCCACCAGCTTTCATCCGCAAACGGATGGGCAAACGGAGCGGATAAATGCCTTGCTTGAGGAATACCTTAGGTATTTCGTCAGTGCAAATCAAAAGAATTGGCCCGAGCTCCTTGATGTGGCTCAATTCTCATACAACATGCAGAAAAGTGAAGCAACAGGGCATAGCCCCTTTGAACTTGCAACTGGCCAACAACCGTTAGTACCAGCAAGCATCATTCTGGAAAAACCAAGTAAGTGTCCAGCAGCCCACCTTCTACTTAAGCGTTGGAAAGAAAGGACGGAACTAGCCCGATCATATTTACAACAAGCCAGCAAACGCATGAAGAAATTTGCGGATTTGAAACGGCGAGATGTTGAGTTCAAGGTGGGAGACCTTGTTCTCATAAAGATGAGGACAGAACAATTCAGGTTGTTGAGGACCAAGAACAAAGGTTTGATAAAAAGGTACGAAGGACCCTTTCCCATTATTCAGAAGATTGGGAAGCTAACATACAAAGTGCAACTACCGAAGAAAATGCGTATTCACAACGTATTCTATGTTTTTTTTTTGAAAGTTGTGATTTTATTCATTATAGCCCAATTAGGCCAAAGAAGTACATAATAGGATTATAGCTAGGTAGGGGTCCATACAATAGCATGTTGCTCATGAGCCCTTTTTAGCTAATTCATCCGCTTTACCATTTGCACTCACGTAGTACATGACTCAACTAGTGACAAAATATGCAAAATCTCTAATTTCATCAATGATGGGAAGAAGCCTCCAAGGGGGCTTGAGGTCCTTCTTGCACCATTGGATTAGAACATGTGAATTACCCTCAACATGTAACGGCCCAACAAAATGGAACTTGAGGAAGTATTTGAGGCCGTGAAGCAAACTTTTCGTTTCAGCAATTGTGGAATCGGTGGTGCCAATCGGGCATGAATAAGTGAGCAATATGTCCCCGGAAGAGTTACGGATCAGTCCACCCACACTGCGAGCCACTGGTTTCCATATGACGACCCATCAAAATTCAGCTTATAAGCATACCTCGGTGGAGGGACCCAAGCAATAATTTTGGGAACCTTCCCAACCTTTTCAAAAGCATATGGAGACCAAGAATTCCAGATTGCTCCTCCCTCTATGTTCTTGAAATTTTTCTGTACTTTCAACCAACATACAATTTGGTGAATAATGCGTTGGCATAAGTCGGGCCAGGAAGTACTTTTGTTTTGAAAAATTCTATTGTTTCTTTCTTTCCACAACAACCGTGGAATGTAGCCCAAACAACAACTAATCATCAATAGTCCTTTGCCTCCAAGGCCAAGAGATCCAATAAGAGCAATAATGCTACTAAGATCTTGAGGAATGGGGAAGTTCAGTCCAATTTATCTATGAAAAAGACCATACCTTCCAGCTATATGTGCGGTGCAATAACAGGTGATTAAGGGTTTCATTCTCGAGAGTTGCATAAAGGGCATGCAAGCATCCTCGGATCGGAATTCCTCTCCTTAATAGTGTATCCCTTGTGGGCAATCTTCCTCTTAAGCACACCACACAAAAAAGCTTGTTTCCTAGGGCAGGAAAGTGTCCAAGCTTTTGCAGCCTGATGGGGTGCTGTCCACGATCGCTAAGCAAGAGTAAGTCATGCTAATCGAGTAATGCCCCAAAGGATGAGGCCTCCATAATAATTCATCCATCTGGTCTCTCTTTAGGAATGTCATACTTAACTCATCAAGTAATGAAGCTATCTCAATAGATTCCTCATCGCTTGGATTTCTTCAAGTAAGGGTGTCCAATCCACTTCTCTCAATCGTCCCCACAGGAGCGATGTCCCTAATAAAGCAGTTCTGATCCCTTGCTAATATGAATACTCTTGGATACTTCTCAGCAGGAGTGTCCTTACCAGTCCATTTATCAGGTCCAAAATGTGTTCTATCACCAATTCCGTGGATGAATGAAAGTATGCTGAACAAAAAAGGCAGCAACTTAACGATTTTCTTCCAAATCGTGGAGAGCCTCCATTGCCTTATGTCACCAAACCACCAATCCCTCGGCCTATTGTCAAGTGCTTTTACAACTAAACTTCTCCACGTAGCCCCACTTCTTGTATTCAATTTCCAGAGCCATTTAATTAGGAGTGCTTCATTCATGTGCCTTATTCTCCTGATTCCAAGTCCTCCATCCTCCTTTGCCAAGCATACATCCTCCCAACAGATGAGGTGCATCTTTGATCTTTCAGAAGATCCAGACCAAAGGAAATTTCTCATCAGTTTCTCAATACTGTTTACCACTGATGTAGGGCAATGTAAGAAGGATAAAAATATGTGGGTATGCCAAGTAGGCAAGCTTTGATTAAAGTAAGCCTGCCTCGCTTTAAGTAACCTCCTTTGCCATGTATTCAATCTCCAATCCAGCTTTTCAATGATCGGATCCCATAAGCTCTTAGTTGCTCTACCAATAAAGAGGGGTAAGCCAAGGTATGTTGCAGGTAAAGAGCCAATCTTGCACCCCAACATTGCAGCCATGTCATTCATTATCTCACTTTCTACTGAGAAACCATAGATAGCTGATTTGGACCAATTGATTTTCAGTCCGAAGCTAATTCAAACAACATCGAAATACATTTATTACTCTTATTTGACCAAGATGTGCCCTTTACAGAAAGAGAATTGTATCACAACAAATTGAACTAGTGGTGCTTGAAGACAATCCCTATCAATTACGGGTTCAATCCATCCCTCATCAATTGCCATGTTCAACATGTACCTCAGCCCCTCCCGCTAAGTTAAAGAGCATGGGAGATAGGGATCACCTTGTCTAAGTCCCTCGTGGGCTTAATGTATCCATGGGCACCGCCATTAATTATCTGAATACCTTCTTTGAAGATATGCATGTCCTCATCCATTGCCTCCATCGCCAACCAAAGCCCATTTGCTTTATCACCGACTCCAAATAGCTCCAGGAGACTTTATCAAAGGCCTTCTCGAAATCTAATTTCAAAACCACCCGTGGCTCCCCTGACTGTTGACAAGCATGAGCGATCTCATGGACATTCATGGCTGCATCCATAATGTCTCCGCTTTAATGAAAGCGTGTTGTTCACGTGCTTATAATGTGTCCCATCACCTTTTGTAATCTTGAAGCCAATAATCTTGCAATGATCTTGTAGGTGTTGCTTGCTAAACCGATAGGTCTGAAATCATTTACGCTTTCAACACGGTGTTTTTTTTTGGGGATAAGGGCAATGAAGGTAGCACCGAGTCTTGTGCTAGTAAGTCCATGCCGTAGAAATGCTGAAGTTGATTGTTTACATCGCTCGAACGATAGACCAACATGTATTAAAGAACTCCCCATTGTATCCGTCCGGGTCCGGGGCTTTGTCCTTAGGAAGGCATTTTCCAGCATTCTCAATTTCCTCCATAGTAAAAGGTTGTTCAAGAGTGGCAGCACGTTCAGGGGTGAGCCAATTACAATTGATCCCCAACAATAGTGGTCGATTGTGAGTATCCTCTGCAAACAAACTAGAAAAGTGAGTTAAAATGCAGTTTATAATAGTGGGTTTCTCCGAGGTGATTTCCCCATTGATTGAGAGAGAGGAAATTCTGTTTGTTCTTCTTCTCTGGGATGCCATAGCATGGAAAAAACGGGTGTTGCCATCTCCCTCCATTAGCCACTTGTATCTTGCTTTTTGCTTCCATAGGATGGCCTCTTTACTTAATCAAACTATTAAATTGCACAGCTTGCTGAAAGTCTTTCAGCATTCTCATCATCTTCTAAAACTCTAGACTCCTCAAGCAAGTCTAGTATATCAATCCGATTGCTCAACTCAATCTTCCTAGCAATTTGATCAGCCTTGCTGATTTTGGCCCAAGCTTGCAATTTGTTCTTTAATAGCTTTAGTTTCCTAAATACTCTCCCTCCCAAAGGCCCATTGTCCTCAATCTCAGCCCACCAATTTTCGATACGGGGATAGAAATCATCATCTTCAAGCCATTGATTCTCAAACCTGAAAGGTACACCCCCCCAATTTTCGGAGTTCGTGTCTAGATGGATAGGCCGGTGATCTGAAACTGTTTTCCCCCCAACACTTTGCAAGTCACATTCGGGTATAATTGAATCCATTCTTCATTACAGATAAATCTATCCAACCTAGACAAGGTTGGATTAGCCCTCTTATTACTCCACGTGTAGGTCTTCCCAGAGGAGGGAAGATCAATAAGGTCCAAGGATCCGAGAAAATCCACAAAGCTCCTCATTGTACTAGTGACGAGATGTGGCAAGTGGAAATTTTTCATTCCTAGCTTTAATGGCATTGAAGTCCCCCCCCAACAACCAAGGACCATGCCAATGACTCACCATGCTTCCAAGCTCATCCCAAAAATTAGCTCTTTGTGCATAGGTGCTCGGACCATATATTGCCCCCATATACCAAGTTTTTCTATTTGACAAATCAGCCACTTCCATACATATGCAATAAACACCAACATTTGTAGTCAATACATCAACAAATGATGGATCCCATATCACAAGTATACCCCCTGCAATGCCAGTAGCATTTAAGGCTTTCCATTTTAGTTGCTTGAAAGGAGCGAGCTCATTCACCATGGAATCAGTCATTGTGTCTAATTTAGTTTCTTGTAGCACAATCAGCGGTGCTTTACTCCTCCATATTAAACTCCTAATAACAGTCCTTTTACTTGGACTTCTTACTCCTCGATGTTCCATGATAGAACAATCATTTTTACCCTTGCCGGGTTTGCCACTCCTTTTCCTTTTCCTCGTGTCACTCTTCTCTCCACTTGAGGAACTTGGGATTCTTTCATCTTATCATCATATTTTGCTCCAATCTTTTGTATCATCTCATATTCCTCATTGCTCATCTTACTTTTGAACTTACAGATATGCTCCAGCCGTAGAAGCGTATGTGAGATCATCTCTCCTTTATTTTCCCCATTTTCGACTTGCTGCACATCATCACTCCCACCATTTCTAGCCTGTTTTCTATCATCGATAATCTGGTTTCCATCATCCACATGGTTCTCATCCCTTCGATGCTGATTCACTTCAATGATTCAGGTATCACTATATTCATGTCACGGATGCAATGAGCATTTACTGAATTAGGTGACTCAGCCTGGACCAATGGTTTATTAGGTGGAGGTGTTTTTTCTCTTGAATAGGCGATGAGGGGCTGTTCAAATGGGTGATGGGGACGGGGAGATTTTCTCATGGGCTTTGGTGGGTGGGAAAAGAGAAATTGTCATGTATCTTGGTGGTCGAGGGGTGGCCTGATTGTTCGAGAGCTGGTTTAGAATTGGGACCCGATGAGGACTGATCTTGGGGAGTGGCTGTATATGGTGGGAGACAATTTCTGTTGGAGGTATAACAAAGTTTGTGGGTATGGGAGAGTATTGCAAAGCCAATGATTCAAGACCTTTTTCCGGGCGTACCTCTTGAATTTCAAAGTGGCTGGTCCAAAGTGATTCGGTCGGCAGCAAATTCAATTACGGGAGAGGTGCATGAATTGGCTGCTCATCGAGCAGCCCACGGGCCAAGTGATGCTGAAGCGGCGCGATCGATCGGCTGGACGAGTAACTGAGATAACTCGGTGAGTTCGAATTGCCGAGTCGACTCGGCCGGTTCGAGCAACCGAGTCGACTCGACCTGTTCGAGCTCTTGAGTCGACTCGACCCGAGACCACCGTGTTGAGTTGAGTTTCTGAGTTTCTGGGCTCGTCACCGTCGTCCTTTCGCCTGCTGCACACAACTCTAAACGGTGGAAGGAACTCCTCTGGTTTTAGTAGAATCGCAAAGTACTTCCCATCTATAACCGGATCTGTCCATTTCTCTTTAATAGGCCAGCTTGAGGTCGGATTTTCGCTCGTCGTAGGGACATATTCCTACCAATCAAGGACTCATCTTCAAGCTCCGTATGTTCAAAACCGTTGGCAAGCATCTCCAATGTTTCCGTCTCCCATAGTTCGTGGGAATCCCCAAATTTGGATCCAAATTGATCTCGGACCTGATTCCATGGCTGGCTCCCATTTCCGAACCTCCCAACAAGGAACCGAATCAAGATGGTTCCATTGCGGAAGGTCTCGGCAAGTGTCCTCGTCTCCACCATCACAAGCCATTCCCCTCCTCCCAAAAAGCGATACTTTTCGGCGAGAAGGAGAAGTTCCATTGCTTTTTAATCCATGCCTCTAGCTCCTCACATTTGTGAACTTCCCAGTCGAGATTTGCAATGATACTATTCTGCAGAAATAGTTTTTTGCTCTGCCATTTCTCCTCCATTACTTGCTGGAACGTCTTCTCTTTGTCCTTTCCAACCAATGGGTTCATCGGTTCTTCCCCATTTCCACTTAACATCCACGATTTTTCTTTTGCTTGCTCAGCTACATCCTTTGGCAAACAAGGAAATAGTTTTTCAAATGCCTCAACAGGCATTTCCATGGTGAACTCCCATCAACGCCGAATTCGGTAGATAAATTCGTGCCAAAACCTTATGAGCTCTAAAGTGTACAAGCTTGCATTCCCAATCACGCCTTGGAAGATCGAAATGGTAAAGTGAGAGTCCTCCCACCATATTTCTTTGGATCTGGTTTGTTTCGAGTTCATTACACCCCGAATCTGTTCCGAGAAGAGCTCACTAGCCTCAAGAGGAATACGAATGAAAGATTTCTTCTCTCTGTTTCAACACCCGAGGTCGAACGACTCTTCTTGTAGTATCGTGATCCATTGAGAAGAACGAAGCCCCAAATTGACAGGTGCCTAGTAGTCTTTGCCGACCAATCCTTCCGACAAAATTGCCTCTCCTTTTTTTGACAGTCGTCCAACCTTCCTCCTGGTGTCTTCCCGTAGCCAAATCCTCACGTACTCCATCTCTTGATCCAGCAGTATTGTCATATCGCAGCTCCGTCAACCTTGACTCATGAGGTCGTGTCCCTGAACCCACTCGGAGTTCTCCATCAGCCCGCTCTCGTCGTTCCGTGTCCCTACGCACGAGTGATCTCGTCAAACCAGAACCAGAAGTCTCTCTCTCTTTTTTTTTTTTTTTTTTTTTTCTTGGGCCCGGTTCAGTCCGGGTCGGTCCGGCCCAGTCGGTTCAACACAATCCGGGACAGGCCAGAGTCACGGACATTTATTTCAGCCCGATCGACTCGGAGGATAACTCGGACCGAAACTCGTGAGGAACATGCCGAGTCTGACTCGTCGTCTTCCCAAGTCGAAACTAGGTTTCGACACTTGTTTTCGCCCATTTCTCTCATTCCTCCCGCCGCCATCGCTGCATCGTCGCCGCCACCTGTCACCGCACGCGACGCTTGCTGCTTCAGCCGTCCCACGGCAACATCCTCTCTAACAGTATTCAACCCATAGCGCGGTTGTCCGCCATATGACTGCCGCAGAAACAAACACTCCTCGCCTCTCCTCAACCCGATCTACCAAGAACACGCCCTAACTGCGTCTCCCTACACCCAAAATTCATACATCAAAAACACCTAATTCACCACGGCTTCATGAACAGCTTTAGGGAACCCCTTCACAGATCCTTTTACCATGAAATTACCAGTCGGGCTAGCCTCCCAGATTAGCCTATCCTCTAACAAGCACAAGACATGTTAAGAGGCTCCACAACGTATTCTATGTAAGTAATATCAAACCCTATTTTTCCGACTCAGACCCTCAAAGAATTGTAAAGCCCAGAGCACCCCTTGATGTATCCACTACTTTTAGTAAGAAAGTAGATTATATAATAACTCATAGAGAGGTACGTCAAAGAGGCAAGCCATGTTCCACAGAATTCTTGATCAAGTGGAAGAGAGAACCAGAAAGCGAGGCTACCTGGTATGAAGCAGCAGAGCTTTGGCAATTCGAGAAAGAGGTCGAGGCATATCAGGAGCGTATGCAGACGAGGACGTCTGCCTTATGGCGGTGGGAAAAAACATGAAACGGGGCGCGACTTCCCTATACCAAAATGTGTGATATGCATGGAATACGGACATGCGACAAGGGCGGACGCGCACACAAATGCGCATGGACAACCAACCGACAAAGAGGCGCATGACCAACTATCATCCGATGACGAGGCGGATGACATGGCACTTGTATGATGTGGCACATGAGGTGGCTCGTGACTAGGCAAGTGAGGTGGCTCGTGACTAGGCAAGTGAGGTAGCATGCATGAGTTGGCAATGAGTTGGCAAGCACTAGGAGGGAGTGCTTGCTAGTTGGCAACAACTCATAGAGCTAGTGGGAATCTATGGGTTGGCATGAGTTGGCATTGGTTGGCAAACACCTAGAGAAGTGCTTGCAAGGTGTCACCAACCAAGGGAGGTTTTGTAATCTATAAATAGTCATGTACAAAGGCTTGTAAGTCATTCATTCAAGAGAAGCATTCTTTCCTCCCAAATTCGGAGTCCTCTTTTGTGTTTGTGTTTAAAGAGTGTTCTAGCACCAAGGACAGAATGTTCTTGTGCTAAACTTCTTCCGAGAGGCTGACTAGCATCCAGACGGACTTGGAGGCTAAGCCGCACGCTACTAAAGATCACGATTGTGCCTTGCATAATCTAGCGGCGTGACAACTCGCGACAAAACTCCTAACAAATTTTCCCCTAGAGTTGGTCTTAGCCACATCTGGCTATTACTCCAAATGACAGCTTTGCCTCACATTTGAATTTTCTCAAATTCTAAGTACCAAATGAAGTCATTGAAACCACACTTGGAAGGTGTGGGTCGTTTGTTTGGGGAAGATTTTTCTTTCAAGCAAATCGTAATATATCCCCTCCACACAGCCATGGTGTCAAGAGGTCTACCTTGCCAAGCAGACGCTCCCGATGCAGTGGCAGAAAGAGTGCTAGCACAAGCGGAGACCATAGCCAGCACAGCCAACCAACCACGCAAGGTGTCACGCCGTTGGATTGACCAAGGCCTGAACTTAGTCTTTTGCAGCGTGCGGCCTAGCCTCCAAGTCCGACTAGTTGCTAGTCAGCCTCCCCAACAAGTTTAGCACAGCGTCACTTTGTTCTAAGTGCTAGAACACCCTCAAGTCTCCAAGACAAGAGCAAATTCGGGATTAGAAGGAAAGGATCTTCTATTGAAAAGATGAAGTAATTACAAGCTCTTCTACACAGGTATTTATAGTGTTTGCATGCCCCAAATGTGGGGAGATCTAACCAAAACCTCCTACTCTCTAGCTAACTCATTCAAACAAGTTTGAATGAGTTTATTTAAATTCAAACCTCAACTAACTTGTGCCAGCTATTAAACACATACTCCATGTACTTTGCCAACTCATGCATGCCATGTCACAAGTCTAATCAAGTGCCACCTCATGCACCATGTCATGCAAGTGCCACGTCAGTTGTCATGTCATCCGCCATGTCATCATATGCTATTGGACCCACTATAAGTATGCTCCTCCTTCTCTAAGTTGCACCATGTGGTCTGGCTTGCATCTTGATGCCTCTATGCGCGTCGGTGCTTGAGCCGTGCATGGCTGCTCCCTTGTGGTTGCATGAGTGGGGTTATTGAATCGCAACCCCGCTCTTAGGCGCGCGCAAGTTGATCTGCTGGATGCGCTTGCGCATGCAGCCCCGTACGTGCATGCTCGTCGATTGGTTGTCCACACGCATGAACGTGCGCAACCGCCCTTGTTGTGTCGTCTTGCGCAAGTCCGTACTCCAAAGACGTTGCGCATGTATGCATAGGCAAGTCGCACCCCATATCATGCTCCCACTGCCATAATGCAAATGTCCTCGTCTGTGTGCTCCCCTCGTATGCCCCAATCACCTTTTCAAACTGCCAAAGTTCAGCTGCCTCGTGCCAGGTAGCCTCACTTTCTGGTTCTCCTCTCCACTTCACCAAAAATTCAATGGTGCGTGGCTTACCTCTTTGGCGTACTTCCCTATGGGTGATTACATAGTCTACTTTCTTAATTAAAGTAGTAGATACATCAAGGGGTGCTCTAGGGTTTACAATTTTTTAAAGGTTCCGGATCAGAAAAATAAGGTTTGAGATTACAAACATGAAATATGTTATGAATACACATTCTCTTTGGTAATTGCACTTTGTACGCTAGCTTCCCAATCTTCTAAATAATGGAAAAGGGACCTTCGTACCTTTTTATCAAACCCGCAGCACAACGGGCAAGGCCGACGCACGCTTGCGCAGCACAACACGCAAAAGCTGCAGACAACAGCCCGCCCGCGCGCTCGGCATAGCGCGCTCGGCATAGCGTGCATGGTCCTAACCGACAAGATTGGGATGAGGGTCCTCGACCCCTACCTCTTCGGTGGGACCCACATTGTACCGGATATAGGGATTCCATATACCGTTGGAAAGCTAACTCAATAAGCTATTCAACGGTTATGAGTTTAGCCCCTGTCCAGTTCAATATTTTTGAGTTCTCCCATGAGGTAGAGAACTTGGGCACCAAGTATGTCTCAGAATAGAAGGTCTAAGATTATAGGTGATTGATTCGTGATATCTGGAAGATCTTTCCGGGAGAAGATCTCCAAGAAGGCAGGACTCCAACTCCTACCAATTGAGGACGTTGAGGTGGCGCACATGGCTCATCCGGATAAGAACACTCCAGGATATGGCGAATCCAGTATGGGATGGACTCTCCTACAAGTCAAGAGTATCTAAGCGGATCAGCATCACCAGGGAAGGAGGCAGCACGAGATTGGCAACCTCCCTAACTGGGAGAAACGTATCCTAGTCTCGCTAGGATTCATATAAGGGTTTTTGTACATTGTTATCTATTTGAACAAGGAATCAAATGTGAATGAGCTGCGAGAACTCATCTTTAGAAGAATCCTTTTTTGGTTGAGTGCCAATCCTGAAATGAAGGATATGGATGGATGGATTTTAAGAGCCTCATGGACTACCGTTGCAGGGCTTTCTACTCCTAGAATACAGCCACAAATCGTGCAATGGAAACCACCACCCCAAGGTAGCTGCATGTTTGTACGAGTTCATTCGCTTACATCTTAAAGCACTAGATCGCTGGACTTGGGCTGATTCGTCCTATTGCTGCCAAGGACGAAGCCGCACAGTTTTAGGCTGAACTTCCATCCCCATGACACAGCGCCAGCACACGTGCGTGCCAGACCCTTCGCGGGGTTGCGAAGGGACACCCCCAGTTGAAAACCAATCTTGGGTTTCTTGACGCGCATAGCCCGCACACGACAAGCACACACAACAAGCACGCACGTGTATGGTCATGCGTGCACGCCCGCACAACGGCAAGCGCCCACGCGTGCGTCCGGGCAGGAGGCTCACGCGAGCGTGCGGCAAAGAGACGCGTGCACAGCCTACAAACCTGCGTGTAACGGAGCCCAATTTGGCCAAAAATACTTTGTACCGGAACAAGAATTCTAACCTCAGAAGTGGTATGTGACACTTCATGAGGGTCAGTGGGAGCTAGCAACATTGCCCCTGTTGGAAGTTGTTTCTACGGCCTAGATCCCCATGCACACACTATAGTGCATAAGGAGATCGGCCAAGGTAACTTAGCGCATTGGCGCCCAAAGACATGTAATGATGCGCACGCAGATGCAAAAGCGCGCCCTAAAATGCAGAGGTTCGCAGGGTTGAGAGGATACTCCCCCGGACGAGATCCTATCCAGGGTTGCAGATGCGCGGCACACGCCTAACGGGCCTTTGGCGCATGCGCCCGCGTGCGCTCCGAATGCAGGAGGCTCCCGGGCGCGCACATCAACCCTCGCAGGGCAGCAGGCGGCAACCCGCGCGCAGTAAGGCTGCATGAAGCCAGCACATCAACCCTCGCAGGGCAGCAGGCGGCAACCCGCGCGCAGTAAGGCTGCATGAAGCCATGCGCGCGGGCCAGCGTCTCACGGGGATGGAATACAGCCTAACCGCGCGGCACCAATCTTGGCACCCTCAAGACTAGCTGAGCCTTTTCCGTCCCAGGATCGCTCAACCCAAACCAACAAAACTCTTGACCGAGGGCAAGGGAATCCCAAGCGCTCGAACAAGAAGTGAAATAAACGTAGGGGGAGAGAAAGAGAAGAAGAAGAAGATAACTTGCACAAACACAAACAAAGTAAAAGGGAAAAATTTATGTATTACCTCTAAATTGCAACCAAGTACATACATACAAAGCTTTTGCTCGCCCAAAGCAGAAACAAGAAGAAAACGACTCTCGCCTAGTTCTCTCTGGTCTCTCAAAGACTAAGAACGTGAATCCCCCTTTTACAATGCACTAGGCCCCTATTTATAGATTACCTAGGCGTTTCCTAGTTAAATTAGGAGAACATCTCAATCAGTTAGGAAGGTTGCCAAGTCGGCCAAACCTCCATCTTGATTGATATCTAGCCGAATAGATACTCCCCGACCCTAGAGAAGTCTTTTCCTTCTAGGAGTCCTCCACGTCTTGGTTTCCTTATTCGATATGCACATGCCCTCGCCATCTCAGCTTTCCAAATTGGTTCGAGTCTGTCTCCTGCCTTGATTGAGAGTTTCTCTCACAAAGATTCTCCAAAGATCTCGTTCAAAATTCTCCCTTCCTTGGACTTGCCTTCTAGAGAGCGCGGCGCCTGGCTGGTGTGCAGGAGCGCGCATCCTCCTACGCCTGTGCGTGCCAACGGCCCATTAGGCGCGGGACACGCATCGACAACCCCGAGTAAGATCTCGTCCAAGGGCCCATCCTCGCAACCCCGCGAACCCCTACATTGTAGCGCACGCGCTTCTGCACCCACCCACGCATCATTTCATGTCTCCTGGCGTCAATGCGCTATGTCACCTTGGCCAAGCTAGACTCAAAATGGCAAGTCCAAGGAAGGGAGAATTCTGAACAAGATCTTTGAAAAATCTTTACAGAAGACTCTCAATGAAGGCAGGAGACAGACTCCAATCAATTTGGAAAGTTGAGATGGCCAGCGCACGTGCATATCCGGATAAGGAAACCAAGACGTGGAGGACTCCTACAAGGAAAGGACTTCTCTAGGGTCGGGGAGTATCTATTATCAATCAGGAAGGAGGTTTGGCCGACTTGGCAACCTTCCTAACTGATTGAGACGTTCTCCTAGCTTAACTAGGAAACGACTAGGGTTGTTTTGTATGTGTAATCTATAAATAGGGGATGAGTTCATTGTATTAAGAGATTTAGTTCTGGCCCACGCACAGAAAGTTGCTCTGATACCATGTCAAAATCCTAGTTTGGCACTCCGGACCCACATCTCCACGTTGTAATGATATTGTCCGCTTTGGGCCCAATCCCACACGGTTTTGCTAATAAGTTTACCCCAAAAGGCCTCATTACAATGGAGATGTGGGTTCCTTCTTTTATGCCCATGATTCTTTTCACCTCCTTTCAATGTGGGACTAAATCACTTAATAGCCCTCCTCACGTCCAAGCCAGGTTTCAATAGGCCTGAGACGTGACAAACTGGACCTCATCTTATGAAGCCGACAAATAGATTAGGTCTCGCCTTCTAGATCCTACAAACAAATTGGGTTAAACCCATAGACAAATAGGGAGGTTCCGGCCCACGCAAGGAAAGTGGCTCTGATACCATGTAAAGTTGGGCCGAGGTCTATCCCAAAATGACTAGCCGAAGTTAAGAAGCCTTTTTCCAACTAATAAGTCAGGATTATTTCTACTCGTTCATCTACGTGGGACTAAACTCTAACACTCCCCTGCACGTGTGGGCCTTCCTTTGGGCTCCTACACGTGCACAACTTGGGTGGAGGCCCACATAGTAGTACCTGCTCTGATACAATGTAAAGTTGGACCGAGGTCTATCCCAAAATGACTAGCCGAAGTTAGGAGCCTCTTTCCAACTAATAAGTTAGGATCTTTTCTACTCTTTTATCCATGTGAGACTAAACTCTAACACATTGTAAAAGGGGGATTCATGTTCTTAGTCTTTGAGAGACCAGAGAGAACTAGGCGGGAGTTGTTTTCTTCTTGTTTCTGCTTTGAGCGAGCAAAAGCTCTGCACATAAGTACTTGGTTGCAATTTAGAGGTAATACTAAAATTTTTCCCTTTATACTTGTTGTATTCGTGTTTTCCATCTTCTTCTTTTTCTCTCTCTCCTCTTGCGTTGGTTTTGTTGGTTGTTCGAGTGCTTGAGGTTCATAGCCTTCAAATCAAGTGTTTTGTTGGTTCGGGTAGAGCAATCCTGGGACGGAAAAAGCTCAACTAGTCTTGAGGATGCCCAGACTGGTGCCGCACGGTTAGGCTGAGTTCCAGCCCCATGACATTGCTCGCACTCGGCATAGCGCACGCACGAAAAGGCCGTTAGGCCAGGGTGCGGGTCTGGGAAAAGAGATCCCAAACTATTCGGAGGTAGCTTGTGGGACCCACATTTTACCAAATGTGGGCCCATGATATACCGTTGGAAAGCTAACTCACGTGGCTTCAATTTAAATATATCATTGGCCTATGTTTAGTGCAAGTTCTCCGAGTTTCCTTATTAGGAAAGGAGACTTGAGCGCCAAGCCTATTCAAAAGGGCAAGTCCAGACATGGGAGGACTCTGATCAAGATCTTAGGAGATCCATGGTAGGAGAGGATCTTCAATCAAGGCAGGAGACAAACTCCACACACTAGGAAAGTCTAGGTGGAGCACACACACGTCTATCTAGATAAGGAAGGCCAAGATATGGAGGATTACAATGGGAATGGACTCTTCCTCATATTCAGGAGTATCTTTCTGGATTGATCATGTCCAAGAGTGGTTTTGCAGCACTGGCAACCTTCCTAGTTGGGCGTAGGGTGATCTCCTAGTGTATCTAGGATTCGTCTATGGTTTTGTACAGTTGTTGGCTATAAATAGAGGCTTGGGGATCATTGTAAAGAAGGCTGGGACGAGGTCTAGTAGACAAGTATGTGTTCATACAAGGCAGTCCGCAGGAGAAGACTGTTCTTTGTGTTAGACTCATGCTGGAGTCAAGTTTGAAGGCTGAGGACGCATGATCCCCTTGTAATTTTTCGTTTAGAGGTAATGAAGTATTTTTTCCCTATTTGAGTTTGTGTATTTCTCTTCTCTTCTCCTTGCGCATCCTATTTCATTATTCCGCTGCAACTTTGCGAAATCTCCAACCGAGAAGCACAAGGCCACGGGTTTGCCTAGTATCCTGGGACGGAATAGGCTTAGCGAATCTTGTTGCTGCCAAGACTAGTGCCGCACGGTCAGGCTAAGAGTCAGCCCCGTGATACATGGGATGTCCCCCAATGTGTCTGCAACTTTGCCCCAGAAAGCTACTCTAGCTTGATAAGCACATGGCAATATACTTCTTTGACCCCAACTGACACCAGTGGAGAGATTCTCAAATGCCATCAATGGAGTAAGTGTGCTGACAAGTCCCTCCAAGAACAACCATAGGTTGCATCAAACATTCCAATTGGGGTTGTGAGATTGAGGCCACACGAGAGCCATGCAAGGAATTTTTGGGTGGGTTAAGTCTGAAAGGGGGTACAAGGCATTATAGCAGAAGATATGTGTTTTTGTGAAGGCCGGCCGGTTCAGGTTGTTGGACTACTGCAAGGGATAAGTTCTCTCCAACCATGGGTGAGAATTCTGGTTTTGGTTCAAGCTAACACCAAGCTTAGTCAGTGGGTGAAGAACCCATTTTGATTAAGAATCATTAGTTGACGTAAGAAGGACCATTGCCATTAGAAAGAAAGGCATTTGCTCAAAAGGAGGGAGTTAGAAAGGTTCGGATGGGTGAAAAACTCGCACTTCCAACATCATCTCCCAAGTCAATGCTTTGTATGCTCTACAGGAAGGTGGAACCTTATGTTAGAGATTGAGTTTGGTTCCACCCAAAATGACTAGCCAATTTAGGAGGCTTATTGCCCAACCTTTAAACTCGATACCATTGCTAAAACTTTTACAATGTGGGACTAGTTTCCCAACTCAACACTCCCCCTCACGTCTAGGCTTGCACATAACAGGCCTGAGACGTGATTAAATACTCTCCAAGGAGCAGCCAATAATAGGGTCTCACTTCATGGAGCTCACAAACAAATTGAGTCTCACTTCATGGAGCTCACAAACAAATTGAGTCTCACTTCATGGAGCTCACAAACAAATTGGGTCTCACTTCATGGAGCTGACAAACAAATTGGATCTCACTTTATGGAACCCACACAAACAAGGGAGATAATTGGACCTGGCCCATGCACACAACTTGCTCTACTACGATGTTAGAGATTGAGCCCAGTTCCATCCCAAAATGACTAGCCAATTTAGGACGCCTTACCCAACCTTATAACTCAATACCATTGCTTAAAATTTTACAATGAGAGATTTTTTTCCCACTCAACACCTTATCTAACGAGGAATTTTATGATAGGTACTCTTCTTCATCACAACTACAATACATTGTTTCTCGTGAAAGGATTATTCGGAAGCAACAAGTTCACTACTTGTGAAGAAAGGGGATGCTAATACCCTTTTTTCCATTCCATTGCTTTGACGTGTAGGTGAGCTGATAAGGACATTTCTCATAACATTAATGGGGAATCAACCCATGACAGGTCAAGTATTACTGATGCTCTCATAAGTTCCTTCCAGCTGTCCACAATGAAATTCTCTCAAAAACCATGTCTTTGTGGCCTACACTTCCTGCATTTGTCCCCGACTCAATTCTTTCTCGAGTGTCCCTTTCCTTGAGCGAAAATTGCCAACTATTGGAATCAAATAGTAAAAGAACATGTGGGATCCAACATCACAAGATAAACAAAAATAGGTACATTTTTTCCAGTTTTGCTTCTTGTATTTAAATTGGACATCTTTTTATTAGTTTTCATAGTGAGGGCAACCTGTAGCACCACCTCAGGTTACAAAAAACAGGAGGGTCGAGAAGTCCTAATTTCAAAGCTCCCACATTCAGCTTTTCCTCCTATGAAGAGACCAGGTCTTTATCTTTCAGATATATCTTTGTGCATGACCAAACCATTTTTCCAAAAGTGGCAACACTTTATTACATAACAAGACTTGAATAAATATGGGTCAAGACCCCATAAAAGGGATTTCCCCACTACTAAAGTGCATGATTAGATCTTTGAAAGTACAAGTTACTATAAAAATTTGTTTAACGCACAATTTTGCCAGAAAATGGAAATGACAAACATGATATAAAGTTTTAGAATTGTTTTTTTGAAATGGTGAAGCTTTTATTAATCATAAATCTAGTGTATATTGTTACAGCAGTTTTGCTACAAACATAAAGTACATGGCCTAAACCTCTTTTAGTGCAATGCACATCTATGCAATCAGAGAAGATCTGTGATGCTGTTAGAGATTATGTAATCTGTTCTTGAGGTTCCTGACTTCGCTAACTTGTCTGCAACAGAGTTAGCAGAACGAGGAAAGTTGTAGAATTTGACTCACCAAATAACACCAAATAGGACAAAAAGCACCCCAACTGGCACTGAACAGTAGCTAGCTAATATAAACAATGCATCTAAAAAATTGCAAATTTTGGTTGCCAAAGTTTTGTATATGCAAGTCTTTCATTAAATATATATCAGAGTAGCAGAACATGTAGATGCACCAGGATAGACTAAAATAGTGAACGTTGTAGAATCCATTAAACAGCCATGTCACTAACCATTAACTCCAGCCGCTTAACTTCCACTGTTAACTTGTTCACCTTCTCTTTCATTATCGCATTCTCTGTTTCAAGTTGCTGCTTGGCAAAGTTTGATGATTCCAAGGCAACCTCCAACTCCTTAAGATGGGCATTCACCTCCCCAACCTTCATCATGTTATCAATGACCTCCCTAAAAAATCAAACCATAAAGTGAACAATTACAACCAAATCAACCATGCCAAGTTACTCAATTGGAACAACATCAGAATAATCCTGATTGAGTTAAGTCATAGGAAGAATTGAGGAAACAATAACACTAAGTATTTTCTTTAAAAATATAAAGAGTAAATTGCATAATCAGTTTTTACAAGATTTGCAACTTGATCTCAGAGGGGATTCACAAAAAGATTGAAGACAAAATGACAAGAAAGAGATAGGATATGAGATAATTTATTATTGTAAACAAGATATGATGTGTTTTTCAGGACATAAGAGTGATGTTTCTCTGCCTGCTCTAAATTCTTTCACACAGATTTTAAGGACTTTGATATTCCTAATATCTCAGCTCACACGCATCAGATTCAAACTATCATGAGCGATTAGGTAAACTATCATGGGTCCTCAAGCAAGAATCCTGGCAATAATCTTACATAGAATTGCAACTAGGTTGATTGGTCTGAAGTCTTTGGCAACAACAGCATGCTCTTTTTTAGAATGAGAGCAACCAAGGACATTCCAAAGGCTTCTCGGAAATGTCATTCTTATCGATATCAGTAGGGACTAACTTATGATCCATTAGTTGTTGAAAAATCAACAGTTGCAAATTCCTGGTAAATGGGAAAGAACAAGCCACCATGGATATTTGAGTGATATTTCTTCACTTTCTACATCTCATTATTTACAAGCAGTGTCCATGGCACAAACTCCACAATCAGCAGAACAGATCAACTAGCAAAGGAAGATATATTGTTGCAATAACTGGTCATGTATTTCAATCATACTACAAATAATGTAATCTTGATTGTATCATAATATTTTGTACCTATTTATATTTTGTTGTAAAATCTTCTTTAGTCTAAATAGGGTTTCACAACATTGAAAGAAAAAAAAAAAATCATACTTTTGCAAGGTGCCCAACATTTTAGGTATGTCTTTGCGACATGCAACCTCAGGAATTTCTTCGAGTAATGATTTCCAGGATAATAGTTCATCCTCTAACTTCTTTACATTCATCTGAACCTCTTCTAGTTTTAGTAACTCCTCTTCTGCCCTCTCACGTCGCCGCTTCTCTTCCAACAATTTTTCTTTCAATAATTCATTGTTCACATGAGAAGATTTCAGTTTTCTTGCTTCACGCACTTCAATTTCCTAGACAAAGCAAATAAGCACATAATTACCATTTGAAAAAAATTGAGTTGCAAGTGGTTACACTATCTCAGGCAGCGTGAGTAATACGAGTAAGTTTAGAAATTATCAAATTTGTTTGAAATTGAGCAAATACATACTTCTTTTTCGCACAAGCACACAGCAATTTAACATCTCACCAGTGATTACACTTTTAAACTGCAAAGAAGTTTATGCAAGACTTGCAAGCTCTCCCCTCACTTTTGCCACATATGGTCCTTTCAAGGTTCTCATGGAAATTGAACTACCTGGTCCAGACTAGCACGGGCTTGACTCAAATTTTCCTCATCTCGGCTCACCTAGAAACAAGCTCAAGCTAAATCTAAACAAAAAAGAAATGCTTGATTTTGATTTCAAGCCAAACTCAAGTTTGATGAGGATAGCTCGGAAGCTCACTGTTCGTTTGACACTAGATAGATTTCTTAAAACTTGTCCTATTTTGCATTACAGCAGTCTCTCTTTCCTGTTTTCATGCTATAGTCTTCTTCTTCTTTTCATGCATCCATTCCTTCTTTTTTATTTTCTTACTATCTGTTCTTCCTCTTCCTTTTTCTTGGTTTGTTTCTCTTGTTGATCTTTGCTTTCTTTTCTTCAATTTTCTACCTCTTTCATATGCCCCTTATCATACCCTTTTATTCCCTATCTGCCATAGAAAGAGACGCCATAGACCATGCAGGCACGATGATAACTCCTGCCTACAAGCTCCTTAAAACTCTCCTCGCATATACCAAACACAATCACCACATGCAGTCCACTCATTGTGTTACGGATATATTAGGGCTAATTAGTATTATTGCCATTAGTGGGCTTTATAGTGGGTTTTGCTAGATTAGGGGCTTATTTCTAATTATTAGTTGGGGTCTATTTTGTAAGTCCATGTTGGAATGGACTAATTTGCAATATCTTTTGGTTATTATAAATAAGAGGTTTGCTCCTTGGACCGATTAGGCCAGAATAATAGAAACCCTAATCTGTTTCTTTCTTTTCCTCTTTTTTCCCCTTTCTTCCTCCCCTAAACCCTAATTCTTCCTCCAAACCCCTAATTCTCTCTCGTTCTTCCTCTTTTCCCCTCTTCTAAACCCTAATTCCTCACCGTTACGAATTTGAATCGTAACACATCGTTTCCAAAATCAAGCTAAGTCCAACCAAATAGATTCAAGGTCCTAAACCCGAATAGATCCATGGCCCACTATAGGATGTGACTTGGTAGAAGGGAAAGTACCTAGGGATCCAGAACACCAGCCCATTTTTAACCATGGTGTTCACAGCCAATGACCTGTCCAAAAAGACAACCAGAATCAAGCCAACCCCTTTAGCATGTGTTTTTTTCAAATTTTTCTTTTTTCTTCTTCATTTTTCCTCTTCTTCTTACCCATAAATCCCCATTTGTTCTTCCTCTCTTAATCATCCAAGTTTTTAATCGTACCTTTCTTACTTCTGCAATTTTTTCTTCACTTTGGTTTCTTCTTCCATGAGTAACCAGAAGTTGCATCAAGACTTTATTCAAATGTGTATGCTTATTGTACTTTAAAGTCCAATTTCATTTTTTTCCAATTTTCAGAACTCGTTTTGCATTTCAAACTCAACAGCGGCTCAAATTAAAGGATTTGGTTAGCAGGCCAAGTCGACCCAAGATCCATAAACTTGCACTTTCTCAAGGACAAGTTCAACTTGAAGCTTGAACTCTCTTCCTAGACGAGCTGAGCTTGAACCTTAGCAGGTTCAGGCTCTGCTCAGCTTGATTCTACTGCTATCAGTGATAAACTCTTAAATTGTTAGTCTTGTTCTTGCATCATTTCTTGTTCTCCAAATAGGAAAATGCTTGTAATACTCCAGTTGTACACCCACCCAAGCAAAAAAGAGGGATTTTAACTCCAAAGATATCAGCCACAACAGAATACATTTACTTTTATCCGTTGGAGTAACATTGTATTGAGAGATAAGATCTTAAATGTATTAATGTCTTCCTGCACTATATCGTCTGCACTTACAAGGAAACATAAATAGATATATGCAAATTACCTCCCAAAAAATCATCAAAGGGTAAGGGGTAGATAAAACTTACATAATTCCTAAGTTCCTCTTGGAGATGTTTCACCAGAATCTGAGTCTCTGAGGTAGCAACATCATCAGAAGGAGCTGTTAAACTAAATAGTTTCTGCTCCATTTTGGCTAATTGATAGGAACTCTAAGAAAATGTTAAAAAGGACTCTAGTTAGATAATAATAAATGATAGTTGTTGAAAAAACAAGGAAATGCACTAATTGATAAGAACTCTACGAAAAAGTATGGAAAGGACTCTAATTAGAAGAGCATGCATGAAGATGTTTCTTTTTTTTGAAAATTATGCATGAAGATGTTGAGCAAACAAGAAACTACAAACTCAAGTATCAGCTATGCTCACATAATGAGGCTTCTTATGTATACTTACCATGTAAGAAGATCTGCAGATGATAGCAAAAATTTTATAACAAACCAAAATCTCACCCTGTCAGCTAGCCCACTTGTTTTGAGTTTAGAGAGTGGATAATTAGACAATGTTAACTGATAACTATTAGATAGTGTATATGGAAGCATCAATTGGAGCATCAAAGGAAAAACTTCAATTAAAAAATTTTTGAGTTACTTTAGCTCAGTTATTTGAGTTATTAATGACCAAATTAAGGAACATAAATTATGTCTAAATAATTCTTCAGTAGTCTCATTCTGTTATTTCAACAATAAACAAACAATATAACCTCTTTAAGCTGTTCTGCAAGCTCCTCTCGTTGCTTGTTTAGCAGCTCCGCTTCTTTCTTAGCATTGTTTGCTTTGCATTCCATTTGTTGAAGCTAAAAGAAAAGAAATTCATATAAAATGAAAAGTAATATAATATAGATAAACCATTATAAAGTCCAAAACTTCACAACTCACTGAAGCATTTATACGGGAGATCGAAAGTTCAGATTCACTTTTCAAATCTGAGAGCTCCCTGTTAAGTCGTTTCCTCTCTCTTTCACTGCTTTCAGAGGACTGCCTCATCTTTTCTTCAAGCAGCCCCATCTTCTCTTCAGCAGAAGAAACTAAAGCCTCAGCATTTTTTCGAGCGTCGGCTTCCTTGCGAAGCTTTACCTGAGTTCCATATGACACAGATAGTATGAGGTATCAATCTCTAATACAGTATTGTGGAAAATGAGAGAAAGTTATTAGGTTTGTGTTATAGGGAAAATCAATTTCCAACTTTTCCTCCATGAATGTGATGAAATGGCAAAGCTTGAAACTGCAGCTTACTTACACAGACTTTCCAGATGACCCCTTTTTTTATCCTTCAGTTAAATAATAAATTCTTCAACCATATGTTAACTTAATAACATATACATCCGTCAATGTTTTCGAACTTTCAGTACATTAGAGAAACAACTTAATACCATTTAAAGATAAGTTACTTAAAAAAAATCAAGTATAGAAGTGAATACACCAAAACATAGAACACACAATGAGCTTTCCCAATATCCTAGAAACTTCAGGCCGTGCTTGGAACCCATTTGAGATAAGAACTCACTATCCATGTAGTACTTTGATTGATGAAATTTTAATATCTTATAATAGTACACTGCAATAAGTCTCTTCAAGAAGCAATTTTTCTTTTGTAATTCAAACAATCAATACCTCAAGTTCACAATAACGGCTCAAAAGCGCTTCATATCGCTCCTGAGAGTCATGGACCTCTTTCATAAGTCGCTCTTCTAATGCCTGTTTACGCCCTTTGGCAGCAGCAAGTTCTTGTTGAGAAACACGTAACTGATCCTTAAACTCTTTATTCTCGGACTCTGCAACAAAGATATTACAGATTAACAAAAAGTTAACAAAAGGAAACAACGGTATCTAAGGCTAGACAAGATTTAAACAAGCCCACCACACGTGCGCAATTGTGCATTAAGTTCATCCAGATTTGCCCGGTACTCCATCACTTGTTTCCCAGCAGTATCAAATGCATCCAGAAACTCGGATTTCACCTAAAATACGGTCCAAGTAAGGTTCTTTTCGGTAAATAACATGATTTTGAGAAAATAAGCACACATAATAAACAGACTAACACGCAAATTCGCAGAAGCGGAATCCAGGAAGCAGGACTGACTGCTTTCATAAAAGCCAAAAAACAGTCTTAAAAATGAGAAACTACGAACTCACGACTATCACCTTTTTTTTTTTGAAACAACTATCACCTTCAAAGTCATGGATTCTCGGGACAAATTCGTTAGAGTAAAATTGACGACCGGAAATCTGTAGGGTAGAGATCAACAGTAATAAATCACATTCAGGATTTACCATTTGACGGCACTGATATGTGCACATCATCTGGTCAGAATGTTCATTAGACAGTACAGTGGCTGGGTCTTCGTATATAACTAATGGCATATCCAACGCAGCTTCTTCCCCCTCCTCCATGGACTCCGATTTTCGCTTTCTGGGAGGAGGTGTCCTGAGAATCATCTTCGAAATCTTCGATACTTCTCGTCCCAGGGTTCAATGGCGAATGATTTGAAAAGGGCGCGGTGCCATTTGATTTTGAAGAGGTTAGTCGCACGCCATAGGATTGCCAAACGTCCCCCTCGCCTCTGATATTGGACGGAACTTGGGTTCCTAATTGATTACACGAAACGGATAAAAAGATAATAATAATAAAGGAAGACGGATCATCTTTCGTCAACATAATGTCTAACTATCTGAAAAATACTGAACATTTACGAAAGAACATAATATATATTATGCTAAAAAAAATACTTAGTTTTGTTTTGATCATCATAATTTGCTTAGTAATGCTTTGTGTAAGAGGTGAAATTTTGAATGATTGTATTATTGAGATTCACATGTACATATAGTGATAGAGAGTCGAATTAGGTATCTTCTCAGACTTAAAAATATCTCTACAAAAGATTACATGGCTAAATTACAACATGTATATAGGGAAAGAGTCTCAGAGGGCAGGGCAGGACTTTGTGATTGCGATCTGATTTAGAGACAATATCTTTTATATTCCCCCGCAAGCTAAGAGTTCTTGGGATGACACGAAGCTAAATAAGAACCGTGAAAATTGTTCTCTTGAAAAACTTTTTAGTAAAGATATCCACAACTTGGTCTACACTTGAAATGTAATTGACTCGTAGGAGATGATTCTGAATTTTCTCACGAACTTTGTAGTCGAGCTCGACGTGCTTCACCCATCCGTCAAACATTGGTTGGCTGCAATGTACATGGTTGAGAGGCTATCACACCCAATAGTTGGGGGTTTCTTTGATGAAAATCTGAAATTCACGAAAGTGTTGCAGCAATCAGGTCACTTTCGAAGCAACTAGAGTTAAACCTCTATCCTCGGCTTCAGCACTAGTGCAAACTCCTGTCGGCTGCTTTTTAGAACAAGAAATTAAAGAGACACCAAAGAACACACAAAAACATGTTGCCAAGCGACGATCATCCAAACACCCACCCCAGTCTGTGTCACAAACACATCAAGACCAAAATTGATGGCAGGCTGAATAAGAAAGCCACGGGCAAAGTACCCTTGAGATAGTTCAAGATACGCTTCACAGCAGACCAATGAACATTAGTAGAGCCTGCAGAAATTGGTAGGCTTGATTAACAACATATTGGATGTTTGAACATGTAAAAGTCAAATATTGCAAAACAACAATTGTCGATCGATATTTTGTGGCATTAGAAAGAGGAATGCCTTAAACTTAGATAACTTGGAACCAGCAGCGACGAGTGTGGACAGGGATTTGACATCGATGAGCCCAAGCCAACAAAGAAGAGATAACATATACTTGGACCGAGACAAGTAAATATTTGTCCAGTCACGAGATACTTCAATACAGAGAAAGTAATGGAGTGTACCAAGGTCTTTAATCGAAAAAACCTTTTGGAGATGGTATCGCTGATATCACTGAATGAGCCTCCAGTAATATAATATATCGTCAACGTAGACCAAATTATAGGCGGTGGAGTGATCTCTATACCAATAAAGCAATGACGAATCTAGATGGGACAATAGAAAACCAAGATCAATGAGAGTAGATGTTAGTCGATTGTACCACACCCTCGGGCTTTGTTTCAAATCATATAGAGATTTCTAAAGATGACAAATTGCGGTGGGTTGCGAACTATCAATGAATCTTAGCGGTTGACTCATATAAACCTCTTCAAAGAGAGTGCCATTTAGAATGGCATTGTTGATATCGAGTTGTCGAATAGGCCACCCTTTGCCAACCGCCAAAGTGAGAAGAATATGTATAGTGACCGGTTTGACAATTGGCCTAAAAGTCTCGAAATAGTCTCTCCCCTCTCTCTGTGTGAAGTCTAGCCTTATATTTCTCAATGCCGCCATCAGACTTAGTCTTTAATCGAAATACCCATTTGCAGCCAACGAGTTGTCGCCCCTGTGGTAAAGGTACAAGAGACCAAAATTTGTTAGTCAATAAAGCATCAAATTCAGATTGCATTGCCTCACGCCATTTTTGATGCTTCACCGCATGACTATAACAAGTCGGTTCACTGGGTAGTGAGGGAAGGAGAGGTGGATGACGTGTGGATGTATAAGACCCCGTCTAGAGACTACTCGTCATAGACGAGTAGTTATAGGATGCGAGGCAAGAGGTGAATGGGGCTGAGCCATGGTGGGCTCTATAAGGGCAGAAGCCTAGAAGATGAGGGAGACTCGGAAGTGAGCTGGTCTATGTGATCTGTCAAGGTAGGTGAGAGGGCTGGTTTGGTCAAGGCGACCAGTCTAGGTGGAGAAGAGCTAGTAGTACACAACGTGCAGGAGATAGGAGGGGCATTATAACGTACTGGAAGTGGCAAAGTTTAACTGGAATAGTTGACTGGGGTGGCGACACAGGATTAGGAAGTAAGGCGGGCTGCGAGAGTGGAAAATGTCTCATCGATGATCACATTGTGACTCACGTAGATGCGGCTCTTCTTAGGATCAAGACAACAGTAACCTTTGTAGTGGGAATGATATCCGAGAAAGACACCCGCAGTAGACCTGTCAGCGAGCTAGTGAGGAGCATATGGTCTCAAATGCCGGTAGCAAAGACAACCAAAATTGTGCATCAACAATAATCAGATAGTTTTTCAAAGAGACTCATATGGTATTTTAGAAGACAACAGAGGTGTAGGAAGGTGGTTAATAATAAATTTGTGCGATTGAAAAAGGTGAATCCCAATGCGGTTTGGGCAAAGAAGCTTGCGCAAGCAAACTCAAACCCCTCTCCACTATGTGTCTGTGCTAGCGTTCATCCAACCCATTATGTTATGGTGTATAAGGACATGAAATTTTATGATGAATACCAAAATGCATGAATAATTTCTTAAACCGACTGTTGACAAATTCAGCACCACCATTTGATTGGAAGAATTTTATTATAGAGGAGAATAAATTTTCAACCAGATTTTTTAACATAAGAAACAAAGCATACACATTCAATTTATGAGTAGGAATATAAATCCACGTGAAACGCAAATAATGGTCAATAAATGAGACATAATACTGAAACGACTAGGAAGAAGAAACACCCAAAATCGACAAATAGGGTTTCTTATTGAAATAACTCACGATGTCTTTTTACAGGAATCAAATCACTTATATAGCTAACTTAAATTAAGGGCAAAACAGTAATTAACTAAAACTAATTAAATAATAAAGGGTCGTTACCATCTCATGCCCTTCAAAACAGCCTTGTCCTCAAGGCTTGAACTCAGGAAACTTCGTTTGAATCTTGGATGCATCCTCCCAAGTTTCATCTTCTAGAAAGAAGTTAGACCAATGAATCAACCATTGAGTCACATCATGGTTGTTGCGTTTGATGACGCGTCGATCCATAATTGACACAGGTTCTAACTGAAAGTGACCATATGCATGCATTGTTGGTAAAGTAGTGATTGGAGTGATAGCCTCTCCAATTTTTTTCTTTAAACATGAGACATGGAAAATTGGATGAATTCTGGAATTTGGAGGTAATTCTAACTTATAAGCAACTACTCCAATCTTCTTAATAACCTTATAAGGCCCATAGAAACGAGGAGACAACTTCCTATTGCCTTGCATTGATAAACTAATTTGTTTATAAGGTTGCAATTGAAGAGACACCATATCACCTACTTCAAAATTTCTCTCAGACTTCTTCTTATCAGCATACAACTTCATTCTTGCTTGAGCTTCAACCAAATTAGCTTTCAATAACCTTATCATAGCCTCTCTATCTCTTAAACTCGAATCTACAACGGCCACACTTAATTCACCAAGGATATAGGCAATATGAGAAGGTGGCGGTCGTCCATAAACTACTTCTAACGGTGTCATACGGCTGGACAAATGATAAGAAGTATTATACCACCATTCAGCCAAGGAAAGCCATTTCACCCACTCCTTGGGTCTATCACCTGTCATGCATCTTAAATATTATTCCAAACATTTATTGACAACCTCTGTCTTGACCATCAGTTTGAGGATGATAAGTTGTACTCATTAACAAATTGACTTTCAGCAAGGAAAATAAACTTTGCCAGAAGTGACTTGTGAGGACTTTATCACGGTCACTAACAATAAAGCTAGGCAAACCATGCAATTTATAAACATGATCTAAGAATAATTGTGCAACATCTCGAGCAGTATATGGATGACTTAAAGGAATAAAGTGAGCATACTTACTCAGCCTATCAACAACCACAAAAATAACTTGCTTGCCACTTGACTTAGGCAACCCTTCAATGAAATCCATGGATATATCAGTCCAATTGTGCTAAGGAATTGGTAATGGCTGTAACAGCCCCAGGAGATAAAACATTTTCATGTTTATTCCTTTGGCAATTATCACAAACTGCCACAAAAGAACAAATATTTTTCCGCATTTTCTTCCAATAAAAAGATTGTCGAATTCTTGCTAATGTCTTTTTAACCCCTGCATGCCCACCTTCTGGCCCACCATGAGCCTTAGTCATAATTAGTTGCTTCAAACCAGAATGTTGTCCAACCCAAAGTCTTCCTCTATACTTAAATAAATTGTTTTCCCAGGTGAACTTCGAATGAGAGGTTGGTGTGATAAGTATTTCTTGAATTAAATTCTGAATTGCTGGATCTTGTTGCCACTCTTGCTTGAGTTGTTCTACCCAAGTACCAACAGGATATGAGATCACCATCAACGATGCATGTTCATATAATCTAGATAAAGCATCAGCAGCCTTATTTTCTTTTCCACTTCTAAAAATGATTTCAAAATCATAACCAATTAGCTTAGTCAACCATTTTTGCTGCATAGGCGTAGATATACGCTGCTCCAACATATATTTTTAAGCTGAAGTGATTTGTAAAAATTTTGAAATGCCTCCCGATTAAGTAAGGTCTCCATTATTGTACTGTAAACACCACAACTAACATTTCTTTTCATTAATCGATAATCCCAAATTTCTTGGCGACAATGCCTTACTCAAATAAGATATGGGACTCCCATCCTGCAAAAGTACACCTCCTATTCCATCTCCAAAAGCATCACATTCAATAATAAAAGTTTTCTGGAAGTTAGGCATGGCCAACACATGCGCGGAGCACATTGCTTTCTTCAAACGAATGAAAGCTTCTTCAGCTGATTGACTCCAGAAAAAATTATCTTTTTTAAGCAATTCAGTTAATGGTCTACTAATCTTCCCATAATCTCTTATAAATCTTCTATAGTATCCTGTGAGGTCCAAAAATCCCCGCAACATTTTCACGGAAGAGGGCAGTGGCCAGTTTTATATACTTGTGATCTTAGCAGGATCAGTAGCAACTCCTTGTGCCAAAATCAGATGCCCCAAATATTCTACTTGCTCCTTAGCAAAAGAACACTTAGATCTTTTGACAAACAATTGGTTGCTAGAAAAAACCTCCAATACTAACTCCAATTGCTGCAAATGTTCAGCCCAGTCATTGCTATAAACTAGTATATCATAAAAAAATACAAGCACAAATTTTCTCAAGTAGGGTTGAAAAATTCATTCATAAGGCGCTGAAATGTTGAGGGTACATTTGTAAGACCAAAAGGCATAACCAAAAATTCATAATGTCCTTCATGAGTTCTAAATGTTGTCTTATGAACGTCACTTGGATGTACACGAATCTGAAGGTAGCCCAATCGCAAGTCTAGTTTAGAGAAGAACTTAGCTCCATTTTATTCATCTAAGAGTTCATTAATCACTGGTATAGGGAATTTATCCTTGATAGTGATAGTATTTAAAACACGATAATCCACACACATTCTCCAAGTATCGTCCTTCTTCCTAACTAAGAGAATAGGGGAGGAAAATGGACTCACACTCTTCCGTATATTGCCCGCTTCCAACAATTCCTTAACCATCCGTTCGATCTCAGCTTTTTGCACATGTGGGTATCTATAAGGTCTTATATTTGGTGGAACACTATCAACTAATAAAGGAATTATGTGATCATGAATTCTAGGTGGGGGAAGACCCTTGGGTTCCAAAAATACATCCTTATATCGAGTGAGGAGATGCTTCAATTCTTCTGAGTTCTCTTCAAAAGATTCTATAGCAATTAAAGAATGAGAACATGGTTCAATGAATAATGAAAAAATATGGGCAGCTGCCACTTGTGGTACCTCTTTAAGATCCGTCACCATATGAGCAGCTGAAACTAGCTTCAGGGGTCCTGATGTAGCCCCTCTTAAAACCATTCTCTTTCCTTCCCATTGAAACTCCATCCACAAGTTCTTGAAATCCCATTAAATTGGACCCAACTGAGATAACCATTGGATACCTAATACCATATCACAGCCACCCAAGGGAATTAATCTCATGTCAGCCTTGAATTCTTTTCCTTGCATACTCCAAGCTAATTGTTTACAAATTGAAGTACTAGCGATTTTTGTGCCATTAGCTACTGCTACCATTACAGGCTTTGCTTGTTGTACTTCACAACCTATAAGTTTAGCAACAGACACATCTAGAAAATTATGTGTGCTTCCTGACTCGATTAAAATAATAACACCCTTCTTCTTTATATTTCCTCGAATTCGCATGGTTTGATGAGAGGCAGCTCCAGCCAGTGCATGAAGTGATACAAGGGAATCCTCTTCTTCATTATCTAGTTTATCTCCCTCACTGGTTTCCTCATCATCTTCCCCTTCCAACAAATAAATTTGATTCCGCTTGCATCTATGTCCAGGTACAAACTTCTCATCACAGTAATAGCACAACTTCTTATCTCTCCTCTCTTGCATTTCCGCAGGAGTTATGCGCTTTATTGGAGGGATATTTCCTATAAAACTCTGTTTTGTTTCAACCATAGGTATTACATGCGAGAATGATGGCCTTGTTGAACTCTTGGCCTCTTTAATAATTGCTTCCATAGTATTTTCTTGTAACAAAGCTAAACCAACCACTTGAATCAATGTTTTGGCTGAAACATAGTTACCTTATTTTTTATAGCATCTTTCAACCCACTCGTGAAACATTGCACAAAGAAAATTTCAAGCAATCCATTTGTTATGGCCATAAGTGCTTCAAATTGTTCTTGGTAGGCCCTTACCGTTGAATTCTGTCTTAGTTTAGTAAGTTCACCAACTGGATCATCATAAACACCTGGTCCGAACCTCTCAATTAAATCAGTAGAAAATTGCTGCCAACATGGGTTTGTAACAACAACCTCATACCCTTGAAACCACTCTAAAGCCTTCCCTTCCAGATGAATAGTAGCCAATCCCACCATATCAGATTCAACTACTCCATTATATTTGAAAAAAAACGTTCACACTTGTAAACCCATCCACTGAGATTATCTCCGGAAAAAGTGGGAAAATTTAATTTAGAAAATTTGATTTGGGAATAAGACATACCAGAATTAAACCCAGATCTTTGCTTTGTAGAAATAGTAATTCCACACTCTGATAACATTTCGGCTCCCTCAGACTTCCCTGTCATCTGATCTAGTTTAAGATTTAACGCTGCCATCATACGGGAAAACTCTTTCAACTCTTTCGCTTGTTGATCAGAAGCCTCCTTCAACTGTTGTACTGCATCTTCCAGCTTTCGGTTTTCCTGTGCTCTAGTCCCCTCTGCCATTTTATGGTCCAGATCGCCGCTTTTGATACCAATGAAATGACTAGGAAGAAGAAACACCCAAAATCGACAAATAGGGTTTCTTATTGAAATAACTCACGATGTCTTTTTATAGGAATCATATCACTTATATAGCTAACTTAAATTAAGGGCAAAACAATAATTAACTAAAATTAATTAAATAATAAAGGGTCATTACAAATACTTATAAACACTAAACAATTGAACAAGACATGGTCCCCATACGTCAGCCAAAATTGTATGCAAAGGTGCATGCGATCAAGACTGCGAAATTGAAAATGGAAGAGTAGATTTAAAAGAACGACAAACATGACATGTCTTTTTTTTTTATTAAATTTAGAAACATCAATGTTCATAAAACAAAATTCAGTGGTAATAATTGAACTACCCGAATGACCTAATCATTGATGCCAAACTAAAAAAGGAGACGAAACCAAAACGAAATAAGACGGAGACGCAGCCTGATCGACAATATAGAAACCATTCATATTCTACCCCCTGAGTATGTTCTGCCCGAACTGACTTCCTGTACATGAAAACCAGCATAATCAATGGTGATTGTGCAGTTTTTATCATAAGTGAGTCAGGAGACAAAGAGGAGACTTTTTTAAAAGTGTAGGAACACAAAGCACATCAAGAAGAGAAATAGAGGGGGTGAGTTTTGTATTACCAACACTTGAGATGGGCAGGTTGGAACCGTTTATAAGGAGCACATGATTTGAGTCATTATACGGAATATTATCAGTCAATTGGGGAGCATCCAAATAATGTCGTGCGATGCACCAAAATCCGTATACCAAGTTGCATCATTAGAACCATTGATATGAGCCAAATACGCTTGTGGTGTTGAAGTAGGCTAATACGAGAGATTAAAACGATTCCAACTCTGGAGTGTAGTATGCCCATACTTCTAACAAATTTGACAGAGAGGCGATCAGACGACTTAGAGCGATCGTTGCAGCCACGGCCTTGGCCAGAACCACGACCTTTGTTATTGTGACCTCGAACCCTCTAATTTGGGTTGGAGCAGCCTTTGCCGCCACAAGTAGCAACATTGTTCGAAGGAGAAAAAAGCCGAAACAAGAGAGGACATTTGTTCCTGTAAATGGGGACGATGTTCCTACATTAGAAGTATATTTTGAAGGGTATCGAATGTTACTGGAGTTTCGCAGCTGGTGACGCCTTGAGTGAAATACTCAAAATCAAAACCGAATCCGCCATGAACATAGTGAGTGATAGTGATGTTGTTAAGAGGTTGTTCGGAAGCTGAAAGATCATCAACTATGCACTTGACTTTGTCAAAATAGGTTGTCATCTAAGAGGACCCTTTGCATGACGATTGAACTTGAAGGCGAAGGTGATTCAGCCGGGACTGATCGGTTGACACATAGACTGATCAAAGCTTGTCCCACATGGCATTCGTTGTCGTGAGGCCAATAGTCTAACCGAGGGCAGCTTCAGAAAGAGTGGCTACAATCCAAGTCTAAACCGTTTGTTCAAGGAGACCACTACGTGTAGGCTGGATTAACCTTAAGATGAAAAGAGTCTGCGCTAGGAATAAACTATGGTGGAGGAACCCCAATCCCATGATAGACTGATAGTTGAGGTGCCTGAAAAGATAATTTTGGTGGTTGAGCTTGATGGAGACAGGGGAAATATTCGAGACAGTGAGATGGTAACATCCTTCTGGGCCACCTAGGTTGAAGAATCGACCAGACGGAGTCTGCAGAGTGTCTTGCCATCGGTCGAAGAATTGACCAGACATAGTTTGCAGAGTGTCTCGCCATCGGTCAAAGAGAAAGGAATGAAAAGGGAAAAAGGGAAGTACGAGAAGTGCTGAATAGAGCGTCCTTGGGTTTGTGACCTAGGGCCGGCCTAACCATGTAAGAGGTGAAACTTTGACTGATTGTATTATTGAGATTCATGTGTGCACATAATGATAGAGTTTGAGTCGAATTAGATATCTGACTCAAAAACTTGAGCAAAATGAAAAATATCTTTACAAAAGATTGCATGGCTAAATTACAACAAGTATATAGGGAAAGAGACTCAAGAGGGACAAACTCAGTGATTGTGATCTGATCTAGAGACAATATCTTTTATATTTTGGTCAAATTGTAATTGTAATTCCTATTGAATATATTCTAAAATAAGTAAGCAACTTTTGCATTTTTCCTAATAAATGATTTACAATATTTTATTGATGTAGTTTTGTGATATTGTTTATGTTTTAATGCTTGTTTGAGCTTGACATTTAGAGGTGCCTTATTTTGTCTTTGCTTTGGAAAATTAAAATCATATTTCATAAGCTTTTCGGAAATACCAATTGAATGTTTGTATTTTACCCATTAAATTAGATATTTTATTTTCCTCGTGCATTATGTGTAATGCTTATTATATTTTTTAATCTTTGATAATATCATTTAGGGCCTAATTTTCCTACAATTTCAATTTATAACTTACCATAAAAAAACCAATTATCAATTATCACACTTTTACTTAAATAAATGTGGTATTTTGAGGAATGACCTCTTACATATCTCATTTTCTTATTGTTTGCCTTATTAACTCTAAAAGATTAGCATAATTAACTATCTTAAAAAAAATTAACAAATACATTAATTCTTTTTTGTGCAGTATAAATTGTATATTGACATACTTTATTTTTATGAACTATTTTGTAAATTCAATATAAAACACCTTTTTCATTTTCCACCTAATTGATCTTGAATTATTCTTGAGTTATTTATATTTTGTATTGAATATAATTTTTGAATATTGTATAAAAATTTTTTGTTTTTGGAATTAAATTAATTTGTAAATGAGATATAAAACTGTTTTAGTACTTTCCAATTAATTTCTTTATGATTTATAATTATTTTTGAAAAATATTGCATAATAATAATAATATTAATTTCACTTTTTAAAATTGTTTGACTTTTGACTTATCCTTTATTTTGTTTACATTTCTATAGCCTCCTTTCTTAAGAAAATAAAATTAAAAATATTGACATTTTTGTTGTATAAACTATTTTGAAAATGTCATATAAAACATTGTTTTCATTTTCCACTTACACAATTTGTAATTTATAATAAAGTTGATCACATTTGAAATTAAAAATATTATTTCTCTTATTATGTTGTATAAAAATTGAGAATTTTTTAAAGTTTTTAAATTTAAAATACCATATAAAAACCATTGTTCATTTTCCACCTAAAGGGGTTTGTGAGTCTATAAGAGAATAATTTCTGATTACATTATTCACTGTGTGCATGTACATATAGATACAAAGAGATAGAGTTCAAGTCAATTTGGGTAACTGTAGAACTGACTCATAATCTTAACCGAAAAGAAAGGTTATAGAATATGACAAAAGATTACATGAGATCACGAGGAGTCCAGATTGGAGAATTCTTTTGATATAAGATCTTTACACTAAGAAGTAATCTATCAACCCCTCTCTTGACCGAGAGAGATGAAAGTCCAGGTCACTCTAATACAAAGAAAATAGTGGAGATCACCGAGTTTTTCACTGAAAACTCAACTTGCATTTGGGAGATAAGAGTTCGAATATCATCGTGTAAATGACTAATAACAATAATATCGTCAAGATAGACTAGAATATAAATTGTAGAATTCTGGCCATATCTAAAAAGAAAAGAAGTGTCGGTCATTGACAACATAAAACCGAGCTAAATAAGATAGATGTGAGATGAGTGTACCATGCACAAGTGATTTGCTTGAGGCCATTGAGAGACTTATGTAACCTACAAACAACATGAGGTTGAAACTAATCAAGGAACCTTGGTGGGTGTGTCATATAGACCTCCTCTGCTAAAGTGGCATTAAGAAACACATTGTCGACATCGAGTTTGAGTTATCGGCTAATTTCTGCTTACTGTGAGCGAAAGGACTGTGCAAATAGTTACTGGCTTAACTACTGGGCTGAATTTCTCAAAGTAGTTTTGCCCCTCTCTCTTTAACAACTTTAAGCACTAGCCTCACCTTATGTTTGTCCATTGTGTTGTCCGATTTGGTCTTAATGCTAAAGACCCATTTGCAACCAATTGCACGCTTCTTGTGGTAATGGAACAAGAGACCACGCTTTGTTATCTAACAAGGGTTAAATTCAAGCAGTTGGCCTCCTGCAGTGAAATTGTCCACCAGATATTTGACCTTGTTAAGATAAGCATACATTGAGAGCGACCCCTTGCGTAGAGATTGAATTTGAAAGTGAAGATGGATTAGCGGTGCTTGATACATGGAAGTATAAGTAGATTTGAGTTTGTCCCACATCACACGGCAGTTGCAAGAACTAGACTATGGTCCAGAGCGGCCCTAGAGAGAGTGGCAACTATCCAACTTTGAATCGTCTGATCAAGGATATATATCACTTAGAGTAAAGAGGATGAGAACTATTGTGTTTGAATCGCTGAAGTGGATGAACTTCAGAGGAGGAGAGATGAAGCCATCAACAAATCCCAGAACTTGTTGGTTGTTTAGAGTCTGAACCATCTTTTAGCGCCGGAGGAGTTCGTTGTTACACTCCAATTTATTGGAGACATAATGAGAGATATTGGAAATCGTGAGATGGAAATGTCCGAGTGAGTCACCAAGATCGAAAGCACGACCATTAGGAGAGGACCTGTGGTTCGTCATATGAAAAACCAAAGGAGTGGTCGGAGATTGGGGAGAATAAGCATCCGCTATAATCATAAGTGACAGAGACAAAGTGAAGAATGAGAGGCTTGCACACAGATGCGTGAGGAAGAAGGCCGAGAAAAACCCTATGATTTGACCTTATACTATGCAAGGGAATAATTTTTTATTACATTATTCACTTGTGTGCATGTACATATAGATACAAAGAAAAAGAGTCCGAGTCAATTTAGGTAACCGTAGAATTGATTGAAAGTCTTAACCGAAAAGAAAGGTTACACAATATTACAAAAGATTACAAGATCTCATGAGGAGTCAAGATTGGACAAATTTCTTGATACAAGATCTTTGCATTGAATAGGTAATCTATTAGACTCATAGTTATGTTGATTGTATTTAAAAGTTTAAAGTATATTTTGTGTATTTCTATGCCGCATAATTTTACTTTTTTGTTATTAAAATTTTTGTATTTCATTTTTCATGGTTTTAGCACATACTAAATTATATTGCAAAAATATTTTTTATTGGAGGACTTTTATTCTAATATCATATTAAATTTAAAGCAAATAATCACTTCCAGGTAGAAGAGAAAGAGAATATCAAAAATCAAAACAGTGGTTTATGGGCTCTCTATTTGCCTAAGAAATTTCTTTAGTTTATTCTTAATGCAATTATATACTGATTTATGTTTCAATTAATATTTTGAGATTATAATTTTTAGTAGAAATAATTCAATGTTTGAGTTTCTTTTATGTTTACATAATATTTAGAAATTATAAAATGCATCAGCTTATCTTGTATATTGTCATACATAGGTTGTTGGTTTGTAAAATGGGGACAATGATAATTGGCCGGTTTATAAGAGAAAGATGACACAGGTTGACAATTAATTAGATAGTGTTGGGTAGGCCGTTTGAATGTTTAGTTCGTGGCACATTCACAATTGCAATAACGTGGCAGCTTTAGATAAGTTAAGATTGGAGGATGAGGTTACAATTTAATACAAGGATTTAAAAGGGTTTGAATTATTAAGGATGATGCAAGGTTAGAATAGGATCGAAAGACATTGGAGTAGTTAGAATGTCAACAATGTGTAAAGTCGCTACTTTAGTTATAGTAGTATAAAATAATAAGCAGAGGGTTCAAAAAAGTTTTAGTTTTTTTATTTGATATTGACATTTTTCTTTGAAATTTTTCTTTTGAAATTTTATTTGAAATTTTATTTGAAATTTTATTTGAAATTTTATTTTATTAAAAGTCTAAAATGGCAATATATTTGACATTAATTAGGATAAAAATTTTGAAACTGTTTTAACTTTTCAATGGAGGGCGTTAAATATGCTTTTCCGGCTCTAACGGCCTGGAAATTCGGAGTTTCGAGGGTCGTGTACTGTCACTACTGTGTAGATCCGTGGCTGCCACGTGGGAGGTGTTCCTTCATCTTATGCCTTCTCGCGTCACTTCATTTGATTGATCCTCACTCTTTGATCAGTGATCGTCGTCTCCTTCCCGATCATCCTCACTGCGCACCGAGGCTCCATGGCTGCGTCACTGGGACTGGAAAAATGCCTCTTTTCGACATTCAGATTTGCCCACAGAGACGCTTGTCCATCGTCACACTCTAGATTATCATTCCTCTCTTTGAAATGCCCCCGGAGACTTTACGGGAGAGTTAAAGCCTCCTCTTCTTCTTCCTCGACAGCAGTTGCGGAGCCAGAAGGAATTAAGGTAATGCGTGGTTTGTGCTATGTTTTAACTCCTGTGCTTAAGTGTAGTTTCTAAATGTGACACTTTCGTGTTTTATTTTTTCATTTTTGTCCTGTTTTCTTTCTGCAGATTACTTCGCTGCCAACTAAACCCGTCGATGGACAAAAGACTGGAACGAGTGGACTTAGGAAAAAGGTATTTTGTATTCAATTTCTATCATTATAGTAGTATAAGTTGCCTTTTTTTATACTATTTTTGGTTGTAGGTTAAAGTCTTCGCTCAGGAGAATTACCTGGCAAACTGGATACAGGTAAGCATGTCAGTTATGAATATCAGAAGCTTAAATTTTCCTTTACAGGAACTTCCCCGAGGATGAAATTTGTTTCTCATGTTCTAGGCCTTGTTTGATTTTTTTGTTAATGGTTCTAGGCCTTGTTTAATTCTCTACCACCGGAGGATTTTAAGAATGGCTTGCTGGCATTGGGAGGCGATGGGCGCTACTTCAACAGAGAAGCTGCCCAGGTTTGAGTTGAAACTCAACATGTTCTTGTGGTGTTGTTGCTCCCATTTTCCTTCACTTTCCAAGTGGCTAAAAAAGATCTTTATCTTTCTCTTCCTTTTTTTTTTCCCCCTTTTCCTCTCCTCATATTCTTCCTCTCCTGGTTTAAATTGCAGATAATTATCAAAATAGCTGCAGGAAATGGTGTGCGAAAGATTCTTGTCGGCAGGTTCTTGTTGTTATTTACTTATAGCTATTTATATTCGTCTGTCATTTCGAATATATTAAATGAGGTTTATTTGCATCTCTTATTCCATTGGACTGTACTTAATGCCAATGTAGTTTGTTGCTTTTGCTCTGAAGGACCTAGAAGAGTCGAGTAAAGTACATGGAGAAATTTGTGGTGAAGGATATATCTCTGCGTTAGACAAATGAAAACTATAAGAACAATTAGAAACCATAGACTTGGTTGCTTGAATTTCTTTAAAAGTGATATAGGAGGCTCAACCATGACTAACTCAGAGATAGATTCTTCTTATCAATGATCCAAACTGGACCTACCTTAGCATGAAAGGGATAGGTAGTTTGAGTATTCTAGACAATGAAGTCGATTAAGGTGAGTATATACTACCAGTAAATTAAGTTTTAAAAGCCAATAGATATGGTGAATGATAAATATACATATGGTGAAAATTGAATTCATTACTATTGAGGGCATTGATGTGTTTGACGCTTTTTCATTTTTTTCTTAGCAAAGAAATCTTAGTTTAGTGAACTCACTCAGTGGTGTCATGGGGGTTTTGTAATGAGAGGTCTCGGGTTCAAGTCCCCTTAGGGGAATGGGAATTGGAGTACCAACTTTTGGAAAAAAAAAGAAATCTTAATTTATTTTCTTTTACATAAACTAAAGGATATAATTGTTACTAATGTTCTAATGACAGGGATGGTATAATGTCAACGCCTGCTGTGTCAGCTGTGATACGAAAGCGAAAGGCAAGCTTGCCTTTTATCTTTTTCAATAGTATTTTATATTATTTATTTAATCATTTATTCTTCTCAGTTTTTTTATGCATTATCTCTGAGTAATTCTGTATATTTCATCAGGCTAATGGTGGTTTTATAATGAGTGCAAGCCATAATCCAGGTGGACCTGAGTATGACTGGGGCATCAAGGTTGTCACTGGCAAACTTGTCTTCTAGCCCTTATATATGCTTTTTATTAGGCCATAGGACATCTAACTATTCTCTTGTAAGGTGACTCTGAGACCTTTTCTTGTTTCCTCTAGTTCAATTATAGCAGTGGGCAACCTGCACCAGAATCCATCACTGACAAAATCTATGGAAACACACTCTCGGTATGCTTATAAATGCATTGAGGTTTTTACTTGATTCCTTCTGATTTTGTTGTTTTTCGTTGGCTCATCAAACTTTTTTGTGTGTTGGGTGTTGGGTGTTGGGTGTTGGGTGTCTGGCATTGTCTTACTTTCCTTTTTCTTTTTATTTGTTTCAGTGTGCTTGCTTTTAAATGCCTTGAGGATTTTACTTTCAGAAATTCCAGTTCTTTTTCAGTGGTGTTTTCTGTAGCATATCAAATAAAATGTACACATCTATAGTGATTGACATAAAGTTGTCCTTTTTTTCCGATCTAATGTTTACAAGTAGAGTATCAAATTAGTCACTTAGTGATATTATTTTTTCAGAATAATGTGTTATTGATTAATGAATTTCAAAGTTTTCAAAAAGATTGCATTAGCTTAAGAATGAGCCATTCTAATAACAAGTTGTTGTAGCGATTCCCCTTCTTTAGTCAAGAATCAGCCTTTTACAACTTGTTAATCGAATGACATGTGACCAAGATAATTACATGATTTCCCCAAATTTGTATTTGACGAAGATACTTAAAAAAACACCGAGGAGACTTGACAACCTGAGCACCAACGATGGCATTAGCTGAATCACTCTCCAAAGTGAACGGCCCCTATAAGACCTGCTTTAGTTGTGTTATTATATTTTCTTATTGTTTGAACTTGAGCATAGCTTGGTGGTCACATGGGGGGTTTGTAATGGGAGGGTTCAAGTCTTAGGGGCATGGGAGTTAGATAAGAATGACATACCAACTTTCAAAAAAAAAAAAAAAATTATAGTCCTATTTTTTATGGTAAATGATGTCAACCAGTCCATGGTGCCGGCTTTAAGCTATGTGTGCTTATCCAGTTAAAAAGTGAAAGTAGCTCTATGTGGGAGAATTGTTTTTCTTTTGTTGGGACTTGGAAAATTCCCCTATGCTTATTTGTTTTAGAAGATGCTTCCTAAATTTATACAGTTACTTTGGAAGGAGGTAGCCTCAATTAAAAATTATTATTATAATTATTCATTTTTAAACTTGATATGGTGAATGGAGTTTAATTCTTCACTTAGTATTGTTTAACATTTCTTTTGATTTTCATTGGAAGAGGGGATATATTCAAATTAAACTGGAAGTATTAGTTTCTGAAAGTTTATTTATGAGAAGATATAGGTCTTAAAAATTTAATATGTGATATTTAGGGGACTATAAATTGATTTATAAGTAGTTTAAATTTAGGGCATTTTCGTTTGCTAAGTGAGTGAAGGGGGTAAAGGTGATCAAAATTTCAATGCGGGGTGGGGTGGGGGGGGGTGGGGTTGAATGTCAGCGTTGGTATTGCTATGAGTGTTAAGAATAAATTCACAATTTCATCTGGGTGATTGTAACTGATCCAGATTGACATTTAGCAACTTCTAGTAAGTCTCTCACCTTTGCTTTTTCTTACACATACAGATTTCTGAAATAAAGATGGCAGATATTCCTGATGTCGATCTGTCCAGTTTAGGTGAAACAAAGTTTGGAAATTTTTCTGTGGAAGTAATTGACCCAGTTTCTGACTACTTGGAATTGATGGAAGTAAGAAAAATGACAGCAGCTTTATTCTATTCGAATTCTCAGTTCTTTATGTGTTAATGAATGTTTGCTGCCATATCTTATTCTCTTGCAGTCTGTATTTGATTTTAATCTTGTCAAAGGGCTTTTGACTCGACCAGATTTCAGGTATTACCACATATATATAGTAATTTACAATCATGTACTATTGACTATTATTTAATTATGCATATCTAGCTTTACTTCTTTTTAGTACAGTTTTCAAATCTTTCTATACTTGCATTTCTATAATTTGAAAGATCCAGCACACTTTATTAAGTAAATTTACTGTACTAGGATATGCTTTTCAAAATTCTAGTTACTGTAAGTAAGAATCTTGAGGAACGTAGTTAAGATGGAGGATGGAAGAATTTTGGGACTAGTGCTCCCCCTCCTGTGATTGCCGGTTGGTCTCCCACCTGTGGCTTGATGAAGCTCAAGTTTGGCTGGCTTTGAGAGGTTATCAAGAACTCTCATGTGTCATTTTGTTCTCCTATACGGGGTTCCATTGGGCAGGACGTTTTTTTTTTTTTTTTTTTTTTGAAGTGATGAAACTTTTATTAATTCTCTGAAGTTACATAGAGTACATAGTGTACATGAATTACAATATCTTTATGGATCCAATACATGAATTACAATATCTTTATGGATCCAATACATGAATTACAATATCTTGATCCAATTACAAAAGCCTTTCGAAGTTAAAGATGTGGAAGTGTTGTCCCTGTTTCAATGCTTGCTCTGGTTGTCCCCTGTTTCAATGCTTGCTCTGGTTGTCCCCTGTTTAGCTAGTTGGTCAGCAACGGAGTTTGCTGACCTCAACACTTTGGACCACTTGATCTGCCATCCTTGAGTCATGTCTTGCAGTTTATCATAAACTTTTTTAAGTGCAGTGGGGGTGGGGAGTTCCTTTTTTCCCATCTTATTGGTAATTCCAAATCTCCTTCAATGATGAGAGGTTGCTTGTCTCCAGCATTGTATAGCCTGATGCCTCTAAAAGAACTCTTGTTTTTACCTCATTTGAGGTACAGAAGCCCGCTGGACCAGAAAAGACCAACAATGTGTTTCCAGTGCTGTCCCTGAAGACCACCAATTCCAGCTTGACCTGGGTGTCCATGGGATGATCCATCCACATTTAGCTTGATCCACTCTTCTTGGGGTGGGGGCCAGTCCATCATTTTGATGGGTTTGTGGTAGCTGTAATGGATAACCTTGCTCCAGTGTTTTCTTATAAGAACTCGAGGTAGGGGAGGTAGTTTCCCAAAGCTTGCAGACCATAGTAAGATGCTTTTGATAGACCTCTCCATTATTCCCCGAAGCGAAGAGCGTTTATTCCTTAAGGCTCGGCTGTTTCATTCTAGCCATATCTGTCAGGGAATTGCTGCTAAAGCTGATTTCCATAGGTTTTTTCCTATTACTGGCAAAGGCCAGCACTGCCCCTTTTGCAACATTTGTTTGAAAGTCTTTGGCATGCATAGCGGGTTACCAAACTTGAGCATTACTGCACTCCACACTCTATGTGTGAATCTGCAGTGTAGTAACAAGTGGTTTAGATCAGTGGAGCTTCATAGTGCTGTAGATCAGTGGAGCTTCATAGTGCTGTAGATCAGTGGAGCTTCATAGTGTGCTTCATGGATTTCGCTGCTTTTGTGCTCATTTTGCCAAACTGTTGTACGTGGAGGACACTTCTAGTAATGTCTTTGGTTGGTGCCTTCAGAAGGACCACCTTCCTTAGAGGCTTCTGTGCCCCTTTATGTAGATTGTGGATTTAGTCGATTCAGTTGTTTGCGACTGGATTTGTATGCTGAGATCCGCTTATTTTGTGGGGGAAATGTCATGTATCTTGATTTCCTGATTTCCCCAATAAAATCTTGCACCTTCCTGAAAAAAACGTCTGTGAAAGTTAGAGAAGAGAAGAGGAAAGAGTGCAAAGAGAAGTAAGGGAGAGAGAATAGGGTCGTAGAGTCATTAGTCTAGACTCGTGACCCTAGTTCATTAATATAAGATTGCTGTTACAGAAAATTACAAGTATGCCATCATGTGGCTTATTAAGTAAAACATTTAAAAAGAACCCACACGTGTACTATAGTAAAAGACAACTAATAAATTCACTCTACATTACATAGTACCGTGTAAACACCATAAATAAAATTACTAAAGTACTCTGGCTTCTAACACTGTCCCTCATCTATGATAAAAAGATGAGAGATACTCTATCATATTTGGTCATCAGAACAATTTACCATAGATTGGTCTTCACGCTTGGGGCTGAATCTTGGTGTATGAACACACTGTTTACATATTACTCTCTTCTTTGTATGAGTCTGTCAGAGTAGTGTATATACTTCTTGCTGTCTCACATTCAAAATCTGTCTTTGATGATTCATTGACACTGTTTAGCAACCATGTCATTATCATCTTCAGCCTCCCAGTCATCAATAGGCTCTAATGACTTGAGTCTCTTGTACGTCTTTAGGTACAGGATAATCAAAATTTTTCCTTTAACATGGATTACTTTGCTGTGACCTTCCCCTTCTAGTGTTTTCCATAACTTAGAAATAAGCTCCCCAAGTAACTAATGGACTTGCTTCTGGCAGCACAGAACGCCAACCATTAGCAGCTAATGTAGTTCCTTTAAAACTTTTGATACTTAATTATGTAGGACAATAGAAGCTTCATTGGGACCGTACTATGGCTTGACAAGCAGTATACTGCTGCACAAATCAATAGGTTTGATTCTGATGTCAACTTTGATGATGTCAGCACACGGGGTTTACCTTGACCACAGAAAAGTTAAAACTGTTTTTCATTTGTCTCAACAATTATAGACTCAAAATTATATGGCACCAAGGCCGGTGAACCAGGCAACCACTTAGCATACACCCCAATGCACTAACCATGGTTTAGTATGGACCTTATCACTCAGCTGGGAATCCAAAAATAACATATGAAGCCTTTCAGATGGCAGTACTAGGGCATAAGAACAGTCACTCTACAGTTGGAACCATATACCCCAAGGTAATGGTTGTAAGAAGATAAAGTAGCTTATCTTTTCGAACTGATTAGCAGTGGCAGATTGCTGAATAAACTAGAGAGCTGTACACTTGAAAAGAGGTAAAAAACTCGATTACATCTTCAAGTCCGGGCCTCCTGCTCTGATACCATATGGGACTTGGAGAAAAGGAGCTTGAAAGTGAAGGAAGAGTAAAGAAGGCACAAACACCATTCTCGAGCACTCTGGATTAGGGCAAAAGTTGGCACCAGCTCTTGTTTTACTTAGGTTGGCAGCTACCGGTGCCAAGAAAAGTTCAACACTTCCTTTTGACTGCAGCCCACTCAAGAATTTTTGACTTATGACCATTTAGCAAGGAGGGGGCAACCTATTTTCAATAGCCTATATAAGCTCCGTGGGTAAGAGGAAACTTGCAACCATATATTACTGCACTGCTGATTCATCAGAGCTGTGTGGGGCTCAATTTTCCAAAATTAGCATATCTCTCTGTTTTGTCAAAGACCTTTAAACAGTTTGTTCAGCAGTGTAGCTCTTGCAGTTTGCCATTACGTGGCAGTACCCTACGGAAAACAGCAATTGCTGCTATCACTTGGCATATATGGGAAGAAAACATCAGGACATTTGAGAACAAGAGTTCCCTTGTCTGAGGTGTAACTGAAATTTCTTTCCAGAGCACACTCTTGTTTGGGCCAACAGTACACACCAATGGCCCCTTCTCCCTAACTTAATCATAAGAAGATATGGAGTCAAATCATGCTGTTTGCAAATCACAAACCTCCAGTCATGGAAGTGGAAGTATGGAAGCCCCTCCTAATGGGTGGATTTATCTTAATTTTGATGGATCCTCCCTAGGTATTGGATGAGTGCTTAGAGATAGCAGAGGACAAACACTTACCAAGTTTTTCTGGACCAGCTGGGTGGGGATCTTTTTTGAATCTAAAGCACTTCCTGCTGGAATTAAGTTTTTTCAGCAACATCTTGACGGCCCTTTGCAAGAGCAAGGTGACCCTGCGTTGGTCATTTGCTACCTACCCACTCACCCCTACCCCCAAAAGTTTGTAGCACATATTTGATGAAATCTTAAAGACTGAAGGAACAGCATGCTGCATCAAGATCCCACATTCAGCAATAGTAAAAAAAGGATTATCAAAAGATAGATTAGTTTCACATGCAACTTTCCTGCACTCCTGATGTAGGAGCTGTTTGCTCTATGTGCTCTTACTGTATATTATGCTGTGATATTATTTTTAAGAGCTAATAAAAGTTTCCACTAGTTAAAAAAAATATATATTTGGTTGAACAAAAATGTTATCTCACATAAAAGCAATGCACTCCCTAGAGTTTAGAAAATCAAAACAGAAATACAACAACTTGATTACACTCTTAACACACTGAGACTACACACCCCTGTTACAACTGATAACTACCGAGCTACTCGTAGTGCACTACTTAAAACCTTTGCTGACAAGCTGCAGATTCAGTAAGCCAGTTTAGCATCTTGTTGGACTATTTGAAATGCAAATATAGTTCGCAGGGAAAGTGATATTGTAGAGATGGATTGTGTTATGAACGTGTTATCGGTACGAGCTTTTATGATTGTGTATCGTCATTAATGTGTTTGTAGTTTCAATTCATGCTACATAAAAAAATAAATTTCTTGTTTCTATTTAAATTGTGTTTCTGTGTTAAATTTTGATCTGTATGATCTTTGAAAAGAAATAAAAGTACATTTTCACTGGTTCAAAAAAAAATTGTGTTTCTGTGTTCCTTTTTATTCAATTTCATCATTATTCAACAAGACTCAATGGTAAAAGAAATAAAAACTTTGCGAAAATTTCTTATATTGGGGAAATCTCATGCATCATATTAGGTTTTTCGTAGGGTTCTATTCTAAATGGAGTGCCATTGGAAGATTTTGGACATGGTCATCCAGACCCTAATCTCACGTAAGTGATTCAAGAGCAAATACATATTTGTCAGTGAGAAAATTGATGAGGAGGTTTTTTCTAGTTGTATGTGATTCCTGATCTGCATATGTATTTGTTGAGCCAGGTATGCTAAGGAGTTGGTTGACATCATGTATGGTGAAAATGGTCCACATTTTGGAGCAGCTAGTGATGGTATGTAAAGTACCTAGTGCTGGCATGAAATTTTGGAATAGCTAGTGATGGTATGTTTTGAGCTAGACATCAAAGAGTTTCAGACCATTGTATATTTGAACGAATTATCCTTGTTCGAACAGGTTAATAACTGATATTTTGTGTAACTATTGGTTAACTGACCCGGCATAGAGCCACAAACAAGAGAACTGCTGTCTCAAATCTGCCTAAGAACTGATATTTTGTTGGGGCATGAAGTGAAGTAGCCATTAGCAAGAGAACATCAGCCTTAAATCTGCCTTAGCAACTTATATTGTGATTCTGTGAAATTTAAGCCTATTTAGAGATGCCAAACACTTGGTACTGGATACGTACTTTGGCTTTAACATAAAAAGAAGGAAAATTTTACTTTCAGATCAAAGGTGAGGTTTCTCTGGGTAGAAATTGAAGGAAAACAGCATGGTTAGTTATTCTCTAGAAATATCAAACGAAGGAAATTTCAGTTGTGTTGTTCTCTATATTTCCTTGTGTTTATGCTTTCCCCACTTAGTTATTGGTTGTTTTTATTGAAGCTAATTTGTCCATTACTTTGTATCACAGTCCAAATAACCTCTGTTCTTCATTTTTTTTTTTTTTTTTTTTTCCAGGAGATGGTGACCGAAACATGATTCTTGGTAATTGTTTTTTTGTTACTCCTTCTGACTCTGTGGCTGTTATTGCTGCCAATGCAGAGGTAGCCATTCCTTATTTTAAGGATGGTCCTAAGGTAATTTTCAGTATGCCTCATTCTGTCAATCGGCTTATTTATCCAAAGTGAAGCACTAGCTAACACTACACGTTCCTTCTAGGGCCTTGCTAGATCCATGCCAACAAGTGGAGCTCTTGATCGGGTTGCAGATAAGCTCAATCTTCCCTTTTTCGAGGTGAGTCACCAGCTTTGTCATGTTGGCTATTTTTTACTGGTGACAATCTGAATGGTAATCTTAATTGGTTGGAATTCTTCTATCTGCAGGTCCCCACTGGTTGGAAGTTCTTTGGGAATCTAATGGATGCTGGGAAGTTGTCTATTTGTGGGGAGGAAAGTTTTGGGACAGGCTCAGATCACATCCGTGAGAAAGATGGCATATGGTAAATCATTGATTTAGTTCGGAAGAGGTTGAGTTAGGAAGCCCAAATATGTACTATGATGGTTATTATTCTTATTATTCTTATTCTTCTTCTTATTTTTTGGGAACGGTTAGATTCGTATTACCTAAAGGCGAACAATACTTGGCTACAGGGCAACCCCCTTCGACAATCCTTCCCTAGCCTTTATACTGTTGCCTCAAACCCAGACTGTAACCTCAGTTCACTCCTACAGCGTAGAAATGGCAATTGTTTTGATTGGAGCAACCATTTTAGGAGAGAGTTGAGGGACAATGAAGCTATCGAGCTATCCCAACTTGACTATCTCCTCTCTAAATATTTCTTTGATACCCAGAGTGAGGATAGATTAATATGGCAGCATAGCCCGGATGGGGAATTCACGGTCAAGACCGCTTACATGGCAATGGAAAGAGTGGAACAAAGAAACAATCACATAGCTCGATGGGCTTGGAGACTCTCCTGCCCCCCGAAAGCAAAATTCTTTATGTGGATTGCACTACATCAGAAACTCCTCACAAGAGAAGGCCTGATCAGAAGAGGATGAGCCTCCCACAATAGTGTGCCCACTATGCAATCAGGCCTCCGAATCCTGCAACCACCTTCTTGTGCAATGCTCCTTCACTAAGCAAATTTGGCTCTATTTCTGGAACATGTTTAGGTTTGAAAACTTCTCCATCACCTTTCATAACCTACCGGACATCATAGAACAATGGAGAAACCTTAATTTAACAAAGAAAGGAAAGATCATGCTAGGGGTCTGCATTGTTTTTATACCATGGTGCATATGGGAAGAGAGAAACAATAGGATTTTCAGATCCAGAGAAACAGAAATTAATCAACTAAAGGAACTCGTCCTTAGGAAAATCCTATACTGGCTCAGCACGCTTAAGGAATTTCAAGACCTGAACGGCACTAACCTTAGAGCGTCTTGGGCCAGCATAGCTAACCTTCCATCTCCACATGCTGTGCCTCGTACTGCGATTTGGCTCCCTCCACCATTGGGCCACTTAAAGCTCAATGTGGACGGATCATCCAGAGGCAACCCTGGCCCAGCTGGTTATGGTGGAGTTTTTCGTGACCACAATGGCCATACGATCCTAACCTATGCCGGGCCCCTCCCAAATACAGACTCGGTAGAAGCTGAAACTGTTGCAATGCTACAAGGGCTGAGGATTTACCAGGAAAGGTTAAATGGGAACCTGATAGTGGAAGGGGACTGCCTCAACGTAATTCGGTGGTGTAATAAAACATCTCAGCCTCCGTGGAGACTGCTGGTCTACTTCAGAGAAATTTGGTCCATTGGACAACACATTACATGTACATGGGTACATATCCTCGAGTTGCAAACTCGGTTGCAGACTCCTAGCTAGAGATCAGAGTCACACTTCCCCACACAGAAGTAAAGGACCCACCGTAGAAGTAGAATTTACTGAAGTGTAACAAGCATTTGCTATTATCGATATAAAACCGTCTCCTTCAAAAAAAAAATAAAGGCGAACAAGATTGCATGGGAGGGGGATTCCTTACAACACAAGATTGGGGAGAGATACCCTCTTTAGCAAGAATATTTGTGGTATTACAAGTCGACCTTGGAATATGTGACCAATAAGGCACAATTATAGTCAAATCCAAAAATTTTTAAACACCAACTAATACGCCAAGGTGGAGCTTGCTTCTTGTTGCCCTATAGAACGACAACATTTGAGTCACTTTCCACACACGACTTGCTGAAGAATTTTCTCTTGAAATTATAGAGACATGCTGAAGACTTGGAATTTTAGTTGTGGAGTCAAAGATTCTAATACCTGAAGATGCCATTGAACTTGGGTTTTTAAAAGAGGAATTGTAGTGGTTATTGCAGGTATGCCAAGCACAATTCAACAAGAGAGCAGAAGGAAAGAAAAATGATGGAAAAGAAAAAGAAAATTTTAGGAGTCAGGAACTGTAATGAGATAGTACAGATTATGGAGTGGATGATTCTTGTAGCAATAGTACCTTTTCTCTGGGGATGACAGAGGAGGTCGGAGAAGAAAGGGTCGCCAGCCACATTTCCGGCGAACCAGAAACTCCCTCTTCTAGTTACGAGAAGAGGGAGACTGCCCAAAGCCCCCTTAGGATCCAGAATCATCCGCTTTGATGAATCAGTAGTAAACATCAAGGATTGGGTCGATAGAGCAGACGGAAAAGCAAGGAGAAGCATTAAACTCACTGTAAACGGTGGGAAGAGATCCTTTGTACGTTTTCCGGCCAATATCCTTCGTGACTGCTGGATTTCGTTGCAAAACCTCCTTGATACTCAGAAAGCCAGGGAGGAGACAAGGAGAATCTGGAATGGAGACGATGTTTTTCAGTTCAGAGTCTCGACTAGGCCAAGTGTGATATGCAAGATCACTCAAAGGAGGAACGACAAAATCCTAGCTAGGCTGCACATACCTGCTATAGTGTCGAATGAAAACATATGGATACGCTTGCTGGATGATGCTGTTAGGAATGGCGCCACAGAAGAAGCCCCAAATCTCGGAACCAACCCTTGCGAGGAGTCCGAAATGTTCCAACTCCATATTCCAGAAGCAGAATAGAGAGAAGGTGAGGAAAAATTGAAAAGGGTAGTAATCTATGAAGGGAGCAAGGAAATAAAGGAAGATACGATTCGGGAAAAAATACGGCAGACAGAGAGTCTTGGCTACGACCCGTACCTCTCCTTCATGGGGGAAAATCGTTGGCTCCTATGGATGGAAGAGGAAGATGACACCCGAAAGTTGTGTGAAGCATGGAAGAGATGCAGCACTGCAGAACCTGGGTTTGGGGAAATGAAGCCATGGCAAGAGGAAGATCGACACCCAAGAGGAGGCTGCTTCAAACTCCTCAGAATCCCACCTGAGCTTTGGAACGAAAATTTTCTGATGGAGATCTTTAGTCAATATGGAGACCCTATTTATTTTGATGAGGTAACAAAAACGAAGAAAAGGCTTGACGTGGCAAGAGCGTGGATTAAGTGGGGTGACAAATGGCCACTAGGCGGTAGGTGCGTCATTAATGCTGGCAGCAGGCTCTTCATAATACTGGGAGTGCCGGACCTGGACTCCAGTCCCACGCTGGTGCCGGAGATGGTGGAGCGACACGGGATTCCAAACCAGGACCGAGTCTTAACTCGGACCGCTGAGTCCCCACTCACCGAGCCTACCGGGTCCCACCCAAATGAAGCAGTAGACCTTTCACTTAACTCGTGGAGGCACAATGGAGATTGGGAAATTTCGAATAGGCACCTAATTCAAAATTCAAGTTTGCACCTAACCGTCAGAGGCATGGGGAAACGGCGAGCCCAAATGAGGCAACATGCGAGGCGACATGCGAGGCGACATGCGAAGCGATTTTTCAAACTCCACTGCCGCTCGCATTAGCAAACAGGTACGCCGTCCTTAACACTCAACTGGAACTTTTACAGACTAAGGGTCACTCCAACGAGCTGATTACCCCATGGCCCAAAACCGCTGCCTCCATCGCCCCACACTTTATATAATAATCCGGCTTTCTCATCGGAAGCAGAAGACAACACGGTTGAAGCCAGAGCTCCTACGCCTTTGCTAACTTACAGTAGATGGCCCCGCACCCCCTCCCCCACCACGGCGGACCAAAGCCCGTCAATGGCTCCAAGGCGAAGAAGGTACTACATAAGGGATGCCCCACCATCTCCCCCATCCCCCTACACTCCACCCTCTCCGAAACAGCATCTCATCGAGGGACAGGGAGACTTGGAATATATTCCTCCATGGTCCCAACAGCCAGAACATGAACCCGTGAACTATCATAGGCACCAAACCAGAGTGATAACACGTCGTGGTACGCCCCACCTCACGTAGGCGCTACGAGTATGCCAATGACCCTGCTGCGGTTTCATGGCTTGATGGTGCTGGAGTCAACAATGACCGCTATGCTGAAGAAGATTGGGCAGTCATTATCCGACTTGCTGAAATACTGGAAGATGTGAGAGCTGCCCGTATTGTGCTGGGAGAAAGGAGGCCACTGACATTCCCACAAGGCAGGGGAAACAGGGGCGAAGAGGAATTGGAAGGCGCCACAACCGTTGAAGATGAAAGTGCTTTCTTGGAATGTAAGGGGAATTGGTGGACCCCTAAAAAAGGCCAATATCAAAGATATATTAACGTCCACTGGGCGTCTTTTGTAATTTTGCAAGAAACTAAAATCCAAAGTATGTCTGATGAAATTGTTAGAAGTATTGCACCAATTTCTTCTCCCTCTTGGAAAACTGTGGATGCCTGTGGCACTTCGGGTGGCATTTTAATTTTTTGGGACCCATCTTTAATTCACGTGGAGGAATCTGAGGAAGGGGCATTCTGCCTAGGCCTTCGAATTCATGATAAAATGCAGAACTTAAATTGGTGTGTGGGGAGAATTTATGGATCTTGCACTTGTAATTACAAAACCAATTTTGGGATGAATTGGGGGATTTAATGGGCAGATGGGAGGGGCCATGGCTACTAGCTGGAGACTTTAACGCTATAAAGTTCAGGACTGAAAAATCCCCCCAAGCAAGGAGAATTAACACAACAATGAGAAGGTTCAATGGTTTCATTGCTGCACATGAGCTTGAGGAAATTCCCACGGCTGGAAAACTATTCACTTGGAGTAATAAACAAGCACAACCTGTTCTATCCAAGATTGACCGGTTCTTAGCATCACTAGAGTGGATTAACTTATATAGAGATGTCTCCGGCAGGGTCCTAGGTAAAGTAATATCGGACCATTGGCCGATTTTGCTAGACGCAAAGCTTAGCCAATGGGGCAAAAAGCCCTTCAGAATTGAAAACAAATGGTTGGCCAACCGAGCTTTTAATGATAAATTAGAAGGGTGGTGGAATGAACAAAGCATAATTAATCACCGACTAGCAAGCAAAATTCCCATCAAGCTAAAGCAAATGAAACAGAGGATAATTGAATGGGCAAAACAAGAAAAGCCACCTCTGAGGCCCAAAAGAGGCTACTCAGATTGCAAATTGATGGGCTGGACAGAACAGAGGAGGAGAGACATCTTTCGAGTGAAGAGCTACAGGATAATTCTAGATGTAGCTATGCTGGCCCATGAAGCAGTTGACCAGTTCTCCAAAGAGGGATCACTCAAATTTCTTCTCAAATTGGATTTTGAGAAAGCTTTTGACAGAGTAAATTGGAGATACCTAGATCTAATAATGAAAGCTATGAGTTTTGGACTCAGAGGGCGAAAATGGATATATACATGCATCTCCTCTGCCAGATACTCTGTTTCCATAAATGGAGGATTCTTTGGCTACTTCGCTGGAAAAAGGGGGATCAGACAGGGAAACCCCCTATCACCTCTCCTATTCAACATAGTGGTAGAAGGCATGACTGCATTTTTCAGACAACTTTTTGAATCGGGTTGGCTACTAAACTCCATTAACGAAATCCAAAGATTGAAAGCTAGCCTCCACTTAATGGAAATCTCCACCAGGCAAAAAATTAATTGGAGGAAGACCACATTGATTGGAATCAAGACCCCAAGTACCCTCACTAATGAGGCGGCTGCAATGCTTGGCTATGAGGTAGGTTCCCTTCCCATCGCCCATCTAGGGATCCCGGTATTCCAAGGTAGGACCCACAAAAACCTATGGGACCTAGTAGTGGAAAAAATGAGACTTAGACTTGCTAGATGGAAATGAAGGCATTTATCTAAGGCTGGAAGACTTGTGCTCATTCAATCCTGTCTATATGGAATACCTTCCTATATGCTCTCACTAATACACTACCCAAAGGGTGTGGCAAATGAAGTTGAAAAAATCATGCGCCAATTTTTGTGGAGAGGCAACTCTGAATCATTTAAGCACCACCTCATGAAATGGGAGGAGGTGTGCAAGCCAAAATTTGTTGGGGGATTAGGATTGTGCAGAATCCAGCAACTCAATCAAACACTAATACTTAAATGGTGCTGGAGACTAAATCAACTCCAAACTAGGCCCCCCCAACGGGTCTCCTTCTTTCGGGGAAAAATGAATATTGATGCAAATGAATGGATTATGGGCTGGCACCCCAACAACAGACTCTCCGCCATATGGAAACAAATACACAAATTATGGCCTAATTTCAGATCACTTATCAGGTTCCTCCCTGGTAAAGGGGGATAAGTTGACTTCTAGGCAAACACATGGCTCTTAGGCTCCCCCCTGAAGCAACTGTTCCCTAGATTATTTAGAGTGGTATCTCAACCTGAAATGACAATTCAGAGCCTAATGCTAGCTAGACAAGGAAGAAACTGGAGCTCAGTGTTCAGGAGAGAACTAAATGAGGGGAAGCCTGCGAACTTAGTAATCTGAACCAAGCTTTGTCAAAGTATTTTTTTGATTTGCAGCAGCCAGATAGACTAATTTGGGCTCCTAGTACTAATGGAGAATTCATGAGCAAAACAGCATACATAGCCATAACTCAGCTCCGTCAATTGCACCTCATGCTAGTTGGGCTTGGAAATTACACCTACCCTTTAAGGTGAAATTCTTCCTATGGTCGGCTCTACATCAGAAAATACTAACGAGAGCCGCTTTGTCCCTTGGTCGGCATGGGAAGAAAGAAACAGAAGAGTGTTCACTAACAAGTCCACTTGCTGCAATAGCCTAGCTGAAATGGCTCTACTGAGGATCATTAGCTGGCTCACCATGCAAAAGGAATTCAATGAATTCATTGCTGAGAACCTCAGAGCATCCTCGTCAGCTATTACTGATCTCAGCACCCCAAAACAAGCACTGATTCAAGTTCCTTGGAGACCACCTGACCTTGGGGTATTAAAGCTGAACACGGATGGTTCATCACTTGGTAACCCAGGCCCTACTGGCATTGATGACACCATTAGAAATCACGAAGGCAGAATCATGCTCAGCTATGCTGGACCACTAGGGACCAAAGACTCCACTGAAGTTGAATCCCTTGCTGTCCTAAAGGGGCTGCAACTGTTCGATGAGAAGTTCACTGGACCATTGGTGATAGAAGGAGATTGTTTGAATGTCATCAAATGGTGCAAAAATGAAGCTCAACCCCAATGGAGGTTGATTGTATTCTTTAGAGAGATATGGGATTTAGGAAAGAAAACCAATTGCAGCTGGAATCACATTCCAAGGTCTGCTAATGCTGCAGCTGATGAGCTTTTCAAAGAAGGTGTCTCCCTACCTCATCTTGAGGTGAGGGAGCCACCGTAACCTCAGTATTACACTGAGAAATCTATAATTCTGTAACTGTATTTTAATCCAGAAATCAAAGAAATCCAATTCCCTCAAAAAAAAAAAAAAAGGAATTGTCAAATTCCAGCCTCATGACACCATCCTCTTGAGGATTCTAGCTAACAATCTGGCTTAATAGGGGCGCCGTAGAGAGCCACCATCACTCCATGATATAGTGGTCGTACGAACAGTAATGCAGCTAAGTGCCAAATTAGCAACATTGCTACAGATATAGTTGTGCAAATACTCCAAGCGCAAGGCAGCGACTTAACATAATTCCACCATTTCCCTCAAGGGGAAAGCCTTGAATTTTATAAACAAGATCAGGGAGGAAAGCTGGGATTCAGAATGGTGTATTCAATAGATAAAAGAATTATGACTAGGTATTCCAGGAGAAAGGGCAAGTGAGAAGAAGATGGTAGACCATCTCATTAGTCCTCAGATAGAGGGGCGTAGGGATGAGTCCACCGAACCTCTCACCTAATCAATGTGTCTCGGGTGATAATGTGAGCATTTTAAATAAACAATCTATGTTTGGGGGCCTCGAGATATTTTAAGCATTTGTTGCTGTACTTGTTGTATATTGTAGCATGAGGCTACAGTGAAATGTCCTTTAGGCTCATGCCTCCATATCGTAATTCAAAGGTTAAAGGATCTGATATACTGCTCGACAAGGTTCTATATTGGATCATTGATTTCAATAGCCTAATCATTGAGGTTCCACCTAACATGATCAGTCCAAACAACCTCCATAAAACCTCTAGCATCAGAACTTCAAAAATAAGAGTGTCTGTTTGAGTGGCCTGCTGGAGAAATCTTGGATGTGATCCTTTAATGGACCTGACAGTAGCCACAGTTGCCACGGGTCCTCCCAAAATCTCAATCTTCGGCCAACTCCCACATGAAAAGATATATTGTTCTAGAGGACAGAAATTTTTGAAAATATGTTTTTGTTTGACTCCCAGAATCAATGTAATATTCCCGCTGAATTTTCACCCAGCCACCAATGCATCAATGCTAAATCCACCCTCAGTTTGGACTTGCAACCATCATCCCATTTGACTTGGTTGAATTTAAACTCTTCAGAGGTCCCTGCAAAAAAAGGTATCAAAGTGATGAAAAAGGATGAAAGAGAGAGAGAGAAATGAAAGGGAGAAAGACCAGTGCACTTTGCTGTGTGCAGCAGTTCTTAGGCCATGTTAGAGGTCTACACATAACCCCTAGTAGTATTTCTCAACCACTTTAGTTAAAGTTATGGAGTGACGAAAATACCACTTTATGTGAATAAAATTATAAACCTTTAAAATTGTATCGAAGAACTGCAAAAGTTGACATCATTGTACTCATTACCAAAGGTCTATATGACTAGAACATATTTGAAAAATTTCAAGCACCTTGATCATGGAAATTACAAAATTACCTCCTCTTCAACTGTCCCCTGGAAACTGGAGAGTAGATGTCATCAAGCGTCACTTGGATATCAAATAAGTGAATATGTGTGTGCCAAGCGCGTTGGTAAAAGTATCTTCTGTCCGCTCAATAGTTCTGACATGAGGAGTGGCAATTGACTTCAATATGCTTTTTCATCTCCTAAATGACTGTTTTTTAGCAATAAAGTAGGCTATATGATTCTCGCATCTCAACTCCATGGATTTGTCATTCGTTAGATCAAGTACTCTCATGATCACTATATAAGCCATTGCTCAATATTTAGCTTCGACACTAGATCTAGCGAACCACAGTTTATATCTTACTTCCAATCAACCAGATTACCACTAACAAAGATGCAATATCCTATTATAGACTTAGGGTTGAGCCTGCTTCTAGCATACCTATATCCACATAAACCACAAATATCCAGATGACCAGAAGGGATTATATCTTGGTCGTCATCTACGTGCACTATCACATACTATGCAGTTTGTTGGGCTGCTTGAAGATCCACCTGCCTCAGTTCCTTTATGAACTAATTATCCCAATGAAGAATGAAATATAAGAACATGAAATAGTTACATAGATACTCTTCAAAAAAAATAGTTACATAGATAAGCTAATCTAACCTCCTGTACATTGTCTTGTCACTCAGAGGTGGATTGTCTTCAGTATGTGGATTCAGCAGAGGTAAGTAGTTCATACACCCTGGACATATCCATTACATACTTCCTTTGAGACAAGATCATCGTCTCTTACTTTAAGGCTATCTCAGTGACCAAGAAGTTATCAATGAGTTCAATTCCTTGGTCTACAAGTGTTGTTTACAATTTTTCTTCACTTCCTCAACACCCCCTAAATTACTTCCAGTTAGAATAATATCATTGACATACACCATCATTACCATAATTTTGGCTTGTTTATGCAATATAAGAGGAGAATGGTCACACTGACTCATAATAAACTCAGAGGAAATACCCACACAGAACTTATTAGACCAAGCTTTAGTTTGTTACAACCCATAAATTGCCCTATAAAGTTAGAACTTTACTTGTCTTACTATATAAAATAGGGTTGTTTTATAAACACCTCATGAACATCATATATAAAGTGATTTTGAAATTAAGCTGGTATAAAGACCAACTCTTGAAAGTTGTGATTTTATTCATTATAGCCCAATTAGGCAAAAGAAGTACATAATAGGATTACAGCAAGGAAGGGGTCCATACAATAGCATGTTGCTCATGAGCCCCTTTTTTAGCTAATTCATCCGCTTTACCATTTGCATTACGTAGTACATGACTCCAACTAGAGACAATAGATGCGAAATCTCTAATTTCATCAATTATGGGAAGAAGCCTCCAAGGGGGCTTGAGGTCCTTGCACCATTGGATTAGAACATGTGAGTCACCCTCAACATGTAATGGCCCAACAAAATGGAACTTGAGGAAGTATTTGAGGCCGTGAAGCAAACTTTTTGTTTCAGCAATTGTGGAATCAGTGGTGCCAATCGGGCATGAATAAATGAGCAATGTCCCCAGAAGAGTTACGGATTAGTCCACCCACACCTGCCAGCCCCGGATTTCCAAATGATGACCCATCAAAATTCAGCTTATAAGCATACCTCGGTGGAGGGACGCAAGCAATAATTTTGGGAACCTTCCCCCCCTTTTCAAAAGCATATAGGGAACAAGAATTCTAGATTGCACCTCCCTCTATGTTCTTGAAATTTTTCTGTACTTTCAACTAACATACAATTTGGTGAATAATGCGTTGGCACAAGTCAGGCCAGGAAGTACTTTTGTTCTGAAAAATTCTGTTGTTTCTTTCTTTCCACAACAACAAGGGAATGTAGCTCAAACAATAACTAATCATCAATATTCCTTTGCCTCCAAGGCCAAGAGATCCAATAAGAGCAATAATGCTGCTAAGACCAACCCTTAGTCACAACTAGGTAGAAGAGTGTGTTTCTCTCTTGGTCCATACCAATGATTCTATTCTTTTGTGCATTTTATAAGACAGAGATGAATAAAAAGTTAAGGATGAAGATTAAGTTGGCTGAAGCTTCATTGGTTATTTAGGAACATATATAAGACATGACAATGCAAGATTTGAGAAAGGTATACAGTACCCTCACCCCCAAACAGGTGTAGTAAGGCCATCCTCTAATGTAACTACTTGTTTACCAAAGTAGAGGACATGAAGTTGAAAATTGAGAACATCTCATGTTACGTAAACCTGAATCAATAACCTGTGCATTTGAAGAAGACACATGAAAAGAAGATGTACATGGTCCTAGCGGAGTGGTATGCGCTGAATTAGTAGTAGATGGTGCTGTAGAAACCAAAGCAAAGGCCATATTGTCGTGCTTGAACTTCTTTATAAGTTATAATGCGTTGGATATTCCTGAATGGTTCTGGTGGTGCTACTTTGAGTGAATTCTGTTACTTCTACAACATTTTCTCATGTGATTTGTTGAATTTTTCCAATATCTAACAAAAAGGTGATTGGTGCACCTGTAATAGAGACACTACCTCCTCTTCCATGACCATGGTTTCGCCACTACCTCCTCTTCCACGACCATGGTTTCGGCCACTACCTTCTCTTCCACAACCATGGTTTTGGCCACTACCTCCTCTTCCTCTAGAAGATTCACCATGAGAGGTGGTGGGTGGAATAGGAAGAGCTGTTGCTGACTTGGCTATGGGCTTCGATGACTTTGTGGCTCCCTTAGCTTGAAGAGCTTGATTCTATAATATAGCAGGCCAGAATTGTTACTTGGCTGCCTCCACTGGTACACTCCTATAAATTGAAATTTGATAGGTCATCTTTTGGGAATCCTGGACCAGCTGGTGTAGGAGGTCTAATCAGGAATTCCACTGTGGACATTTTACATACTTGTTTAGGACAGATTGGTATTATGGATTCCACAATTGTCGAAGCCTAGAGTCTTCTCGAAGAGCTCAAATTGTTTCTCAACTCCCATTTTGTTGGACCATTACATGTTGAGGGTGACTCCCAAGTGCTGATTCAATCGTGCAAGAACGATCTCAGGCCTCCTTGCTTGTATTGTTACTACTTGGAACCATGTATTAAGAAGTGCCAATTGTAGGGCATATGACTGTTTTCTCCCAAATCTCTAGAAGTCATGAGCTTCCTCTCTTCAATTTGTGGGCTTCCTTCTTCATTTTCCTCTCTTTTTCTCTCATTTCTCCTTCCCACTTGTTTCTTCTTTAAACATGGTATAAGAGCAAGATATCGAGATTTAAGGCCTAAAATAGATCCCAAGTCACTTTTTTGCAGTTTGCAAATCCCCGTACAATTCTCTTGAATAGTTTGTGGCTGTTTGGTGTTTAAAAGATATCTTCTTCAAGGGCTCGAGTGTTTTCTCAACTCCTATTTTATTGGACTTTTACGTGTTTGGTGCAAGAAGACTTCGCTTTATTGTTGATGAGATTAAAGACCTTGCTTGTATTGTTACCAGTTGGAACCATGTTTTAAGGAGTGCAATTGTAAGGCAGATGAATTATCAAAGCAAGGGGTTCATGAACAACTTATTGTTGTTTGGAACCCTTAGCTAAATGTAACTTTGTTTGGTTGTTTGTTGTACTTTCTTAGCCCATTGGGATACAATCAATAAAATTACAACTTTAAAAAAAAAGATGTCTTTTAATCTTTTTACTGCCATTGCCTTTGGGTATATGGTTTTACTTCTACTTAATGATCATGAAGTACTACTGCCTCATTGATGTTTTGACTCGGTGATTCTGGCTCTGATTCTGAAGTCATAGGGTTGACATTGTTCTGACTGGGAGTGATGTTGGTGCTAACAATGAATTGAAGTGATACCTCAATGAAGCATATCAGATAACATATTTGGGGCCATGAAGTACTTCTTGGGCTTTAAGGTTAGGGGATATGATTCTGTCCTAGTGGAAGTATGTTATCATTATGTTGTGTGTTGTGTCAATATGAGCTTTTGAGCTATACAGTGGATACACCCATGGAGACCAATTTGAATTTTCATGATGACGGGAATTCAACGAAAGTAACAGGACAATGTATAGAAGGTTGGTGGTAAGCTTGTTTATGCTATTGTGATGAGACCGGGTTTTTCATTTGCAGTTGAAATATACTTGAAGGGGGGAGGGGGGAGATCTAGTAGAGGGTTGAGATTTAATGCTTAAGCCACTTGGAGATTGAGTTATGTGGATGCAGTCAATGCTGGGTCCAAATTAGTCAGGATGTTCACCATTGAGTATTGTAGATTTTTTGGCGTTAATCTTTTTTGAAGATAGTACTTTTTTTAGCCCAAACCCTATGCCCCTAAGGAAACTCGAACCCAAGATCTTCCATTACAAACTCCCTCATGTGTTAATCTGGTAGGTTGGAAGAGCGAGCAACATAACTATGGCTGTAGATCAAGTGCTGAAGAAGAGTATAGGGCAATGCCACATAAAATGACTGTTAACTCCAATGGGCGAATTTGGTTCTAAAATGATTTGATGTTATGCGAGTGATCCCATGGAATTATTTTGTGATGAAACAACATTGTTTTTGATAACCTGAGTTTCATGAAAGGATAAAACGCATTGTAGTCAAATGTCATTTAGAGAGTCCATTCAACAAATGAATATTACTAATGCTCGGTCTGTTGATCAAGTCTCTAGAATTTTTACCAATTCTCTTGGCATGCAAGTGCCTACTTGTTTGAGATCGAAGGTGGCTCTTGCTGATGTTTACTCCATAGCTTGAGGAGGTGAAGCCCTAAGATAATTTTTGGTAATTTTACTTTGAGAGTTGCTGTAAGGTATTGATTAGACCCTTGTTTTAGGAGTCTATTGATATTATTTTATGTAATCTCTAGGAGTTTATGGTTGATTTCTTGTAAAGGGGTTGTTGTCCTTTTGATGCAAATTCACTCGAGTTTTTAATCAAAGAGGTTAGGGGTTCGATGCTTTCATGAGCACTTCTTTGACATAGTAGTTGTGGAAGGAGATTCGAGTAATGTCATTATGTGGTACCCTTAAACATCAGCTCCCCAGGGACGTTCATGTACATCTTCAAAGAAGTTTTGCACTTGGCATCATTTGTAGTACATGAATCAGCATATTCCGAGGTCTGCCAGTTCTGTGGCAGACACTTTAGTTAAAGAGGGTTTCCTCAATCATTTCTTAATTTAATCAAGCCTTTTCCCCAAAAGATAAAAGCAGCTAGAGATGTTTGGAACTCTAACAAAGGCTAGATAGTTGTCTTACATTACGACAACCCTCTCTGGTCTTTTTTCTTTGTTTTGCTCCTATCTTTTTTCTTCTCTTTTGAAACAGTATATAACCTGCATACCAAAGTTGGTCAATGCCTATTATGGTGAGATTTTGGCCACTTTGAATATAATTTGAACCTTTCAAATATAATTTATTGGCTATGATTTATGCTGCCTAATTTGGGCCTCCAGGGTACTGTGCTAAAAATTTCCTGAGATTCCTATGTAAATTGTCAACCATTATAATATTCTTTTTCGGTGTTGGCAGCTGCGTGTCATCTACTGTGTATGTGATCCGTCATATGCGATATCTACAATAGGTGCTCGAACTCTGGAAAAAATCATGTTTTCTGCTTGAGCAACTAGACATCGGACTTGTTTTTTATTTTTTATTTTTCTGTTTGTAGTGCAATATTTCTCTTTGTGATATTCAATATTTATTTGTGCAGGGCTGTCTTAGCTTGGCTTTCTATTCTCGCTTATCGGAACAATGATAAAAAGGTTGGAGAGCGGCTTGTTTCAGTGGCAGATGTTGTCAAGGAGCACTGGGCAACTTTTGGACGGAACTTTTTCTCAAGATATGACTATGAGGTAAAGATCAAATCATTATTTTGGATGTACCTTGTGTCCTTTCTAAGTTTCTTATGAAATATAATTAATACCATCCATTCAGGAATGTGAATCTGAGGGAGCTAATCAAATGATGGGATATCTGAGAGAGTTGATTTCGAAGAGCCAGTCAGGTGATAAATATGGTACGTTAACCTTGGATGTTGGACATGACATTCAACTGGCCTCTTTGTTGAATTGGTAGGCAAGATACTTGTTTGTTGCTAGTGCCTGTTTGTATTTTTTTGTGGCGATGAAAAATCTCTATCTTGGGACTCAATGCTCACTGGTTTTCAACGTCCTTATTGTATTTTTCTGTATCTTGAATTAGGAAGAAAAACATAAAGCATTTAATGTGTACTTGTATTGGGCTGTAAAGGGACTGGATACAGACTAGACACCGCTCTAACTCTGGCTCTTTTATACAAATCTGGATATCTCAAATGCAAGAAATACCTACAGGAGAAGAATCTTGGATATCTGATCTGTTGAATGCAATTTTGGATAATATTCGATTCCAATGAGTACTGTGTGCAGGAACTGAATCAGAGAGTTGATATGGAGTCCAACCTTTATGAACTGCCACATATTGTAAAAGAGGCACAGAACTCAATCTGGCCACATGAGGAAAAAGCTGTCAAAATGTAATTCTGTGCGTCTTTTTTCCACTAGCCTTGCTTTATGTATCTTAAGCATCCATCAGCCAGATATTTGATTCTATACACCCAACAACAATCAACGGCATTGCCATTGGAGGATCTTCACATAAATCCATCATTGGGTGACACAACAGAGAATCTATTTTTTTCAAGTGTGAGTCAGTATTTGCATACTTTATGTTCTTGGAAGGATTGAATTAAATGGAGACAAATTTAAAACTTGAAGGAGATAAAAAGGCATAGGAACCATTATTGGATGATGGATGGCGTCAGAGTTTTACCTCCTTTCTAACATGAATGGAGTCATGGGATATTAATGAACAATCCTTTTATAGGGAGGGTCCTTGTGGGAGACCTCTGGATTTTTCATGGGTATAGTGGTTGTGAAGGTAAGGTACTAGAAGGATCCTTAAGTGAGTCTAATGTTGAAAGAGGAAAGAAGTGTGTATAAATGATAGTTGTTGGTTGGGAAGAGCTGGCAGACTCTTTTTTCTTTTTTTTTTTTTTCTTTCTTTCTTTCTTTTTCTTTCTTTTTTCTTTCTTTCTTTCTTTCTTTCTTTCTTTTTTTTTCTTTTTTGGATGATTTCTTTCTTTCTTTCTTTCTTTTTTTTTGTTTTTGGATGATAGAGCTGCACATCTGTTAGCATTTGGTATGACATCCACAAACAAAGATTCTGTGAAGACAGGCAATGTGATAGGATTTGCAGAAGGAACCTCAACACGATCAAATGAATCCTTTGAGAACTTAGAGAAGTAGGGACTGCTCTCAGAGAAGGACATGTAAGCCAAGACATAAAGGCATATTTAGGTTGGGTCTTAGCTTTTATTACCCTTCAGGACTAGTGAATTACCCAATAAAATACATTTTATTGCCAGAGTGGGTACTTTATTCAATCTGGGAGAAATGAGATAAATACAAGTGCATTCAAACCCTTGGTGGCATATTCTATATAAACTATGGAGGAACTTTTTTTTGATATGACAATACTCAAAACTCTAAGAAGGGACCCAATTAGTCAGGTGGCGTGCTTAGTCCAAAATAATGTCGAGAAGCCTTCATGTGGAATAGTGTTGTTCAAGCAATGTCCAATGTCTTTTTGCTCTTTCAGCATCCCCATTTTCTTGGCTCTAAGAACACACAGTCTGACTTAAAAATCCCATTTTGTGCATAAAATAACTAAAAGATATCACTCACTGTGGGATTGTCAGCACAAAGTACATAGATATTGATGAAAATTGCACTTTTATTTTACGTAAAATTGTTTGAATACTTCTTAACATCTCACCTTATTTCTGGTCCAGTTGTTTTTTTTCTTTCATTTTCAATAATTACAAGTGACCTTTTTTAAATGAGCATATTTCTCTTCTTCCAGTGGATGCCTTTTTGTAATCGCTGTTGATTTGTGTTATAATGGTATGGAGGATTAAAAAAGAACAAATGTAATATCGGAGTTGCAGAATTGTTTCTGAAACTACTGTATAGTTGACACAAAATAATAAGCAGGGCAAAATTGTCAGTTGTGTTGTCCGGTGGAGTTTTAATTGTTTTATGCTAGGAGTTCTTTATTCTCTTTTTTGGGCTTTGATATAAAGAAGTCTTAAATAAAATTTCTAATTAGCTTGTAGAATACATATATTCTGGGGGGAAATGTTAATGGAACCATCCGCTTATTCTTTATATGTTCTTCTAAAAACAGCTTCTGTTTCAGGAAGCTATGAACTTCAGTTTGCAGATGACTTCACCTATACAGATCCGGTGGGAACTTCATTTTCTCATTACCCATTCATATCATTCATTCTAAGCCTTGATTCTGTTATTTGATTCTTTGTTTTATCGTCTCTGGATAGGTTGATGGAAGTGTAGTATCAAAGCAAGGCATCCGGTTTGTCTTCACCGATGGATCCAGGATTATATTTCGTTTATCGGTACAAGATCTTTACTGTATTTCTTAAAATGATTACACTTAAAATGAAAAGTATAAATACTATGGCTTGAAGCCACTTTCACTGGTAACGCATTCTTCAAATCCTAGAGGGTGAAATGTTTCTGGTGTGTTTGTGTTCCTCTTTTGTTACAGGGTACTGGTTCAGCAGGCGCAACCATTCGGATTTACGTGGAACAGTTTGAACAGGATGTGTCCAAACATGATCTAGATGCTCAGTCAGCGTTAAAACCACTAATAGGTAATTTTTTTCTTATTAAATTTCATTCTAGTAGTTTTTATTTCAGTTTGGTTGCTGATTTCACTATCCCTTGTTGGACGATGTTTCAGACTTAGCACTGTCTGTTTCAAAGTTTAAAGATTTCACCGGTAGAGATAAACCAACGGTCATCACATAGATTATAACAAAATCCGTCGTTCATGGATGGTATTTTTGTAAGTGAAGAAAATATTGTAGTTATTTGATCAGTCTTGAATTCCTTTCATGACCTGGGTGGAGAGGCTACCCACAGAACACTGTTATGGGAGATTTTTAATAAGTGGACCTGCCTTCGTTTGTGGCTTGAGGTTGATATTAGTAGCTCTGTATGTTGAAATTTTTCTAAAATCTCATAGTTGTACATTCTTTCTTGATTAATCTTTTATTTGCTTGTTAATTTTTTATAATAGTGAAAAATCGGGTTACGAACTGAAACTACATGGAGCGACTATTGGAAATTAAAAGAGAAAAAATAGGGTAAGTCATAAACAATGAAATGAAGCGTGTTTAAAGACAGCTGTGGTTATTTATGAACCTCTGTAACTCCAGTTATTCTGGTCAAATGAAATGAAAAACATCTTCAAAAAAAAAAAAAAAAAAAAATTCAACTGTGCTTAAAAGTCAGAATTGCTATTGGCAACGTTTGGCAAAACACTTTGATAAGGACTCAAATCTCCGAGGTTTATTTATCTCCAAACACGTTTATTCTCCAAAGAGAAAATCAGTAGCTTTTCGGCCTCAAAGAGTTAAGCCAAACGCCCTGCCAATACATCAACATGGTTTTACCAATAATATGATTTATTAAATGGTTTTTGGAATTATGAAGCATAAATTAATCATAGGAAAATTTTTAGTTCTCATTACCTGAATTTATATTAATTTCTGACAGAATCATACTATTCCACCATTTTAGTATCTGTGTTTTTGGTTGTTTATCAATCAAAACAATCGACTGTTGAGCACTCTAATAACACGGCAATATGATATTTATCAATATGTTACTCATGTGTAACATACTACTGTTATCAACCTTATCACTATGTTATTGATTGCACTTAAAATCTACGATCAGACTGACATCAACATGTCAGCTTCTATTCTTTTTTTTTTTTCCATTCGAAACACAAATATTTTGATTAAAGATCCTCAATGTTGGCAAGCTTGTTTAGAGTTATACGTTCATCCAGTGGGCTAATCCTGATTCTTATGCAATCCTCAAACAATGGTTGTTTAAAAAAAGTAGACGCCTTTTCCTTACATATATGTTTGCACTATGTCCATGGCACGCCCTTGATGCAGTTTCTTTAGCAAGTCTATCTGCCACACCATATGCCTCTCTCAATATATGTTGGAGTTGGTAAATGGGATATTTCTGTAGCATGCCCGGCAGGAGTCCGCTAGGGGAATCAGTCGCCAGTGCCACGTTTGTTGTTGCTAGGTAGTCGATATTACCAATTGGGAGTCCCCCTCGATAGCAGCTTGCAGGTTGGGAAAAAATGGGCTAACAATGAAATAGCAAGAAGTAACTTGTGAAATTCAGTTTCATTATTCGTTTTATGAGGGAGGGACCATGTAGCGGTTACTAAAAGATCACCTTCTACGTTACGAATTACGACCCCGCACCTGGCTAGACTTTTGTTTTTTTGACTGGGTCCGTCAAAGTTCGCCTTTAGAAATTGATGTTGTCCACTTAATGTTTAAACGGGACGGTTTTGTTTAGGTTCCATCTTAACATTTCGCAATCTCATAATGATTTCGGTGTTTTACTTTGAATGTGATTCCATACTGCCATGGCAAATGGACACAACATCAGCAACTGTTCAGTGTTGTTTGAGACATGGTTGCAAAAAACACTAGTCTGCGGTAATTGTAGACCTCTTTTGTTTAAAGCGTCCCCTGTGGGTAAACTATCATGCAGTATTTTCCATAAGAATACTCTATGCTTTGGAAGAAAATCATGACACCATATTTTCTTCCAAATTCTATCTACTGGACCCATTTTTAATAGCTTTTGGGCCATCTAATGTTCCTTATTTATCGTGTGATAAGTTATCTCGATGGAGAACTCACCATTGGTGCTTGGGGCCCAAATAGGTTTATCAGGCCTTGTGTCAGCACAAGTCGATTTGATGATACTGTCTTCCACATCCAGAGACCACAACCTTCGGATGTGAATTTCATTCAATCCATTACTCTCTGCCAGGAGTTGTCGTGTCTTCTCATTTGGGTTAACTGGGCCAACCTGACGACGTCTATAATAGACCAAACGTTTTTCCAGCGTGGGAACCAATCTATCATACCACAAAGAGGTATTATTACCATCTCCAATCAGATGACGAAAATTCTGTTTAAAGAATTCCACTGACGGTTTCATTTGTTTCCAAAGCGGTGAGGACCCATATCTCGTGCGTCTGATCTTTATTACATAACTTGGGCCCAGACCAAACTATCTTTGGTAAACATGAGCCATAGCAGCTTTACTTTATAGGAGGAGCTTAATGCATTTAGATTCCTGATTCCTAATCATCCTAAATTAGTGGCTGAGCATACTACATTCCAATTAACCAAGTGAATTTTCCTGTCCTTGTAAATCCCTTAGGAAGTCTCTAAAGAGTTTTTCAAGGAGCTGTCGATTTTTCGGGATATCAAAACAGGTAATTAGATGAATTGGCAAACTAGCTAGAATGGACTTTATTAGAACTAGCCTACCAGCGAACGATAGTGTTTTTTTTATCCACCCTTGTATTTTGCTTCAAGTTGAATCAATAAGGGGGCCATAGGTGTCTTGAGTGATTTTTTTCTCGGGAATTGTTATTGCCAAATACTTCCCTAAAGAATCCGTTTTATTAAAAGGGAGAATTTCAAGTATTTCATTTCTTGTTTGTTCAGCGGTACTTTTGGTAAAGAAAATGTTTAGTTTTTCGAAATTTATTTTCTGTCAAGCTATTCCTCATATTTATCAAGCACCACTCTTAGAGAATGGGCTGTGTGGGCGTATGCTCTTGCAAAGATGACAGTGTCATTTGCCTAATGTAGATTGATATCTTTGTCCCACTACGGGAGTTGGCCCATGGCATAATTTCGCCTTCTCTTATAAGACACTCAATCTTTGAAGATAGTAGTTCTTCACACATTATAAAAATGAACAGGGAGATCGGATCTCCTTGATGCAGTCCTCTTTGTGGCAAAAAAAGATTCAGTAAGTACGTTGTTCACTATGACTGGGTATGGAGGAGTGGTTATACAATATAGTACTAAATTGTGCCATTGTTTTAGAAAATCAAATTTCATAGGTGTGTGACTTATGAAACCCCAAGACTACCAATCGAAGGCCTTTTGTAAATCAAACTTTAATCCAAAGTACTTTTTTTTTTTTTCTTGTTCAATTTGAAGGTATTAAGGATTTCATGAGCAAGGAGTGTATGATCAGAAATCTGTTTAACTTGTATGAATGCTGTTTGGGATAATCCTATGATTGACATGATCACAGATTTTAACCTATATGCAAGAATTTTTGAGAAAATTTGATAAACTACATTACAAAGACTTATTAGTCTAAAGTCTTTAAATGATTTTGAGTTTCTGGTTTTGGGAATTAATGTGATGTATGTTCTATTTATATCAGGTTCCATATAACCCGAATTAAAGAGCGTGTTTATATTGTGAGTGAGATCTTCCTTTAGAAGTGACCAATGTCTTCTAAAGAAAATTTGGTGAAAAGCAACGGGCCCTGGTGATTTGTAGGGCTCCATGGTAAATAGTGCGTTATGGATTTCTTTTTGAGATATGGGCTTTAGAAGGCTCTGCTTCTGCTGAGTTGTGAGAGTCTTTTTTGGACTGAAATAGTTGGGGTCCACATAAGGTGAATCATGGGTCTATACTTTCTGAAAATATTCCTGAGCAGCTTCCCCAATTTGGGATTATATTTTCTAATTCAATACCCTCCTCTGTCCGAATGGATCTAATGTAATTTGTATGCTTTCGAACTTGTGCGAAGGTGTGGAAGAAGTGTGTTTTCTCTTCCCCTAGCTTGATATAATACTAGTGTGCCTTTTGGTACTTATGGGTATGTTTAATACGGAACAAACACATCAGATACTGTTGTAGGTTTTGTTATTCATGGGCTGACTCTAAGTTGGGTCTTCTAATGTTGACCCTTTCTTGTAGCGCCGATAAATGGGTTTTGACCTCTCTGATCTGCTTGTGAAAGTTATCAAAGTTTGACGTATTCCAGGTTGTTAGTCTTTCAGCTGTGGAAGTAGGCCTCGAGGGGGGGATTACTCTATTGAGGTGAGTTATGGATTCCCAGGCCGAGGATACAATTCCATCATATTCCTCTGATTCATACCACATATCTTGGTAACATAATAATTTGGGCGTTACTGGTTCCGGGTTTAATGCAAGCAATAATGGGGCATGGTCAGACTTAAGCTTGTGTAGTACTTTAATTCTCGTATGAGGGAGAGCTGTAAGCCAATCATTGTTAAATATTGCCCTGTCCAATTTGGCTGAAATCTTATTGGTTCCTTTACATGAATTCGATCATGTGTGCCTGGGCCCACATGTACCTATATCTACCCACCCAGAATTTCCAATATAATCTCTAAAGGCATTGCTGGGTCTACAGATTGTTGAGTAAGAAGATTTCTCACTCTCGTTTACCATGGCGTTGAAATCACCGGCAAGGGCCCACATACCCCTAGTTTGATGAGTATGTCTTTTAAGAGCCTCTAGGCTGATTCTCCATCTATGGTAATTAGGGGGTATGTATATAAATCCACATTTGAGAACCTCCATTATTGTTTTTATTTCTTTTTATTAAACCAACGGGTTCCTCGTGTGTAACTTTTTAGATCCAAGCTTTCTTTCCAGTGAAGGCATAAGCCTCCGCTGAGGCCATTTGATGGGACTACATAGTTATTTGGGTATTTTTGGTGGGCCCATTTGAATAAAGGTGTATCCACCAGATTCTCCACTTTCGTTTTAGATAGAAAAATAATTTCCGGATCATAACTTTTGACATAATGTTTTATCGCGTGTCAAGATGATGGATGCCTCAGATATTCCATATAAACCACTTATTCATGTAAAACATACTAGGAAAAAAACCACTTACCTGGTCTAGGATAGGTCGTTGGCCCCATCGGTCCTTTATTGTGTCTTGGTGATTTAATGATAAGCGTTCCTCGCGGGACAATGGGTTGCCCCACTCAGCTGGACATACAATGTGTTGCCACTTGAAGGGGGCAGATTGGTATAAGGGATTTGCCAGTTTCTGGTACGATTCTAGTTTCTGTGGTAAAGCTTCAACCATTGGAAACTCATGCAGTTGGAGTGCAGTTCTCTGTATCACAGAATCTCCCAGCGTACACACATTCACCAATTGGTGAATCTTAATTTAGCAATCCTTGTTCTTGAAGATCATGTTCATTGAGGGAGCAAGAGAGAGTTCTAAGTTACATGTATCTTCAGACGTGACCTTCTCCTTTCCCATCAAGGGTAGGGTGTTATGATCTAGAGTTTCTTCTCCTATAACTTTATTCTTTTGGGTATAGGTTTGGTAGGGCTTATAGTGTTTAATTGGTCTGGATGATTGATCACGAGAGGAGGACGAAGCAGACCTCACAACTTCCATTTTGAGGGTGGTCGATCGTCCTCATCGTCTTTTGGAGACTTTGGGAGATCAATTGTATTTCCTCTACATTCCTTAGTAGTATGACCTCATCTCTTACAACGGGTCCATACTCTTGGTCTGTTTTCCACATAGAAAGGGACCGTACATATGCAATCATCCGTCTCAACTTCTACATCATCTACCTCCGGCTTTGTGAGATCAATCTCCACTTTGATTCAGGCATATGCTTTCGTACCTTCTCTTCTGCTAGTATCGTTAACGAGTTCGGCTAAGGCCTCTTCATGCCAATGCATATTGAGAGGTAGTTTGAGAAGCTTCACCCATACTATGGTATGTTCAAACAAGTAGGTTTCAACATGAAACCCACGAGGTCAATGGAAAAGATGGAGGAAAGCATCCTTTATTTGGATCGGGCAGAGGGATCTCAAAGTTTCACAATTTTCACGGGAGGGCATTTCCACATAAATGTACCCTCTCGGCATTTAGAGCACCGTAACCGAGGGATCAGGATACCTTGTGAGTAGCCTTTGCCGGATAACTGATGCTATGTTAGTTGGTGGTTTTGGAATGCGACTGACAATATGCCAATCAGGGATGATTCCAGCTGGGCAAGGCCTTTCTCCACACATTAATTCGTTTGAGAGCTTAACACGTTGTAGCTTTGTAGTGATTCCATTCACCACTTCCCTGGCTTTCATAGAGCTACCTGGAATAAGTGCAACAGGGTTTTCACTAGGATGGGCAAACATAGAGCTCGAAAAAACGGGTGAACCTACATTCAAAATGGCATTCTCTGAAGGGAGAAGTGAAGCATTCTTAGTTCTCTTATTTCTTGGGACTCTGAGTGAGCTTTCCATATTCTTCAAAGGCATCTCCATCGCAGTTACCTACTTTGGCAAAAGGGGGGCTGTTTTTTCAGGCGTGTTCTCTCCAATAGAAGTGAGATAAGATTCCCAAAAAAATTGCTTCCTTAAAAGGATAGGTGACACAAGGAATGTTTCACGGTAGTTGGGTTCATTAATTCGTTATACAGGACTGGGTGATCCTTTATTAACTTGCTCCAAGTGTATGTATCTTGGAAAAAGGCAGATATTTGGCGGCGAAAGAAATGGAAACAGACAGTTGGCTTTATGCTCAGACTAATATTTACACTTAAGCAGCTGATGCAGGATATCAATCCTAAAGCCATTAAAGTATGGGATTTAGAGGCCATAGTTGTGATAGGAGATTTAACAACTTGGGCCATTAATCGGGATAGGCGTATCTGCAGAAAAAAAATCAGGAGAACCCAGTGTGGGCAGTATCGGATCCGAGCCTCCGGCTTGGTGTTGCATTGTTTGAATCCCCTTTTGACCCTTATCAGCCCAGATCTGCTCAAATCTTCCACATTTACCATTTCTTGCAAAGTAAAAAAATTTATGGCAGTGGTAGATAACTCCAACCAAAACAAGTTAGATGCAAAAGTTGTTATACAAATAAGAATGTAGTTATAGTAATGTATGCAGTATTACGTGGTCGTAGGAAAAGGAAAAGAGTACTGTAGAAACGTATTTGGGTCCATCTCTCGCTACGAAAGTTATAACTCTTCCATATCCTTTTGGTTGTTGGACCTTCATGGAGGGATGGTATATTTTTATTTTTTTTTTATTTGAAACGAGCATATTCATTGCTAATCAAAATGTGGAAAAGAAATTACAACATCCAACGATGATAGAAAGATACAGTCATCCGATATGTCTATTGTTGGCCTAAGTGTGGCCTTAGTATAGTCCGCAAAATAAACATTTTTCGTAAAAGTGGGGATGATGGGAATCTTGACCAATATCCGGGTGTCTCCTACCAGTGCTAATACGGTGCCTCATTTCGCCAGGCAGTCAGCAACTGCATTTGCCTCTCTAAGCTGGTACTGCAGATGTACTTGTTGTAGATCCCTCATGTTCTTCCTGCCTAAGTCGGCAAGATGTTCCAATCGTCAGTGGGTCTTCTCTGTTCTCTGTATCAAATTCCAAACCAGCTACGAATCGCCCTCTATTATGAAAGGTGTATTTGGGAATAGGTGTTTAATGAAACAGATAGATAGGTATAATCCAGTAGGTTCAGCTGTGTTATTTGTTTTATTTTTGAGAGGCAGAGTGGCTAAGAGTAGGGGTTGGCTGTTACAACCACGTATTACTCCGCTACCAGCAACTTTACTATCCAAGCTTGTAGACCCATGAAAATTCGCTTTTAGTATGAGGCAAGGTGGGGGTCCCATATTATATGAGGTTTATCTGACTTCTTCGAATAATTGGCTGGTATTTGCTTGTGCTTTATGATTAACTCCACATGGAAGATTATACTGTTGTGGCTGTGTGAAGTGGAGGGGGTTTAGTTCCTAAAATTGTTTGTGTTGCGGGCGTACCAAACTTCCCACATGGAATTTATGGCAGAGACATGGGCTTTAGGGGAGTCCCTTGTAACATGGGAAGTGAACAGTTTCATGAGGAAGCTTCTCAGATTTTGGTTGTGTGGGGTGTGGTAAACAATTGTTTTATGGAGGCCCAAATGGTTTGAGCAAATGGGCAGTATAGAAGAATGGGTTCAATTGTCTCTGATTGGATTCAACGAAATTTCTCTGTTGATTAGGTTATCACAGGTTGGAAGTTTGTTGACGACTGCCAACCAACGTCTTTTGTTTTGGCAGGGCTTTTATGCGCCAAATAAGAGACCAAATGATGTCCCAAGGCCCATATTGAATAGTTTGACTTCCTATCCTGCTATCTGTATGAAGTATGTGATATGGAGTTTTAAAAGAGAAATTACCATCGGTGGCCGGGGCCCATATGTTTTTGTCTCTAGGTCCACTACTGAAGGTGGTATTCATTATTTTGTCAGCAACGTTCTCATTTGAGATAGATCGGACGTGAGTTTCATTCTAGTGTTGCTCTTTGGTTATTAAACCAGCAACTGATTCCCTTGGAGTATGTGGACCCTCAACCTTCCTATTCATCTCTATTAAAGGTTTCTCGTTGGATCTGATTTGTTTGCTTATTGTAGGTATGTACTTTGACATTTGTTTCCATACTAGAGAATCTCCTTGTCTAAATTGTGGTGTGATGTGTGGGGAGGCTCCATATTTCGTTCTCATGAACGTGGTCCATAATGAGTCATAATGTGTATAGATGCGCCAAAGAAGTTTAAAGTGGAATGTTGAGCCCAATGACCTCAGACTTCTCAAGCCCAATCCACCATCCCTATGTGAGGAGCAAATGTGGTTCCAATTTACTAGATGTAATTTGGTGTTACCTATGACTATAAGAAGCTGCAAAACAACTCCTCAATATGATTGTACACTTTGTTTGGTAGGCTGAAGCAGTAAAGTGTATGCATTGGCATACTTGAGAGTACAGACTTTATAAGGGTGACTCTTCCTGCTAGGAAGAGAGATTTCGTTGCCCATCCTTCTAAGCATTTTTTGATTTTTTGTATGATGGGTTTATATGTATTCCTTGTTATTTTTGATGAGGGAATATTGATCCCTAGATAACCACCTAGGGATTCAGCTTGATTGAAATTTTGTTATTCTGTAAATTTGATCCCATAATGTGGCTGTTACACTTTTGGGGAAGGATAAGGTGGATTTTGTGGGGTTTATCTCCAGTCCAAAATACTCAAATGATGAGGATATAGAAGGTACAAGGAATATTTACACTCAAGATTCAAATTAAAGTTTTAATTGGGCCACTAACAAGGGCCCGAGCAAAGAGATCCAAGAAGAGTTGAATAACCACGTCTAATGAGCTATTCACCAGCATGATAACATGTTTATTACAGAAAATGACTAAAAACTGGTTTTACTCATCAAGGTTGATCTGGAGATAGCTAATTATGTTTTAGAAGCATCAAGGATCCAATCGAGCTGAAATTCATGTTCAAGAAGATTCAGAGACTTAATCAAATCTTTGAAGCCCAATTTGAGCTTAGAAGGCCTATTGAAAGCCCATGGAAGACTCATGCACAAAATTAGGGTTTTGAACTTCAAGGTTTTTTATAATTTTATTAATTGTATTCCTTCTTAACTAAGGAATCTAAATTAGGCAAGTTTTGTATTTAGATGTATTTTGGTTTAAATTCGTTTTCTAAGGTTTTTAGAAGTCATATTAGAGTCAGAGTAGGAGTTTCACACGTTTTATGACTTTCCCTATATAAGGTCTTCATAGGAAAGGTGTAGGGACAAAATTTTTAACCTAAATCAAATGTTCTACTCGAGTTCTCTTCTAACTTCAATTAGATATTGAGTGTGAATATTCCTTGTAGCTTCTATATCCTCATCATCAGCGTATTGCTCTCCAGTATGTTTTTCAAGTTAATTGCTATTTGACTTTCAGCTTTGCCGAATAATGTGTCATTGGCATAATGCAAATTGCAAATGAGATTCTTGGTTGCAATGGGTTGATGAGGCCATCTGTAATGACCCTATTAATTTTGGCTGATAGCATTTCCGTAGTTAGGATGAAAAGGAAAGGTGACACATCCTTGCCTAAGCCTGCACTATGGGACTATGGGCTCTGTGGGTATCTATTAACTAGGACTTGGTATGTGGTTGTGGTGAGGTAGGAAGTAATTAATTTCTGCCAGCTGATGGGGAACTTAAAGGCCTCTAATGTGAATGCTAGAAAAGCCCATGGCATAGTGTCAAAGGCTTTTCGTAGATCTAATTTCATCCCGAAGTAAGCATGCTTCTTTCGACCTAGAGTGAAGGACTTAATTATTTCAAGTGCTAGTAGAACATTAGAGTGAAGGATTTAATTATTTCATGTGCTAGTAGCACATTATGTGCATAGACAACCAACCAAACGCGCATGCACAACTTGAACTCACGGGATGCGCGGCAGCGCCGCATACACATCTACCAGGTATGGACGCTTGCACAAAACTGCTGACAACCACACGCATTTGGGGATGAGACAATTTGACTGGTAGGATTTTGTGAGCACACATGGGACAAGTGCTATGGCAACAACTTTGGTGGTCAACAATGTGGATCCTATAGGCTGCATTGCACAGGCTGATTGGCCAATAGTCACCTAAGGTACTATGGTTTTTTGTTTTAGGTATGAGTACCACAAAAATTTCATTTAATTTGGGTTCCATTGTCCTGGATAGGAATATTGAATTTATGTTATGATATTGATCTTACTATATTAGGGCCCAGTGGTGTTTATAGAAAATGGGTTGGAACCCATCTGGGCTCGGTGCCTTATGCGATTCCAATGAGAAAAGGGCACTCCTAATTTCCCTCATGGAAATGGGCTTTGAGAGGTAAGCTGGGTTTCAGAAAGTGTCTTTAGTGGGGTAAATGGAGGTGGGGTATGTCTTGATCTCTTTGAGTAGATTTGAGAGAAGTAGTTTCTCACCTCGCGTCTAATCTCTTCCTCATTTTTCAGAATGTTTCCATCTGAGGTTTTGATTTGCTTGATTGTATTTATTTGAGCTCTTGTTTTAATGAAGGAGTGAAAATATCGTGAATTTTCATCTCCTTCTTTAAAGATGTTCTGTCGAGCCTGTTGATAAGTGTGCGTATATTTGATTCGAGTTAATTTCATTAACTCATGTTGAAGATTTTTCTTTGTTAGTAGAGTCTGATTTCTAGGGTATCTATGTAGTCTTCTAGACTTTATCTAGTTTATTGGTGACTTCTCTAATCTTGAAGTTGAAGTTTCCAAAAGTGGATTTGTTCCAGCTCATTAATTGTTTATCAATTGTTTTCAATCTAATAGGGAGCATGCCAGGTGGTGGGACAGGAAGAATTGAGTGAGTTATTGAATTCCAAGCTTTAAGGATTAGATTTTTATATTCTGGGCCCTCCCTCCACTTGGCTTGGTAGCAAAAAACTTGTTTCTCTTAGAGGTATTTAATTGGGTATGTAGTAGAATCAAACTATGATCCTATCTGATTCGGGGTAGGTTTATAATTTTTGAATCAGGCCAGGTGCAAACCCATTTATCATTCGCTAGTGCCCTGTCTAGTCTAGCCATAACTACCTTGTCAGCACTCTTACCATTGGACCATGTAAATTTTGGTCCATTGTACTCTACTCTAGCTCTACCCAGCCACCTTTATGTATAAATTCTTTGAACTGTTTATTTGGTTTGTATGGGTTTTCTGAGATGGAATGTTTTTCCTCCGGCCTAACTGTAGAATCCCTATGAGTACTACAGGATCATTAAAGATCATACCTTATGGTCTAGATCCATCAGTGTTTGTGTCCAATGTGGTGGATGAGGTGGTAAATATACAAGGAATATTTTTACTATTCCAACCCTAGGTCTTTTAATGTTGCAACATATAAAGTTCTCATGTGAGCAAACAATGTCTAACATGAAATGATTTTTCCATAGGAGCCAATGTCCTCCGCTAAAGTGACTGATGGCTGAGCGTGGGCATTTGGGAAGTGAGTATTTATCCAACTGTAAGTTTTTGAGAGTTAATCATTACTTTGGTCTTACATCGATAGAGTCAATATTGTGATTCTGATTGATATTTGATAAGGCATGCTTAGCAGAGAGGCTTTGGCCCCCTCGGATGTTCCACATTAATAGGGAAAACATGATAAAACATGATAAAGAAAATCTATTGCGCTTGACTTAACCGACAACTTGAGTTCGAGATTTGATGCTCCTTCCATCATATTAGGGATTTTCATCTGGTTTCCTCGCAGTTCAGTTTCCAAGCCTCACCCATCCGGTTGATCGTTGACCATCCTTTTCTTTCCTTTTGCGTGGGAAGAGAGGTTCACTGATTTCTTTCCGCCCATTGATGGGTCCTCCGAGTCTACCACGTCTGAACTCTGGTACGCTTTTGTGGTTAAGCGAAGTGCTTTTGGTGAGACTGGAGCTGCGCTTGGACTTTCGTGCAGAGATAGTCAGAGATGCACGGGGAGATTCAACGGCATCACCGGGGAGCTTTTCAGTGAGGGTGATTATGAGATAGGGGAGTTCCTGGGATCAATTAGGTTTGGAGCGAAATTCAGCTTCCTAGAGTTTGCTGTGGCCACGTTCTAGGCGGTGGTTTGTTTTGCCTGTTTGAAGTGCTTGAGGATCCCGCTTGCGAGTCCTTTGGGGACTGGTGGCTATGACAACATTTTTGTTGTCCATTCTCATGAAAATTGTCCGGATCCTCAAGGGGGAGTGCTAGAATGATAATTCAAGGGTGTCTACTAGGTATGAAATTTCCTCTGCTAGAAGATTTTCTATTTGACTCTCGGGCCTATTCACAAGTCTCGCTATGGTCTCTGTGTCTATTCCTAAGTAGCGTCCTAGAGGGCTTACAATCAGTTCGAGCGCTTCATCATAGAATAACATTGGAGGGACGTTCACTAGCCTAACCTATATGGGGGCCTGGGTATATAGGTAGGTTTCCACATGAAAATTCGCAAGCTAGTGGAAAAGGTGAAGGTATGATTCGCGGATTTTAATGCGGCATAGCTCTAGCAATGTTTCGTAGTGACGCCTGGATGGGAGTGTAAAGGAAAAATATCCTCTGGCTAAGGGGTTGATAGTAACTCTGGGGGTTGGGTGAGGTGGGTTCTGAATTTGTGTTTGTAGTGTAACAACAACTATATGGGCTATCTCGGAACCCTTTCTACAAAAAGACCAACAAGTGAGTTCTGGAGGTGAAGGAGGCCTCTTTCGATGCATTCTCGAGAGAGTCACTCGGTGCAGCTTTTCCACTAAAGTGTTAACAGGGTTTGTTCGGCTGCGGCCTGCACTAGAGGAACCACTTCAAAGTTTTTGGTAAGTGCGATTGCATTTGGTCCGGATTGGGTGGGGCTATGTGGCATCAAATCATTCCTGGGTTTCGGCTACTATTGCAGTTCCATTAAGACACTTGGGGGGTGGGGGGGTTCTGATGCGGCCGACTCTCTCTGAGGTGGGGATGGATACATGTTGTGTGCGGTAGGGTGATCACAGAGGTCATGGAAGATGGTGTTTAGCCGGAAACGGAAAAAATGAAGAAAGATTGATAGTGTTTGAGAAGGTTGAAAAGTATTGAAGCCTTTCAAAAGCGGATTTGAGGGGAAGCTAAGTCCGAGTTAATGCTGGTAGCTAGAGTAATAATATGATTTATACATTTCTGGGGTAATGGGGTATGTCCATGGATTTTACTTGAGTACAATATCTTTGGATGAGGGCGTTGAAGTGTTTTTCTTTTTGTATTAAGGAGTGACTTGGGGGAATTGTTATGTGTGGCGATGGGAGAGATGATTTTATGATGCTTTGGGAAAATATTGGGAAAATATTTCTTCACTGCTGATGTGGCATGATATTGATAGCAAAGAAGAATCTAGTAGGAGTTGGAATATTGTATCGTACCTGCAGTCGGCGGTGAATAGGGATTTTTTGGGCTATGAAGTGCTGCCGGTTTTTCACCTCCCTTGTTGAGTTGTCCTTGTTGAGCATTCCTATCAACTTCATTATGTCGTACGATTGCACCACTAGCATTTGGATCTGTGGGACCATCTGCTATCTTCCTATTTTCTGCTCGTGCTAGCGATTTTTCTTTTCCTTCCCAGTCTATCTTCTTCTTTTGGGCATTTTTGGGAAGAATAATGCTAAGGGTATGTTACTGTGTACCGCTGACATGGATGTCTTATGTGGCATCCGACGTGGATGTCTTATGTAGCAGAGGGAGGCCAAAGCGACTTCGGCAAAGAGAGGGAGGCCAGAGCGGGAAGGAGAGCAAATGAGAGAGAGAGAGAGAGAGAGAGAGAGAGAGAGTGAACGCACCATCGTCCTCCTCAGGGGCCATTGCCGTTCGGCGTCGCCTCACCATTGTCATCCTCCTCCTCATCTGCGTTGCTGTGATCGGCAATGTATGCGCACAAACTCCCGTCGCCGCCTCCCCACAACTGTCTCCACTGCTCCGCCACCGTCTCCGCCGCCCTCCCACCATCTCCACCGCTCCTCCCATCGTCTCCGCCGCTCCTCCCACCGTCTCCGGCGCTCCCCACCGTCTCCGGCGCTTCCCCACCGTCTCCACCCCACCTCCCACTGTCTCCACTCCACCTACCGTCACCATCTCCCCCCAGCCCCCGTGCCCTCAACCCCACCCCCAGTGGCATCACCCCCGGCGCCCGTTTCCGTTAGTTCTCCTCCGGCTGCCTCTCCGCATCCACCTGTGGAGGTCCCAACCTCAGCCCCCGCCAAGTCTCAACCCGCGAAGAAGCAACACCACCCCTCGCCCCATCCCCAGAAGTGCCCCAGCCCCCCACCTGCGAGGCTCCCAACCTTCCCCTCGACGCCACTTCCCCCGGTCTGTCCACCGTCTCTGACAAGATACATTCACTCTCTCTCTCTCTCTCTCTCTTCTCTTCATCTTCTTTCTTCTTTCTTCTTTCTTCTTCCTCTTCTTCTTCTTCTTCTTCTTCTTCTTTCTTCTTCTTCTTTTCTTCTTTCTTTCTTCTTCTTCTTCAAACCTTCTTCTTCTTCCTCCCTCCTCCTCCGGCCTCCCTTTCCCTCTTCTTCTCCCTCAAACCTCCGGCTTCCCTCTCTCCCGCAGCCTCCCTCTCCCTCCTGCTCCGGTCTCCCTCTCCCTCCTGCCCGGCCTCCTCTCCTCCTCTCTTTGCTGGCCCACATCCCTCCCTCCTGCATACCCTAGCCTCTTTTGGGAATGATCTTATTACAATCCTCTCCTGCTGAAGCCATCTCCTCCTCCGGCCTCCCTTTCCCTCCTGCTCCGGCCTCCCTCTCCCTCCCGCTCCGGCCTCCCTCTCCCTCCCGCTTTGGCCTCCCTCTCCCTCCCGGTCGGCCTCCTCCCTCCCTTGGCCTCCCTCTCGAAGTGGCTTTCTCTTTGTGGATGCCACGTAAGACATCCACATTAGATGGTACGCAATTGTACAGCTATAGTAACGTACCCCTAGCGTTACTCTTTTGGGAATGATCTTATTACAATGGCCTCTCGAGAGCCATACAAGAATATAAAAGATATATAATTTGATGCGCTTCACTATGTAAATCCAAGTGTGTAGATTTTTGAGAACCGCTTCCTCGTGGACTTTGTCGCCTCGCTTCTTTGTTTGGGTACTTTCCCAGTGTTTGTTGGGGGCATTTAGATACCAGAGACCTTGTGGGTTTCTGTCCGAGCTACAGTGGATGAGGAGTGATTGCAGTATGGCTTTGGTTGACTGAGTGTTTCGTGGTGTATCTTCCGACTGATTTTTGTGAGAAACTGTATTCTTTTGTGATGTGAGAATTATTCGTACCTGTGGAGCTGTGTGCCGACTGTGCATCCTTCTTTGGTTTACTATGGCTTGATGTCTGCTGTGTGCTGATGTGAGATTTGCTTGTGCACTTCTTCGTGGGTGCGTTGATGCTGCTAGTTGTGAGCACTTGTGTGTTTGTGTTTCTGGATGTGAATGCTGTGTCGCCATGGGAGAACTGCCACCTTCACTCTCGCCTTCCTTTTTTGTGACTCTTCTCATCTGGGGATGAGTTTTGCTTCCACGGACTCGCCTGATAGAACAATTGATCATACTGTGGGGAACATCTTGTACCTGGGAGATCATCTCCCCATAACCCTTCTTGATCTGTGTGAACTTATATATATGAGCTAATTCCAACTTTTGATACACAGTTCCATAATTTTGAATAACCCTTTCGCAACCAATCAGGTTGATAACCATTTAGAATATTGCAAGATCGCATTTGGTTCCCATTTTCCTCACAGTATCTGATTAGCTTGAGAGGTCATTCTATGCAGGGTCTCTTTTAGCTTGTACATCTCTCCATGCTGCGCCTGCTTTCAGATGACTTATGCCTGTTTTTCCAACTAATTTCCCTGGGACATTTCATTTTAATTTTGGAACACAGCGGTTTTCCTATTCCGGCAGCTCATCTTCATTGTAAAACAACTTTCCCGTCTTCGCATGAAGACCACTCCGTTTCCACCACCTTTTCATTTCATTCCTTTGAGAATAAGATGCAGCCAAATTTTTCCTCTTTGATCAACCAATATGTAAGTACCTAGTTCAGTTTCCCGGTGATTCCTTTTCACATTTATCTCCTGTGTATTCAAACAACACCAATAATATGTAAATAGAAGAGATTTCACATAATGTTACTGGAACAAAACGTACGTACGTGGAGGCGAAATGGCTTGTTCATAGCTTTGCTCATCTGTCTCTCCGGGGGCCAGGCTGAGCATAACGATGAGTACTGAAAAATACTCCAGCCTTCCCTGTGGTGACCTTCCTGCTCTCTGTTTTGATCTAAAAATACTCCAGCCTACAAATTACATTTTCTGGCGGATTCCAACGTCAATGTGAGCTTCTATTCAACACGGGTTATTTAATAAGACCATTCTGTTATTTTTAGACTTTTAATTAAAACATTGTTGTTCGATTAGTAAATCTTAAAATACTTCGATCTTTTGTAAGTTAATCAGAATATAATTCAGATAATGATTTTCTTTTTTTACATTTTTTTTAATAAACTTTAGACTTTACTCTTAGAGGGTTGTTTATGATACTTTTCTTTTGTCTCTATGTTTCATGTTACTATATATAAAATACTTCGATCTTTTGCAATCGTCAAAACCTTCTTTTTTCTCCTCTGAAATAATCGAAGCCTCGTCTCTTTCCTCTGTTGCAATCTTCAGAGGCTGACTTCCGTCTGCTATCGTCAAAGCCTAGTCTCTTTCCTCTGAATCGTCGAAGCCTAGTCTCTTTTATCTGAATCGTCGAGCCGACTCCTTTGTTTCTGTTCCTCTCTCTCTCTCTCTCTCTCTCTCTCTCACCTCAAACTCTCCTCTCCCCAACAGTCATTCGGGCGTTTCGACCGAGTCTCACAAGGCAAGGTAGATATAAATTCCTGTGTCATTTTTTTTCTTTTAATTCTGTATTATTTGTAAATTTTATCTTATTTTCGTTCGGCGAACTCTTTATCAATAACCGTTGTAGGTCTTTTCTTTCTACTTCTGTTCCTGTTTCGTCTTTTCTTCTATCAATAACCTGGAACGTCCTTCTCTCTGTTTGATTTTTCATAAAAATATATTTGATATTTCAAACAGCAGTCAGACACTGTTTTAATTTTTATGCAGTAATTTTTTATCTAATGCTTTATGCTAATAGGTTAGTTAGTAGATAGTTGCAGACATACTAACAGAAATCAAACATCTGCAGTCCAAGAAATTCCATTGGTATCGAGCCACTGAAGTAGATTTTTTTATGGGATGTGCAATGGCTTCACATGCCTCTTTGTAAAAAATAAAGGGTAATTTATTTGTGGATTCATTCTTGTTCGGCTTCTTTACTTCTCTTTGAGGGTGCCTCATTACGGAGTCTATGTAGCTGTATATATCAGAAAATGTAAGGGAGCATTGTTCCTGAATTCTTTTTGTTCTTTTTAAGTGCTTCTGTCATTGGGAGATTTCTTCAAGCCTCCCATGATGTCAAATACATATTTTATTTTCTTTATATTAGTGATTCTCTTTTTTTTTCAGCTTATATTGCGTTTCCTGTAGGCTTCCATAAAGTTGGTGGCACGACTCATTTTGCAGATTTTAGTCCTGAATTTTAAGTTGTGCAGTGGGATACTAGAATTTTCTATGCAGAGATTGAAATGCAAGGTCGGTGGGATGTTAAAGCAAGTCTTAGACGATATCAAGTATGCTTTCAAAAGGAAAACTAGAGAGCACTTACTGTTGTCAGATTCTCGAGTAGCCCACGAGTGTCTGAATGCATAAGAGGGACAGATGCAGACAAAAACCGACCGTATAGCCTTTTACCACTAACCCCTAACTTACCACTAAATTTTTCTCGCAGAAGATATTGTGTTAGTTCAAACACACCAATTATATTATATTAAAAGGTATCATATGTCATGAGGCATCAAGTACAGTAACTTGAGGAAAAGAGTAGTTGATGGAAAAAGTATCTAATTCAATTACAAATATATTCAAAGACTGCCATTGACATTTAACAAGAACATTTTGTTGAGAATTCAACTATTATACATATCTTACGATACACAAGAAGCTAAAGTTTCCATTTCTTCACTCTTGTTCTTTTTAGTCTGCTTAAACTCCCTCCTTCCTATTCAGATGGCTCTCTCTTCAGTCTCGTCTCCAAGTAACTTCGGAGCACTTTAATCAACTTCAGAAGTGATCAAGGTAATTATTTGGTGTCCATTTTGATATTTTTCTTTCTTTTCTTCCATTTTTTGTGTTAAACTTTTCAATTTTCGCCTCTTCTTTATGCCTCTAGATCCGTAGAAGAGGTAATAAAATTACCCTCAACTCTCTAGTAGCTGGACTATTTTCCTACTATAAAACAGAATTAACAGTTTGCTTGGTGGGAAGATAACCATTATAGAACAGAATTTCAATGAATTATCACATTTTAGAAGGCGATGATATATTTATCATGAAATCCCGAGCAGTAGAACTTTTTTATGTTATTATTAACTGAAAAACCTAATCTGTACAGCATACACCTTTTAAATGATCTAGGTGACTTTTGAAAAATATCTTGTGCAGCATATTTGGTCAAACTTAACTTTAATGAGGCCTTTATTATTTCAGAAGTCCTATAAAATATGGCCTTTATGGGCACGGATATCAAAATGATGCTAGAACACTTTCCTTTTAAAAGGCTCATCCACTTTTGTTGTTGGGCAAGAATAAAGGTAGCCCTAAGTTTTATCGTAGCAAACAATATAAAAATATTATTAATTATGTATTGTATATGTTTTATGGTTCACAGGGACATAAAGGAAAGTCTTAACAATTAGTTAGTCAAATTTCACCACACAAAAATGTGTAAGCCATGCAAGTGTACCTTTAGTCATGTTTTACTCAGATAGCTTCTGTGCAATTTCCGTTATGGATGATTTTTAAAGTATCTGAGGTGGATGATTTTCTCTTTCACATAGTTGTACTTTACAGGTTATTGTGAAAAAAGGATGTACAGACAATGAATAGTTAGATTTAAGTGAACTTGAGTTTTGATTACTTGCCTTTTGATTAGCTTCTAGAGCAATTGTAACGTTAACCTGTTTCAAGTTTTTCATGCAGTAGTATTGAGCTCAACTATAGTTCAAAATTGATGAAGTATATTGAAAAACAGGAAGTACACTTGCATAGATGTTAATGCTTATGGGTTTTTGCGCAATAATTAAACTGTGAAGTAATCTGCTATTAGTGGATCTTTTCATAAAAAAGCTAATGGAAGGCACCACTGACGTTTTTTCTACCAAGCGTTAAAGGTACTGTGTCACTACTAGAAGGTTTTCTCAGGTCTCAAATTGATGATAAATCTGTTCCATTGGATGATAACCTGTTTGATCTCAACTGCAAATTTGTCAATCTCTTAAACACTTCATCCAGTGGCAGTTCAACAATAGTTGATTGAGCATCAAGAATCTGAGCAGAAGACCAGGATCGTAACAAAATCCATCATGAATTGAATATAAAGAATTTCATAAACCCATTTGGAGTCACTATACCCTATATTTTTATCACTTAACTTGCCAAAACCTATAATATATAGACTCGACTGTTTTCCTCACACAAACATCTGTTACACAGCAGGTTCACACTGGTTCCTAAAACCGAAATTCTGATGTTAACTAGGATTTTAAACTGACTTATAATTTGCTACAGATTTATCCCATTAATTTGCAAAATCTGCGCTAAACTCATCAATAAATGTCATTTGTTGGATTTAAACCATATGCACATTAAGCAGGTGGGTCATTTGCTAGTGCACAGGAACATGCTAGCCACATGTATGTCGTCTTTCTTCAATTTGTATAGATGCTACGACAATAGTATAATTTCTTTTTTTAAATGACAACAGTATAATTTTCTTCCACACTTCTTTTGCACTCTGTTTAAATATTCTCACTGTCCATCAATTATTCTTGATTTTAATTTTGTCATGCGGTCCTAATGTGTGTTAGATACCCAGGATGCTCTCTTTTTAGTTTTATGTGGATTTTTGATTTAGATGAAAGCATATAATTGAAAATTAGTATTTCTTTATAGCAGATAGCAAAGTTTTAAGATCAACAGCATACTTTTGGGAGGTTGAAGAGTCAACCTTCATTTAAGATCTTTCCTCTCGGTCCTTGGACTCTCTTCAGGATGTTGAATTGAGTGAAAGGGGATAAATGATGCAGTTTTAGATATTTCTTTGGTCTATGTTGCACTGCATTAAACATGCTTAAGATGTTAATTTTGAAAGAAGATACATAATTGTTTGAAGAAAGGGGTAGCAAAGAAGAAAGGAGTAGCAAAGAAGAAAGGAGTTTTGAAAGAAGTTTAAACTATTTTATTGCTAATGACTAAATCTCTGACAAATTTGTAGTGCACACTAGTAGAAGATTCTTAGTTTGAGGTGTTTGTGTCGTATACTCAAGATTCACTTTCAGGGCATTATAATCTTTTTATGCTTAGATGGTCTTGGCAGTTCTTATTCCATGTCTTTTTTATTCAGTGTACTTTTTTATTGATTGTGCAGTAGCCGATTGGTTTGTTTGGTACAGGGATATGCTGGGACACTATGTTTATCAGATAGCTCATCCTGGTTGGGTCTTCAGAAGACTTCATATTGGTGTCGTCAAAACTTCGAACAAGATTTCTTTTGTTCCTTCAAAGTCTTCATCATCCCATGTTTTGCAAAAGGACGAGGACTTGCTGAGAAGGTTAGATCACAGGGATTGGCTGGCTCCAAATGAGGTCTCGAAACTATTCATAAAAATTAGTGAGCCGAAATTGCTTCTCTTTGCTTTAAGGAAAATATCTCAGCGTAAGGACTACAAGCCTACAGAATCACTCTATAGCATAATAATTGAGAAGCTTGCTCTTGCACGGATGCTTGATGCCATAGAAGATTTATTAAAGCTGGCTAAAAGTGAAAATTGTAGGCTTTCAGATGAATTTTTCTATAGGTTGATAAAAATTTGTATCAATGTATTCAAACATCCCGAGAAAGCAATTCAAGTGCTTCAAGAAATGCCTGATTTCCAGTGTTGGCCGTCTGTGAAAACATTTAATTGTGTTCTAAACATGCTTGTGTGTGAAAAGCAGTATGATGTCATCCATGAGATTTATCTATGTGCTTCTCAACTGGGGGTTAAGGTTGATACTTGTAGTTTTAATATCCTTTTGAAAGGTCTATGCAAAGTCGGGAAGTTGGATTCTGCTTTTGCATTACTTAGCGAACTTCCCAAACAGGGTTGTAGGCCTAATTCTACTACATATTCAACCATAATGCATGGCCTTTGCAAACACAACAAATTGGAAGAAGCATTTGTTCTTCTTGACAGAATGGAAACTGAGGGCTGTTATCCTGATACAGTTACATTCAACATTTTAATCTCTGGTCTTTGTAATCAAGGGAGGATTGATGAAGCTAAGATGCTCTTGTACAGGATGCAACTAAAGGGGTGTGCTCCAAACTCAGGGTCTTATCAGGCTCTACTTTCTGGTTTGCATAATTGTGGAAAATTTGTCGAAGCAAAAGATTTTATGGTCCAAATGGTTTCCAAAGGTATTTATCCAAGTTACCTTTCTTACAAAATGGTTATTGATGGTCTCTGTAGGAAAACTCTATTGTATGAAGTGGATTGGGTCTTGAAGCAAATGGTGCAGCAAGGTTTTATTCCAAGGAAGGGGATTTGGAAAAATATTCTTGAAAGTATGTCTTTAACCACGAATTGTGTTGAACTCAAAATGGTCTTAGAAGAAGCAAGTCAAAAACAGGCATTGACATCGGCAGAGGGGTTTCCAGGTTTTCAGAGTGAATTGTGTTGAACAAAAATGATCAATGGAATATTGCAAGTCCAGAACAGGTCTTGAAATCAACGGAGGAGATTTTCCGTGTTTTCAGAGTGACGAGTTTTATTCCATTCTCTGTTTACATGTAAGATGATTTACTATGACCTTTTATACTAAATTCATTTGTTATTTATAGATAAATTGAAAAGATAACCTTAAAATAATTCAGTCAACTTGCCTGGATTATCTAATTGATCAAGATAAGGCATAGATACACCAAACTTAGGTGAGCAAGAAAAGAAAAACAATCATTACATTTTTAAGAAAAATATAAGAATCTTACATCTTTCAATGGGGCAACCTTGTTACGGTTTACATGCCCATACTGTACAGTATCAAACATCTGTACAAACTGCAAATACAGGTAACATCATGTAAATGAGTATGAACTACGGCAATATACTATACCAACATACACTTTGACAACACGAGATGACTAAGCCACGAAGTTGCACAAAATTGGAGTTTCCTCGTTGTTGCCCTTGTTAAGACCAAGAGAGACTCCTTGGGCGAATCTGCCAATGCATAGCTTACAACCTGACACATTCAGTCTTAAGAGTCTTTTTTGACTCATAACTTGTATGCCCAACCATGATCTTTCAGATATGCTTGGACTGCCTCCTTGATGGCCAGATTTGGCACCAGCTGGTGCTGGTTAAGAGGCTCACGCGTGATAGGATCAAATTTTCCAACCTGCCGTCAAGAAAAAGTAATGTCAGCAGATGACTCAAGATTATGATCAGATTCATAGGCTCATTTACCTTCTGTAAATGCTCAAGAAGCACTGCTCTTTCATATGTTAGCCCACTGGGAGCGATGACAGGGTCTCGGAATATTTCAAGTGTGATATTACAGCAGAGGTAATCAGGTACCTGACGAAGAAGGATTTCATACTCTCAGTGTCCCTTCAAAAGAACAATGTAATGTCGGAGGAACAAATAAAATTCCATGACCTCTCAGTGCCCGTTCAAAACAACAAGGTACAAATAAAATTCCAATGGGCCAAGAAGCCATTTACTGTCTAACCTCCGTTGGTCTGTCAGCTTCATCAGCTTTACAGAAAACTTCCTCGAGAAGCTTCTTTTGTTCTTCCAAATGGGTATTTGCTACTATAGAACAGATACCAATGTCTTCATCAACTGCTTGAAAGGACACATCAGATAAACACTTCTCAAGAGCCTTCTCACACTCTTCCCTGATATGAAAGGAAAAACGTCCTCATGAGAAAACATGAACAGCAAATTCAACAAAAACAGAGATAGAATTTTTAATTGTCAATTAAGGTGATAAAATAGGAACCAACAGACACCAAATGGCTTCTAAGTTATCAAAAATCTTGACATGTGACCAATTAGCAAAGAAGGCAGGTTATTATCAACCTACGTAAGCTATGTGGTGATGAAGAAAAGACATGTAGTCATTTGTTACTGCATCATAATTCCAGCAGGGCCATATGGGCGCAATTTAACAGAAGTACAGTATCGGTCTTCTCTTCTCAAGTACATTCAGCCAATTTCAGATCTTGTAAGGGAGTGTCAAATTGCATGGGTCAAGATACCAAGCTCATCAAATTCTGTTGCTGAGAGCCTAGCAAAAGGAGGAAATATGCTAACATTTGCTGCACTCTTAGCTTTAGGAGCAGCTTTGTACTATGTATTATTATTGTATTTTAGGATGTACCTAATGTAACATTGCTGTTTTTAAGAGTTAATAAAAAACATTTCTCATTAAAACAAAGCTTCTAAATTATAGCTACTCAACACTGTCAGAGATCCAAATAAATGTCTTAGTCCCCAATTTTAGAAAATGAGATTTCCAAGTATCTCATCCTCTTATTCAAAAAAAGTATCTCATCCTCCGAAATGAAGGATATCTAACCTTGTTTTACAATAAAAAATCCCGTCAAATTTGTAAAGAGTTCTCTCCTGAAGTCATATGCCATACTTCTTTAGAACCTGAGTGTCACACCGCTAGATTATGCAAAGCACAATCGGGATCCTTAGTAGCGTGCGGCCTACCTTCCAAGCCCGTCTGGATGCTAGTCGGCCTCTTGGAAGAAGTTTAGCACAAGAACACTCCGTTCTTGGTGCTAGAACTCTCTCTAAACTCAAGCACAAAGGAGGACGTCGAATTTGGGAGGAAAGAACTCTTCTATTGAATGAATGAATTACAAGCCTTTGTACATGGCTATTTATAGATTACAAAACCCCCCCCATGGTTGGTGACACCTATCAAGCACTTCTCTAAGTGCTTGCCAACCAATGCCAACTCATGCCAACCCATAGATTCCCACTAACTCTATGAGTTGTTGCCAACAAGCAAGCACTCCCTCCTAGTGCTTGCCAACTCATAGCCAACTCATGCATGCCACCTCACTTACCTAGTCACGAGCCACCTCATGTGCCATGTCATACAAGTGCCATGTCATCCGCCTCGTCATCGGATGATAGTTGGTGTTGCGCCTCTTTGTTGGTTGGTTGTCCATGCGCATTTGTGCGCGTCCGCCCTTGTTGCATGTCCGTGTTCCATGCATATCACACATTTTGGTATAGGGAAGTCGTGCCCCGTTTCATGCTCCCACTGCCATAAGGCAGACGTCCTCGTCTGCATACGCTCCTGATATGCTTCTACCTCTTTCTCAATTTGCCAAAGCTCTGCTGCTTCATGCCAAGTAGCTTCGCTTTCTGGTTCTCTCTTCCACTTGACCAAGAATTCTGTGGAACGTGGCTTGCCTCTTTGACGTACCTCTCTATGAGTTATTACATAATCTACTTTCTTACTAAAAGTAGTGGATACATCAAGGGGTGCTCTGGGCTTTATAATTCTTTGTGGGTCTGAGTCGGAAAAATAAGGTTTGATATTACTTACATGAAATACATTGTGAATACGCATCCTCTTTGGTAGTTGCACTTTGTATGCTAGCTTCCCAATTTTCTGAATAATGGGAAAGGGTCCTTCATACCATTTTATCAAACCTTTGTTTTTGGTCCTCAACAACTTGAATTGTTCCATCCTCATCTTTATGAGAACAAGGTCTCCCACCTTGAACTCAACATCCCGCCGCTTCAAATCCGCAAATTTCTTCATGCGTTTGCGGGCGTGTTGTAAATATGATCGGGCTAATTCTGTCCTTTCTTTCCAACGTTTAAGTAGAAGATGGGCTGCTGGACACTTACTTGGTTTTTCCGGAATGATGCTTGCTGGTACTAACGGTTGTTGGCCAGTCGCAAGTTCAAAGGGACTATGCCCTGTTGCTTCACTTTTCTGCATGTTGTATAAGAATTGAGCCACATCAAGGAGCTCGGGCCAATTCTTCTGATTTGCACTGACGAAATGCCTTAGGTATTCCTCAAGCAAGGCATTGATCCGCTCCGTTTGCCCATCCATTTGCGGATGAAAGCTGGTGGAAAGGTTAAGAGTAGTTCCAAGCAACTTAAAAAGTTCAGACCAAAACTTACCCGTAAATCTTGGATCTCTATCGCTTATAATCGTCTCTGGCACACCCCAAAGCTTCACCACATGTGACAGAAATGTTTTGGCTGTCTCTTCGGCTGTGCAATCGTTTGAGACGAATATAAACGTCCCATACTTAGAGAATCGATCCACCACCACCAAAATGGAACCCAAGCCTTCAGCTTGTCTTAGGCCAGAAATGAAGTCCATGCTTACGGACTCCCATGGGCGCTTGGGAATGGGAAGAGGGTCTAGCAGGCCGGCAGGTCTTCGCCTTTCAACTTTGTCTTGTTGGCATACCAAGCAGTGCGCACGCGTGCTCTCAACATCAGCATCAAGTCCGGGCCAATAGTAATGCCTAGACAAGAGTGCAATAGTCCTTCTTTGGCCGGGATGTCCAGCCCACAAGGTACCATGGAACTCGCGTAGGAGCTCTTTAGCAAACCCTCATATTTTGCACGAATAAACGCTTCCCTTTTGTGTATAGCAGTCCGTCGCTAACCCAAAAGCGTCTTGTTTCACCACTTACAGCTTGTTCCAGCGACATGCGCATCACTCTGATTCGATCAAGTATAGAGGTTCGATAACCTAAGTCACAGAGTCACAACACTCGTGAAGTTGGCTTTGCGGCTAAGCGCATCAGCAACATTGTTGGTCTTCCCGGTTTGTACTCCATTTCAAAGTCGAATTCGCTTAGGAAGTCTTGCCAACGTGCTTGCTTGAACTTAACTTCTTTTGTGTGAGGAAGTAGTTTGAGGCAACGTTGTCCGTCTTTACCACGAACTTGGACCCCAATAGGTAGTGCCTCCAGGTGCGTAAGCAATGTACAATTGCTGTTATTTCCCTCTCTTGAACAGTATATCGTTGTTCGGTTTCATTGAGCTTCCGACTTTCGAATGCAATAGGGTGCCCATCCTGTTCAAGAACACCCCCAATAGCAAAGTTAGAGGCATCCCTAATTACCTCAAATTGCTTGCTGAAGTCGGCTAGCTTCAATACGGGTTCCTCCACCACAACTTGCTTCAATTTCTCAAATGAAACTTGGCATTTGTCCGTCCAATGTCATTGTTGTTTCTTCTTCAAGAGGTCCGTTAGGGGGTGCCGCCACTGCTGAAAATCCTCTGATGAATCTTCTATAGTAGTTCACCAGGCCAAGGAAACTCCTCAAGTCTCCAACCTTTGTTGGCACGGTCCACTCGGAAATAGTTTGAACTTTCTTTTGATCCATCCAAATCCGTCCGCCGCCAATCCAGTGTCCAAGGAAGGATACTTCTTCCAACCCGAAGGAGCATTTTTCCCTCTTTACAAAGAGAGAGTTGTCCCTTAACACCTTGAAAACCTGCTTTAGGTGTTTGACGTGTTCCTCTAGGTTTGGGCTATATACCACAATGTCATCTAAGTAGATGACTACAAATTTATCAACGAAGGGTGAAAACACTTGGTTCATAAGAGTACAAAATGTAGCCGGGGCATTTGTTAAGCCAAAAGGCATAACAAGAAACTCATATGAGTCATACCTGGTTACACAAGTGGTCTTCGACTCGTCTCCTTCCACAATCCGAACTTGGTAATATCCGGATCTCAAGTCTAGCTTAGAGAATACCCTTGCATGCTTCAATTGATCAAAGAGATCAGCAATCAAAGGAATAAGATACTTGTTCTTGACGGTTACCTTGTTTAGTGCTCGGTAGTCGATGCAAAGTCGCATAGAACCATCCTTCTTTCTTTGAAATAGCACCGGCGCTCCATACGGTGCTTTGGAAGGCTGAATGAACCCAGCTTCTAGTAGCTCACCCAATTGCTTCTTGAGTTCTTGTAACTCTTTAGGTGTCATACGGTATGGTGCCTTTGCTTGAGGTTTGGTACCTGGCTCCAACTCGATAGTATGATCAACGCCTCTTTTAGGGGGGAGGTGGGGCGGCAACTCTTTAGGCATGACATCTTTGAACTCCTCTAGGACTTTAATGACCTCTTTCGGTGCTGGAGTTGAGCTTCCTTCGTTGTCTTCTACTAGAGCTGCAACATAGGTAAGATCCCCTTGCTTAAGACCACGCTTAAGCTGCAGGGCCGTTAGCATTGCATCCTTTCTCTTTACATCATGTACTTGTGATTCAGAAAGAGTACAAGGGCCACCCTCATCAAGGATTCTTACAAGCCCCAAATATGGCATTACAAATGCCTTACAATTGTTTAAGAAATCCATCCCCAAAATAACATCGAAATCGTCCATGGGAACAATAGTGAAATCAAGAGTTCCCAACCATCTGTCCAAGGTAACACCAACGTTTCTAGCAACACCAATTACCGCTTTTGCTGCCGAATTTACAGCCTTGATTCGACTGTTGTCCGCTTCTAACTTCAATTTAAGGCATTTTGCCTCCTCCTCTGAGATAAAGTTGTGGGTTGCCCCGGTGTCTACCATGGCCTTGGTCTTACTTCCATTCAAAATTAAGTCCAAGAAAAGTAAGTTTCGTTTAGGCCTTACCGATTGGGTAGTCTTTTCACTACATGTCCGTACCGAGTTGAGCAATGCCATAGAACTCATACGCACCTCTCCCCCATTGTGCCTTATTTCTCCTTCTCCAGAAAGAGAGTTCAACACTTTCACCTTTGGGCAGTCCTTAGCAAAATGTTCGCCTTCACAAACAAAACATCTTACTTTTCTATAGGACTTACCTTTCTCGCCTTTCTTCTTCTTATCATCAAACTTGAAGATTGAGTCCTTCTTCTCAGGTCTCTTCTCAAACTTCTTTTTCTTTTCTTCATCTCTTGCACCATTGGAGTTCTTAGAAGCCACCTCCTTGGTCTTCCGTTCATACTCCGTAAGCCTCTCAGCCGTGGACAAAGGTGAGGCCAAAGTCTTCACTTCCCGCCTCCTTAGTTCTTGCTCCGCCCAAGGTTTCAAACCAGCAAGGAAAGAGAAAAGTTTGTCCTGATCGGACATATTAGAAATGCATAACATTAGAGAAGTAAACTTTTGTACATACTCTCTAATTGAGCCCTCTTGTTTCAAAGCTCTCTCCTTTCGAGCTTGATATTCCACATCTTCGGGGAAAAATTGCGCCTTCAATTCTTTCTTGAAATTTTCCCATGTATTTATGGTAGAAGTGCCTAGTTCCACATCCGTTTCCCTTCTCCTCCACCATAAAAGAGCATCCTCAACAAGGAACATAGAAACAGTACTAACCTTTTGCGTCTTGTTGAGATTAGCATTAAAGAAGTACTTTTCTACTTGGTAAATAAAGTTGTCAATGATCTTGGGATCTCTTACCCCATTGAAAGGTTTTGGCTCCGACACTTTGATCTTGCTAGTTGCTCCATTCGTGTTTGCACCTCCGTTAGCAATCACATGCTCCAACAATGCAAATCTCGTCCGAAGTTCATCCATCTCGTTCTTCACATCGTTCTTCACCTCCTCAAGGTTTCCTCGGAAAACTGCCATAGCATTGAAGACGTTCTCCTCCAACGATTGAACCACTTCGAGATTCCATTCCCAGAATTAAGGTTCTCACGAACTTATTCTTCCAATTCAAAACAACAAGCCTCCACCCTCTCGATTCTATCTTCAATAGAAGAAAAATGAAGTTCAGATTTAGACATTTTTTCCTTACCTTTGAGCTGAACGTTTTCTGCCTCCGAAGTTGCCATTGGATTGATTCCCGCTCTGATACCAGTTGTCACGCCGCTAGATTATGCAAAGCACAATCGGGATCCTTAGTAGCGTGCGGCCTACCTTCCAAGCCCGTCTGGATGCTAATCGGCCTCTTGGAAGAAGTTTAGCACAAGAACACTCCGTTCTTGGTGCTAGAACTCTCTCTAAACTCAAGCACAAAGGAGGACGTCGAATTTGGGAGGAAAGAACTCTTCTATTGAATGAATGAATTACAAGCCTTTGTACATGGCTATTTATAGATTACAAAACCCCCCCCATGGTTGGTGACACCTATCAAGCACTTCTCTAAGTGTTTGCCAACCAATGCCAACTCATGCCAACCCATAGATTCCCACTAACTCTATGAGTTGTTGCCAACTAGCAAGCACTCCCTCCTAGTGTTTGCCAACTCATAGCCAACTCATGCATGCCACCTCACTTGCCTAGTCACGAACCACCTCATGTGCCATGTCATCCGCCTCGTCATCGAATGATAGTTGGTGTTGCGCCTCTTTGTTGGTTTGTTGTCCATGTGCATTTGTGTGCGCATCCGCCCTTGTTGCATGTCCGTGTTCCATGCATATCGCACATTTCGGTATAGGGAAGTCGTGCCCCGTTTCACTAAGACTGAAATGATTTAAACTTGGGACTCTAAAACTATATGTGCATTTCGTAAAACATATCACCAGCATCAGCAGTTACTCAAAGTCAGAACACAAGAACTAAAAGTACTATTATTATAACACCTGTGGCCAGCTACATGGATAAAATCATTTAAAAAAAACAGAGAAAAGAAGATATAATTTGATGAATGCTTTTAAAGATCATTTATGTACAACATAACAAAAAAAATGTACAAACAATAACACAAGCAGGTACCAAATCTCATTCATACTTTAACATTTGCAGTTTCCATGCTCGCTGACTAGAAGAATGTTCCCAAGTTAGATATTTTGCCTTGGAAAGTTCTTCCCATATCTCCTCCACCATGTAACCTTTTGGATTTGTGCCCCTGCCAAGATCCAAGGCCTACATTTGATAGCATACTTGAAGAACTTAGCAAAATAGTTATAAATAATGTCCAATATGATGAAAAAGACTTGTCACTACGAACTACAAGATGACAACAGAGAAAGTAAAATATATCTTTGAAGATATTAGCTTAGTTAACTGTTGTTAATTGGTTTCCTAAGAAAGTAAGTCGTCAAGAAAAATTTTACCTTTTATCCCAAATTTAGCGCTCAATGGGTGCATCCATTGCCTCCTCCCAAAGGGTGTCTAGAGATGCAGTTACCTATGGTTTTGGAGTGCAATAATAATACAACCACATTCATTCCAAGCAACCTGGTGTTTCATGAGTGAATGAAGCAAAGTTGATTGCCACTATATTAAGGACCAGTCCCTTCCGGTGTTATTTCCACACCTCATATTCATAGTGAAAATTAGCAAGCTCTTATACTTGCAAAGGTGCTGCCTGAACCATGGTTTCATTCTGCTTGTTGGGGAAGCTCTATGCGCCTCGCTGTACAAAAGCCAAGAGAATGGATGGATTTCAGGCTTCAAAGTTAAGGACCAAATACAAATCCCACTTCTTCAATTTGCAGATGATACAATTATTCTCTGTGAGGGTACACAAGAGCAGATTATACCGATTAGAGCTCTCTTGAAGATATTTCAATTGATCTCAGGACAAATCAGGTTTCTTGCCCATAAATATTGAGGAGTTAAATCAGAAGGTGATAGAAGTAATTTTGGGATGCAATTTTATTAAGCTGCCTTACCCCTATATTGGACTCCCACTTCACATTGGCAGAACCTCCAAAATATTATGACATCCCATAAAAGAGCGATGCCAAAGTAGACTAGATTCATGGAAAGGACAACTCTCCCAAGCTGGAAGAGTGACTTTAATTAAATCTACCTTGGCCGGTATTCCTAATTATTTTCTATCACTCTTTTCATGCCCAAAGATTAGTCTCCAAAAGATTAGAAGCTCTACAAAGAGGGTTTCTTTGGGGTGGTGCGCAAGAAATATTGAAGTACCCTCTAATCAAATGGGAAAAAGTTTGCACACCTAAGGAGATGGGTGGCCGTGGCATTAGAAGATTCAATGAAATGAATTCCGCAATGCTAGCTAAGTAGCTATGGAGACATGCCACTGAAGCCTTATGGAAAAGACTCATTGAAGTCAAATATGGAACTGATCCCTTTGATTGGCTCCCCAAAGACCATAAACCAAACACCTCGCCTTGGTGGAAAGCTACCCTTAAAGAAAAACCTATGTTAGTAAAACATTTGAGATTCCATATTAGAAGTAGGGAGAGAGTTCTCTTTTGGGAGCAACGTTGGTTGGATTCTCAACCCCTTAAATAGATATATCCAGGTATATATTCCGTTGCAAGAAGTATGCTAAGATCAGCCACTTAAAAGACAATGATAACGAATGGAATTTAAAAAGAAGAAGGATATCCAGCAAACTAACCTTGGAGCTTACATCATTGTTGGAGCTTCTGAGATCTAAATACATTTTTAGGATATGGGGAGGATGAAATTGTGTTGAGCCCATCCCCATCTGGCCTCTTTTCCGTTGCTTCTTACTATAGCATAATATCTAATACAGCCCCACCTCTACCAACTCACCCCTCTTGCATCGTATGGAAATTACCTGCCCCTAGAAAAGTTAAGCAATTCTTGTGGACAACAGCTCATGAAAGAATCCTCACATGTGAAAAATTGACAAAACGGGGACAGGTTGTGATAAATTCATTATGTAAACTTTGTGCACAAGAGGAAGAATCAATTAATCATATTCTGCTCCATTATGCTTTCAGTAGGAAGATATGGGATGCTATTCTTTCAAAATTTGGGGTATCTTACACCATGCCTAGAACCTATGCAAAGCTCCTTCAATCAAGTATAGCTTGTCCTTTCCCAAAGGTTGGTAAGATTCTATGGAAGGCCTCCATTGCAGCCATACCATGGACCATTTGGTTAGAGAGAAATGAAAGAACTTTCAATAATAAGGTGTGCAACTTTGGAAGCCCATTGTTAGAGCATTGCAAAATATTTTCTTATGGGCCTCCACTATCAAGGGCATGCCACCTCTCCCCAATGCAATATTCAGGAAATTTTGGGATAAGATTATCCACTTTAAACAGTACAAACCACCAATCATGGTTGTATGGTCTCCTCCGCCATTTGGATGGTTGACATTGAATTTTGATAAATCCTTGAACAACAGGGCCAGCAGGCTATGGATGAGTAATAAGACAATATGATGGGCAGATTTTACATACTTACTCAGGCCCTAATAGTATTGCCACCTTTAATGAAGCAGAAGCAATCGGGCTACTTCAGGGGGTAGACTAGCAGCAATGCTTGAAAGAACTCCAATCATAATAGAAGGAGATTCCACTTTAACCATTGGATGGGTAACTCAATCTATCAACATACCGTGGAAGCTCAAGCATATCTTTGATGAAATCTCAGAATTAACTAAGACTTGGAACATTATTTGGAAATTAATACCGCACTCAGCAAACTCTCTTGCTGATCAACTAGCAAAAGAAGGCACAAGTAGACATTCACCAGTCCACGGCAGCACCCTCCCACTCCCTTAGTTTTCATCTGTTACATATTCTTTACACAGATTTTTGTTCAGATTTTTGTTCTTGTTATGTACTCTTTACACAGATATTTTTTTTTTGCTATGTACTCTTTACACAGACCATTACTCTCGCTATGTACACTTTACATAGATCAGTTTCTTTTTCTTTGTTTTTTTCCTTTAAAAGAATGTAAAATTCATGTAAATTTTGATCTGTATGATCTTTGAAGAGAAATAAAAGTACATTTTCACTGGTTAAAAAAACAAAGTTTGAGGGGGAGTGTTTGAAGAGTTGGTTATCTTATTCGTAGGTATGTGGTGTAACACCCACTTATGTATGAGGGGCAATTTAGTCTTTTTCAGTTCCAACAGTAACACGTTTACAATAAGGAATACCTTTATTTGGTGAATTATGAAATTCGGGGAGTCGCTTATTCCGAGCCCTTCTTGGAATTAGATTATCGTTTCTTTAAGAATCTGGCCCAGTTTCAGTAATCTGGTGAATTTTCACAATTGTAAGGCAGTTATATAATATTCTAGGAAAAGATGACCACACTAGTGGACATTGATGGGAGATATTTTCACCTCTCTTGAGTAGACTCGTAAGGCACCCCATTCAGATTTTTAAACCAACTCAGTATTGAATAAATGTTGCTGGAGAGAAGCCAGCAGACTCATAGAGAAAACTTGTCTCCATTGATTCAGCAATTGAGCAAAGATCAGAGTATTGCCTTAAGAACTATTACATGAATAAGAAACCACAAAACAAAAGTTCTGGTTGGCTGAGGTTTTTGCTGACTGAAGCTGCCTCAAACAGTCTGCTGAGACTCACTCAGGCGAGGACTGACATGTTTTGATGTCCAAGCTAGATAACAAAGCTCACCCTCTTTATTAGGAAAAATAGAGTCAGTATATAAAGAGGTCAGCACAGCGCATTAGTCCAATAAAGAATTATAGGAAAAGATGTTTGCAAGGAATAAAATTCTATTGAATCACGCTTCTCTATTTTTGCTCTTCTTTTTCAGAAGCAACACAAATGAAACTCAAGGACATCATTCATATGATCTAGCTAGAGAGGTAGCTTCTTCTTCTTCTTCTTCTTCTTCTTCTTCTTCTTCTTCTTCTTCATTGCTTTTTATTGAGAAAGAGCAGGATTTTATCAAGCTCGAGGATAAACAGCAACAAATACGACTAGGGGGGTCTCTTTCAACAAAGGAAGACCTCCTCCTAGGCTAACAAGTCGGCTAGATTACTAACCGAACTAGAAATGGACCACAATGATACAGTTTTAAGCAATGTTATCAAAACCAAACCGGTCAGTGAACCGATAAGTTAACTGCTTTGGTCGAACCAGGTTAGATTGGGTTCAACCACTAGTTAAACCAAAGTAGATACCACTAATTTTTTAATATATAATTCAATTTATTGTTGAATTAACATAATAATTAATCCTAAAGTGGTGCAAGTGAGTATGCTGAAGTAAATAGATTGTGAACCAGTTGGTTTGCATCTAACATGTTATTTGGTGGTCATGGGTTTAAATCCTCTCTCCAGTAATTATTATTTATAAAATTCAGAAGGAAGATTTTTTTTTTTTGAAAGTTGTGACTTTTTTCCCATACCTCTAAGGAGACTTGAACCCAAGACCTCCCACTAGAAAACCCCCCATGTGACCATTGAGCTATGCTCAAGTTCACTTCAGAAGGAAGATTGATGAACCAAACTAATTCAACAGGTTAGGTTCTTAATCAGACCAGTTAAACTGGTCAGGTCATCTGGTTTTAAAGCATAAACTGGTTTTTAACCACTTTGGAACTGAATAAAGGTCTGGTTCTGTAAAATCAGGTAGAACCTGACGGTCTGTTCGGGTTCTGACAACACTGGTTTTAAGAGTCTTGAATTTCTTTGAAAATGGACCAGTCTCAAGAGGAGCTCTTCTGACTTGAGATTATTGGAATTACTGCTATACATAAGCAAATCTCTTCTGTTTTGTACCTCTCATCTATCTTTGCCATCTCTTTGCTGTTATTTCATTTTTAATGTCCCCCTTTTCACTCGCTTTCCCCCAACCTCTAGCATCAATCCACTACATAATAAATTTTAGAAGAAAAAACCATAAGACAGAGAAAAGAGGTTAGTTGTTTAAAGCGAAGACATCTCACCTTCTCAAGTTCTTTCACTCCTTCTCCATACTCTTGCCTCTCGAGTAAGGCCAAACCCAACATATAGTGACCCTGCCAAAAAGCAACACCATCCATATGGCAGCCGTGTCATAGATCAAGCAAACTCATTTCAAGTATTGCACAAAAAATAGGGGATAGAGGCAACATGTGTGTAAAAGATATTCTCAATAAGAAGCATTTATTATCTACATTCCATATTTCAATCCAAAGGAGAAGCACTGTTCCTTGAAGCCATACAGTCTAGTCAAGAAAAGTAATGCACATAAACCAAGGATATGTCACAGTAAGCTGATTGGAGAATACAACCAAGTACTCTTCCTTGAGTTGAACTACTGGATAGAAGAGTAATTTGAAAACCTTTCACAAGTGTTTCAACTATGTTTGAAGATATTATTTTCTGTAAATGTTGAGTAACACAATGGTGAAAGTTGAACCTTAACATCTCCCCTTGCTAACTTCCCGTGTGGCCATTGGGATGAAGCCCAATCTCCAGGAATATTTAACAAATGAATATATTGAAACACCCTTACAAATATACAACTGTCAAAATTTCTCGATAAAAAATAACAGAAGAGGTTAGGGCTTTCTCTTCTTCTACATTAATAATACCAATAATACCAATAATTTTGAAATTTATTATTTTGCCGCTCAAATCCCATTATTCCTAAATATCTAAATTATACGAGAATATATTTCCTACAAACCAAGCATGCCTAATTAACTCATTTAACACATTCAAACACTCCCCCCTAAATTTAAGCATATAGTTTTTGCTTGTTATAAAACATTTTATCTTATTCCCTGTAAAGATGAAAATATGGAAGAAAAAATTCTGGTCTTGAAAGAGTGTGACATCTGAAATCTTAAAAATATGTTGCTTAAGTAGTTTTGAATCTTCAATTTTCTTTCTTCAACATTCTATGTAGCAAAATCTCTGAAAATGATTGCAATTTTCAATCTTCGTTGCTCCTTAGACATCCTTATATGCTAAAAAACACAATTCTCCACAATATGTAGAACTCCACTGGTAGACTTTCATCGACTACTTCCTCTATACTCCTTTCCTATTCCACCTTTCATGCCAGGAGTCTCAACTGAAGGAGAGAAAAACCTAGCTTAACTGAAAAGTAAAAATGAGGTCATTATCCTAGCTTTAGACCAAAAAAGTGTTCCATACACCAGCGACAAAAGACACATTGTCTAGAATAAAATTGTTGCTCAAATATTTTTTTTTAAATTGAAATTTTGACCATTTCTCAATTTCTGCATGTCATCCTTGCGCAGGGGCCATGCTAATCTTCTCTGTATCATTCCAATTTTATCGGATGTCTCCGACGAGAAACGTTGCTCAATTATAACCATGACATAAAACTACCAACTAATGTCAAGGTTGGACCCTCAACAAAATATGACACCACATGGGTCCACACAATAAAACAAGATCCTGTGCAGTTCCAAGACACTGCTTTGAAGTGATCAAAACACCAAAACAGTTTGACAAAATGACACCAATGAGAACAAATCGAAATTCATACTAGTAAAGACCTGTTGAGATATCAACTATAGCACCATAATGAACAATCAGTAAAACTTATCATCAAACTTGACTATTAAAGTTACCCTGTTGACCGCGACATTGACCACATATTAAACACAAGTCAGATTAGCATATCAACAAAATCAGATCAGAAAATAAGACCGACATGACAGCATGACTAGCCACCGAAAGATGCTAATAACCATCAAAATAAAAACATAGGAATAGAGAAGAATCACATTCACAACAGCATGACACAATATCAATAATAATTAAATCAACTGCAGTTTTAACAGCCATGAAGTTAAGGAGCATATCTTCAAGCACAAAGAAATCTGGTATGTCATATATTCCTGACCTCAACTCAGTAAAGGGTTCTTCCACTTCCATGTGGCTTTCCAATCAAAGCAGCAAACTATATCAGAAATTTACATTACCCTTCGACATGTGCTTCTTGGGGATTTAAATCCTAAAAATACTTTTCTTCAATGCTTGTGTTTCTTTGTTTTCAAATAGCAATTAGTACTGTATTAATTGAATCAATATTTTGAACTGGTTGTGATTTACGATTATGAGCACCACTATTGATTCCATTCAAATATGTTCGAAGAAGGAGAGAATTATACATTGTTATGTTATCAGTGACAAGAGGACATTAATTCCTTCAAGCCTTCAAATATTTTGGGACGAATCTGGACCAATTTACGTAGTTAGGTCCATTGAGTTTTTTGGTTGTAATCTGAATATGAACCCTCGGGATAAACACTTATGCAACTCTAGGTAGGGCAGCAACCTCTCCTAAATCATCCAAATTAAAAAACCGACCATCAACCATCAAATTGCTGTCCAGGCCACCAAAAGTTGCAAAAAACCTAACATTTAACATATGCAAGTGGTCACCATATGAAAGCTACAACAATTCCGCAAGAAACACACTTCTACAACAGCATGATTTTCAATAATGGCAATCTAGACAACACAGTAACACAAATGAAGAAATTATGTGTTTGTACTCCTAACAAGAAGATTTAAGTGTGTAGACCATCACATGTCATCTATGATACTTATAACTCAGAGAATTTACCAGAATACCTTAATTCTTCAATATAACACAAAACCCTAAAATTTGAAAGCATAAAAATTTCAAATAAATTCCAATTGGTTGAGTGCAAATAAAGCCTTATTGGAAAGTTTTAGAAAACTTCAATAAAAGTGATGGCTGGAATATTTTGATTTTTGGACAACTTTTGATTAAAACCAATTACAAAGAAGGAATTATCCCTTGCAATAGGCTTCCAACATGAAATTTCCTTCTTCTGATCTCTTAATTTCTCCAGAATCATCTGATTGAGAAAGCATTTGTATATAATGTTTTATGTAACTCTCTAAATGATGGAACAAACACCCTGAAATTTGCCAAAAGTTTTCTTTTTTGTTGTTGGAAACTAAACTCAACTACCTCTCTAAAGTTATATAATTTGTAACATAAAACAGGGATGAGGGCACAAATCCTGATGACAACAAAATGGAAAAGCAGCTAAAAAGATTTTGAACTTTCCTTCTATTCTTATTTCCTCTTCTTCCTTTTCTTCTCTCCTTCTTCTTTCCCACCTTCTCTCCTTCTCCATCTTAGACTTTTGTCTGCTTTTATACCATGTCAAATTTCTTAACGAAAAAAATTGAGGAGATCCAAGGTTTTCTAATCATTCTCATCTTTTTAAAATACCAATAAAAATTTATTAATATGGCCCTGAATTCTCACAGTACCTAAGAAATTATTTTCCACGAATTAACTTTCCAAAGAAACTGGTAAGGCTTTAATAATTAAATAAAACAGTTTCTACCAATATGGAACATTTAAAAAAGGAAGTAGTAAGCATGCAAAATAAGCAAATAATTCCAACGATTGGCCACCTTAAAGAAGAAACAATTTGCAAAACAAAATTGAAATATCAAAAAGCATCACCAGACTCCAGAAAAAAGGCCCATCCTAAAGAACAAGAAATTGCACACACAAACCCTCTTCAGTGTTAAACAATATTCGGCCACTAAATGAAGAAAATCATTTATAGAACACAACTTCAGATAACTAATATTGAAAAAAGGAGAAAATATTAGGTACTAAATTAGATTGAAGAGTAGCAACGCTGACATGGATAGCAGACAATTTAAAAATATATACCTTGACTGAGTTACTATCAAGCTCAATTGCCTTCCTACAATCTTCCTCCACTCTCGTCCACTCACTACCAAGCCAACCAGAAAAGAATCCAAATTCATTATTGCCAAAGATTTCAAAGCACAAATAGAGAAAGAAAAACAGGGATGGGGAGAGAGAGAGAGAGAGAGAGAGAGAGAGAGAGAGAGAGAGAAAGAGAGAGAAGAATTAAGAAACATCATTATTACTTTCTTTTCCGAAAACAAAGCGCTCGATTTGTCCAATATACGGCCACATTTGGACATAAAGTGATGGCCTGAAAACCACAAAGAAACAAGCATTCTTTCAGGGCCCACGCAAACAAAAAATCGACTCATAGAAACATATCGGTTCTTGACGAAATCGACTCATAGAAACATATCAGTTCTTGACGATAATCGACTCATAGAAACAAAACTGATGAGAAAAGTGAAAAAGTAAAGAGAGGGGAAAGATTGCAGGAGAAGAGTGAGGATGAAATGACCTCGGTATAAGCCTCGATGGCGGCCCCAAACCGCTCTTTCGCGAAACAGGTGTTTCCGTCTCTCTTGAGAAGCTCGGCCTGCTGTTTAGCAGTCGCCACGGCTGGCGCCATGGCTTCCTAATCAATCAGCGAGCAAATCCGAAACATACAAAACAGGCAGAATCGCCTCAAATCAAAACAAGCAGAAGAACATCGGCAAACCTAGCATTTCGAATCAAATCAAGAATCACTTTGACAAATTCATAGGAAGTTGTTCTCCTCTGCTTCTGAGTTTCGCAACGCCCGTCTAGACTTCGAGATGGTTACTGGTATGTTGATGTTTGTGTATAAAGCCCTGTAAGATCGATCGCAACTTTAACTATTTTATGCATTCCTTTTGACGACAAAGTTTAATAAGGGTTAAAATATCTACGTGCACTTAATAAAGTTGAACCAATGGTTCAACCGGTCTAACCTGGTTCAACTAAAACCGGACATACAACTGGTTTGATGGCAGGTCCGGTTTCAAAATATTGATTAAAATTATTTATTTATTTATTATTATAATAAATTTTCCAAAACTTCTCAACAATGTTTTGAAAACCGAACTGGTGATCGAACCGGAGGAGCTTCCGATTCTGGTTCAACCGGATCAATCGGGTTCAATTGGTGGTTCAACCGGTATGAGTTGTTTCTCATTAAAAATATATAATAATATTTTTATATACAAAAAAAAAGATCTCAAATACATAAAACTATTAAGATATTAAAAAGGTAAGTAGACCGGTTCAACTGGTCCGGTCCGATTCCCGGTTCAATAGTTAAACCTCCCTAAACCGGCCTATCAACCGGTTTTTTATTATTTCTAAGTCTATGAGCAAACTGAACCGTTCAAAGTCCCAGTTCCAGTTGAACTCGGTCAAACCGGCCGAGTCAGTTCGGTTTTTAAAATACTGCTTCTCAATGTGTTTTTTGAATTTTTGACAATTTTTATATTTTTCTAATTATTACCCAATTACTAGTTGGAAAATCGGGTAATAATACAATATATCATATAAGTTCCGGTAACCAAAAATGATAAATGAAATAACCTTACCTATTCCATTTATTACCCGTTTACATCCCTACCCTGAGATGTTTTCGACATCTCTTGTTTTACCTCTTTAATCCACATGAGATTCTCATGTAACATGCCTTATTTAATGGATACAAAAATAGATATTATAAAAAAGAATATTACCTTATTAGATCACCGTACGTTTGTGTAACCTCCAGGTCCTACATGGGATTTTCTATGGCTTTGCTCCAATAGGAATCCCTGCCTTTGCCGATGGGTACTCAGTCCATTTGACGTCACATTCCCCCACTTGGGCAATGTACCCCAGGCCTCACAAGACACATACTAGTCTCTTCTCAGTCCAGGTCATGGACATACTTCAGAAATGAATCTAGTTACATTAAGTCTTCTAACAAACCTTTACCCCTAAGCCTCTTTAATTGCCACACGGCATGCTACAAACTCGGCTTCCATGGTGGACCTTGAAACACATTTTTGTTCTTACAAACCCAAGTAATTGCTGCATCATAAACCATTAAAACAAACCCTAGGGTTAATTTCCAGTAATCAGGATCACCAGTATAATCTAAATTTGTTTAACATTGGGAGAATCAACTCATCAGACTGATACGTGAGTTTGAGAATTTTAGTGTGTTTATTATTTGCCAATGCAGAACACCACGGTCATTTTGATTACTACTCACTAGGTTTCAGACAAATTCTAAGTTAGAGTGAATGTAAAACATTGACATGCATCAAACTACCCACTACCTAGGCTTATGAAATAGGTTGTATCTTTAGTCTTTTCCTAGGAGGGGGAGATGGTGAGTGCATAGGGAATATGATGTTTAGTGGGAATTCATTGTCTTAAACATCGAAGTCCCTGAAAGTGGAATCTTTAAGAAAACTTTATCTTGTTAGGCGTAGACATTGAGAATTAAAATTTTTCCGATTAGTTTAAAACATTGAGAATTTAGGAGACATTGTTATATGGAGAAAGATTTAATAAATTTCAGTCATTTATAAATATTTATTTTACTTTTATAATTTATTTTTCTCATATTAAAAATAAAAGAGATATAAGAATATTTTATAATTAAATTAAGGTTAAATTATATGTATAAAATCTATATATTTTTTTTTAAAAAAGTGAAACTAAATATATTATAAAAAGATCAAATCAAATCAAATACATATACATATAAATATTAATAAAAAAATAAAATATATATAATTCAAATATTATTACAAGTCTTCCCACATTTGATTGGCCATCTCATCACGAAATTGTATGCTCTTATATGTTGTTCCCCCTCACCATAAATTTAGTGTCATTAAAATTGGATGGTTGTTGACTTTGTTCTTCAGGAGTAAATTTATCACTTGCACATTCTTTATGAAGATAATTATGTAGAATACAACACGCTAGCACTATCTTCACTTGAATAAGATATGGAAATGGTGGTGGTATTTGTAATATAACAAATCGAGATTTTAGAACACCAAATATCCTCTCAATCACATTCCTTAGTGATGCATGATGGAGATTAAATAAATCTTTTAGATTTTGTGGAAGATTATTGCCATACTCTGCAAAAGATATCGTGTTCCACGATATGGAGCTAAAAATCCTGGTCTATTTGGATAGCCAGGATCAGCAAAATAATATTTTCCTACAATAAGTACACATTAAACTATTGTTTACCTACTAAAAATTAATTAAAAAATTAAAATTTTCCTTGTGGTACTTTGAAATCATTTGACTTTTGCAATGAATCCTTTAATACTCTAGCATCATTTGCAGACCCAACCAGCAAGTACATAAATAACCTCTAGATTAAAAGTGCATGTTGTTAAAACATTATGTGATAGTTTATCATGCCGATTTCTAAACCTGATCGAATTATCACCACACACTAAAGCCGGAATATATGTCCCATCAGTAGCTCCAATGCAGTCCTAAGTAGTTGCACATAAAATTAAGATCTTTTTTTTATTTAAACATAAAATTAAGATCTAAATAAAGCAAAAGTAATATTTAAAAATAAAGAATCGATTTCTCACCTTAAAATAGGGATAATATCGATGACTAGATCGAATATTGCAAGGGGTAGCTGTAGAGATAGATGACATGTATTCATCATTTAACTTCACAATAGAATCTAAAACTTTGTTAAAATGTGAACAAATTGTCCAAATGGATCGGCAAAACCGCTCTTGTGTCACACAATATCTTTGAGTTTGCCCAATTGTTAATAAAAACATTCCTAGTTGTTATTCTACAAGAACAAATCTTGTATCATTTGGTAACGATTTTGATCGTAATATCCTGCATAATTTCATGAAAGCTACTACCTCATCGTATATCTTGATAGAAAATCCTCTGGATGGTCTTTTCAAAGTGCTCTTCTTATATAAAGTGGACCTTCTACACTAATATTTTGACATGGAGGCTTATTATTAATAACTAAATTATAAGTAGCAATGCTAGCACTAGTAGCAGCCATTATCATCATCTTCTCATCATCTGACAATCATCTAAGTCCTACTAGCCTTCCAACCTAACCAAGCTCTACGCTCTTCTTGATTCATTGCAATAAATGCAACTTTATTCTCATGAAACTTCAAAAGTTCAGGTGCCATAAACTTTAATAATGGATCTAAATTAGAGATTTCATTAACAAATGTTAACCATTGTTGACTATTCTCTCTTGTTCATAGATTTTTTGCTTGTGGCTTTGCTCTTCACTTGAATCCAGAAGAAGCATTTGTGGACCATTGATTATTTCCATTACTCCTTATTGTTGTTGAACTATCATGGAAATTTAAATCTTCATCACAAGCTTCATTGTTGTTAACCTCATCATTAACTCCTTCGAGATCCACATTATCTTGTTGAACTCGGTTATCAGAACTTTGGTTTGACACCCCTTGAGCAAATAGTCTTATTGCTACCGAATTTCTCACAACAATTTGAAGTTGCTCAAAGTAGTCGCAACCTTGTTCTCTATATTTTGCGGCATCATGGTGACTCTACAATAATAAGATAAAATTTGAATATCAGTATCTCATATATTATTTAATATTGAAGGGTGGAAATTGTGCTTGTACCTTGATGTAGTCGTCCCAAACTTCATCATCCGCAATTACTCCTTTTGCATCGGCATTTCATCCAAATCCATTGTCGCAACTCAACATACCGGCTATGGTATAGTAAGTCCACTTCCATGTCTTCTACCGGGCTTTGTAATACTCAAATTTTTTGTTACTGACACAAATTTCATTGAATTTAGGTAGTACTTCACTTTCAATTAATGCTTTTGAAAACGTTCCATCTGTAAATTTGTTGCCCCTTACAACTAACTCTACTAATAAGTTAAGAATCACTAGGTTTTCCCTTCCGGTCCATGCCATGTAAGTCCCTCTCACTCGTGCTCCTTGGCTACTACTGACATTTTTCTCTTTTTTTGCTGAAAAATTGACATTTATAGAGATAAAAACACTACATTTCATAAATTAATATTACATACTAACTTAGATCTATTAGATGAAATAAGCATAAAACATTCAATCGGATTCAACTGGTGAGTTGTCTTCTCATGAAAAATAAAAGAATATGTCTCTCAAAAGATGAGGGTCCCACCAACCAATTGGTTTAGCTACTTCACTCTTGTAAATTATCCTCTGCACATCTTGCTAGTATAAATGAAAAGATTTCTTAAGAAACCAATCGGGACTTGTAAGTATAATGGTTCAATCGGGAGTCTTTGTATGCATATAAGAAATTATTGAAGTGAAAAAAGGTATATTATTCAGCCACATATAGCTAAGGAAAGTGGATCTTCGTAAGAATGTCCCTTGTTGGAAAAAGATTGAATTACTGAAAACAAATATTTAAAATGGTTGAGAAAAGATAGTCATGAAAAGAAGTACATGGTAATTAATCGGAGCATGATGCTAGCCATCATGGATAAGTTATTCATGAAGTATACACATACTCCAAAGGATTTTGTAGCTTCAGCTAATGAAGCAGGTAGAACCACCGAGACTCATCTATGACTCTCCTATATACTTTCCTATCAGTGAAGACAACAATGGCATATCAGAGCTGGTTGAAGGAGAAAGAAACTTGTAGATCATTGGAAGAAGAAAGTAGGTTGCAGCAGAAAAAAGAAGGAAAGAAGACAAGTTCGAGTAAGATTTTTTCTGTTTTTTGTTTGTTGCGGTCAGTGTCCGTGGCTCCCAGCTGCTGTCATGCGGCCAAGCTCAATTTTCAGTTCGAGGAGCCAAAACAATTTTGTCGTGGCTGTTTAAGCAATAATATTAGTTGTTCTTCTCTTTCGTGGGTTTTTAATCTTCACACTGTTGCATCTTGTTTCAAGTTCGGAAGCTATTTCTAGTAGGTTTCAAGTCTCTTCATTGCTGGAACTCAATTCTCTTCTTTTTTAGAACTATTTGAGTTCGAGCACTTCACTTCTAATTGAAAGTTTGATATTTTTTTGAGCCTTTCTGATCGCAAGTAGCTTAACTTGCTCTGTGGCTATTTAAGTTTGAAAATTCTCCTGATCTCTTTACTTCATGAAACTGTTGCTCGTCCTCTCTTGTGTTGAAAAGAAAAGTTTGTTTTGGTTATAGAGGGATTGTTTTGTTTTTCGTGGAGAAGACATCTTCCTCATTGGTTTCATATTAAATTCTCTTACTTGAAGTGCTTAAACATTGCAGATAGCACTCCGTTAGATTTCATTGTTAGAATTGAGGTTGATACGAATTTAAATTTAATTTAAGTTGAAGTTTTGGTGTGATTTAAGCAGCAGTGAAGTTCCGGTGTGAGGTTCAAGTTTCTACTTTATCATTTCTATGAAGCAGAGGCTTCAGAACCAAAACATCAACAACGGAGAAGCAAAGAGAGAAAGAAACAACGAGGAAAAGAAAGAAGTAGAGAAGCAGAAGCAGAGAAGCAGAGAGAGAAAGAAACAATGAGGAAAGACTAATGATATACGCACAATATTGTTTACGAATATTTTGGGTACATCCATCACTGTAGAAGTGGGATCTTAAAATATTTCTCTTGGGGTCTCACTTCTATAGTGAGGGGTGTACCCAAAATGTACACAAACAGTAATGTACGCCTAGCATTACTCTTTAGGAAAAGAGAGAAGCTGAGAAGCAGAGAAAAAAAGAAACGTGAGAGAAAAAGAGAAGCAGAGAGACAGAGAAGAGTGAAGAGAAAAAGAGAGAAGCAAAGAGAGAGACAATGTGAGAAAAGAAGGGAAGAAAGACAAAGAGGAGCAAGAGAGAAGGATGAGCTGCCATAATACGTTGAGCTGTTCTTGAGAGGAGCGAAGAGAGGAGGATGAGCAGCCGTAATGCATAGAGCTATTCTTTTGGCAAGGAAAATTCTCAACGAATTGACGAATTTACAGTGGGTACGAGATTTGAAGTTTCCCCGATTTTTGGGAGAAATCAAATTCACAGGCGCTCGTGGATGGACTAATGGGAGAAAGCGCCAATTTCTGGGACATTGGTGTCCCTAAAAGTGAAATCTCTTACGACTAATCCCCATTAGGACAACTGGGTTTTGAACCACTGTTTAATCTAACCACCATATCTATATTATTCTATATTAATAATGTATCATCTACATAATCAGACAATTACAAATTCAACTACCACTATACTCCGTTACCACTTTTGTGAAAAGTGAAGAACTATTGCCTTGGTGACTGTTTAAATCCACAAGTGGCCTTTGTTAGTGTACATACTTTATCATTTTAATGTCATTCACCGCTATCCCTACATTTTCTAGATATAGGTTGTCCACAAAGAAATAAACAAAAAAGGAATAAATCAACAAAGAATAAAGATAGTGAATAGAGGTCTATGAAAACAACATAATATAAAATATTTTTACCCCTTTATCTCCTTCAGCCCTATTGGTCTCAAATGGGGTAAATTAGGTATAGAGTAATACATAAACTAGTCTTATAAGCAAACTCATACTTAGAATATGGAACACAGTTTACTTGGTCGTTGTAAATATGAGGAACAGTTTAGAAGCAACAAAGTAAGAAAGGAAAAAGGTACTAAGTGTTATAAATTCATGAAAATTGACCTAGAGAACCAAACAATTACCCATTTTTATCCGTTTTTTCTTCATCGTATTAAAAGAGAGAAACGGAAAAAGGAAAGAAAAAGGCAGTTCATAAGTCTGGTAGATTTGAATGAGAGAACAAATTAAAAATGTGAAAGTATAGAATATTTTCTTCCCAATATGTAGTACTTGAGAAATGATCAAAAGTCACGCCGGTGCATGGCCACCGTCGCGTCGACACACTCTGCTCCTGTCGCTCCATCAATCAGCCAACGAAGCTTCCGTGCAAGCGGTGACCTTTTCAATCTCAATCATGGAAGACGACCGGGAAAGTTCTCTTTCTCCATGGTCTTGTTCTCCTTTCTCTCGATCCGTTTAAGAAAAAAAAAAAGGGCAAACAGCTTTCCGACTTTTTTTTTCCGGAAGACAAAACAAAAATCGCTTTATCCATCGATATAAAACTACAAAATCACAAAGATTTTCAATATTCGTTCGCTGACTGCACGTGTTCAGAGCGTTCTTCTTCTCATCTTCTGCAGACGATATGTTGTCTCTCACGGATTACGATACAGATAGTTGGTAGGTAGGAGAAAGACGGGACTCGCAGATCTGGAGCTTTCGAGGCGAGTGAGAGAGAGAGAGAGATGAAAGGATTAGGATTTTGGGAGAGAGAGAGAGATGAAAGGATTAGGATTTTGGGAGAGAAAGAGTACGGGAATGGATGGACGGATGGACGGATCAATCTCCTGGACAATTAAAGGGCCCTGTCGAGTTCCTTGAATCTGACCTGACCCCGCGCGCACACGATTCGCCAACCTTAAAAAGCCTGAAGACCCCCACACCACACACACACAGCTGGCTTTCCGCGTTAGATGAAAGGTCCGTTTTATAGCACGACAAAATGTCCCGCGGAAATATTACACCCCAATAACACATATTCCATTATTGCTCTTTTTTATTTTAAAATATATTATTATATAATATAAAAATAATATCAGTATTTCCATGGTTTACTGTCAGTTTTTATTGTAACCTAGTTAGTAGTTCAAATAATGTTTAGGCCAGTTTGAGTTATCCAAAGAATAAGAAGATAAATCCAACTTTATCTCTTATGGGACTCTCCCAGTAAAACATTTTTCACTATACTATAATCTCATTAATAAAATATTTCTTCTGATAAGATTTTAAAATAATTAAAAAGACTTACTAAACCTCTTCACTAATTAATATATCTAGGACATAATTAGTAACACTATTCTACGTAACATTCTCAGTCTTGCAAGGATATGAAACTACATAGTGAATCAATGTGAGTATTTTATGAGAGACAATTACACTGATATGACATCTCTATGGCTCTCGGAAAAAAAAAAAAAAGAAAGAAAAGAGAGCAAAAGAGTGTTGAAATTTTGAAACCTCCCACCCAACTGAGAGATCTTCCGGACTACGGACAGTACGCATTAGTCCTTGCGGACGGAGCGAGTAGACCCCTCACACCAGCTGTCCTTTGTCCACCGATTCCAAAAAGGAGAACACAGAGATTGTGAGTGAGCGCATCTTCCTCTACATAAGCCCTGCGAGGAGCTTCTCTTCACCTTCGCCCACGCCTCTTTTGCTACCACCAGTACTACTACTACCCCAGTATTGCTGCTGCTTTTATTTCAAATCACAATGACGGATTCTTCGCCGTCGCCGTCGAAGAAGCGGACGCGGACGGCGGATTTTCCTTACAGGGGAGTGCGGCGCCGGAGCTGGGGGCGGTACGTGTCGGAGATCCGGCTGCCGGGACAGAAGACCCGGATCTGGCTGGGATCGTTCGTGTCGCCGGAGATGGCCGCCCGGGCGTACGACTCCGCTGCCTTCTTCCTTCGCGGTCGCTCCGCCGCCCTCAACTTCCCGGACTCCGCCCACCGCCTCCCCGACCCCTCTCCGCCTCCCGCCGCGACATCCAGTCCGCCGCCGCCAAGGCCGCTGCCGCCGCCGATTCCAACTCCTCCTCCTCCTCCTCCTCCGCCGCCGTCGCCGGGGACGACGACCCGGGCTGCCCCACCGCCGTTTGGGAAATCGACGAGGACCTCCTCGGGTTCTTCGTCGACGTCAAGGACGCCCGCTACACAGCCCTCTCAGAATCGACGCCTTCGATCACGACCACCTTCTGATCCCCCACAATTACAACCCTCTCGATCTCGCATTCGATGATCAGTACCAATATTACAGTACTAGTACTCCCTTCAACATCTGGAACTGTACTGTTTGATTCGCGAATCAACTGACTACATTATTGATAGCCACCCCCACCCCCCCCAAAAAAAAAAACGTGAAATGGGGAACAAAATTCGCCCTTGACTTCGTCTTTTATATATTTTTCTACTGTGATATAGATTTCTCTTGTTCTAGGAATGGAAGTTGAAAATTTGACCGTGATGTTGATAGTAGTGGGCATGCACGGAAGGGGGAAGGGACGATGCAATGATGGAAGATTCTGTCGTAAGACTGTAACTGACCATATATTTTTTAATGAGAAAGGAGAGAAAAAGTACGGAATATGACAACTATGGTATTCTATTTTAAGGGCTGTTATGAAATCTTACCGGGTCTATCTTGTCAAACCGGATTAGACCGTGTTTGATGCAACAGACATCAGTTACCGATTCTGGTTTAAGCTGCAAGAGACCTTCATTAGTGCTTGGTGGTAAATCGATATGAGACAGGGGGGAACCAATAAACTTTTTCAATAAGGAAATATTTAAGACCATGTGGATTTTGGAGTCTAGAGGTAGGCGAAGATGATAAGTGACTGGTTCCAATTTTTCTTCGATCGATGGTAAAAGGACCATAAAATTTTTTTGTCAGCTTTTGATGGGATCATTTACAATCAAAATCTTGCCAATAAGGTTGTAATTTAAGTAAAACCAAATCTCCAGCCTGGAAAATCCCCTCCGGTCTCTTCCAATCAAACATATCCTTCATTCTATGGTTGGCAAGATCCAAATTGGTCTTCAAAAGCTTGAGGATTTCGTCTGTTGTCAGCAGCAATTTATTGACATCATGGACTCATGAAAACCCATCAATATATGGAATGACTGTAGGAGGGAGCGGTTATACTATGCCTAAAAAAGAGTCATCTTTGTGAAAGAATGAAAGCTTGTATTGTACCAGTATTCTGTCCATAGGAGATAGCTAATCCACTATCTCGGCAATTGATGGATGAAGCGGAACAAGTATTGTTCGAGGCAGTGATTGACTACTTCTATATATCCATCTGTCTAAGGATGGTAAGACAAACTCAATTTTAACTTAGTACCATACAAATGACAAAATTCTTGTCAAAACTTTTGATGAAGACGGGATCTTGATCACTACTAATTGTTTTTGGCATGCCATGGAGGTTAATGACAATGTCCGCGAATCGATCTACAAAAATCTTAATTTGCTGTAAATTGGTTAGGTGATATTGTAAAGTGGGCATACTTCATCAGCCGATGGACTGCCACCAAAATACGGTTCCTACCTTGAGAAGATGGCAGTCCTTCAATAAAGTCAAGGGAGATACCATCCCAGACTTGACATGGATGTTTCCTTGTCTCATGGACTAGAGTGAAGGGGGAATACTTGCAACTATGAGTGCATCGGACACAGCCTTTAATGACTCCTCTATCCGCTGCATTTGATTGTTAATGCCCTATCTTCTGTACATCGTCCTTGAGCCCTCCCATACTATGCTCCAAGGACTCGATTCACTTCTTGTTAGTCGACATCACTCTGATACCACTGATGGGTCTAGTTCAGGATTGAGTTTCTTTCTTTGGGTGAAGATTAGCTAGAAGTTATCGTAAAATTTCTCTACCTCCCTTCTTCGTCAACTCTTTAAATAAAGCTTGTTTACATCAGGTCCTGGTTTCACGCAGTGGAGTCGTAGCTCTACTGCGAACTGGTTGTTTATCAGCAGTAAAACTAAAAAGGATAGTAAGTTATACATCCAAAAACAAATGACTTTGTCCTCACGATCCTAAATAGTGGATTTCTTCCTCGGGGTCCTGTCTGACCTCCTCAACATCTTCGGTGTAGGAAGTCCTTCATCAAAGCGCCTAACCAAACTCTACCTACGCTTTTGGGGGATTTAAAATTTTTTTAGGATGAAAAAACTGCTCTTTGAATAACAAAGGTGCTTAGATATATTTACTTTAAGATAAATCCCTTTCATAAGAGTAGATTTTTTTTTCTTTGAAAGAGCTCTAAAATGAAGCTTTTCTAAAAGGATTCTTTTAAAGAGTTATTTCAAAGTGTCCTACTTCAAAGAGTCCTCTACAAAAGATTCCTCTATCTAAGATCGCATTTTGGCTAGGCTATTTGATAGAGGATTTTTGACATAACTCTTTGAATGTATCCTCCTCGAAAGGTTTCTGTTTTTGGGTTCTTCCAAAACACTGAAATCTCCTAGAGAGATTTATCTAAAACAAAGTGTATCCAAACACATTGGTTATCCAAAGTGTTTCACAAAAAGATATCTCATTCAGCATGCCTCACAGATTTTTGTAGAATCAATATGCTATCTATCCTTTCACTTAAGATTGTAAAACTTCATGAAAAAGTTTTTGATTTTGGACAAGTTACTCTCTATAACCAAGGTAGAACAAGTATGTTTCCAAAACAACAATTAATAGCTTCCAAATCCTAACCTATTTTACTCATCACTTGAATGAAAACTTTAGAAAGGATTCATAGCTCACTCTTCCACATCAGAAATGAACCTAAATTGAAACAAAACTTTCATACTACACTCCTAAACAATCTCCTCAACTACAACAAATCATATTGGAAATGACTAATGTACTCCTAGGCTTGTAACAAAATTTTTCCAATTTTTTCCACATATAGAAAGTTTGTACAACATGTTAATGACTGGAATGCTTGTAGCTATCTTTGGTTTCAGCTAGAGGCAATAATTTTTTATTTTTATATTTTTTATTCTTTTTGCATGTTGCAAACATAGACTTCTAAATGCAAGTTTGCTCAAGTTCATCATGGCGATCCCTATTGTTGTACTGCATCCATCTTTTGCCATGAGTTTTCTAGTGTTGTACAAAACTTTTAATGCATTCTGAACACCTGATCCACTTAACTCCCAAATATAGTTCATGCTAAAATGCTGCTATGAAACATGATTATTTCCTTTTGTGTTTGAAATGACTGAATAGAAAAATTTGGTGGGGTCTTCTAAATCTTTAAATAGTTGGCTATTTTGAACTCTCCAATGTTCACATGCTTTAAAATTTTAAAAGTTAAATGAAACCTGTGAGTCTGACTTCTTGCTTTTCTTGTATATTTCTTTCACGTACTCTTGGTTTTTACCATAACCCACAAATCCACAACCTTTGAGAAGTCAATCTTTTTTTCTTTGTTGTAAATTTCATCCGAGAGAACCACTAATTGATTTCTTAACAAATGGTCTCCTCTAGTGCCACCACCTGCATAGGTTGTGCATTATGCACCACAATTATTGAGGAATGTGCTTCCCAAATTAGGGACCCAGATGCACTGCCTTATCTCGAGGATGTCAAGTGATCCACAACCACCTTATTGCACTTATTGAAAACTATTCGTCCTCCAGGTTAAAGCTTCATCCTTCATGGTCGCACAGTCCACCTTCTTCAGGCGGAATGCACCATTCCCATGATTTCCAGAAAACACCTATATTATTATTCCTGTTGTCATTTGGCTCACTACTAGAAATCCCCCATTCACTGGGGGTTTTCTAAAAAATCGCCGGTAGAGATATTCTCTACCGGCAGAAAAATAAAAAACCAGCCGGTAAAAAAAGCGGAAGCATTTCACGACAAAATTCGCCGGTAGAGTTTAATTTACCGGCGATAAATTAAAAGTGCCGGTAATATATACTTTCACCTAAACCACCAGTAAGCCTCTACACTCTTCGACCTAAAGCCCTTCCTCCGTTCCCTTCCCTGCCCTTCTTCTCCCTTCCCTGTACCCTTATTCTCCCTTTCTCGCGCCCTTCTTCTCCCTTCCCCTTCCCTTCTTCTCCTCCCTTCCCCGCACCTTTTTCCCTCCCTTCGCCTCACCCTTCTTCTCCCTTCCCCGTACCCTTCTTCTCCCTTCCCCGCACCCTTCTTCCCTCCCTTCCCCCGTTCCCTTCCCTTCCTTCTCCTTCCCCTTCCCTTCTTCTTCCCTTCCCCCACCCTTCTTCTCCCTTCCTGCGCCCGCCTCCCTTCCCTCTCTCCTCCCTTCCCTGCCCTTCTTCTTCCCTCCCTCCCCTTCCCTCTTCTTCTCCCTCCCCTTCCCCTCGCCCTTCTTCTCCCTCCCCTTCCCTGCGCCCTTCTTCTCCCTCCCTCCCTCTCTCCCCTCCCTTCTTCCCCCTCTCCCTTCCCTCTTCTCCTCCCTTCTTCTCCCTTCCCTTCGCCTCTTCTCCTTCTCTCTCCCTTCCCTTCCCGCGCCCTTTCTCCTCCCCTCCTTCTCCCTTCCCCGCCCGCTTCTTCTTCTCCTTCCCCTTCGCCCGCGCCTGCTTCTTCTCCTTCCCGCTCGCCCCCTTCTTCTCCTCCCTTCCCTTCCCCTTCCCTTCTTCTCCTTCCCTCCCCTTCCTTCTCCTCCCTCCCGCCCCGCCCCGCCCTTCTTCTCCTCCCTTCCTCTTCCCTTCTTCTTCTTCCCTGCAAAACCAGGGGCAGGTGTCACTGTTGCAGTGAAGAATTTGAAGCCAGATGCTCTTCAAGGCCATAGAGAATGGGTGGTCAGTAAGGAGAATTTATTCTTATTAAAATTGGTATTATATTGATTATTAAACGTTTCTTCTTTTGGAAAGAAATAGCTACTAGTCATTCTCAGAATATGAGTTATTTGGATAGTTATTGGTTAAATACAGGCAGAAGTTGACTTTCTTGGGCAGCTCCACCATCCAAATTTAGTTAAATCATATCTAAATGCTCATGTTACACATTTTGGCACACTCGCACTCTAACAGGTGCTGGAAGCAACTTGCACATGCCTGGAACGGGTAATTCTGCTTACAATACGTACCCACCCACACAAAGGTCAATCATGCACTAGCTTATGCACATTCTGTTTTCAAGTATTCTTTCCACGTGTCAGTAATGTTCTTTCCTTTTTGTTCAGTTACTGCCACAACTCAGTGTGCTTCTTACAGCAGCAATTGCATCTCCATTTTCTGATATGTAATTAGTGTTTTAGGATGAGTTTGCTTGCTGTCTTTGTTTTCAACAACTTCAACATTAATCTCATGTTCAATGTCAACTTGCCGATCCTCATATCTATTTCTCTAATACTCATCGTACTTTTATGAGTTCAGTGTAGGAAGTTTTGATAACCAGAGTGCCCATGAGGTAGTACACCACAAATCAACGGTGAGGTTATTTTCTATATCATATTTTTACTTCTTTTAGTTGTATTTTCATTTTTAGAAAGTTTTGTCTGAAAGTATCATTAAAATATGCAACACCTTTTTTAGCGGACTTTGATGTTAAAACAACTCTAGAGTTTTCTTTCTGTAATTGATTGGTTAGATATAGGTGAATTTAGCTCTGTTTACTTGAGGTTGGTCAAGTAGTTGAATCTGCCTTTCCATGGCTGTTCCCTACCATATTTAAAGAAACTTCAGTCTTTATCTTGTTGTTATTTTGTATTTAGAGAAATTAGAGTTCTACTTAGAAAAGATGTCCTAGTTAAGATTATGTTTAGGACCTTCAATTACAGCCCATGGTTACTGTGGTTGCTCTACGCTGCAAGGTAATGTGTTACCGTGGTTGCTGTGGTTGCTGCAGTTCCACAAGTCCTAGTTAAGATTATATGTTAAGAAGTCTTAGTCAAGAAACATCTTATCAAACACTGGTTCCATGAGTTCCATCCAATATTTCGCACCAATATTACCAAACATCTTATTGTTACGCTGTTTACAGTTGTGTTTTCACAAATATTTTTGAAATGGTTGTGTTTCTCCAAATGAGTATCAGTGCACATCTGTTTTAAATTGTATATTCTTTATACTGATACTTATATGTGGTGCTTATGTCTGGTCATTCCAAACAACCTCTTCTCCGTTCGTTGGTAGAGCTGATGTTTTGTATATTCGCAGAGCAACTCTTTGACTCCATATGTTCCTCAGAATAATCCTCCTTGTGCTAAGATGACCTTTCTTGACTGATACTTTTCTTTTTTCTATTTGTCTAGATACCCTGGGTTTTTAAAGTTGAAGATGCAAAATACACATGGAGTTATAGTGGCATTTGTTGACTTCAAGGTACTTATGCCAGCTCCTTTACTATAAATGTTGAAAAATGAAAGCACTATTTGCTACAATTTTGTCTTTCTGCCTAAGTATGAATCCGAAAATTTCAGATTTTGGTTTGGCAAGGCTCTTTGGGGGAGATGAAAGCCAAGGCAATACCAGTCGTATTGCTGGAACGTAGTAAGTCTTAGTCTTTTTGTTTTGTAAATTCCTTTTACTAGTTGCGTCTCCATATATGAGGCGTCCTGATCTTCAGGGGAACTCTGGGCTACCTGCAGCTTTATATCATAGGCTACAAATGCTCTTTGGATAGCAGGTGGCTAATAATTTGAATAAAAAATCTGAGTTTACAAGCTAGACTGTAGCCTTCATCTTTTTAAGTTGATTCCATGGTAAGATTAATAGCATATTCTTCTGTACTGCAGGAAAGTCTATAAATATGGTAAAAGCACAACGGGAAAAAGTTGGGATATTCTGTTTCATCTCAATAGTCGTTTGCATGTATTACTCTACAATTTTTTATATTTCATTTTGGACGCTCTTTGTCGTTTGTATTATAATTGTTTTAAAAAATGAGGGTAACATAATTTATGCATTCATAGCTAACAATTCTATGGAATTGTGTTATTAGGCGAAGAGTGACCGAGACCATGCTAATGGGGAAGACTAAACTGGGAGCCTGTAAAGATGAACTTCCTTTTTCGGGACCTGTTTTTTTCTGTAGTCAGTTAGATTAACTATTTTTTGTACAGTCAGTTCAGATTAACCATTTTTTGATATATATTGTAAATTAACATGGAATTTATAGTGTATTTTTAATTATTGAAGTACATTTTGATATTTTCTATACATGTATTTACATCTTTTTTGTTTGTAAACAAGAATAGAAATATAATGAATTTTCAGTTTTACATTTTGTTTTATGATGTATGTGAAGACACTAAATTTTTTTTAATAAACAAAACTATTATACCGGCGGTTAAAACCGACGGTGGAAACAGTTAACTAACCGCCGGTGAAATTGAATTTTGCTGCTTCTTCACTGGCGGGTGGAAGCGTCGGTGCAAGTTTCACCGACGCAGTCATCTCCACCGGCGGTTTTTAGGCCTCCACCGCCACCGGTGAAGGTGGTTTTGTACTAGTGGCTCATGGAATCTTATCCTTAATTGACACCCTCCTTGCGTCTGTGTTGCTCCCGTGCATGACATGGTCATCAAGCGCGCATTCATACTTTTGTTGACCCCTTGGCCCTCTTCTGCCCCTTACCTTTACTCATGGATCTTCCCATCTTCCATTCTTCTTGATCTTGTCCACGCTCTTTCCTTCATGTATGGTCGAGATCCACCTCTCCATACCAAGCAACCTTAGCTTAAACCTGCACCTCCAACTTCCCCTTCCAGTCTCTAACAACTATCCCACTTCCTGCATTAGTTCTTCATCTGCACATTTTCCACCTCATAGGGTTTAGTCCTCACCTTATGGTGGTAGGTTTCCTCCATCTCCCCACTATCCATCTGCTGCACACCCTGCTGAGGTCTACAACCACAATGCAGTCAACAAACTTCTTGAAGTTGTTCATGTAGACATTGTTATTCTCAGGGAGAACCATGAGAGAGATGAAAACCCTTTTCACAATACAGGCTACTTTAAGTCAGCATGGAGAGTAATTAGTTAAAGGACTTAGAGAATGCAAGATGAGAAAGAGGCTTTGCAAGAGCAGTTGCAGATTCTACTGATGAATTCCGATGTATAAGAAGGATGGGTGAAGGAGAATGAGAATAATATTGCTAGGTGAGGGAATTTCGGATATTGATATTGTGTTTGATCCCATGGATGTCCTATCGAAGCAGATGTGGGATTGCAATGCGGCTGATGTGCCTATAGAAGATGCCATTAAATTCTCTAGATAAGGCAGTTAAAGAAGGATAATTTTTTCAGTCCCGTTTGAAGCGTATTAGAGCAAAATCTAGACAACTATTTTTCCACCAAAGAATGATTGCTAAGGTTAGAGCCACTCAGATGCAGGCCCAGGTTGCAACTATGCCAGCTAGAGGCAACTTGTTCTCAACCGGTGGAGCTTCCGCTTCCGGTTCAACTGGATCAACCGGGTTCAACCGGTATGAGTTGTTTCTCATTAAAAAATACATAATAAGATTTCAATATACAAAAAACAAGATTAAAAATACAAAAAACTATTAAAATACTAAAAAGGTAAGTAGATCAGTTCAATCGGTCCGGTTCGATTTTCAGTTCAGCGGTTGAACCGCTCAAAACCGGTTTTTTTACCATTTTTGGGTCTTTGAGCAAACCGAACCGTTCAAAGTCCCGGTTCCGATTGAACCCGGTCGAACCGGCTGGGTCGGTTCGGTTTTTAAAACACAGATAAATATTCACACTCAAGATCTAATAAAAGTTTTAATTGAACCAATAATAAAGGCCCGAGCAAAGAGATCCAAAAAGAGTTGAATAACCATATCCAATGAACTACTCACCAGCAAGATAACATGTTATTACAGAAAACAACCAAAGGCTAGTTTTACTCATCAATGTTGATATGGAGATAGCTAATCACATTCTAGGAGATTCATAGACCTAATCAAGTCTTTGAAGCCCAATTCGAGATACTCATTGAAAGCCCATCGAAGACCCATGAACGAAATTAGGGTTTTAATAAAATTAAGGTTTTGTATTTAGATGTATTTTGGTCTAAATTTGTTTTTAAGGTTTTTTAGGAGTCACATTCGAGTTAGACTAGGAGTTTTACATGTTTAATGACTTTCCCTTTAAAAGGTTTTTATGGGATAGGTGTAAGGACAAAACTTTTAACCTAAATCAAGTGTCCTGCTCGAGTTCTCTACTACGATTCTTGAAGATACGAATTTTGAACTTATCAAGGTTTTTTGTAGCATTCAACCTGACTTATCAAATGGATTCCTCCATCCCGTTTGTGACGCGTTTTAATATACCAAGGTTCTTGCTTTCCTAAGCCACGGGTCACGGTTTCCATGCATTCGTGCTTCTCTTGAGTTCTTCGTCCATCTTTGATTTTGGGTTGAGTTACATTGTTGGTGTGGTTCACATCAACATGTTTACCACTATATTTAGTTTTACTGTGTATTACCATTTAGTGGTGTCATATCAGTTTAGCTTTACCTGATACACACTATCTGTGGTTATGGGCTGATGTAGGGTACTGTATTGGCTGATACAGAGGCAGTGGTTTAGCTGATACATTCAATAGATGGTAGAATAGGAAATCTTCGAAAAGTATGAAACATCCAATGCGGTGAACCTTAATTACGTGCAGTTTTTTTTTGGTATATAGAATGTTGTCTATTAGGGCCATCTTTAGGGTTTAGGGTTTAGGAAGAAGAGGGGTAAACTGGATAAATGGGGCTGGTAATCGGAAAGGTCTCTACCATTTCGATTATGTGCCATTTACACCCTTCCTCTAACCAGCTCGGCTTGCGAGCAAATTGGGTAAAAAAGGTTGGTCGAATGGCTTTAAGGAAAAACTAGTTCTGATCTCAAAACAAACGGAAAAACTTCTAGTTTTCGGTTTAATTAGGTTGGACCGGACAATCCATTTTAGTTTTTGAATCATGGTAATTTACTTTTATATAAGTACTAAGTACACTTGTATGTTGAAGGTAAATATTATGTCCATGATCACTTGACTGCAAAAATGGCACCTTAATTGGAAAATTCGAGAGATAAACATGACAACAGTAAAGGGCTCGGATCAACTATGTGCAAGTGTAGAGGCAATTGAAGTATTTACCTATTCAGTTGTGATATTTAGTCAATATGTTGAACTTAGATGTTATTGTTGATTGTTGTATTTAATAAAGCATTGTGGCATTTATGAAGAATTATAATTTTTTGTGAAGTATTACAATATTATGAAGTATTCTAATTTTATTTTTTGATACATCACATAATTGTGGATTTTTAAGTAATATGAGTGATAACTATGATGGCTTTTTAAGTATATTGTTATGCAATGTGCTATCGAACCTGCATGCATACATTAAACCAAATGTAACTTACTTTAAAGCCACAAATAGGATTGTATAAATGTTTCAACGCGTGGAAGAGGAGGGATTTGCAAGTGTTGAACAGAATGGAACAGATTACCAGCTGAGAAAGAGCGGAGATTGAGGAAAAACAAGCAGAGAAGGAGCCTAGTGAGCAAAAAAGTCTTTGACGCCATGATCACACACTTGTATGTATTGGACTTGGTACGTTGAGACGGATATACAGGGGAAGAGTTCGAAACCTTTTAAACAAGAGGCGAAAAACGATCACATTGATGTAATTAATGCACATGACCCAACAATCTGCAAACACAGATATTTTCCCATTTTGGTTGCACGAGCGTGCATTTTGGCACCCAAAGATATCTTTGTGAGAATCCCTTAAATTCTTATGTTCCTTTTACCACTTCGGTAAGATTATTAAATAGAATATGAGTTAAAATTGTTTATTAAACCTTTGAGGAAAAAGAACTCCAAAATAGAGATTCAATTAAATGAAGAAAAATGCTATATCCACTTTACTGTAGAGCACTTTGTGCACTTCCCCCTCTCACTGTAGCAGTGGGACCCACAACATGAATATTTTAATGTCTACTGCTACAGTGAGGGTGGAAAGTGCACAAAATGCTCTACAATAAAGTGGATATAGCATTACTCTTAAATGAAGGGCGTTGAATGACCTAGATAAGGTTAATTTATAGTTTCCATTGTCCATGCATATGGTTTCACCATGAACATGCTTCGGAAATAGAACTCGAAAAAAAGAACTTGGTTCAAATAGAGGGGGTCGCCCATGATTGTCATGGTCCATACCTTTGCCACATGTGCGCCATATTGCTAGTGAAACCCCACCCCACCCACAATATTGTGTGACATAAACACTCAAGAAGGGTTGTTTGTATGTTCAAAACAAGTCTCGTAACTAGAAAGGCATCCGCGGGCATGCTTCAGCCAAGTCTCTGGCCAGTCTTTTGAATGGTTTGAGTGTTGGTAACTTCGAAACTATGATACTAAGAATAACTACATTATTAAATATATATGTATATATATATATGGATGCATGTGTGTAAGTAAGTATGTACATATGTATGTATGTATGCTTGCATGCATATATGTAAGAGGGCAAGCCAAATGAAAATGTCATACTAAAATAAATAAAATTATAATAACACCTTTGAATATTGGTAATAGGATATATCATGGATTCGACATACGAGAAATTAGATTAATAGGTATTACACCTTTATTTGAAGACAAATTTCTATGTAAAATAAAAAGGTTAGATTATTGAGCCTGTATGATGTGCAAAACCATCATGTTTGGATGTGCATGAATTCTAAGACCAAGAATTAACTTATCGAAAATTCTTGTCCTCTTAGCTTCCGCTTTGGCGAGTTTTTAAAATTAATTTGTTAATTTAAATAACAAAATGAGTTTGACGATGGAGAAAAAGGAGTATGAGTGTTGAACTAATATTCAATTATATCATAATTATATTGATCAAGTAAAGATGATTTTTCTTCATCTATATTTATTTATCGTTTTTATGTATTGACCTTGATGCTTGAGCTATGTGAGTATATGAAAGGGGAAGGTGAATCCTCACTTCTAAACAAAGAGGGAACCGAGAAGAGGCCACCACACTCCCTTTTCCAACAAAGAGAAGATGCATTTGTTATTAGGGGTAAGCATTAGATTGGGTTTGGTGGAGGGATATATATTGCATGTTTGTAAAACGATGGCAGGTAGCCTATATTACGTTTGTTATGTATTGCTTATATGGTGGACACATACATATTTAGATGAAGGAACCTATGTAAATGTGTGGTTTTTACGTTATATATCTACCATACATTAAAGATAAACCTATAATGTTATCCATATTACTAGTTGTATTGAATAAATATTTAATGGTCAATTTTTCCAAAAGAAAAGAATCTGCTCTTAGGTGAATCTTATTTTCATAGCTTCAACAAAGATGGAATTGGTTTTGTCCTAGAATGAGCTTTACAACATCCAAATGCAGAGACTAGAGAGTTGAGATACCAAGAAGCCATAATTTGATGGCATAAAAAATTCTGATAAAACACTTTGATTAGTTCTAAGTTACCCAAACAGTTTCATATAGGCTTTCAATTGCCTTTATTCGAATAAATGTAAAAGTAAATATGTTGATTGTCTAGGTAGCTACACTAGTAGAAAAATGGGCATACCCGACGGTCTAGGTTTAAAATCGTCGGGTATGATGTACATAGACGTCTGTCCGGTCTGACCCAGTTGGTCCGGGTCGCTACAAAGGAAAACCCGTCGTCGGAATGACTTTACCCGACGGGTTTTCCTGACCGTCGAGTTAAAGGTTTCACTCAACGGTCTGGCCATCGTGTAATGTTGTTTTTGAACTGACGACGGTTTTAGCCCGTCGTGTAATGAAACCTTAGTTAGTGAAAAAAATTTACATAGATCTGTATCTTTTCTTTCAGTGAGTAAATTAAGTTCGTCGTTGACGTCGCGTCTTTTCAACGGGTAAACCTAAACCATTCATCGTCTTCGCCGAGGGTGGTGTCTGACGGCCAATGGCTGATTCTGACGGCCAACGGCTGATTTCGACGGCGAACTCGTGATTCCGACGGCCAACGGCTTATTCCGATGGCCAACCCCTGATTCCGACGGCCAACGGCTGATTCCGACGGCTAACTCCTGATTTCGACGGCCAACGCCTGATTTCGACGGCCAATGCCTGATTCCGACGGCCAACGGCTGATTCCGACGGCCAACGGCTGATTCCGACAACAAACCCCACATTTCGACAGTAAAGCGCAGGAACCCTCTTGTGGAACAGCCCTGGATTGCGTCCCGAGTTATGCAGTGAGTAAATTTTTCTGAGACTGTCCTAGCTTGTAGTCTCTTCAATTATAACACTGAAATTTAGATGTTAGTATGAATTATAAAATTTCTTTTTATTCACAAGAACTCCTCTAATGAGCAAAGCTATAGATCCATTGAAAGAAGCTCATGGATCAACCTACGATTTTAATATATTTCCATATATATATAGTAGTGTTTCTGTATGCAAGCTACTCAATTAAAATTGATGGTGTTATTTATTCGTTTTTTATTAGCAGCCAAAATGGATGGGTTGTTTACTCTATTTGTATGTTGCAGTGATATTGATCATTCGGTTCTTTTAATTACACTTTAGCAGCATTTGGCAATTCTATATGATAGAGGACTTTTCAAGATAACTCCTTATAAGAATATTTTTTGGAAAAGTTTAAATTTGGAGTTATGTCAAAACATTAAAATCTCCTATTTGAAAGAAAGATTTTTTTCAATTATGAGGTAAAAAAGAGTTTTTAGCCTCCAAAGAGATTAGCCAAATGCTCTCCTAGGCTCATAGTGTTATAGAAAACATTTCCAAGATATGAAACCAACAACCGTTTCTTAATTCATATGCTTAGACTCTCAAGTTGTGTAGGTCATCAAATCCCCTCTAATAAATAAAATAGACAGTCAGAGAAGCATAAGTCCAAAACCTGATAGTGGTGATTTGGGTCTTGAAGTCCATTTGCTTCACTCTTAATTCTATACTTTCAAATTGTTTGGGATTTGGGTCTTGAAGTCCATTTGTACTTAATTCTGAAACGGTAATCCGGAGGTCTGGAAAAATGACTCTTATTGATCATAAGCTCTTAATGAGTCTCTTTTCAAATTAGGACTTGACCAATATGGATAAACACCAATCTTTCCAATTGCCTAAGAGATGAAGTTCCAGATACCACTGCCCAATAGCATAAACCTTGGAAATCTAGTAACTAGGAGATTTGGGATACTATCACTAGAGAAGGAAGAAAAACCTGGTAAGTTGAATAAAATTATCGGCTTGATCAACTGAGGTTGGATTATTTTTATTCTGATGAAATTCAATTGGCTACTGTAGAGTGTCAAATTGTAAATGTGATTCTATTTCACAGATGATGAGGCTCATACTCTTAATTGATGAACCCTAGTCACTACTTCTCTATTCCAAGGAGTGGTGTCGTTTAACTTGGTCAAGCATGTGAATTGTTTGGACTTGAAATCTTGTAACAAATACTCATCAACCATTAATGTCTTCCGTAGTCGCTCCTTGGCAATTCCCATCGAGATGGAGTACTTCAGTGACAAGAAATGGATGTACGAATATAGAACCAAGCCTGCTTGATGCCATCCAGACTTTGTGGGTGGAATCGATTACTTCATCGAGTATGCTAAACAACAACTTGGGTTTCAAGGAAACAGTCCAATGCGGTGTCCATGTTCCAAATGCGAGAACAAACATTTCCTCGTGTGCGAGACCATCAAGTTCCATTTAATATTAGAAGGTTTTGCCCCACTATACAACACGTGGTACTACCATGGGGAACGACCAGGAAATGAACAAGAATACGTCCAGGTGGAGACGAGACATGGAGAAGAAATGAGAATGATGTTAGATGATGCATTTATGCAAGAAATTAGAGATGACAATACAAATCCTATAGGTGATACTCCAGAATTGGGTAGATTCGAACAATTACTGGATAAGGCGAAGAAACCACTATATGCTGGGTGTGAGAAATATTCTACATAGTCCTTTATGGTCCACTTATTTCAGTTGAAGTGTTTGAACAAATGGACAAACAAGTCGTTCTCGGATGTGATATCCCTTATCAAGGATGCTCTTCCTGCAGATAATACTCTCCCACAAAACTGGTATGAGTCAAAGAAATTGATGGCTGACTTGGGGATGGATTATGTAAAAATTCACGCACTACGATGGAAAGTCTATGGAACAACTTCAAGTAAATCCAATTTCCACCATCAGTCAAGAAGCTTGGGATAAACTTCCTGCTTATTGGAATGATGAAAATATGGTGGATATGTCCAAACGGAACAAGGTCAATAGGACACGAATGAGATCGATGCACACTCTTGGGGCGAAGTCCCTAAGTCATTTTTTTGAGGAGGAGGTAAGCCTGTAATTGTCATTCTTTTTTGTTTATGTGCATATCTGATTGAATTTTACTAGTGTTCTGACTGAAATTGGTTTTCAATTCAGCAAGACAAAATTCAGTTACATGGAGTCTTACCTCCTAGCTCATAAGAGGAAAGACGGAACTTATCCAAACGAAAAAATGACAGAAATATGCATAAGTGATCGTAATTATTCATTTGACTAACAATGTTGGCTTTTTCTAATACTAAGATATGTTTCTTTGCAGACCCAGGTAGAGACTGTTGCAATTGAACAAGAAGTACACCGGTCGAAGGATCTGGCATAGGTGATACCTGTGTTGGACAAGGTGTTTGGGGGACACCACGGTGGCTATGAGCGAGGGTTTGGGCTTGGTGCGCCCCCAAGGAGAGGTGCGTTTGCGTCTACTGCTATGAACACCATTGAGATTGCCGCTCTCAGAGCAGAGTTGGAAGCAGAAAAGCTAGATAAGGAGACACTGAGAGAAACATTGCAGAGTGAAAAGGAAGACAAAGATAAAATGAAAGAAGAGATGGAAACAATGAAGCAACAAATGATGGCTATAATGCAATGGCAAAGATCTCAAGAGTCAAGTCCAGGTTTGAGATCCATCACAAATTAAACTTCGGTTGCATTTAATATATGACTCTTACTAATTTGTGTGCAAATGATATTTTAGCTGGTTCATCTGCTCAACGCCGTCGGCCTAGCAAAAACAGGACCTGTTAGTAGAAGAGCAGATGTGTACCTTAAATATATAGTGGTTTAAAAGAAGCAACTGAGAATACCAATTTAAACTCCATCTAAATTTTGGATTTGACATGGTGGTTGTTGTGTGCAAGCTGGTGGCATGTTAGTAGTAAACTCTTTGACTTGATTTTTTAGTCATTTTGATGCAGAAAAAAGTTTCTACAAAATAATGTTTTGGTTTTAAATTGAGGAAGGGGATTGCTTATTTGTTAAGATTCATCTCACTAAAGCTGCAGGTATTTCTCTATGGGATAGCGTGGGACTTCTGGGTATTCCCTCTGACAGCAGAACCTTTGTCACTTCGATCTTTTTGGGCTGTACTATATACCGTATCGTCTTCAGGCTGAATTTGATTTCATTTTGTTTTCTACTCTATGCATTTTGGTTTCTGATTATGTTGTTCCGATTTTGGGATTTGCAATCTCATTTCCCTTGTACTTGTACATTATACATTTATGTAAAACGCCTTTCACTACTTTGAGGTGTGTGACACTTGTGGTGGAACTATGATATATATATATAATGATGTGTCTGCTGATAATAGGTTGATATATAGCAGCTAAAGTCTCTTAAAAGAGCACAACAAAAACAAAAATATTTATTTAAAAAAAAAATCCTGACGGTTACCCAACCGTCGGACTAAAACAAATGAAAGTAACCCGATGGTAAGACACCGTCGAGCCAAAACCAAAGAGACTCACCGACGGTATACACCCGTCGGGCCAAATCCAAAAGTGATAGCCGATGGTAGATATCCGTCGGCCTAAAAAATCAGAAAGAGGCAGCCAATCCAAAACAAAAGCTGAAAACCGACGGTAAGAACCCGTCGGGCCAACTACGCAGCTGATACTCGACGGTAGATACCCGTCGGCCAAAAATTTACACTTAGCTTCGGACGATGGGTAGTAGCCGTCGCTCTAACGGTGTAACTCGACGACAGTCACCTGTCGGTATCAACTATTTCACAGACGATGGTCAAATACCCGTCGGCCAAAGGAAATAATAGAGCCGACGGAACACATCCGTCGGCCTAAGTAATCTCATTCGCGATTTTGCCGACGGAGGATCACCGTCGGGCCTTCATCATTGATTTCGGACGACGGAGATGAACTGTCGCCATAAAGACCAATCTGAACGACACATATCCGTCGAGAAGAAAACATCGGCAAATTAATTCACAACGGTAGTAGACCGACGGTTTTATCCCATCGCGCATATTGTTCTCGTCGACCGTCGTGATTGATTAGTTTTATCGCCGACGGGTGCTTGCCATCGTTAAGTTTGTTTTAAGCCTGACGGTTATTTACCGTCGTCCAAACGTTTGCCCGACCAGGTAATGACCCGACGGTCGTTTCTCGTCGAGAACGTCTTAGCCGACGGTTTGGCTATGTTACCCAACGGTGTTTCACCATCGGGCAAACTCCTTTTTCCACTTGTGCTAGGTGCAGCAACACTCTTGCTGCCCAGGATCTCCCTTGCATTGCCCAGCCGAATATCCATGATCCAGGCACACCAGGCTGCAGTCATTAAATTGGTCGCACCCACCAAGGCAGTCGCCCCCTGGAATTCTTCTTTCAATTCTCGCCGCCGAACCTGCATGTAGACCTCAAAAAAATGTAAGCAACTTTTACCAATTTAGATATATGTATGCCCACAGGAAAAACATACATGCAAGGACTGTGTAAATGTTTCAGGATGCATGAGGAAGAGGAGGAAGAATATGCAAGTATACGTAGAACTGAATGGATCGAACAAACCAGCAGTGAAAGAGCAGATATTGAGGAATAGCAAGGAGAGAACGAGGAGCTTGGCAAGCAAGAGAGTCTTTGATGCCATGAGCGCACACTTGTATGGGACTTGGTACGTAGCGCTGTAATTGAGAAGGATACACCATCAAAGAGGAGCTATTAACAGTTTTAAATAAGGATGTAGAATCCTTCACATTAGTGTAATTAATACACATGACCCAACAAAATCTGCAAACACAGATTCTTTCCCATTTTGGTTGCATGAGCTTGTATTATGAGAGCTAGCAAGAGAAATCTTTGTGAGAATAGTTAAGTTCTTACCTTCCACATTTCCTCTTCGGTGAGATTTTAAAATAAAAATGAATTAAACTGGTGTATTAAACCTATGAGGAAATAGATCTCCAATTAGCTAGTAGCGTTGTGATTGAGAAGGATACACACACTGGTAAAAAACCTCCGTCCGTCGGCGGGCAAAAGGCACCGGCGGAACAAGAATACCCGTCGGCGGACATTCCGATGATGGGTTGTACAATGTCGTCGAACGCGTGCGTCGTCGGCGGACTGCTCTACCGAAGTTGGAAGCCGTCGCGCGACAAATCTAACCGTCATGCGAACGAAACATCTTTGCCGACGCTAGCATCCATCGGCGGATAATATCATCCGACGACAGACCGAAACACGTCGGTGGAAAGATATCCTCCGACGCATAGAGGTGCGTTGGGGGAAAATTTCGCCGACACAGTAGGGAGTGTCGGCGAATCGTTTCCCTCGACGAGTGATAACGCGTCAGCAAAAGTATTCCCCTGACGTGTGATGCTGCGTCGTTGGAACCGATTCCCCGACGGGTGTTGACGCGTTGGCGAAGAAGATTCGGCCGACGCGTGCTTGTGTGTCGGCGGAATTGGTTCCCCCGACGCCCTTTGGTGCGTCGGCAAACTAGGAAAGGATTCCGCCAACGCGTTTCTGTGCGTCGGCGGAAGCGGTTATGGTATCCGCCGACACATACTTGTGCGTCGGCGGAATGTGTTCCCCGACCCCTCTTGGTGCGTCTGCGGAAGGAAAGATTTTGTGTCGGCGTTAAGTATCCCCTGATGCGTGCCATTTTGTGCGTTAGGGGAAATTGTTCGGTCGACGGTTCACTTGTCTAGGGAAGCATTTTTTTGTTATTCTCTTTATTTTTTATTTTATTTTTCTGTTTATTCACACTACATCAAATACATAAACATAATACACAATTATATAAACTTCAATGACAATGGAGGAATCACACCACAATGTTTTAAGTCTAGAATGTAAAGTTTATATACACAATGTATTAACAATTACAATGTAAAAGAATACTTAGACATCTTCAATGACGTGGCGGGTCGCTTCCTCCGTTGTTCGAAGATCCTGCAAAAGGTTAATACATCAACATTAGAGACATACATTTATGCTCATCAATTTAAAATAATTCAGAAGACTGAAAACAATACTTACCTTGTTGTGAGTGTGCAAGAAGCAACATATCTAACCTCTCCATGTGTTGGCTCATGGCGTTTACCTTCTGGGACAATGCCTCCTTATCTTGTCTCTCCCTCTCCAATTGTTCAGACAGGGCCAAGAAAATAATAATCGAGGAGTAGCATTAAACAAATATCATAAAGTACTCGATAACTTACACAGTGTTCAGCTGTTATTTCATCTGGATAAGTCTCATCCTTCCTCTGGTGAGCTTTGAGGTATGCCATCAGGAAGGTGTAGCCATCAGGATCGGTCGTACGCAGTAATTAATGTCTATTGTAAGTAATCTAGGCTGAAAATGAAAAGGTGGAACATGCTTTCCAATACTAAAACATATAAGTACCTGTTCTTCTAAGAATTGGGGAAGAGACTTCGACCCAAGGGTATGTGTTGTCTTTATCTTCTATCGATTAAGACTATTCTGCTCATCGATACGCAGACTCCTAACTTTGTCCCAATACTTAGCGAGGAGAACCCAGTCGTCTTGGCTCATACCATGTATGGGACAAGTCTTAAGTTGTTCTTCAGTCTTCCCATCATAGTGCTCTTTCTTATATGCGGCTCTGTTGTGTCTGATGATTTTCTGAAGCACCGGCTTGATTGCCTCCATGGCCACTTGCTTTGGGACTGCAGCACCCTCCTCATCCACAAAGTTATACTTTGTCAGATATCCCAAGGCTGAAAATAAAATATTAACAAACGCGACTTACTTTGATAACGTTAAACCAGGTTTGCAGCTCATGGGAGGGATAGTCACGCCACTGGAGATGCAACGGAAAATACTGATCTTCCCGAACAACCGTCCCCATGAGAAATGACAATGAACCCTCTCGTCTTGAAATCATCTGCCCATCCTTGATCGTTATCGTCCACGGCTTATCTGGCAAAAATGAAGATGCTTTAACTTTCCGCTTCACGCGCGGTTGTGATGGCTCACCATCATCTTTTGTATCTGCCCGGTCGGGTCTTTGTGTTTCCATATCTTCCATGGGGATCGGACCTGCCAAATTGCAAGTTAGAACGCAATTTATATAACACACTGCAATTAGACCATTACACTACAAATTTACCTGAAGAGGGGCTCTCCGGTGATTCGTATTCCGGAAAGAACTCTCTAAACTTACGCATACACTCAACTATAATGTGAAAGAGCTAAAATTAGAAGACATAACTACAAAAAAATAATCTATTTTTTTTTAGTACCAATGTCAGGAATCTGTGATGACGATGCTAGTGTAGCTGGAGCAGAAGCTGGTGGAGTCGGAGTCGGAATTAGTGTTGCCCAGGCAGTCGGACTCAAGACTATTGTTGTTCGGGCTGGACCAACTGCCCGAATTTTGACCCTCACCGGTGACGGTGATGAGGAGTCAATAGGATGCTTCCTTGGAGGCATATTTACCCTGCAAATTTAAAGAGACGGGGATTGTTAGCTATCTTCACAAATTACGATCAACACTACAATAATTGTAATCCATCAAACTTACGCTATGTTACATTCAAGTCTGCAGGATCAATTCTTAATCCTGGACCCAAGTCAGTGTGTACCCACAAAACATCATTGGCTTGGTTAAATTCTGTGACGTCTCCGATCCCTGGGTTTTGGGCCAACAAGATGGCCTCATCTTCTTCGGCCCTCACATCGACGTTAACTAGAGGGATGCCGTATGTGTCCCGAGGTCTCCAATGAGATACAACACTCCAAGATTGATCAATAGGGTCTTTTGAATAAAATATTTGTTGAGCTTGAGATGGATAGATGAAGGGTTCGTCTTTATATGTGAACTTTGATGAATTCACTAACGTGTAATCAAGTCCATCATTCACACAACCACTGCCCTTCTTCATATCGAACTATCTGCACTTAAATATGCTAATGGGAGTCCATGGCCCAATGAAGACTTCGAGTACCATTTGCAGAACACTATAAAATATCTCACTTTTTTCCCACATAGTGGCAATGCCACTATTTTGAGTGGTCTGATTTTCATCAACTAGCTCTGTCTCAAACTTATAACTATTCCCAAAAAAACCTTTATACGACTTGGTTTTGCAATTGGGGCCACGAACAAGATATTGTAGATCTTCAATCTCATCGCCCTGTTGCGATAAATTTATCACCTACACAATTTAATGATTAAACACCTTAGGTGTCAACAGAGAGTAGACACTTTAATGGAAGAAGATAAAAATTCTGTTTTGTGTGATAAACTCACCCGTGATCTAAACCATTGTACAAAATGTAAGTGTTGCTCTGTCTGTATCCGATGATCGGTCCATTGGGGGTGCAACCTTCTCAAGTACTCTCTATGTTCCCTACAACAAAATGTGGAAGAAATTAATTAATTTGTGGTATATTGGTTTTTGAGAGTATAATATTTGGTGAGAGGAGTAGAATTACTTACAAGAGGTACGGATGAGCCTTCGGAGTGTTGAACAGTAAAAACCGGCGGAGCTGGTACACATCATCAGCGGTGAGCATATGAGGACGAGCTGTCCCTAAATGTCCTGGTTCATACCTTACTGGTCTACTTATCTCGGACTCCATCCCCTCAACATAACATGCACTGAAAGTAGTGACTTCTTCCATCAAATAACCTTCCGGAAAGGATCCCTCCGGCCGATTTCTATTACGGATGTAATTCTTTAATATAAGGAAGTGACGTTCAATTGGGTACATCCTTCTGTACTCCACTGGCCTTGCCAGTCTGACCTCCGTTGCTAGGTGTATGCTCAGATGAACCATGATGTCAAAAAATGAAGGTGGAAATATTCTCTCTAACTTGCACAAGATGAATGGAATGGCTGCCTCAAGGTTTTCCACGTTTTGCACATCAATCACTTTGGAACACAACTCCCTAAAGTAAGCTGAAAACTCATTCAATACTTTCCACACTGGCATTGAAATTGTTTTCCTCAACGCTAATGGTAGGAGCTATTGCATGAGAACATGAAAATCATGACTCTTGAGGCCCAACATTTTCCTTGCTTTTACTTGTACTTGGTTTGAGACATTTGAATTGAAACCTGACGGGAGCTTTAATTCCTTCAAAACACGTAGAAACCTTGTTTTTTCATCCTTCGTCAAACTGTATGCCGAATGAGGAATTAATACCTTTCCAGCAACTTTTTTCGATGGCCTTGGATGGAGTTGTTTCCGTATGTTAAGAGTCTGCAAGTCTAATCTAGACTACAAATTATCATTTGACTTTCCATCCTTCTCCAAGATCATATTCAAAATATTGCCGCATACATTCTTCTCGATAAGCATGACATCTAAGTTGTGGCGAATGAGTAGACTACTCCAGTACGGATGTTCAAAAAATACACTCTTCTTCTTCCATCCTTCTGGCAAAGTGTTGGCCTCCGTCTGAACCCCTTTCTCCTTCCCAAACATAGCATTTTCATGCCCCACTAGACTATTCATAATGTCTTCACCCGACAAGGGAAGGGAGTTCTATCTAGTTCCTCGGTCCAATCAAACGACCTCTTATCTGCACGACACCGATGATCATTCGGTGAAAACCTTCGAGCCGCATGTAAACACATTTTCGACTGTGGAGCAGATATGATGAACCAGTGTGTACATGACAGGTGGGACATGCTTTGTACCCCTTCGTACTCCAACCATACAACATGCCATATGCAGGAAAGTCTGATATGGTCCAAATCACTGCTGCACGCATTTGAAAGAATGACCTTGTATGTGAATCGTAAGTCCTTACGCCTAATTTCCATAAAATTTTTAACTCATCAATCAACGGCTGCAAGTAGATGTCAATGTCGTTCCCCGAGGACTTCGGTCCATCAAGAAGAAGTGTCATCATAAAATAAGGTTGTTTCATTGCCTACCAAGGAGGAATGTTGTTGACAGTAATGGTTACTGGCCATGTACTATGGCTCGACCCTGTTCCAAACCTAAATGGGGTGAAACCATCGCTTGCAAGACCCAATCTAATGTTTCGGTGATCGGAACTAAAAGATGGATACACTCTGTCGAAGTGTTTCCATGTTGCTGAATCTTTAGGGTGAATCATCATTCCCGCTTCAGTTTCAGGTGCAGAACCATGCCATGTCATCAACTCGGATGTTTTGTTGGACATAAACATCCGTTGCAACCTCGGAACGAAGGGAAAATGTCTAAGGACCTTTGCAGGCCTTGAAGCAGTCTGCACTCTCCCTTTTTTCTTGACAGACCATCTTGAGGATCCAATGTTGGACACTTATCGAGATCTTTGAAATCATTCATGTATAATATACAGTTGTTCAGACATGCATGGATCTTTTCGTAACTCAATCCCAAGTCTGCCATCAATTTCTTTGACTCATACCAACTTCGTGGAAACAACATCTGAAAATGATTTGTTGCTCCATCTATTCCAACACTTTAATTGGAATAAGTGCACCATGAAAGATAGTTTTGAGTATTTCTCACATCCTCCATATAGCAGCTTCTTCGCCTCTTCCAATAACTGTTGAAATTTACGTTCTTCTGCATCATCAGGATCATTCGGAACGTTGTCTTCTTCCACATTGTGCATGAAAGCATCACCCAACATCCTTCCCATCTTCTCACCATGGCCAGTCGGCACATTAATGTCAGACTGATTTTGTGGTCGCTCTCCATGGTATGAGCAGCTTTCGTATAGTGGGAAAAAACCCACTAGGACTATATGGGTCTTGATGGTCTCACAGTCAAGGTTCTGTCCATTTTCACACTTTCGACATGGACAACGCATCAGACCATTGCCTTGCACTCCCAGCCGTTCTCTTGCATAATCTATAAAAAAATTGACTTCAACAACAAATCTTGGATGACACCGGGACGGCTTTGTCTTGTACTCATATATCCATCTCTTGTCTTTCAAATAATATGTATCCATGGTATTGATGAAAGATAATCTACACAAAAGAAAAGAATGGGTGTTTATCACTCAATTGGGTAACTAACCATGCCAAATATCTGCAAGGCTATGAATACCCACGGTTTTTTTCTAAAGAAAAGTAAATAGAGGTGTAATGGCAATGCACACTACGGATGACAACCTCTAACGGAAACAGTAATTTAGTAACTTCACAGTAATTTGTTTTAGAAGGGTTGACTTTTTCGAACTCACATAACAGTCCCCAAATTCATTAGACTTTGCTGTTCCTAACATAGCACCTTACTCGCTACCTACCTAACTAGATAGAAAAGGCTATCACAATGAATAAAGAAGCATAGTCAGTGAAAACTAATAATTGTGTGGAACTAGGCAACTAGAAAACAAAATAGCCTTGAAAGATTTGACCTCGTGGGTATGAGAAACTACAAATCAGACATGGTGAAGAGCAACTACATCTGTGACCTTATCATGGATTCTCCATTGGAGAGATAGAGGGAGGGAGAGAATTAAAGAGTGAAACACAATTTGAGAAAAAACCGAGAAAGAGAAATATTTAACAATGGAGAAATCAGAGAGAATGAGAAAGAGAGAGAACCCGAGAGTGTGTGTGTGTGTGTGAGAGAGAGAGAGAGAGAGAGAGAGAGAGAATTCAAAGAGAGAGAAGTACAGATAAGAAACAGATTTTGATAGGAAGTCAGAGAGATAGTTAGAGAGCAAACCAAGTGAGAGACTGAAGTTTGAGAAATCCGAGAGAGCTAGAGATGAAGTCAGAGGTAGAGAAAGATAAGAGAGATAGAGGGAGGGAGAGAATTAAAGAGTGAAATCAGAATATTTGAGAGAAAACCAAGTGAGAGAGAAGGAGAGAAAGGGAGAAATCCGAGAGAGAGAGAGAGAGAAAAAGAAAGAAATCCGAGAGAGAAAAAGAGAAAGAGAGAAAGAGAGAAAGAGAGAAAGAGAGATAGAAGTGGCAAAATGACCCGTGTTGGTTGGTCACCAAATCTGAGCCCAAAAGTTTTGAAGTGAGGTGGTAGCCTGAACTTTGAGAAAACAATTCTGAGGCATCTGCTCTCAAAATCTTGACCAAGTTTATGAAAATGTTGCAGCACTAATAACCCACATCAGTAAAAGGATTATCAGATAGCTAACGATAAATTGTTTACCAGCATTTCGAAGGAGTGAATAGGCATTCTATATTACTGAAGGACAACACCAATATCTCATTACTTTCTGGAAATGTGAATAGAACAAGAAATTAAGCATAAAAAGCATGCCACCGCATAATAAGGAGCAACAATATCTACAACTCTCCACAAAATACTCAGAGCATGTAGCAGCAGTAAAATCTTTCTGTAAAACTATGACAGGGAATGACAAAAAAGAAATAACTTCACAAAAAAAAACATGCAGCAGAACGCAAACAGCTAATTGTCCTATACTAAGCAACTAGCAAGGCGCAAGAACAACTTAAGAGAAAATATAATCTTTCATACTTTCTTATTTCTCTTGTAGAAAAGCGCTTTCAAATTCTCACCTCTGAAGGGTGGTGAAAATTTTATTTTTCCGCACATACATGAAAAAGCATTTCAGGTTCTATATGATCACACCATCAAAGATGAGGTCAGAGGTAGAGAAAGATAAAAGAGAAAGAGGGAGGGAGAGAATTAAAGAGTGAAACAGAACTTGAGAGAAAACCAAGACTAGAGAGAAATGAGAGAGAGAGAGAGAGAGAGAGAGAGAGAGAGAGAGATAAGAGAGAATTAGAAGTTTGAAACAGAATTTGAGAGTAAACCGAAGAGAGAGAGAGAGAGAGAGAGAGAGAGAGAGAGAGAGAGAGAGAGAGAGAGAGAGAGAGAGAGATTTTAAGTAGAGAGAAATCAGAGAGTCAGAGAAAGAGAGAGAAAAGGAGTGAGAGAGAGATAGATAGAGAGAGAGATTGAGGGAGAAAGAGAGGAAGATTGGAGAGATAGAGGCAGAATTTGAGATTTAAAGTTTGAAACAGAATATCCACATAAACGGAAAGAGAGCAATATTTAACAATGTAGAAAACAGAGAGAATGAGAAAGAGAGAGAAAACCGAGGGTGAGAGAGAGAGAGAGAGAGGATTTCGAAGAGAGAGAAGAACAGATAAGAAACAGATTTAGATAGAAAGTCAGAGAGATAATTAGAGAGAAAACTAAGTGAGAGAGAATGAGAGAAAGAGAGAAAGAGAGAGAGAGAAATCAGTAAGAGATAGAGAACTCATTCAAGAGGAAGAGAAAGATAAAAGAGAAAGAGGGAGGGAGAGAATTAAAGAGTAAAACAGAACATGAGAGAAAACCGAGACTAGAGAGAAATCAGAGAGAGAGAGAGAGAGTGGGAGAAGATAAGAGAGAATTAAAAGTTTGAAACAGAATTTGGGAGTAAACCGAGATAGAGAGAGAGAGAGAGAAGTAGAGAGAAATCAAACTTGTTGCTTATAATTGCCAAGAAGAATCGTATTGCTATCATTTTCTTAAAATAAGGTCAGCTGCTATCATCTACTCTTATTCGATAAAGAAAAGCTCCATAGCTAGATTAAATCTCGGGAACAAGAACAACAAACACGCTGGAGAAGATACCGAGAGTAAAATAGAGCAACAATATGCCCAACACATACAACAAGGGATTAATCAGCAGCAAGGAATAATTATAGCCAACAACAACACCATAAAACAAATAATACATAGTGTGGAAAAGACTACAAACCTGGCCTTTTTATATTCTGCTTAGCCGACAACCGTATTCAATGCAGAGAGAGCAGAACTATGCCTATTTAATCAGAGAATAAAAGCTGACTGCAGCCGGTGTAATACTGCTATGCAATGTGGACAGTGGCAATACTGCATGATGTGAGGGGAATTTCAGTTGCGAATAACACAAACCCAAATACACTATTGAACCTCACAGTTTGAGCACTATCGATTAAACAAAAATTACAGAGAGGGAACGCAAAGAGGGAGGGGGAAACGAAAAACTCCATCTTTAGAGCGAAAACCCATACCAAATCATTTCTGGGATGCTGTCCGATGAACTCACGCGAGTCGCCTGCACTGGAATCCTTTATCGATTAGGAGAAAGAAGCATATTTGGAGATGGAATAAGGTTAGGGCGGGGAAGGAAAGAGGTAAAGCACGCTGGGGAGCAAAGTTGTTTCGGGCTGAGGAGAAAACATCGCCGGAGAATGCCGGAGAACGTCGAAGAACGCAGAGGAGCAAAGCCGTTTAGGGCGGGGAAGGAAAGAAAATGTTTCGGCCGGGGAAGGAAAGACAACGTTTCGGGCAGGAGAGGGAAAGAAGATCATGACGCGCGCCCGTTACGCGCGTCCGTTACGCGCGTTACATGCATAACGGAGCACGGGAACTTTGGTCCCGATTCAAATTGGGACCTAATGATTGGAAATGGGCTATAATGGCCCATACGATTATGATCGAAATCCCGCCCATCTGTCGGATTTCATTCCGCCGGCGGTTGGGCCGAATACAGCGAAGTACCGCCGACGAGGCAAAAAGACCGTCGGCGGAGAGGTATTCTGCCGATGGAAAATTTCCCAACCGTCGGCGGAGAGTACTCACCCGTGATCTAAACCACTGTACGAAATGGTTATCTTGCTTTGTCTGTCCATTGGGGGTGTAGCCTTCTTAAACACTCTCTATGTTCCCTACAACCAAATGTGGAAAAAATTAATTAAGTTGTGGTATATGGGTTTTTTCAGTATAATATTTAGTGAAAGAACTAGAATTACTTACAAGAGGTACGTGACGAGCCTCCGGAGTGTTGAATAGTAATAATCGGTGGAGCTGGTACACGTCATCAGCGGTGAGCATATGAGGATGTGTTGTCCCTAAAGGTTCTGGTTCTTACTTTACCGATCTAGTAATCTTTGACTCCATTCCCTCAACATAACATGCACAAAAAGTAGTTACTTCTTCCATCAAATGTCCTTCTGCAATGGATCCCTCCGGCCGATTTCTGTTACAGATGTAATTTTTAGTGTATGAAGTGACGCTCAATTGGGTACATCCATCTGTCTTGCGACCCTACCAATCTGACCTCCGTTGCTAAATATTCTCTGAACCATGACGACTAAAAACGAAGGTGGAAATATTCTCTCTAAATTGCATAAGATGAATGGAATGGCTGCTTCAAATTTATCCATGTTATCCACATCAATCACTTTGGAACACAACTCCCTAAAGTAAGCTGAAAACTCTTTCAATACTTTGGACACTGGCATTGAAATTGTTTTCCTCAACGCTAATGGTAGGAGCTATTGCATGAGAACATGAAAATCATGACTCTTGAGGCCCACCATTTTCCTTGCTCTGACTTGTACTTGCTTTGAGATATTTGAACTGAAACCCCGATGACGAGAAATTGTATTGAGGAATTACTACTTTCCTAGCAACTTTTTTCGATGGCCTCGGATTGAGTTGTTTCCGTATGTTAAGAGTCTACAAGTCTAATCTAGACTTCAGATTATCCTTTGACTTTCCATCCTTTTCCAAAATTGTATTCAGAATACTGTCGCATACATTCTTCTCGATATGCATGACATCTAAGTTGTGGCGAATGAGTAGACTGCTCCAGTACGGAAGTTAAAAAAATACACTCTTCTTCCATCCTTTGAGCAAAATGTTGGCCTCTGTCTGAACCCCTTTGCCCTGCCCAAACAGAACGTTTTCATGCCCCGCCAGACTATTCATAATGTCTTCACCGGACAAGGGAGTGGGGGGGGGGGGGGTTCCTTCAAGTTCATTGGTCCCATCAAACGACCTCTTATCCGCCCGCCATCGGTGATCATTCGGTAGAAACCTTCGGTGTCGCATGTAAACATATTTTTGACTCTGGGGCAGATATGATGAACGAGTGTTCACGTGATAGGTGGGACGTTCTTTGTACCCCTTTCTACTCCAACCATATAACATGACATATGCAAGAAAGTCTGATATGGTCCACATCACCGCTGCACGCATTTAAAAGAATGAGTTCGTGTGTGAATCATAAGTCCTCACACCTAATTCCCATAAAATTTTATACTCATCAATAAATGGCTTGCAAGTAGACGTCAATGTCATTCTTCGAGGACTTCAGTCCATCAATAAGAAGAGTCATAATAAAATAAGATTGTTTTATTGCCAACCAAGGAGGAAGGTTGTAGATAGTAATGGTTACTGACCATGTACTATGGTATGACCAGCTTTTGTAAAGTGGGAAAAACCCCTCTAGGACTATGTGGTCTTGATCGTCTCACAGTCAATGTTCTGTCTATTTTCACATTTCCGACATGGACAACGCATCAGACCATTTCCTTGCACCCCCAGCCGTTCTCTTGCATAATCAATTAAAAAAATTGACTCCAGCAACAAATCTAGGATGACACCGGGCCGGCTTTGTCTTGTACTCATTCATCAATCTTTTGTCATTGAAATAGTTCATATCTATAGTAATTATGAAAGATAATCTACACAAAAGAAAAGAATGGGTGTTTAATACTCAATTGCGTAATTCACCATACCAAATATCTTCCTCTCACTTTCGCTCTCTAAAAAGAATCCTTCCTCTAAAGTGCCCATCCTTATGTTTTTTCATACTTCTCCAAATTCAAAACCGAACTAAACAATCGTCTTATTTCATTCAAATATTGAATAAATTACACTATGCATTTACTTGTCTTCAACTACAAGTTATGAGCTATAAATATTTGGCAAGACAGAAATTTGGGAGTAAACCTAGGGAGATAAATATTTACCTAGAGAGAAATCAGAGAGAGAGAGAGAGAGAAGATAAGAGATAAAAATAAAAGTTTGAAACAGAATTTGAGAGTAAACCGAGAGAGGGAGAGAGAGAGAGAGAGAGAGAGAGAGAGAGAGGATTTAAGTGCAGAGAAATCACAGAGTCAGAGTAAGAGAGAGAAAAGGAGAGAGAGAGAGAGAGAGAGAGAGAGAGAGAGAGGTGGGAGGGAGAAGAGAGAGAAAGATTAGAGAGATAGAGGGAGAGAGAGATTTAAAGTTTGAAATAGAATTTGAGAGTAAACCGAGAGAGGGAAATATTTAACAATGGAGAAATCAGAGAGAAACAGAAATTATGAACTGTAGCAACAAGAATGGAAACAGAAACACAAGACTCATCTAAGACAATATTTTTGAAAATACAAGATTAGACGTCCAAAGAATACTCCCCCATTATAGTAGAGATAAAAATCAGAAAGAAAATAAAGCTTAAAACACATAATATCTACCTCAAACAGTGAAATTTTGTTACCTTTAAGAAAATAATGAGTTTCATGAATAAAAAAGGAAACTGAAAACATACACCAACACAGTAAAAGTTTATCTAGAAAACTATTCTACAGTGGCTGAGTTTTTTAATTATGGTGAACAAACTTAATTGGAGTTCCACAGAAGTGGTGATGACACTAATCAATCCCAATGAACCATGGGATTAAAAAGAACATAAAAGAATGTAGCAGTAGGCATAGCATTTATGTGAAACAGTACTGTTTCAAAATAAAAAATTAAAGCCTAAAACCCATCGACATTTAAAAATCACACCAGTAAACCAGTAATGGACAAGAGATATATTTCAGATTATCAATTACTCGCTCATTACATAGAAAGAGAGAGAGAGAGAGAGAGATTACTCGCCCAATATCTCTCTCTCTCTCTCTCTCTCTCTCTCTCTCTCTCTCTCTCTCTCTCTCTCTCTCTCTCTCTCTCTCTCTCTCTCTGTTTCTCTCTAGTCTCGGTTTACTCTCATATTCAATTTGAAACTTAAATTTTGTCTCCCTCAATCTATCATATATTTCTCTCTCTCTCTCTCTCTCTCTCTCTTTCTTTCTCTCATTCTCTCTCTAATTTTGAAATTTGTTGAATCTCCATAGCTGCAATTCAATGGACAGCTCGTGCCTGTATTTGTTGTGTGACTTTGCTTTAATGTCTTTTACTGTTATTGAAAGAGATCACCGTACTTTAGTTGTTCTCTTCTTTTTACTTTGTCAAATATCCTGAAAATGTTATGTACTTTAAACAAAATGGTGTATTTGTGCTTTCTTTTTGGAAAAAAAATGTTACCAATGCCTTCACTCTTTTTTACAACCATCTGATTTCAGATGTTTATTTGTGAGCTTGTGAGCTTCCTTATCAGATTTCAGATGTTTATTTGTTACTTCTTATACATTGCAGGTTGGTATTCCATTCCTTTGCTGAGCAAATCAAATCAAGCTGGTGAATCTACTGAAGCAACTGGTGGCTGGGGAAAGAAAGCTATAGTGGGCTCAATTGATGATCATTGGACAAGCAAATTGGAGATTTTCCACATTGAACTCTCATTTGTATATGGTCACAGGCGTGCTCCCTCTCTCTCTCTCCTCTCTTTCTCTCTCTCCGATCTCTCTCTCTCTCTCTCTCTCTCTCTCTTCTCTCCTCTCTTCTCTCCTCTCTTCTCTCTTCTCTCTTCTCTCTTCTCTCTTCTCTCCTCGTTCTTGCTCTCTGCTCTCCTCTCTCTCTCTCTCTCTCTCTCTCTCTCTCTCTCTCTCTCTCTCTCTCTCTCTCTCTCTCTCTTCTCTGTAATCTAAGTTTTTTAATTTTTTCAAACATTCCACCGGCGGTTGTTTGTGCCATGGGAAGAGGTTCCATTGGTGGTCATTTTCACCGGGGGAAGTGTTTTCGCCAGTGGAGGCCTAATCATCGGCGGAACCTCCTTCCGCCGATGAATGTTCCATTCGCCGGCGAAAGGCCTTTCCACTTACGAAATTGGGACTCGCCTGCCGGCGGAATCAGTTTACTCAGTCGGCGGTTGATTTCATTGGCGGTACGGTCCGCCGATGCCTTCACCGATGACGACGACACGTCCAGCACCGGAGCTTCTGCCTGCGGTTTGGCCTTCTCCACAGGCAAAATCAACTGCCGGTGGAGATTGTTTTTCTATTAGTGGTTGGCCATCAGAAGGGCTCGGGAAGTGGGATCGACGACCAATGAATTTGAAAATAGAATGGTGAAGAAGTCAATTGGGATAGAGTGTGGAGCTTTAGGGTTTTGATGCTGAGGAGGGGTGAAGAGGATGATGGTAGCTGGTTGTGAGTAGTAGAGAGATTAGGAGAGATGAAGTAAAAGAATGATGGGGACGACGAAAAACCACGAAGTTTGGGAGAGGGAAAGAAGGATAATATAGAGGATTGAGTAAAAGATATACAGTCGGATTTGGATAATACAACAGATAAAGGTGATGGGTGAGATGGTCGGAAAATGAGGATAAGGGCAGTGAGGATTGTTAGAGGTGGAGACCGGTAAGAGGACATGAAAATGCGTTTTTAAAGAGATAGAGTAAAGAAGAGAGTGAGGCAAAGGGTACTACGAATCCATATAGAATACTGTAAATGAGCGTACCAGTGAATGTTTGGGCTTATCGCTATAAGTCTACGATATTGCAGATGTGAGATTTGAAATCTGACTTTGTTAACAGGGGTGTGGAGGGGCTGGAAAGAGACATATTTTTGCTTGTGAGGATGATATGAAACCCGTTACTGGCGAAAAAATCAGAACTACAGGTTGTGGGGCAGATTAGAAGGGGGTGGTCAATGATGTTGAGTTGAGTTTCTTCGCGTGTTCGCCATTTTTAAAATTTGTTATATGGACTGATGGAAAAGGGGTTAAACATGAAGGATGTAATGGGACAGAATAGGAACGTAAATTATGGAATAGAACGTTCTCCCTTTTACCCCTTTTTCTCTCTGCTCATCTTCCTGCGCTTTTCCTTCTCCTTCTCTCTCCTTATTCTTATCTATATCCAAAATTTCTGCTTGAGGTTAGCCTTCACTCGAAGATTTGTCATTCAAACAGCTTGCTCTTCCTACGAGCTGAATCATTGGGACTTTCATTATTTTTCCTTATCCTCTAATGGATTTGTCCAAAGCTATGGATGCCATGCAATTGAAGTTCAACACTCATTCAACTTCGCTTCTTCATACTCTGCAACAACACATTAATAACCATTCAGAATCTATTCACAATGCTCTGCAACAACATATGGTTGCAGTAGATTCCAAAGAGGCAAATCTCTGAGCCGAAATATGCACCTCCTCTTCGACCAACATTGGATCTTCTTCCGTTTTTCATTCTCCCTCCCCACCCCCAGATTTGATTCAGCAGCCCCGCGTTCCTGAAAATTAGATGTTCCACGTGTTGATGGTTCAGATCCAACTGATTGGCTATCTCGGGTTGAAGCCTTCTTTGATTATTACTCAACACAAAAGAAGCTTGATTGCAAATTGTTTCTTTTCATTTGGAAGGGCACCCCGCTGCCTGGTTTCATTGGGCTATGAGAAATAACCTCTTGGCAACATGGAATTCATTTTTGGCTGCTGTGAAACACCGCTTTGGACCTACAATTTATGAGGATTTGGAAGGCCATCTACCTGAATTCACACAAATTGGATTTGTCACCAACTTTCAGGCAGAATCTGCTCAAGTGCCCACGAGACTGTTACAGCCCATACCAATTCCATAGGTTGTGTGGGAAGATTTGACGATGGACTTTGTGACAGGTCTTCCTCCTTCCAAAGAATTTACCATCATCATGATAGTAGATGATCGGTTGTCCAAGTCAGCACATTTTGGAGACCTTTCATGAGATTTCAATGCTGCCAAAGTTGTTGATCTTTTGATTGATATAGTGGTGCGCCATCATGGATTTCCCCACTCCATGGTGTATGACCGTGATTCTATTTTCATGAGTTCTTTCTGGTGCAAGTTGTTTGAATTGAGTAGGACAACACTTTCTATGAACAATGCTTACTACCCACAAATAGATGGGAAATCAAAAGTAGTGAACCACAGGTTAGAACAATATCTCCGTCTCAAGACAAACCGACTACATGGGTTTCCTTCCTTGCATGGGCTGAATATCATTTTAACACCAGCTTTCACAGCAGCCTCAAAATGTCTCTATCTCAGGCTCCTTATGGTTGCACCCCACCTTCTATCCCTCTTTACACTTGGGGCTCTACTTCAATCCAAACATTGGATGAGGCACTCATAGCTCGTGATGACCTCGCTCGCACACGCAGGGCAAATCTATTGGCTGCTCAAAACCGAATGACATTGAAGGCAAATGCTCATCACCGTGAACTAAACCTCAAGGTGGGGGACCTAGTGTTGGTCTGGTTGCAGCCATATCGACAAATTTCAATAGCTCACAAGCAGCACCACAAACTCTCTAAACGGTTCTATGGACCCTTCCCGATCACACCACGCATCGGCCCAGTGGCTTATCGAGTGGAATTGCCCAAAGGCAGGTGCATTCACCAAGTTTTCTATGTCTCAGCTCTGAAGCCTTTTCATGGTTCTGCTACTCAACTATCAAGAGCAATCCCTCCTACCAGCCAAGACAGCAAACCGATAGAGACACCAATGGCAATTTGTGCAAATTGGACTATTCTCTTTCATGCAAGCCTCAATCTCAAGTGCTTGTCCAATGGCAGGGTTGTTCCCTTTAGGAAGCCTCATGGGAGTCCTTTGATGACTTCTATGCTGCCAATCTGTCTTTTCACGTTGAGGACAAGGTGGTTTTTGAAGGGGGACGGACTGATACAACAGTGGCTACAAATGACGACCTCCATGTGGATTCACAAAAACCCAACCAAACTGCTCCAGAGAACATTGTTGAAGTAGAGGAACCTGCTACAGAAGAGGTAATAAAGACCCGTCCAAAGTGATCTTCTAGAAAGTCTAAGTGGCTGGAAGATTACTTATCTTGAAAGAATTGGGTGCTGACAAGAAGCTGGAACCTTGTGGGGCCAGAATTAGACACTGTGTGTTTATTTTACTTAAAATTGTTATATGGAATGATGGGAAAGGGGCTAAACATAAAGGATGTAACATGACAGAATTGGAAGGCAGATTATGGAATAGAACGTTCTCCCTTTTTTCCCTTTTTTTCTCTCTACTCCTTTTTCTGCTTTTTTCCTTCTCTTTCTCTCTCCTTATTCTTATGTGTTCCTAAAATTTCTGCTTAGAGTTAGCCTTTTACTCGAAGATTGGCCGACCGAACAGCTTGCTCTTCCTGCGAGCTATATCATGGTCTTTGACTTTGACGCCATATTAATCCCTACTAATCCTCTGCCACTTGGTTTGTAGATGCTGATCAGATATATCAGGGACTTGATTAAGTACCATTTATATATATGATAACAAGCAACGGACTAACAAAATCCGTTTTAGAAGACACCATTAATTGCCTGAACCATTTCTCTCTTTTTTTTGAATTAACTTAGTGAGAATCCTTAACTTCTTACCTTCCTCATTGGCGAGTTTGTTACTTTAATCAGTTAAGTTAAAAACAAAATGAGTTCATTAAACTTTGCCGAAATAGAACACAACCAACAAAATAGCTAAAAAGTTTGAACATGGTTGGGAAACTAGAAAAGATGTGTTGGATGGATTGAGAGACTAAAAATAGTACTACTTGTAAAAGAGAATAGGGGTATGAGTGTTGCACTTAATTTAATTTTATCAAAGTAATATTTATCATGTAAATAAAATTTTCTTCATCATTATTTATTCATCATTTTATGTATTGACCTTAATGCTAGAGCACTGAAGTGTATGGAAGGGGAAGGAAAAGCCCCACCATCTTGTGGAAAACAAAAATTGAGGTAAGCGAGATGAGGCCGCCTCACGCCGCTTTATGTCTACGATGCAGCTATAAAGAGAGGATGCAGTTGTTATTAGCTGGGGTAATATAACTCATTTCAAATGATTAATAGGATTATGATTACTGAGACCATGATTATTTGTAAAAGGATGCCAGGTAGCATATGCAACATAAGATGCAGGGGACCATGTGAATGTGAGGTTTTTGTTTTAAATGGAAACCATTTATAAAAGAATATGTTATTAGGTGAACCCTCAATTCATTACTTCGACATGAAAGTAATTAATTTTGTCCTAGAATGAGCTCTTTCAACTAACAAGCAGCTTTCACACGCTAAAAATCCATAGCAAAAGCAACTTAAGTTATATAAATAAAAAAGTGATCAATGGCAGCTAAATCAACAAAGTTGAGATAGTGACAGAAATATTTTTGAAGGCATTAATAATGCTGATAAAATACTTCGATTAATTATAAGTTACCCAATCACATTCATACTTAGATTTTCATGAAATTGCCTTTGTTCATCTCTTTGACATTTTATTCCACTCATATAAATATAAAAATAATATTTATGGTCTAGGGTAATTAACTAGGAGCAGCAGCAGACATGGTACCCTACATCTCCATTGCATTGCCCTGAGGTATAACCATGATCCTGACACTGGTTGTTGAGTCATTAAACTCAAGGCACCTTCCAAGGCAGTTTCCTCCTGGAGTTCTTTCAATACTTACTATCGAGCTTGCATGCAGATATTCAACCAAATGTAACTAACTTTTTTTTTTTAAAATTGGTAAGTCAATCATTTCATTTCAATAGAAATAGTGTACAACCCAAAAGGGCAGTAAGAATACAATGAAACTAAGGTGTCCAAATAGCCAAATGTTGCTGAGATGCCATTTGCTTAGCTAAAAGATCAGTTCTTTCATTTGCACTCTTATGAACATGGTTCCAACTAACTACAACAGTAGCTAAATCATAAGTTTTGTTTACAATGGACTGGAGTCTCCAAGGTGACTTAAAATCATTTTTACACCGTTGTATGATTACTTGAGAATCACCCTCAATATGTAGCGGCCCAACAAAGTGGCAATTCAGGAAGCATTTCAATCCTTGCAGTAGACTCCTCACTTTGGCTGTTGTGGAGTCGGTGATGCTAATTGGTCCAACAGAAGTGAGCAAGATGTCCCCTAAATGTTTACTAATTAATCCTCGAACACCACTTGGGCCAGGATTGCCCAAGGAAGTTCCGTTGATGTTCAACTTGTATGAGTAAGGAAGAGGAGGTTCCCACACTTGGGTTCTAGTTCCATCACAATTTTCCTCTTTAGCATGGGCATCCCAAGAATTCCATAGTGCAGAACCTTTAACATCTTTAAAGATGGTTCATGTATTTCAGCCATTTAACTACTTGATGACAAATCTGGCTACAAATTTATGTCCATGACTTGTTATTGTCGGTCAAAATTCTTCTATTTCTTTCCTTCCATATTAATCATGGGGCAAACCCCGAGTAAGATCTGAACATTAATTGCCTTTGTAACTAAAGCCAAGAGCATCGACAAGTCTGATGATACGAAGTAAGTCATTTAGGGCAGCAAGCACAACATCAAACTTATTGAAAATGAAGGACTGGATCTACCGACTATATGTGCAATGAATAAGAAGATGATCAATCATTTTTTATTCAACGTTACAAAGAGGGCATATGCAAGATTGAATTTGCATATGCCTCCTCACTAAAATATCTAGGGTGGGCAGTGTACCATGCAAACAACAACAACCGAAGAAGAGTTGTTTTCTTTGGCAAGAAAAATACCAAGCAGCAACAACATTGTGGTGAGAATTTACTTCCTTAAAGAGGTGGGCATAACCATATCTAACCAAGTATGATCCTTTGAGATGAAAAGTCAATATTAGCTCATCCTTTTGGTCCCTTATGAGATAAATTTTGTTCAAAACCTCTTGTAAACTTGCAAATTCAAGGGCCTCTATGTCATTTAAGTCCCTCTGAAAAGTGGAAGCCAATTTATATTCTTTGGTTGTCCACTCGGAATGATATCAAAGATAATTCTGATTTCTCATCACTCTATATAAGCCCAGAAAATATTTAGCCAGAGGAGTCTCACAAGCTCACTTATCAATCCAGAAAAAAATATTGTGTTCACTTTTCCAGGTTGGATAACCACATTTTGAGCAAGAAAAGGCTTTAACATAACAATATTCCTCCAAATTGGAGAAAGCCTCCATGTTCTCAAATCATTGAGCCACCAATTTCTATGTTCACTCTCTCTTCTAGTAACAAGTCTTCTCCAAGAAGAATTACCTGGAACATTTAATTTTCAAAGCCACTTAATAAAAAAAGCATCATTCATATGCTTGATCCTTCTAATACCCAAGCCTCCCTCTTGGTCAGATTTGCAAACATCTTCCCATTTGATTCAATGAATTTTTTACTCCCCAGAAGATCCGCACCACATAAAATTTCTCATAAGTTGTTCCATGGCATTTGACACCGATAGAGGGAAGTGAGGGAAAGATATATAATAGTGGATAACAAATAGACAAGGTTTTATTTGAGTAAATCTGTTATCCTTAGTAAGAAGTTTCCCCTGCCATGTACTCAACCTACGGTTAATCGAGAAACCCATAATTGAGGATTTTGATTAATTTATTTTCACACAGGAAGCGATTTCAAATATAATGAAGTTTGCCATGATGATTCTTAATTTTTTGTCTTTACAAAAAATTATTGTGTCATCAACAAATTGAACAAGTGGTGCTTGAAGGGTACCACCATCCATAATTGGTTGAAGCCAACCCTCCTCAATGGCCATGTGAAGAACGAACATTGAACCCTCACTTGGTATATGAAAGAGCAGAGGGGAAAGAGGATCCCCTTGCCTAAGCCCTTTTGAAGGTTTGATACAGTCATAGGACCCCCATTGATTAAAATATAATACCTTGTAGATAAAATGCAAGACATAAGCCATCTGATCCATTATTCTTAAAACCAAACTGTGTCATCATTGACTTCAAATAAGATCAGGAAACTTTGTCAAACACCTTTTAGAAATCCATTTTTTAACACCACTCGTGGATCATTTGGTTTGTGACAAATATTAATAATCTCAAGGGCATTCATAGCTTCATTTAAAATGATTCTTCCCTTAATAAAAGTATGTTTTTCCGGGCTTATAATGTGGCTCATATTTTTTGTAGCTTTGCTGCCAAACGCCTATCAATAACTTTATAGCTGCTACTCATGTAGCTTATAGGTTTGAAATCAATGATGTATTTGGTACATTGCCTTTTGGGAATGAAGGTAATTAAAAGTTGCACCAAGAGTTGCCCTTGCACTAGTGAGACTGTGCAAATAAAAATGTTGAAATTGATGGACTACATCATCTCTAATAATGTGCCAACAAGCATTGAAAAACTCACCATCTAAACCATCCGGCCTTAGGGCTTTGTCTTTTGGTATCATGGCTAGGAACCTCAATTTCCTCAATAAAAAAAGGCTTCTCAAGATCAACAACATGTTCCGGGGTCAATCGACTATAGCAAAAACCCGAGAGTGGTGACCTTGAAGGGAAGTCCTCTGTGAAAAAAATTGTAAAGTGGCTGACAATGCTATCAATAATAGCAGATTTTTCCAGAGGTGATTACTCCATTTACTTTGAGCGATCAAACCAATTATTCCTCATCCTTTGAGAAACCAGAGAATGAAAGAACTAGGTATTTCCATCACCTTCATGAAGCCACTTATGTCTGGCCTTTTGCTTCCAAAGTAGAGCCTCATATCTGATAATATGATTAAATTCCACAATAACTGAGAGTCTATCATTCCACTCAAAATCGATCAAAGCTCTTGATTCCTCTAGGCTGATCAAGATTATCAATTTGATTAATTAATTCAGTCTTCCTTGTTGATTGTTCTATCTTGTAGGTTTTGGACCAAACTTGTAGTTCCTTCTTCAACATCTTGAGTTGTTTGGGTAAAACTCCATCCACTCGGATCCACTACATTGAATTGAGACCTCCAATCTTTCACCCGAGATATAAAGTTGTAATGTTCTAACCACTGTCTTTCACCCGAGAATCAAGGAGGACTGGCAAGTGATCTGAAAGTTTACCCAAAACCTTACTACAAACATTCGGAAAAAGTTTCAGCTATTTAGTGGAGCACAAATATCTGTCCAATCTACATGAAGTAGGAGAAACTTTGTCATTACTCCACATAAAAGCTTTCCCAAAAGCCTACAAATCAATTAAACCTACTGCACTGATAATGTCGACAAAGCCTCTCATGGTGGTTGTGAGATTTTTTGGCTAAGGAGGATTTTTCATGCCTGGACATAAACGCATTAAAATCCCCACCCTAAAGCCAAGGCCCTCTCCATAGCGAGATGAAAGAACTGAGCTCATTTCAGAAATGTCCTCTTTGACTATGTCCATACACCACACCCAAATACCGTGACTTGTCAATAGATAAATCAGATACTTGCACAACGTGACAACTTGTGCCTACTACAGTCCTTTAGCATTAAGAAAATTTGTATCGCACACAACCAGAATTCCCCCAACTATGCTTGAGGCATTTAAAGCTTGCCAACCGTGAACTCGAAAAGGAACCAAATCCTTAATGATTAAATCAGTCGTTTCACCCATCTTAGTCTCCTAAAATAAGACTACTTGGGCTTTATTTTTCCAAATTGCACTTCTAATAATTTTTTTATTTCAATTTCTTTCTCCTTGGACATTCCAAGATAGTAAAATCATTTCTTACCCTTAGCTGGGTATGAAACTCCTTTACTTTTGGTCATGGTTGTTCTTCTCAAATTTCTTGTAGCTTCCTCAGTTTTGCACCAACAAGAAGGATAGCTTCATAATCCTCCTTTGGCATTTTATGTTGTAGCTTATAGATGTCGAGCCATGAAGAATTTCCTATTCTGCTCTCCCTCCAAAGTGTTATCAGTGACTTGATCCTCCACCTTCTCCAAACTATTTCTAGCCTCATCAGCATCATCTTGATGATTTAATTCAGTGGATTTCTCCTCTTCACATTCTCTAATTCTTTTGAAACTGAAGTCATGGAGAAGATTGACATTAACAATATTAGGTGAGTCCATGGTTGTCATCGTCCACAGTTCTGCCACAGGTGCGCCATTTATTGCCGATGAAACCCCACATCCACCCACATGATTTTGTGACACAAACACTCAGGGAAGGGTGTAATATATGTTCAAAATAATCTTGGTAACCAGACAGGCTTCCACATGCATGCTTCAACAAAGTCTCTAGCCAGTCTTTTGACTGGTTTGAGTGCTAGTGACTTTGAAAAGATGGCAAGAAAATAGTGAAGGTTGCCTAAGTCTTTGACTGGAAATTCATTTGTAAACAACAAATAATATCATGAAGTGCATGACACAAACTCCCAGTTATAATAATATCATCTACATATACCATAGAGTCTGTGTTGTATTTGTAGAGGAGTGAAGAATCTGTCTAGGACAAAAGAAATCCAAGTTCAATTAGAAAGGATGTGAGATGATGATTCCATTTTTGAAGATTCTATTTGAGGCCATACAAAGACTTATGAAGGCGACAAATTGCCTTCCAGTGAGTGTTATCAATAAATATGGGGAGTTGCACCATGTACTCCTCTTTGGCCAAATTTCCATTCAAAAAGCATGACAACTGTCTTGATCGTATATACGGGCCATTAGTTTAATAGGTATTATATATATATGATAAATATTGTGATGTATCAAAAAAAAATTACAACACTTCATAATAATATAATATACTTAAAATGCCACAATGCATTATAAAATGCAACAATTAACATTGACATTAAAGTAGTACATCTTGACTAAATATCACGGTTGAATATGTAAATACTACAATTGCCTCTACACTTGAACAGAGATGATCCGGGCCCTTTACGGTTGCCATGTTTATTTACTACAAATTCCCCAATTAAAGCGCCATATGTGCAGTCAGGCCATGGACATAATATTTACGTATGATATACAATTGTATTTACTATTTAGTACTTATACAAAGTAAATACAGTGATTTAAAAACCAAACCCGATTGTCTGGTTCAACCTGATTAAACCGAAAACTGGAAGTTTTTTCGTTTAGTTTTGAGTTCAGAACCGACTTTACCTTAAAACCGTCCAACAGCCCCGTTTATCCGGTTTGCTCACGAACCGAAGTGGTTAAAGGTGTATTTTGAGCTCACACCCTGAGAACGTGGACTGATTATACTCGAAAAGTCTTCGAGACCCATTTTCGTTTGACGTGTCTTCGAGACGCTTTACTGTGAGGCAAACCGGACGAACTAATACTGATTTGCTTCAGGAGTGTGGTAGGCTGCTAGGTAGAGAACATGTCGGAGTCTTTGGAAAGTGATTTCCAGTATGGAACAACAAACGCGGGAGACGAATCGAAGGAGAGAATGGGCAACCCTAGTTCGTCTTCTGATTCTTCGGATTCCGACGATCCAGAGGCAGCCGGAGATATGGAGCTGGAAATTATAGAGAAAGAGCTCGCGGAGACTCCTTCTAATTACGACGCACACGTGAAGGTAACAGTGGTTCAGGGTGTTACATAATGAACGAAAGTGTTTGCTTGTCTGTCCTGTACGTTCTATATTCTTTGTTTTTCTTGTGATTTTTTATTTTTACGATTTCACTTCCAATATCCCGTTCCAGCATCTTCTCCTATCCGCAATCATTTTACCAGGGGCATTTATCCTTGTTGAATTCGTTTATTCAGCTTCCTTTGGACTTTAGTTGTACTCTGAATTGGTATGAATCACAGTGGAGCAAGTTTTCTTTCTTTATTTTTTCGTAACCATTTCATTTGTTGCTTGATGCAGTACATAAGATTGCTGAGGAAACTTGGTAATATTGAGAAGCTAAGGCAGGCAAGGGAGAATATGAATGCGCTGTTTCCTCTCAGTCCCACGATGTGGCAGGAGTGGATAAAAGATGAAATAACTATAAGTGATGGGTAAGTTTTGTTTTCAGTATGAGTTCTACGCATGGAGTTATGGACACCGTTCATTAATGTTTGGGACCGTTTGTGCGTACCGAGAATACAGATTAGAAAGTATATATTCTTTTGGCTGATCCCCCAATTAGAAATTTTTATTACTGAAAGCAACTTCATTTCACCGGTTCTCCTGCATTTATGCTTTAACTGGTTCTCTTACTTTTATGCTGCCACTAGAAAGAAATGGGAAACTAATTCATCTGTCTGTGCCTACACTCAGAACTTAAAAGGAGTTTTTAGTGTCTATGATAAATTATAATATCTATTACATTATACCCTTATGCTATTAGCTGTAATGTCCCCTAAAGCACCCAGAGGCCCTAGAAAGAAACCAGAAATGTCTGGGATATGCTTAGCTTTCCTTTTGGTTAACCATTTCTTATCTTTATAGGTCTGAAGCCTTTACTCAGATTGAAAAGCTTTACGAGAGAGCAGTACAAGAATATCTGGTGGGTACTAGGCCACTCTATACCGGAGAGGATGTTACTTAATATTTTCTTTTTAAGTCTTGCAAATAGGCTTGATTTTTTATTTTTATCATTAATGTGTCTTACTTTTTATTTTATTTCAATTGCAGTCTGTCACTCTTTGGTGTGATTATGTGAGTTTTGTTGAAGAGCATGATCAGTCTGTTCTCAGTTGCACACCCGCTGGTATCTCAAAGATGAGAGATTTGTTTGAGCGTGCTCTAACTGCATGTGGATTACATGTTACCGAGGGGCATTGGATATGGGAAGCATATAGGGAATATGAACAAGCTCTCTTGCTTACCATTGAAGAAAGTGACATGGCGGTATGATAGATTTATATTGGGATACATTTAAAAGTTGCATCATTCTTGTAATTTTATTTATTTTATTTTTTGCAAAATTAGAAGGGGCTCTAATTGCTCATTATAGCACTGAGTATTAAAACATGATGCTGTCAAACTGAGCAATTGAAGGCCTTCAGGGGAGTGTGTGATTTTGGTCCTGTATCTTACAATCTGTGGTTGTTTTAAAGGCTTTTGTACATAGGGAAGGACAACATGAACATTATGACAGGGAAAGATATGCACGAGACCTCTTCATTCATGTTATCTCGTAGTCTTAGGATGCCACTTCGGCCTCTTCATCTTCTTGATCTTGTTCTTGTTCTTGTTCTTCTTGTTCTTGTTCTTCTTGTTCTTGTTCTTCTTGTCCTTGTTCTTCTTGTTCTCGTTTGTGTTCTTGTTCTTGTTCTTTTTCTTGTTCTTGTTCTTTTTCTTGTTCTTGTTCTTGTTCTTGTTCTTGTTCTTGTTCTTGTTCTTTTTCTTGTTCATGTTCTTTTTCTTGTTCTTGTTCTTTTTCTTGTTCTTGTTCTTTTTTCTTTTTCTTGTTCTTTTTCTTGTTCTTGTTCTTTTTCTAGTTCTTGTTCTTGTTCTTTTTCTAGTTCTTGTTCTTTTTCTTGTTCTTTTTCTTGTTCTTTTTCTTGTTCTTGTTCTTTTTCTTGTTCTTGTTCTTGTTCTTGTTCTTGTTCTTTTTCTTGTTCTTGTTCTTTTTCTTGTTCTTGTTCTTTTTCTTGTTCTTGTTCTTGTTCTTTTTCTTGTTCTTGTTCTTTTTCTTGTTCTTGTTCTTGTTCTTTTTCTTGTTCTTGTTCTTGTTCTTTTTCTTTTTCTTGTTCTTTTTCTTGTTGTTCTTCTTCAAAGTTACAATTTGTTAAAATCCAATGCATCTTTCATAAAAGTCGAGGATATAAACGTTTTTTTGTATTTTTGTTTATTTTTTGTGTTTGTGGTTGGGGGATTGATGGTGGATGCTTTATTAATGAAGATAGAGAACCATGCTATGCCATGTCTTAATACGAACTCGAGCAACACCTGCCATGGCTTGCAGCTAACGAGTTTGTAGATCATGGAATTTTGGACCAAGCTATGCACTAATCGGCTGAGCTTCTATCCAGGGGATGAATCAGATGCCCACCATATGAACCTGAATCCCCTCCAACAATCAAGGGTCCATTAAACTGTTGCTTGAACTACTTGATGCCAGCTTGGAGGGCATTGGATTCAGCTTCATTGCATATGCGGGACCCAACCGGATCAGAGAATTGCATGGGAATTTTGCTCTTGCTTCTCCGTGGCCCCTCTAGCACCATTTTCGCTGGGCTACCTCATTGAGGACCCATCAATGAGGAGGAGCCATACCACTATAACATGGGACTTGGGAGATGAAAAAGTGGATAACTTTCCCCAATGTTCCTGTGGATTGAACTTGGGAGGGGCATCTTGCCGAGATTGCATGTCTGCAGCAATATGCTATGAATTATCTTTCAATGAGACTCTACAGATTGAAGGGGATTGATTTCTTGAATGTGATAAGGTGGTGCAAAAAAGACTCTGTACCCCCCTGGAGACTTATTGTATCATATAGAGAGATATAAGACTTAGGGGAGAAGATCAATTGTACCTGGAATCATATTCCAAGGTCTGCAAACTCTTTAGGGGATGGGTTGGCTAAGGATGGGGTCTCCCTCCCTCATTTTGAGGTGAGGGAACCACTATGATGCCTTGTAAATCAAGCATTTCATGTACTGTATTGTACTGTATTGGAAATTTATGAATTCAATGAAAAACAACTTTCTCAAAAATTAAAAATAAAATCTTAGGAGATGCCTCATATACAAGGTTCATTATTCTTAGGAAATGCCAGCTTTTCCACACCACCAGGTTCACTCTTAAGAAAACGTCGAGTTCATTACTCAGATTGATTTAGAATGAGGTGGCCAATCTACCTTTTGCCATGCCACCAGGTTGGTCTAGATGTCCCTCATGTCTTGGGAAGCCTCAAGTTGAATATTGATGGCTTATCATGTGGCAATCTGGGTTTACTGTGGGATTGGTCGTTAGGGATGAGGAGGAGAATGCCATTTTGTGGACGTGGCTGGAGCATTTGACTTGACGAGAGCAGGGTTGACAACAATGATCAGAGGCTTGCAGCTGGTGCAGGACAAATTGCGGCACGTGGAGGATGAAGCATTGAACATCATCTGGTGGTTGTGGGACTCCAAAAGGTCTCCTTTGTGTTTCTGGAGCCTTTGCATAAGATCCAGTCCATAACTTATTTTTTTGAAGCCTCTTGGGGTCATGTACTCTGGTCAGCTTATGGCACTTTAGACTTGCTTGTACATTGGATGCCTTTCTTCCTAATATGGCTGCTAGGGAGCCCCATTAAGCTTAATAGTTTCTGCTTTGGCCTGAATGAAATGAAGTACATCTTCAAAAAAACACTAAAAATCACGCCCAATGCCAAAAACAAAAATAGAAAAATAGAAAAAACACCAAAAATCTGTAGGGCTCTTTTGAATATCTTTTAATTTGTTTATAAGTTTTTTTGTAAATATGAAATTTTATATTAATAGTAAGATCTGCAATAGCTAGTGATACAAGTAGCGGTACGCTAATAGTGTACATAGGCCAAGGCCTCTTTCTTAATGTGGTGCACACTTCTGTGACTACACTAATTCTGACAAAGAGTGGTCTACTTCTAATACATTTCTACTGGTTCCAGCTTTTGCCAAGCTATTCTCTAATCTCTAATTAAATCTGCCACCTTATCAGAGATTCTTTTCAATGCCCAAGGAGCTGAACCCCTCGCCCACCCTATAACTAGCTGAGAATCTCCTTCCACTTCCACTAGACCCTTAAACTGTTTGCTTATGAGCTTAATGCCAGCTAACATGCCTTTGCCTCAGCATCATTTAATCCACAAATTCCAGCAGGTCCAGAATAGACCGTAAGAATCTCCCCTTCATAATTCCTTAGCACTCCTAGGCCTGCTGGACCTGGATTCCCCTTAGCTGAACCATCAAAATTTAGTGTTATGCTGGGAGGTGTTGGAGGTTGCCACACTACAATTTTTAGGGGCTTTGAGTTCGTCAAAAGAATCACCATGCTCCAATATTTCCTGATTACTGATATGGGGAGTGGAGGAAGTCCCTTTAGACTATGTACTTGAAGGTGCTGCGAATTGCAGCTTCCATAACTATACCCATCGGATTTGCTCTGTATTTGAGTGCTGATAAAAGAAGAAGAGAAGAGTGAGATGAGGATTTAATGGCCTTTTGTTGTAATTGTGATAGAGAAACTGAGATAGATAGTATTTCTGATTCATTTAGTCTTCATGAGCCTTTTTTCATATAATGTAAGTTCTACCTCGAAAATTAGAAAATGGTAACCAGCAAGTGGCTCCTCTTAGCACATCAAAACACTGGAAATTACAGAAATACCCCTTATTTCTCTCATGTTAGTTTCTCTTTTGCTTGTGAGCATGATGTTATTGGTTTCATTTTTAAATATAACATGCTTAAAATTGATTTATTTTATATTTTTCCAATATGATAGCAGGAGAAAGAAAAACAGGTTCAGAGAATTCGAAGTATATTCCATCGTCAGTTATCTGTTCCTCATTCCGAGTTACGTGCTACATTGCTTACCTACAAGATGTGGGAGACTGAACAAGGACTAAAGATGGAGACAGACTCCGATGACATGAACGGGATCCCTCCACAGATAATCTCGGTGTATCAAAAGGTCCTGCAAATGTATAATGCTCGTATTTGTTATGAAGGTCGGCTTTCTGATCAATCTATGTCTGATGCAGACAGATTTCAACAATTTATGGTATGTTTGATTGTTTTATCATTGATAATTTTTTGTCAAAGTAGGTCATTTACAGTTGGTTAATAATATTCTTTGTACCTGTTAACTTGTTATTTTTGGCTATTGTGATCCTAGTGAAAGTCTTCCGCGACATACTTGCTCTTTAGGCGAGTACACACCAATATTATAAGATCAGATTGGGTAATTAACAACAATGTGGTCTAGCCTGGTTGAACCTTGAAAACATCATAATGACAGTATTTAAAAAAAAAATTGAAGGGGGAAACTTCTCTCCTGCTCTCTCCCAAAGAAAAAAATTGTTTGTATAGGGCAGGGAAGCAATCCTTCCTCTCACCCAACCTGGAATCCCTCCTCTCATCCATCAGGCTGGAAAGAGGAGGGCCATTACACTCTCCTTTGCCACGCTGAGCTTCTGCATGGTGGAGGAGACCAACACAATCCTTTCACCACCAACCTGCGATGGAGGGAGAGGCAAGGTTCTGCTCTCCTCCCGTCTGCAAAGTCTATAACAGGGGGAGGGGGATAGAAGGTTTTGCCTCCCTTTCACTTCCGTTTTTCCCCTCCCCTTTCCGTTTCCCTCCCTCCCTTTCCGTTTCCCTCCGTCCTCCATTTCCCTCCGTCCTCCGTTTCCCTCCCTCCTCCATTTCCCTCCCTCCTCCGTTTCCCTCCCTCCTCCGTTTCCCTCCCTCCTCCGTTTCCCTCCCCCCTCCGTTTCTCTCCCTCCTCTGTTTCTCTCTCCTCCGTATCCCTTCCTCCCCGTTTCCCTCCCTCCTACGTTTCCCTCCTTCCCTCCCCTTTCGCTTCCCTCCCTCTCTCCCCTTTCCGTTTCCCTCCCTCCTTCCCCTTTCCGTTTCCTACCCTCCTCCCCTTCCGTTTCCTCCCTTTTTTTTCGTTCTCTTTCTTTTCCTCCTCTCCCCTCTCCCCTTTCCGCTTCCTCCTCCCTCCCTTTCCGTTCCTACCCTCCCTCCCCCTTCCGTTTCCCTCCCCTTTTTGTTTCCGTTCTCTTTCTGTTTCCTCCTCACCCCCCCTTTCTGTTTCCCTCCCTCCCTCCCCTTTTCGTTTCCCTCCTCCCTCCCTTTCTGTTTCCTCTCTCCCTCCCCTTTCCGTTTCCCTCTCTCCCTCCCCTTTCCGTTTCCCTCTCTCCCTCCCCTTTCCGTTCCCTCTCCGTTCCTCCTCCTTTCCGTTTCCTTCCACCCTCCCTCCCTCCCCATTCCGTTTCCCTCCCTCCCCATTCCGTTTCCTCCCCCCATTCCGTTTCCCTCCCTTCCCTGACTAGTGGAGTTTACTGGTTTTTCTTAATTTTCTGGGTTTTTATGTCATTAAAGTGGACAAAGGGTCTGGTTGAAATTGGTCCAACCAGTCGTTCAGGCTGGGTTGTATAATAAAGTTACATTTTATAGGGAAAATTTCAATCTGACTTATTTATTTACATTTACCCTTTTACAAACAATCATCAGTATTTCTTTAGGAAAATAAGATGGTTGAATAGTGTTGGTTTCATGGGCGATCAGGTGATGGGATTTGCATTATTTTATGCTGGGGATAGGGTTGTGAAATTAACCAAGTTAGGGGGGGGATGTGGTTCCCATTTTTTATGACTTCTATGGCAAGCCCAATTGCCACCTTTGTATGCTGATGTTGAACTTCAGTTTCTTTTCCTGTCCAATCACTTCTTTTAAGCTAACATCTAAATAGACTGTTGTTGTCATGCTGTTAGCATCAGGATGCGGCCTAACTTCCTTTGGGCAATAGCAAGCTTGTCAGCCTTTCAAAATACAAGTAAGATGAAAGGAAGAAGAACTAAAGTTGGGGAGAAAGGTGCTTTACTCCACCAAATTGAATTTTAAAACACAAGTGTGCACCTATTTATAGGTTAATGAAGGGGTACCAGTCCCTATTCCAAAATCCTTCCCCAACTTACCACTAAACTAAGGGATTCATCCTCATTTCAAGCTTAAACTAAGGATCGAAGACACCTAAAATCTTCTACAGCTAATCCACATTAAAATCATTTGACTAACTCTTTTAAATTCAAAACTCAAATTTGAACTTGAAATTTAAAGTAATCAACTCGCCAGCTAGATTGCCGACTAGCCTGCCATTGTTGTATGAGCTGCCGCATGTGTGGCACTCATTGCCATGCACGTGGAGTTCTTTCCATTCCAGTGAATCTTTTCATGTGGACCTTGATTTGGGCTTTCCGGCTAACTCCTGTGCTTTGGGATTACATTGACTATGCTGCAGCCTGCCCAACGCCGACTCTTGCACATTTATGCAGCACACCAACTCTTGAGCTACCTTGTGTTGTCAACTCCTTTGTTATGCAAGTGTGTGGTCCCAACTCTTGCATTGTGCTGGCGTTGTGTAATTATGCTGTTTGACCAAATGTTATATGTGCTCAAAAGGCATACTTTGGACCGGTCAATAAATTTATTTTTCTTTATTGCCTCTGTTATTATTATGCTGTTTTGGTTTATGAAGACGAAGGGTGAAGCAGATGGTGCGTATCTGCGGACAAAAATGTTTGGTGCAATGCAATGTATTGCAGAATTAATTCATTGATCTTACTTTCAGAATGGAAGTAAACATCGATGCTTCAGGACAACATCCTTGTCCTATTGATGTTGTTGAAAATTTTACATCTTTTCATGCTTATTTTTCACCATTTGCATAGTGAAGTTCTTAATGTACTCATTTATGTTTTGACTAGATGGGCATTGGACATCTATGTATAATCAGCAAATCAACAACATTAAATGGTACATCATAAAAAAATTGGTTTTGATGAACACGTCTATCGCTTGGCTAGATGTATACCATTTATGCTTGCTATGACTTTCAGGCTGGTTTATAAAGAAGAAATCTCTTTTCATTTAAAAATAGTTTCTGATGGTTTATGAATCTTAGTTTTTTATGATGAAATCACACATAATGAAAAATTAAGTTGAGGTGTTTTTCTCATGTTATGTTTATAATATTCCCATTTTCTCTATGAAAGTGAAGTATTGTTGCAGACATACATAAAATTTGAAGAATCTTCTGGAGATCCAGTTCGAGTTCAAAATCTGTTTGAGCGTGCTGTTTCAGAATATCCAGTCTCAAGTGATCTGTGGCTTAGTTATACTCGTTATGTAGACAGAAATTTGAAGGTTATCATCCATATTTCCTTTTTTGTAAACTTAATTGCACTTGATTTGTATTCTGTTTTCTGCCTTTGGCTTTCAGCAAACTGTACTTCTCTGAAAATGGGAACTGGTTGGGTTTTACTCATCTTTCTTCTCTAGGTTCCAAGTGTTGTGAGGAATGTCTATTCCCGAGCAACGAAGAACTGTTCCTGGATTGGGGAACTCTGGTCCCGATATTTGCTTGCATTAGAGCGTGCTAATGCTTCTGAGGAAGAAATATCTTTGGTATGTGAATATGCTACATGTGCTGATCTTTTGTTCTTTTACTTGCTAATGGAAGATGAGAATATGTTTATTGTCGATTGAACTTGTTTTCTTGTTTCAGATGTTTGAGCAGTCCCAGCAGTGTGCATTTCTGAGCATTGAAGAGGTAATTCTGTAATTTGATGTTCTTCTAATTTAAAGCAAATGCTTTTAATTCTTTTTGTTTCCATAAATAAGTATTTTTTTGATACAGTTTACCACTCTGCATATGGAGCTAGGTGTTTTGGGCATTCTTCAATGTGGTCTTTTTCTATTCTTCTTTTCAGATGAACAATTGTTGTTTCCAATCAAATTTAGTCATAGTGGTTTTGGCAATAAAGATTTTGGACTATGTAGTGGCATAAAAGTTTGGATGTAATGGAGATGATCACCTTGAATGGCAAGTTTCTTAATAAAGAAGAAGAAATGATTATAAAATCTTTTATTTTACACTATAAAGCATCAAACATATACTCTTATGGTTACTCAATCCAACAGGGAAGTGTGAAGGCCAAATATGTTTGACTGAAGCATCCATTCTGTCTATATGTATGCGACTTCCTGTGAATATGAGCAGAAAAAGGTGCGATAAATGTTTACTAGGTTTAATTCGTTCAGAGTCCATTTTTTTGTGAAAGCAAAACATGCATCTTGCTTGTTTGCTGGCTTTCAATATGTAGCATGTAGCCTAAATGTGCGATTCAATTGCATTGGGAAATTTGTTTGGTTGAGAGTTTTGCAGATGAGCAGTTCAGAATGACCACTTGCACCCTAGTGATTTTATTTTCCTCACTCCCTGGAGGGCTGAGTAAAATTTTCTAAAGGGAGCTGACTATGATAAATTCTCAGTCTTGCTTTAAAAATTAGAAAAAAGTGAGCTGTTGAATCATTATTGATTTACTTGTCAGCTTGAATCTTTGAGTTAATTGAGCATATTACTCACTGAAAAGTTACAAAGACTTTTATGTACTCTTGAGATCTTTACTTAAAAAGAATCTAGTGATAATGCACGAATGTATGAACCAGTGTTTTAAAAACCCAATTGGTGATTGAACCGGTGGAGCTTCCGATTCTGGTTCAACTGGTTCGACCGGGCTCAACCGGTATGAGTTGTATCTCATTAAAAAAATTCATAATAAAAAGGGTATGAACACTATTAAAAATGCTAAAAAGGGTAACTAGACTGGTTCAACCGGTCCGGTCCGATTCACGGTTCAGCGGTTGAACTGCTAAAACTGGCCAGTCAACCGGTTTTTGACCATTTCCAGGTTTTTGAGCAAACCAAACCGTTCAAATCCCCGGTTCCGGTTGAACCTGATTGAACCGGCCGGGTCGGTTCGGTTTTCATAACACAGGTATGAACACTATATGAGAGCTTGCGTTTCTGCTTAGCATAGGGCTCAGTCCATGACTTTGTTCTGCACCAAGCAATGGATTCTTGATACCCTTTTGAAGAGGTCTATGAGATTGCAGGTTGTGAGGAATTTTACTTTTGAAGACATTTCCTTTGAAAAAGAGCAAAATTTAGCTGTCTATTGTTTTACTACAAAAAACAGTTGCGGCAAGAAACTGTTGAGAACTATGATCACTATGACGTTTATGATCTTATCCTGCGCTGCACTTTTTACCTTGCCTTTGTGCCTATCTTATTGAATTATTCTTGAACATGGCTACAGTATTTGGATTTGTATTTGACTCGCATTGATGGCCTAAGGAGAAGAATATCTCTACCAGAGAAGATTGACTTCAGCTATGCCATGATAAGGAGCAGTTTCCAGGTGAATGGTTTTGCATTTATTGATTATCATATTCAGAACTTTCAAGAAACCATTTTAAACGTTTAAAAAAAATTTAGATATTATCTGCTGCTGATTGCTTTTCTAGTCGTTGTTGTTAATTGGTTGGATGAATATGCTTTAAGGTCATGATTTGTGAACTAGGATACTGGATTTTGGTGTGGTTTAAAATAATCCTGAGTTGTATCAACCTATTGGATTGTATGTGTGATGAAAAAGAATGGCTCAAACGACTTTATGTTTTGTGTTTTGTGTTTTGTTTTGTTTTTTTTTTTTTGTGAGAATGGTGATACTTTATTCAGTAAATTTCAAAAGTACAACATAGAGTATTATGTTGGTTCTTTTAAGTTACACTCACAATGTAGCTAGACTTGCTGCAAAAATTTGAATTCATTTTCAACCAAATTTGATAAGGTATGACTACCAAAGCTGCTCTGCAGAGATTCTTGTCACAGATAGAGAAAGGACAGGAGTACCACTGCTAACATATAGTTGCTTCACAGAGAAATTTGGGCCCTCGGAAGTTCAATTACGTGTACTTGGAACCATGTTCCAAGATCAGCAAACTCTCTTGCTGATTCTCTTGCTAGGGACTCCCTGCTCCAACTTGAAGTGAGAAATCTACCACAAACCACATCTGTGATGTAGGCTGTGGATGAGGGATTATTATTTGAATTACATTATCAATAAGTTAATCAATCCCCACAAAAAAAAAAAAAAAACATATAGTTGCTTGAGATATCTGGGCATGCACGGATATGTCTCAAACTCCTGAAAGATGGAACTCCAGACGCCTCTACTGAACTTGCAATGCAAAATGATGGGGAAGTTGGATGTTCCGAGTTCCTGAACAGTGAAGGAAAAGGGATTTCGACGCCAAGAAGAGGGTGGCAAAGGGACAGTCGAAGTCAAAAAAAAAAAAATCTGCAGCGACGAAGCTGAGTTGCTGAACAGCCACGATCGTAAAAAAAGTGTCCTTTGAGTGTGGCTGAGGAGCTTCAAAAAGCCTGAAGTTTGTGCTGTTTGTGCCGAGAGAGATGGACTAGCTAGACAGTAAACTTTCTAGGTCAGAGGAATTGACCTGGCTCTGATACCAATTGATGTAGAATGAGGGAAAAGAATGGCTAGACAGAGGAAGAAAGAGGGAGAAAAGGGAAGAACGAAGAAGAATTTCAATATTTCAATTAATCAAAAAGTGTTGATTTACAATAACCACGACCTATTTATAGGCTTATTGAAGAAAACCTCATAACAATTTTTTTCCTAATAAAACACTGAATAAAAGACAAACTAAATAAGGAATACAAAATCAAATCACCTCAAATATCCTAATTCTACACTAATTAGGACTGTCAAGTCCTGTTTTTGCGCCTAACATAAGTCTTGAGATCCTGTACTACATCACATACTTTTTATACTATTTTTATTGAGTGGTCTAGATTTTTAAAGTAATCTGTTATCCCATTTACCTTACAAAATTTCTGGTATAGATTTTTGAATTCTAGGAATTGCTTAGAGAGCCTGTTCTTAGATAATTGGTTAGAGAGGGTGCCTAGATAATGTAAGACTTATATTCTTGTCAGACTGTAAATCCTTTGGACTGCAGTCTACTATTAAATCCTCACATGTGATGAGTTAACCAAGAGAGGCCAGAATATTATTGATTCATTGTGTATAACTATAGAGAGGAGTGCTGATCCTCTGCAAGTTTTGCAACTAGCTTTGGTATGAGCTAATGCATAAATTGAGCTCAAAACCTAGTTTTCCAAGCAACTTTGAACAACTCCAACAGGGGTACTACTGTCCTTTCTCAGCTTATATCAAGTTCTATGGGGGCAATGCTGGCTGCAATACCTTGGCATCTATGGGAAGAAAGAAATTGCCACATCTTTGAGAACAAAAGCTGTGCTATTGGTGGAGTAATAGAAAAAACAATTCAGAGCTTAATGTTATGGGCATCTAGCAGCAAAAAGATGCCACCCCTCCCAAGCACAATCATTCTGAAGTACTGGAAGAAAGTTGTCGCATACAGACACCCAAGCATTGTGTAATGCAAGAGTGGGAGCTGCCCCCCGAAGGCTGGGGCAAAGTAAACTTTGATGGCTCATCAATTGTTATTCCAGGTCCTGCTGGTATTGGAGGGACTATCAGGGATTCCTCTGCTATTGTTTGCTTAGGTTCTCTGGACCTGTTGGTAATAGAACTTCTAATGAGGCCAAAGCAATTACACTGCTTGCTGGAGTTGTCTTTAATATTTCAACAGTCCTATGGTAGTTGAAGGAGACTCTTCCCTCGTTATATCCTTGGCCAAGAAATCTTCAGATCCATCTTGGAAGCTACTTCATGTATTTGATGAAGCCCTTTGATGTTTCATATAATGCTGAAATTGTATGGCTAAAAGTTCCCAGCGCTGCTGACTCTATCGCTGATACTCTGGGAAGAGAGGGTGTACAGAGGGTGAGCCTAGTATTAGGGACGTCTACACCCTCTTTTAAGTTTGTAACTCGTATTCTTTATATGATTGAAATAAAAGCATCGCCTTTTCAAAAACAAAAAATTGTCAGATTACAGAATTAGCATATTATTGTTATTTTTTTGAGAACTGTTGAAAGTTTATGCTCAATTTTGATTACTTAGATATCATAGAGCTAACAATGGGATAATATACAGCGTGCAGTCGAGTATCTGTCTCCCCAGCTGAAGAATACAGAGAGTCTGTTGAGGCTGCATTGTTATTGGGCTCGCTTAGAAATGAAGCTTGCAGAAGATTTGGATGCAGCACGTGAAGTTTGGGAGAGCTTGATTAAAGAGAGGTATAATTTATGCTTTTAGACTTTAATACTTTCTTCCATGAATATATTTTGTTAACTATATGTAAATATTCATTAAAAAGTAAACTGACCATTTCACCCTATATTAAGGGAAAGTGATTTCTTTCATTTAGGAATATTACATTCACTAATGCTTTTGGTTACTTTTCTCTTAGTGGATCCATCTTGGAAGTGTGGCAGAGTTACATAACAATGGAGATTGAAGCAGGTCATATAAATGAGGCAAGATCGTTGTATAAGAGATGCTACAGTAGAAGGTTCCCAGGAACGGGGTCTGAGGTGTGTTTTGACACTTCTGTTGTTGTACTAAGCTTCTTCACTCTTGCTTTGTGGTTTTAATTCTAAGTTTGTGTTTCATGACTTTTAAGAGTTTTGATATTTGACATTTTTAAGATCTTTATGTTGCACGCAAGTAGCAATTATGATTACTAGGATCAGAATGTGTTGAAATTAGGTGATAATGATCTTCTTTTATTAACTTTCAAAACAAAATGATCTTCTTTTAGGAAAGAAAGATTACTGACAAGAATTACAGAAAGGAGGACCACTTCTCCACTTCCCTCCTTCCACGGTGAGGCAGAGAGGACCTCAGATATCTTGGACCCTCAAATATCTTGGAGCAAGAGAGAGTAGTTGCTCCCTCAGATCATCTTTGGATTTCTTTTTTTTTTAGAAAAAAAAATCAGTTGGCTTTTGCTTTCGACTTAATAATACGATGTCTGCTAGAAAATTGTTTCAGTGGCTGAATGATACACAACTTATGCTGTATTTAGTTTTTTTATTTTTTTACTTTTATTTTAAATTATTCTCGCTATTTTCTTCTCCTTGTAATATTCTATGGGTCCTGTGCTTTTGTAAGTATGTTATGGGTTATCCTTTCTAAACAACAGAACTATTCAGGACATATGCTACTCTTGGATACGTTTTGAGAGGGAGTATGGTACTTTGGAAGATTTTGACCTTGCTGAACGAAAGGTGAGTCACTGTTAACATCTCAGTCTTTAGTGAAATGCTATGATATTTGTCTTTTTGGAATTTGTTCCGTCATATACAATTGGTATCTACTTCATTTAGCCATCAAAAGTTGAATATGAAAACTTTTATTGGACGTGAATGATTAAAACACATAGAAAAAAGGCCATAACATTGCCATTATGAATTCTACTTCTCTAAAACGTGAAATGTTTGACATGTATTACAAAATCTGTTGGGGAAGCCCCTATCCCCCTGCTTAGGCAAGTGGGGTGTAGTAGAGGGAATATGGTGACCCATCTCCCACTAGGCTCCGGTGGAAGGGATAGCTGGGGAATTATAAGATAGATTTGTAGGCAAGAATTATTTAAGTTCGTTCGGATGTATGGGGACTTATTGAGCTCCCGATGGTTTTGAATTTCTATATTTGGTCTATTTTCTGGGGATTTAAAAGGTTTTCTTGGGAAGCCATAAACACAATTTCTCATGTAATGCACCTGTCCCGAGTGACACAAAATTTCAGTATCACAGCAATCGTCTACAAGGCCAGGATATACCTTATTGGTATGGGTACTCCTGCTTGTATGTTGTTGTTATGTTTGAGTGTAATTTCATCTCAAAATGACTAGGCACTAAGGAAATCCACTGCTCAATCTTATAACTCATTTACATTTCCTAATATTTTTTTTTTCAATGTGACACTTTTTCCCACTCGAACACTTAAGACAAATAACTAGGTTCTCATTCTTAGAGAGCATAAACTAGGTTGATCACATTTACACTTAAGACACTTTTTCCCACACACATAACCCGCTCTGGTACTTTGTAAGATTGATCACAAGTTCATCCCAAATTGACTAGCCACTGAGGAGGCTTGTTGCTGAACCTTATAACTTTTCTCTTAACAATTTATATGTTGAACTCCACACACCCCCTCCCTCAGGCTCAATTTGATATGTCTACCGTCTGACTATGTTGATTGGTGTTTTGATTTTTTTCCCTATAATGTGTTTTTATTGTTTGCTATCAGCTTTAGATTCAATGTAATGGAAAGTAATTGTATAGGCAAAGTTATAATAGTAGTTGCATGGTGTAGTTCATTTCTGCTTCAAGTAATGTACTGCTTGATGTGTTGCTAGGTTTTTGATGTGTTTGTTCAATGCTGTAGGTTATGCCACGTCTTCAAGAGCTGAACCTGTATAGGTCCCAACAGGAGTCTCAAGCAGCAACACAATCAGAAGCTCAGCAAGTCAACCCATCGAAAGCCGCTGCTCCAAAAAGGAAAAGTGCTGCAAAGTCTGCTGAGGAACAATTTCCGCCAAAGAGGCAGAAAAAAAATGTTCAGGAGATGGATAGTTTCACGAAAGATATGGTTCTGAAAAAGACACAAGCAAAAACAACAGAAACAGATGAAACTGGACCAAAACTTGAGGTAGCCAAATCACCTAGGAAGGTCAACATGTCGAAAGATTCGAATGGGCAGCCTTCAGATGATACTTCTGCTAATGAACGAAAGGCCGCCCATAAGGATCAGTGTACAGCATTTATATCAAATCTTAATCTTGAGGTGAGTATTTCTTGCGTGCAAGTGTTTTTATTTTTGTAAATCCATTTTTGACCATTTGGTAATAATCTATAATTCATCTGTGCAGACCAAGGAGGATCACCTTCGCGACTTCTTTAGTGATGTTGGTGGAGTTACTGCCATACGTTTGCTACGGGACAAGTTCACTGGCAAGACAAGGGTCTCCATCTCCCCTCCCCTCCCCCCTCCCCTCATCCCTCTCCCTCCCCTCTCTCCCTCTCTCTCCTCCCCTCACACATTTTCTCTCTTTCTCTCTCTCTCTCTCTCTCTCTCACACACACACACACACACACACACACTCTCTTTTTTGCTCTTGTCCTCCCTCCCCCCCCTCCTCCCTCTCCCTCCCCTCTCTTTTTTTGAACTTGTCCACATCGCTCTTGCTTCTCTTGAAACGTTTCTTGATCTGCAGGGGCTGGCATATGTTGATTTCTCTGACGATGAACATTTAGCAGCGGCTGTTGCTAAGAGCAAGCAAAGACTGCTTGGAAAGAAACTGAGTATTGCTCGGTCAGACCCAAGTCGAAGCCAGAAAAACACATCCTCTAAGAGCAGTGGAGCACAGGGGCATGGTATGTGTACAACAAAGCTCTTTCCTGGGGAAAACTTGGTTTATATTGTTATAACTTCCATTGCTAGTATCAAAAACCTTGAGCCATGGAGTCATCTTTTTAAAACAAATCAATACAAAAATTGTTTACATCTGAATTACATGGCTTTAAAATCTGAAAAATATTACAGGAGAATATGAGTACACTTAATTGAGTGGTAGGTTGTTGCCAAATACTAGTGTGGGTCTGTTGGCTCCTGCTTTTGCTATGCGAACAGCAAGAGAGTTTGCTGAACGTGGCACAACTTTTCAAGTTATGCTCCATTCTTTGCTGATTTCTGAGATCTCATCAAATACGTGTTTGAGCTTCCATGGGATATTAATGGATTGCTTAGCCCAACCGATGGTTAGAGTTGAGTCCCCTTCAATTATGATGTGATGAAAGTTTAGAGTTGCCAAAAATCTGACCCCCTCGAGTAAACCAGTGGTCTCTGCTTCATTTGAAGTAGCAATACCATGTGGCCCTGAATAGACATGCATGATTTGTCCATTGTTTCCCCTTATCACACTACTTTATCATCTTTTTTACAGGTCATAGAACTACGTCCAGTAAAACACAGTGGGGGAAGTTGGAGTATCAAGAGCCTTCTGAAACTGCACGCCCTGATGTTGCTTCCATTTCACATAGGCGTGGTGGTCATGTGCAGATTACAGGGAAAAACACATTTGCAATGCCCCGAAGTGTGGTTAGACCTCTCGGATGGAGTACCAATGAACCCAAAGCTGAAGAAGACACTGACCATAAATTTGCGTCAAATGATGAGTTCAGAAATATGTTGGTGAAGAAATGATGTCTGCATATTGCTTTTGGCCCATACCATCAGGTCCAGAAAAAAAGTAGCGAGGGAGTATTTTGATAATTCGTGTAATGTTTATAACCAAGATATGTTGTAAATTGCTGCTGGAGGGTAGTAGTGTTGTAATATTACCTTTGCAGCATATGAGCAGTATTTATAAGTCGGCATCCAAATTGTCAAGGAACAGTAAGTTGACAGATTGTGTACAACCTTTTATTACTGTACCGACCATTGATCCTCGTCACAAAACAACTCATTCGTATACCGATGCTCTCCCCCTCGTTTTTCTTCTCTTCCTCTATAGTTGTTAGCTACCCCTTTATTAAGCCTGTATATAGTCGATCGGATGAGGCACTCAGAATTCTAAAAGGGTTTGCTACAAAGGCGCCGGTTCAAGCTTGGTAGGTCTCTAAAATCTGTCCGTGGCTGCAATTAACAAACTCATGAAAAGTTCCTCCGTCGAAGAGTCATTATATTCAGAAATTTACGAACAGCTTCTCTGGACTCTTAAATTCAACCCTATCAACTCTTAGTAAACAACTTAAAGAGATTAGTACTGTGTTTCTGACTACATTTTAAACATCACTATTTTAAAACTTAGCTGAATGTTCTGCAAGTGTATGTGAGGTCCATGCTCCATCGATTTGGAGGATTCTCGTTTGGATAAGGCTGGTTAAAAGACAATTGTAGTACCCTACCCAGTTTGACATTCTCTCATGAGAAACGCTACTTTGCCCACTTCTTTATTAATTGTCATGATACGTGTTTATCTCTCTGCAGAACGGCATGCAGTTGATGCGGACAGTACTGCTGCCCAGCAGAAGAATCTGGTTTTACTGAAAGCTCATACCCAGAAAGAGAGAAGGAGATCAGGAGGAGAATGTCCTTAATGATAAGGTTTCTGACTCCCGCACAAAGAGGCTCAAAGTGAAAAAGAAAACCGAAATAGTTACGTAGGGGACTGGGGGGATATTCGATGGCGTGAGGCTGGAGCTTTTGTAATCTCTTGCACGCGAGAGGATCAGTACTGTGGAGACTCGGGATCGGTGGAAAGACTGAAAAAAATTGAAAAGGGTCAGCGGGGACCGCTTAATTCATATATCCCGTTAGAACGAATTGACGTTATCTAGCCCTACAGAAAGAACAGACACCGAAGATTAAAGTGATGGCCAGAAACAAAAAGAGGAAAAGAGTAAAAGCGTAAAAAACACTTTGGAAGCTTTAAAAAACTGCACTTTATTCTCTCTCTCTCTCTCTCTCTCTCTCTCTCTCTCTCTCTCTCTCTCTCTCTCTCTCTCTCTCTCTCTCTCTCTCTCTCTCTCTCTCTCTCTCTCTCTCTCTCTCTCTCTCTCTCTCTCTCTCTCTCTCTCTCTCTCTCTCTCTCTCTCTCTCTCTCTCTCTCTCTCTCTCTCTCTCTCTCTCTCTCTCCCATTTGAGATCTCATCTCTGACCTAGCTAAATCCTTGGGTACTGCTGCTGTTACTTATGCTTAAATCTGCATGCTGAAGCTGGTTTCTTATCTAGTAAACGAAGAACCATACATTTACATAAATGCTTCAGGCTATGGCGATGAAAGTAAATAATAAAATCCAAGGACGGGGTTTGCAAATGCTGCGTGGTGAAGTTTCAATGGATGAGGAAGTTTCTAGAAGGTGAAAGTCCAGAACATGAAGGTAGCTAGCATGGAAAAGCATTGATACGAACACACTTCTGCAGCTTGACTTGCAGAAAGCATGGGAATCTGTACTGGGTCAGTCCCGTTTTGCCCATATATATCATGACATGATCTCATCCGCACCCATGCATGATGACCAAATGCGAGGGTACTACCAATTACCCAGAAATGTCAAGATCTTATACCAGCTGATGGAGTGCCTTGGGAGCAAGAATTTATTTGAATTAGTTTCGTCGTTTCTGTTTTTTAATTAATTTGTGGCATGGGAAATCTCTCCCCTTTCTTACAGGTAAAGGTTTTTCACCAAAAATTGAAGTCTGTTGATCTGGTCTTCTGCAGGTGATGAAGTACCCCTTTAACAGTCTCAAAATCTGGTCCCTTGTATAACAAAATGATTGCTTAATGTAATCGATGTGTCCAAAGAGAATAAAGAGAACTGTTAAAGACGCAGGAAGACTGTCGTCCTTTGTTTGTCTGTCATGCCTTTTAAGAATATCCAAAGAGTATGTTGGAGAAGATGTATTTATCATCCCCACTTTCTTCCTTTCTCTTTTTTTCACTTTATTTCTTTTCATTTCTGTCTTGGAACAGTGGCAGAGTATCTCTATGTAACTTCAAGTCAATGAAAGTCGAAGAAGACAACCCAAATAGTCAGAGAAAACCATTATCATTGTCTCTGGAATAACCTGAATGACCACATCCAGCATGCTGCTGGGTTTCTTTCTCTAAAGGGCTTCATTTCTAATGGGAACAAAAAAAATTATCGTTTTCCTGTTAAACCGACAAGTGGAGGAGAGAAAGCTTCCCACTAAAACTAAAATTTAGAGAGGGAGGGAGCTGAGGGAGGGAGGGAGGGAGGGGGTGTAATTGTATGCTGCTTGCACGCCAACCTATCAGTGATCAGAATGAAAGTAACAAGAGAGGGCTCGCCCACACCGTGCCACAAAAGTTGGTAAACCAATGAATGAAGTGAATAAGACACTGCGGCTTATGGAGCCCACACCCCAGTTCAATGAAGACTTCGACATCCAGAACTTTATTAGCCAACCACACCCACAACTAATTATATATATTAATGTTAGATACAGACTTAATTGCATATATGCACAATATTTTTTTCCAGAAAGCACCAAACAAGTGGCAAACCTTAATTAAAGTCACAACAATTGCCACTCGTTTACCCTAGGAAATGAAACTCGGTTCATGACCATATCATGCAGCTGGGTTTCTTGGGTTTCTTCCTCTAAACCATATACATTCACGTCTAGTCCGGCTACTCGTACTCTTCCTCACTCTTCTAGTAGCATGATATTGAATGCTTCAGCACTGTGCCACTTCATGCATGGAGGCGTCAGTTGACAACAACATATTCATTAAATAGTAGACCGTGTTTGTTTCTATTGAATATTTCTCTTAGTTTAATTGTATCTTATGCATGGAACCCAGTTAGTTTTTTTACCCCTTTAAATTTGTACAAATTATACTATAGCTCTCTCATTTCATTAAACTATACATTTTGATTAATCAAGTTTACATAGTATATTTTAGTGCTGGTCAACTTCAACTCAAAAACAGAATTCTTTGAATGCTTAGGCAAAATGGCAACTTCAGTCAACCATTGTAGAGCAGAACAAATAAAAACCTCACGATCGACGGCATCAACCTAATAAAACAATCAAAGTTCCGAATGAATTGAATTCATAAAAAACACATCAAGTTAAGCTAATTAGTTTCCACAATCTTGTTATGCTTAGTGAGGCTTCCTCTTGATGCATGTACAAAGACAACCAAACCAAACCATAGCATTTCCATGATCTCAGAACCCTCGATGAACAAAAACAAGAAGACAGCTAAAAATCAATTTTGCAGCACTAAAGAGCAAGTGACATTGCTTTTCCATAATTTTCCCCGGAGGTTTAAAGAGAGATCGAGGGAGAGAGAGGGGATGGGTTTGAAGCATGTCATTTAAATCAAACCGGACTTCAGAAATAAAACTTTTGGCTATCAATTGGTCATCATCACATGAAACAATTTAGCTATCAATCCATAAAATAAGATTGAATAACAAAAAAAAGAGTTTTTCAGCAACATTGTAATTACACCAAGAAAAATATTTGTACTTCCTGATTTTACTTCGAGGTTTTACATCGTCACATGGCTGCATAGTTGGCGGCAATCTAGGTAAGAAAAAATCTAGGGTTTAGGGTTTAGGGTTTACCCATAGAATATGTGGATAATATTTTATTAGAAAAATAAAATTTTGCAGATTTTATCTCTGAGTTTATCTCTTATCTGGATTGCAAGGTGGACACCACGCCAGGATGTAAAGTCTTAGAAGTAAAAATTCGAAGTACTTATATCACCGCTTCTTAAATCGAACCAAATATTTTCTTTAGAAAACCTTAAATTCCAACAAGAATATTTTTGAAAAAAACTTTCAAAGTTGAAACAAACACCCTAAGATTTCTTCTCAAAGAAACCAAACGAATACATGTTCACAAGACAAGGACAACACAAATAGTACTTCAAAAACGAACTTCGTTGATAGCAGCCAAAGATTCACAACTAATAGACAACCATTTGAAAGCAGAAATTTTACAAACGTAACATTACAATCAACCCTAGAAGAAAATTAAACAATCGCATGACCTTCAGAAACTAAGATTCCTACAACACCCTGAAATTTTTATACTTTCCATGCAAGGAGTAAGTTGCATGCTTGCAACCCATGCAAGAGCTTAGAGGACAAAACTAAATTACATAAATACCCTTAAATAAAACCGCAGTACAACTTATGTCATAACTAGTGTTAAACTTGGTGTTATAATACCATCTCAACACCTTCCACATCACCTGTTACAATGCCTTCTGTAACACCTTTTTCAAAAGTTTTTTATTTTCTATTCCATACTTTGTTTTTCGTTTTTCTGTTTCCTTCAAGTATCTGCTTGGCAATTACATCGATTTTCTGTAGCTACGTTAATGTGTTTACATTATGGTTCATAGTTGTGTTGATATGTAATTAATTACTTTTAAGGTTATCATCTCTTGATAAAGAATTGTATTAGTTTTGTAAAGCTCTGTAAGATCAGAAAATTCGTAATTGAATACGTTGATTTCATGGATTGAAGTTCTATAGAGTATACAGAGACTTTACAGATCTGTCTATAATAGAAGGATACATAGTTGAGTGATCGTAGGATACATAGTTTGAGAGACATAAGGAAACCAGTGTAATCTGAAAAGATTTAATAACTAAAATCTCTCAGAGGATATTTTTAATTTGGAAAGGATAAGTTTTGTTGATCAATCTGAAGGAGAGTCGTTAACATTCTCTTGCAAGTTGAGCTGTGTTCTAGAGACGATTAGCTTGCAGACAACTGTTATATATATCGAACTGTTATATATATATATGTGTATATATATATATATATATATATATATATATATATATATCAAACTTGCAAACATCGTCTTGTAATTCTTTCTTGTACAAATAATCTAATTCTATATGTTTTGTATATGCGTGAAAGATCGGATTGGCCGCAATATAAGTGGCTGAGAGATTGTCGCACTAGAGTTGAGGTTTCTACATGATTTTTTATATGTAGCTCTTTGAAAGGCTCAAGGAGCCGTGAAAGTTCGGTTGTAGCTCCTGCCATAGCTCTATATTCGATCTCGGCGCCGGAACAAGAAACCGTAGATTTCTTTTTGGAACACCAAGATAATTAATTCTTTTTGCCATGAAAGGAGCAATATCCAATTGTGGATCTTCGATCATCTAGATTTCATGCCCAATCTGCGCCTGAAAGATATTTATATCAAAAGAATCAATTGAATAAATTTGTATACCGTGACGAATGGTTCCTTTGATATAGCGTAGAATTCCTTTGACTGCTTCCCAATGTATATTAGCGAGATTTTATTGAAATTGGCACACCTAATTTACTGTATATTGAATATTTGGCACGGTCAATGTAAAGTATTGGAGAGCTCTGACTACAGAACGATGCTCGATAGGATTTCCGACTGGGGTGCCAGAAAAGTTTAAGAGTTTAATGCCCAAAGTTGCTGGAGTGCCAAGTAGTTTGACATTTTGAAAGTTGAGTCCTTGGAGGAGATCTTGAGCAAATTTTTCTTTAGAGAGATGTATAGATTGTTGTAATTGTGTGGCTAGCTTGGATGCTGAGAAAATAATGAAGGGTGCTGAAAAAATCATGGGAATCTTGTGCGAAGTGATTGAATGACTTGAGATGCTGCATCTTTTGAATTAGAGAGTAGGAGAATATTATCGACATATATTAGCATAAAAACAATCGTTGGTCTTTCATATAAATAGAATAGGGAGCTAATCTGCTTTAAATCCTATTAAACCCAACTCCTTAAGTAAAGTTGTAATTTTTTGTTATACCAAACTCATGGTGATTGTTCTAGCCCATAGAGAGACCGGTTGAGCCGATAAACATGGTCAGGACAGGATGCATTAAATGAACACTGAAGGCTGCTGCATATATATTTCTTCTTGCAGTTCTCCATGGAGAAATGCATTTTGGATATCAAGTTGTTGATTGTGCCATCCCTAAGTGGCGGCAAGACTTAGTAGTAATCGGTTTGTCGTAGGTTTTACTACAGGGTTGAATGTCTAAATAAAGTCAAGGCCCTCACGTTGGCGGAAGCCTTTGGCCACAAGTCGAGTCTTGTAGTGTGTTGTTGTGCCATCTGGTCTATATTTTGTCCAAAAAATCCATTTACAGCCGCTTGGTATTAGATTTATTGGTTTGGGGATTAAACTCCATATTTGATTTGTGAGTAAGGCATTTATTTCTTTTGTCATAGCCCATCGCCAATGTTATGTTTTTATGGCTTGTGAATAACACAAAGGAAGGGGTTCAGGAGAAGATTGTGAAGAAGATTTGTTGACAGCAACAATCAATTTTTTGTTTTAGGCTTCCGGTCCAAGATCTGTAGTTATTTTAAGTATAGATAAGGGTGCAATGGTCCTTGGAGGTGGGCCAGAACAGCTGGTGGTGGAGCTGGAACAAGAATAGGTGATGGAGTGGGTAAGTTTTGTTCGGATGAGGTCCAGTATTGATGTAATGAAGGCGACAAAATAGAAGACTCTCTTGAGAGTGATTTTGGATTCGTGGAAATGGAGCTGATATTTGGGCTGGCAAAAAATAGGAGTAGGAAGAAGAGATTGAATTGGAACAGGAAAGATTTTGTGCATACTTGATATAGGATCCAAGATAGAAGATTCAGCTCTTTCACCAATGACATTTTGCTGAGAGTCCTTGAATGAAAGATAGTTTTCATGAATAATAACATTTCAGGAGTTTAAGTCTTTTTGTTGTAGGGTATAAGCATTGATAATCCTTATAGTTAGGATGATATCCTAAAAATTTGTGTGGTTTTCTGCGATATTCTAATTTATGCTTTGAGTACAATTTGAGATGAGAAAAAGAAAGAAATCCAAATACCCGAAGGAAATTATAATAAAGTTTTTTTTGAAATTTTTTCGCATAAGAGATGTTCCAAAGTAGTTGGGCAAGCGATTTATAAGATAGGTAGCAGAATAAAACGTTGAATCCCAATATGACATTAGTGCTGAACTTTAAGGGAGGAGTATCAGAGTTGTTTCGACTATTTGTCATGTTTTCGGTCTACCACCCCATTTTGTTGGGGCGTATAAGGACACGATATGTGATGTGTGATTCCATTGGTAGCTAAATATGATTGGAATACGAGGCCGAGGAAGTTGGAGCGGATATCGATTTGGATGACTTAGATAACATTCTTCTATTGATTTTCGACAAGCTTTGTGAATGAGGAAGAATGGAATATATATATATCAGAGTTGAATTTTTAAAAATATTTCCATATATAATTGGTAAAAGTATCAACTATGCATAGATAATATCTGAAACCATCAACAAGAAATAATCGGTGTTGGAGCCCAAATAAAAAAAGGAAGTATTTTTAAAGGTCGTTTTGCATGAACTTTATTCTAGGAAAAAGTAATACATGAGATTTTGATTGCAAACAAGTCACACATAACATAGAGTTATTGAGTTTGAAAGGAACTGAAAGTGAATTCAAAATAGTGTTAGTGACATCGTAGGAAGGATGCCCAAATCTTTCATGCCATATCAGTGATTTATTTTGGGTGACAAACAATAAAAAGTGGTGAGGACGACCCATTGATGACATAGAGCATCTTTAATTTTCCCCTCATGAAGACTCGGTGTGTTCATTGGTCCTTGATAAAAATTGTATCTGAATAAAATTCAAAGTGGGTTTCAATATTTTTACTATAATGAGAAACAAAAAGGAAATTTTTAATAAGATTTGGAACGAATTAAGTACACATCTTTGAGAGTGCAATTCGGTAAAGAAACAATCCTTTTGAATTTAATTGCTGCTTGCCTGCCATTAGCTGAAGTGAGTTGTTCGTCACATTGTGTTGTTCTTCATTCATGAGAACTGATGGATCCCCTATGAAATGATTTGTCGCACCGGAAACTGGATATCATCGGCCTTCCATATTATTTGTTTGAAACATTCATTGGGATGAGAGTTGGTGCAGGGGCAGGCTTATAACTTCCATCAAAACAATAGTAGCACTGATTTGCACTGTCCCCCGATTGCATATTTGACAAGTCAGCCAATTGTCATTTCTGGGTCTTGAGTTCTATGAGGAGAGCTTATTTGAATTTCTGCCTCCTCCTCTTCCTCGTCCTCTATAATTCTGACGACCGCCACCACATCCTCTGTTGGTGTTGTGAGTGGCGACGCTAGTAGACCATACTGTTTGAGATAAAGAGACCAATTTTTGTTGTGAAAGTGATTTTGTGTGCTCTTGTGTGAGGAATAAGTTCTGTAATTCTTATAATATAAGCGGCTCTATTGGAGGTGTTGCATACATAATAAATAGCTCATACTCAGAGCCTAGCCCATTTAAGATGTAAGAGACCAGATCTTCTTGATCAAGTGGTCTTTCGCCAATAGACAAGCTATCTGCCAGCGTTTTTCTTTTTGTCCAAATATTAAGGGTTTGGCATGTCACGTGCTTTATGGATAATGAATATGTGTGCTCAAGAGTTTGCTGCATACTGTGAGATGTCTTGAAGCCGAGCATCTAACCGACTGGAAGTCGAGACATCAAAGATTTGTTGTGGGGGAGGTTCGAACATACTTGGTAAGTGAAAGATACTTAGGATTCTCCTGATTGTTAGGTATTTTAGTCATATTTAAACTTTGTATAATTAGAATGTTTTCTAAATTAGAATTGTAGTCATACCAAACTTGTAATCCGTGTAACTAGAAGTACACAATCACACTTAATGAAAAGTGTTCGGAAGTTTCTTTTCTAATATGGTATCAGAACCGGCCCTAGGCTACAAACCCTATGTCGTCTTTCTCTCTTCCATGGCCACTGGGGTCGTGTACAACCTCGGTCGTTCTAGAGATCGTTGACAGGTTGCTGGCCAACACCTTTGCCGACATCATTGGCTACTCATCTTCTCCATTGTCGCTCTCAGAAATTAGCACATTTGTTCACAGGCTCTGGCCCTTAGACCCGTTCATGGGTTACTCCTTCATCGGGCTCTCTACCGCCGCAGCCGCTGGTGCATCTCAGCCATCGAAGCCACCATATCCTGGAACAGCCTCAAATCGCACTGCCGTGGGGCGACCCCTCCATTGAGCACCACACGCGCATCGATCGCGTCGAGTTCCAGAACACCACCTGGAACTAAAGATCTCTTCCAAATCGCTCTGGAGTTCATCAATTTCGGATCCTCTGTGGTCTCCGACGAGACTACTCCCACGGTTCCTCCATGACCCTTCGATGGCTCCATTAGTTTCCTCCTCACTAGAATCTGCCTCTCCGTACACCCTCTTTTCCGGCGTAACAGATTCGCTGCTCCTCCGGTCGCTTTGATGGCCTCCTCCTCTTCGACGTCACTAGCAGACACAGCCCTGACATTTCTCGCGCTTTTGTCGGTGTCCTCCGTTGTCCTTGCCTCCACTGTCGTACCTCCCCGCAGCCGTCCACACGGCGTTCTTCCTCACCCACGTCGCTGTGACAACCCAAAAGAAACTAGGGTTTTTAGGCATATGAACAAATGAATGGGTCGAGCGACCCCACTAACCGATCGTGACCCAGGGAATGACAAACCGGACTAAAGGTCAAACCAATTCAGCTATTTCTTCAATGTAAAAAAAACAAAAAAAAAAAAACGGCCTCTTGTGCTTCCTCTTTGGCTTCACCTTCGCCTTTGCTTCCCCTAGCATCGGGTTCAATCCACAAGCATTTCTTCAGCCCTCTCGGACATCTTACAGTGTTTCTACCCGCCCGTGAAACATAGGTTTTATTGTTTGAGCAAACTCAGCGTCTCTTCGAACCCGCTGAGGTTGCAGGGGAATGTGAAAGATACTTAGGATTCTCCTGATCGTTAGGTAGTTTAGTCTTATGTAAACCTTTGTATAATTAAAATTATTTCTGCTTCAAACTTGTAGTCATACCAAACTTATAATCCGTGTAACAATAAGTACACAGCCACACTTTGGCGGACAGGTAAATTTTATGATCCTCAAAGAAGATAATTTGTTGCCCAGAATGTACTACTGATGTCATGTAAGATCAGAAAATTTGTTATTGAATTCGTTGATTTCATTGACTAAAATTTTGTACAAAATAGAGAGAGTATACAGAACTGTCTACAACAGTAGGATATTCAAAGAAGTGTAATCTGAAATAATTTGATAACTAAAATCTCTCAAATGATATTTTGAATTTGGATATATAGGATATATTTTATTGATCAATATGATGGAGAGTATTTTACAAGGTCATTGGACCTCAAAAAGGTTTATGATTTATCAAGCTATATTACTAACAATCCAGGGCACCTTAATTTGGGGAAATGCCCACTTGGTTGTAAGTAAAATTGGGAACTTTGAATTCATGATACCAAATGTAACAACACTCTCAATAGAATAGCTAGCCTATAACAAGTCATAACCCATATGGGTTGTAAACCATTGAAAACCAGCAGCATGTTAAAAGCATCAAAATGCCACCAAATCATTGATAGAGGAGTGATTTCTTGTTGCTGAAAAAGCACTACATTATAACCAAAGTGCTGAAAAGTCTTAATATTTCACTCAATCCTCTTACAAATGTAGTATATTTCTATAAATGGTGATATGTGTACTGCAATATTTTACTATGAGGGTTTGCAACGTGACGTAGCGTCCTCGTTGGCTGTCTAGATAAGAGATAAAGTAGGAAGTAAGCCTAAACCCTAGACCTTATCTAGACTGCCAACTAGGCTGCCACGAGGACAGCCACATCAGGACATATAAACTCAACAGTAAAATATGATAGTACTGAAATCATTTTTTATTTCTATTCCACCTAAATAAAAGAGAGTTTTTGAGTTTACGCAAAGTTTTGCTATTGTAGGTTAAGTGCTTTGTTAGGATCAAGTGCTAAATTTCGAGGAAAAAGATGTTTTAAAATGATTTTCCCAAAAACACCGGTACACAAAGAACATTACTTTTTTTGGAAATGGTACTTTTTTCTAGAAAAGGATTGATTTTTTTTATACTCCCCTTGTTTTCATAGCCTTTTACAATTATATTCTCTGCTACATAATGGCGTTTCTAGTCAAACTACATATTTGATTTTCGTAGTAGATTAACCCATGCATATAAGCATAATTTCTCCAAGAATTTGTTCATTTTCAAAAGAAGAGAAAACCAACTCTAGGGGATGCTATTGAGAGAAGCTTCTCCATAAATCAGACCTTTGCAAGAAAAGGAGAGGATAAATATTTTTCAGAAAAAATCCTTATACGAGAACAAAAAAAAGGACGTACACTTAATAAAAAAATGATTTCAGTACAGCCATACTTTATTGTGAGTGTTTACATCATGATGTGGCTGTCTTTCTGGCAGTCTATGGTATGAGAATCAAACCTCAATACACCCACAATACCCCCACAAAAATTAGCGAAGCAGAATACCCAAAACGACGCCGAACCTAAGAAGCGCAAAAATGGTTGTATGGGATGCCATATCACTCCCCTTCCCTAAAAGAACACACCTCAAGGACCCCACTTCATACCAACCAGCAAGTTTATTACAGATAGATACAGATCTACCTATATATTTTCCTAGCCCTGCTCTCACTAGCCATGGAAATACTGAAGAACATAGGATCCAATATGTGGGTAATACATGGCTCCATCAAACATTCAATGGAACAATCGAATCTACACTAAGTTATACTAAAGGAAAATAGCCCTACATCACGGAGGAAGACGATGTACAGTATTTGGGCCACATCAGGAAACCAAAGTCAAAACGTTCATAGCCCCGAAAGAGGGAAATTAAAAGCTGTCAAACTTCTGCGCGCATGCGACATGTAAGATCAACGCCGTAGAAAAAATGAAATACTTGGTAAACTAAACCGAGAGTACGATAACGGGCAAATTGACCAGCAATCTATACACGAGATTGCTGCCAGGTAAGTACCTTCACCTCAATCTCCTATGGAATTGTTCCTGCATTAATTTGGCTTTGGATTATATATGTTGTTGAATCCTCCTCGAGCTCTTCAATACACCGTCATACTGAACATCATACCTAAGCTCTTGCACCAAGAATTTCACCCAGTCCCAACATCGTAAAAAAAATCACACATCCTACCTAAACACCTTTCTGCATCAAAGGCCTCTCCCAAAATGCCCCAAAATTTAAACCAAAATAGATGTCCGATGGAAATACACTCGAGCAAGTTTCCACGAGTATCTCTATAATACAGAGAGCAAGTTTCCACGAGTATCATATTCAGCTTGGGTTATCACGTTTACATTAACACTCACCAACTCACCCTCTTAAATCACCAATCACAAACTCTCCCAAACCACTACAACATTTCCTTTTCTCAATCCACTTCCCTCTCCATATTTGGCCAGATAGAACACCTTTATAACCTCACTCTTGAACTCGATGGATCCCATCCCTCACCTGCAAACCAAATCCAGCCGGAAATAGCAAACCTTGCCCTGGACTCATCAGTCGGGAACAATACAGTGTGTGAAGTCAAAGAAATCCAGGTCTCCAAACAACCAGAACTGCTCCAATACATGACATTGAAGGAAACGAGATCATCAGAGATGGTTGTTGTCCAGCTGAATGATATCACAGAAACCCAAGATAGGGTTAATTTGTCAAGAGAATTCCTGGAATGGGGAGTCGCCCAAATGACAAACTCATCGAACGCAATGTTTGTGGGAAGGATCCCCGCCTCCCCATGGGCTATCGCGCATACCTTAAAAGATCTACTGCAAAAACCCCAACAAGACGAGCCAAGCATCTCAGTGTATCCTCCTAATAGAGGATACTTCTCCTTTGTCCTACCACACATCGAATTGTGCGATGAAATACTATGGATGTGCCTTGTTCGCATCAAGGAGTCTTACCTACACCTGTTTAGGTGGCCTCTTCAGTTTCACATTGACACTTACCTTTTTACCCAAGCCCCCTTGAGGTGCGTTTGATGAAGCTTCCCTTGACCTTCATATATGAAGAGGCTCTCACCCTAGAAGTCAATCCACTGGGACAATACATCTGTATGGATAATGAAACTGAGGCTAACCCTTGTGGGTCCTTGTAAATTTGGAAAATGAAGACCGTAAAGGGACAACGATTGCCACCCTGGGTGGAAGTTTCACCTTCCTTAAGTTGTTGAAGGTCGCCCCAAAATCTGCATCATATGCAGACGATGGGGACACACCATAGGAGAATGTAGGGGTTGACCCCATGGAGTAATGACAGGAATCAGTGGACCAAACCCGCCCAGGGATCCAAATGGCCCAGGAAAGGCTGGGGAATCGAGAAATGTTCAACCCTGTCACGAAGATAGAACCGTGCGCTCCACTTCATCCAATTCAACTCCAAATAGGAAGAACAGACCCCCATTCCGTCAGAGTCCACATGTCCAGGAGGTGGCCCCCCTAAATGATGATCTCAATCTGCCTTACATCATGGCCCCTCCAAATTCCCCAGAATCAGGGATTTGATTGTATACACATCCTCTTCTGAATTGTCACCTAATTCCCCACTCATCCTCCTGATAAATGTCTGCCCTCCTCCATCGAAAAATCAATCTCATCCCCTATTAAGCACCAGGAGCTGTCTATTGCCCTAAAAAAATCAGTAGGCCTCTCTTCCCTATGAAGGGAAAATCACGAACAACAGCAACTCTCATCAAAGCATAGCCGACTCGGGAGGATTTCAAGAACTCGAGGTCAAGTAAAAATCACAAAATTCTAGCTATGGGTAAGGCTGAAAAGAGGAAGAAGCATCTGACTAGGGAAGGAAAAGCCTCCAAACTACCAAGAGTGGCAAAAAAGACATCACAGTCTCCACCTGAGTCGCTAGGAAAGAGTTCAGCAACCCCCTATTATTTTATTATGACATTTGCTCTTATTGTGGAACATCAAAGGGGCACACAATCCCTCATCAAAACATGTTATTTCTGTTGTACTGCAAAATCATAACCCGGATATAATTTTCTTATCGGAAACCAAGACAAAAATGTCTGAATCATTTCCAACCTTTTTATGTTTAACAAATACCTATTCCTCATTCCACACAGTGCCGTCACAAGGGCTAAGTAGGGCTTGTTGGAAGCCACAAATAAAAATTGACATAATACATGCTTCCCCTGACATTATCCAAGCAAGGGTGCAGCCTAGCTCAGGAAAATGTATGTTTGCTTCCTTTGTCTATCTCCCCCTGAAACCACATAGGTGGTCTGTGGCAAGGACTCCAACACCCCACGGGAGAACCGGTTCTGCTTGTAGGAGATTTCAATGCTACATTGGACCATACTGAAAAATATTCTGTTATAGGTAGCCCATACAAACCAAACAGATGTTTTAAAGACTTTGTAGGAAATGGGGGTTGGAACGATATCGGTATCACAATTCAAAAAATTACATGGTCAAATGGGAGACCTGCTTAGAAACTGGCTATGGCTAGATTGGATAGAGCCCTAGTGAAACATTCTTGATTAAGAAACTGGTAAAAAACAAATCTCCTTTCTCACCCTAGGATAAGATCTGATCATTAACCTATCCTTGTATCCACATTGCCGATTAGAAAAGACATTGGTAGACCTTTCAGGTACCAAGCCATATAGAGGGAAGGCATATGGTATGAACAGGTTGTAGAAGAGGCTTGGAAGAATCCTCATGTCTCCACACCCCATACTGGAATTCCTGCCAGTGGGATTAGAAAAAATAGCACAAGACCTAATGAAGTGGAACCGCAGCTCTTTTGGTAGTTTCCATATTGGGATTAGGTGTACAACAAAGAAACAAGATATAGTCTAAAATGAGTTACAGAAACAGCCAAATAACCAGTCTCTAATACAAGATGAAAAAACACTCCAACATGAGCTAATGAGACTGACTAGGGCAAAACACATGCATATTTTTCAACAGGCTATGCAAAGTTATTTCGAGGATGGGGATGAAAACTTCAGATTCTTCCACTCTATAAGAAATAGAGCTCAGAGATATAAAATTCAAAAAAGAGAGACCCAAGATGGGAGAACCCAAGATGGTATAGAGGGTATAAAATCAGAAGCTACATCTTTATTCTCTTGCATATATTCTCAATCCTCAAACCCAAATTCATCACCTTTCAAACCAAGATAAACACTCACCAAAGTGGACAGAGCAATCTTGTCACTTCCTATCAAAATGAGGGAAGTAAGAGCTGCCTTATTCTCTATGGGATCATATAAGTCCCCTGGCTCGGATGGATTCCAACCCCAACCTTCTTTAAACACCATTGGTCACTCATAAAGGATGACCTGCATAAAAATATCCAAACAATTTTCCAAATAGGGGAGATGGACAAAAGACTAAATAAAACCTTCATTGTGTTGATCCCCAAAATCGAGTAGCCAAAAACATTTGGGGACTACAGATCAATTAGTCTTTGTAATGTAGTGTACAGAATTTTAACAAAGATCTTGGAAACTAGATTAACAAAGATCCTACCTAGGCTGGTCTCCACCTCCCAAGTTGCATTTATAAAGGGTCGTCAAATAGCTGACCACATCCTCTTAGCCCATGACATCCTCAAGACTTTTCAATTGCAAAGGAAAAAGATCTCATACTTTGGGGAAAATATAGCCCTAAGAAAAACTTTTTATACAATGTCTTGGTCATTCATTAGTCACACACTTAAGTCCTTTGAATTTCCTTTACAATGGCAAAACCATATAGCATCTGGCCTAGGTACAGCCACATACCTGATCCTAATAAATGGATGCCCCACTGATTTGGTTACTCCAAAATGCACGCTCAGGCAAGGGGACCCTATCTCTCCCACACTATTCATCCTAGCAAGTGAATTAATCTCTGCAAATATTGTTGAGAACATACACCAGGGCAACATCATCCCATGGAAACCAGTGGAAACACATCACCCCATATGTAAACTACACTATGCAAACAATACTCTCCTAGTGAGTGAGGCAACATCCCACTCAACCCTGACCATGAAAAAGATACAAGATGAATATGCAATCTTCTCGGGAAAACACATTAACCCCAACAAGTCCTCACTCTTCTTCTCGAAGGCTGTAAAACAGGATGTAAAAGAGCATATCACTAGGATTCTACCCTTTCAGCATACACAATCTCTAGGAACTTATCTGGGCATTAACATACCCTAGTCAAAAGTCACAACTGAAAATTATGACCCCCTGATCAGAAACAATCCAGAAAAGACTGAATACCCGGATGAAAAAATCATTATCTTTAGCAGGAAGGGTCACACTGATGAAATCAGTCCTAACCAGCATCCCTGTCTACCTTCTCACCTATTTTAACCTCCCCATAAAAGTTATTGACAAGATGGAATCTATGCTTAGAGAGTTCCTATGGTCTTACAAAGAAAATAGGAAAATCCATTTAGTTAAGTGGCAGCATGTCTGTGAATCCCATACGAATGGACTTGGGATTAGAAATCTACGGAGTCTAAGGGAGGCCTTCATAATTAAGTTACTTTGGAAAATATACTCTAATTCTGACTCCCTTTGGGCAGCATACATGAGAAACAAATACGATAGCTCCCTCAATTGTTTGAAAATAAATTTCCAAGCATTTAACTACCTTCATATAGAACACCAGACATTAGTTAGGAGATGGATCAAATAATTCAATTTGTCTAGATAAATGGATTGAAGGATTGGAAGAACCACTGATTAATAACTACAGAAACCTATCAGGTCCGCCAGATCTTAAACAAAAAGTACAGTCCCTCACTTAGTGAACAAGGTTGGAATAAAAATCGTGTCAAGGAGCTCTGGCCCCCTGACGTAGCTCCAGCTATCCTAGAAACCCCTATAGAACCCACCTCTGCTGACACTCCCATCTGGACATCCTCTGTTGATGGTGTGTTCTCTCTAAAAAATGCTTATCTCCTAACACCCAAGTTGCACAAAGAAAGGTTCAAGCAAAATGTCATAGGCCCCAATGACAATCTTTGGAATCATATTTAAAACACAAAAACTACCCCAAAGCAGAAAATATTTGTATGGTTGATCATGAAAGACAGATTGCCTACCTTGGACCACCTCCACATGAGAGGAATGCAAATAAATACTACCTGCCCTGTATGTTTGACGGCACAGGAAGATCCCGCTCACGTGCTAATGAAATGTAGCTTCGCAAAAGCTGTTTGGAACCTCGTGAATGAACACACTACTATTGCACCAACTGATGGAACACTCAGGTGTTTAATAGTCAAACCTATACTTCGCAGCCAACTAAACACCTACCTAGAACCCACGTCTTTGTAGTCTGCACATTATGGGAGATTTGGTGGGTGAGAAACAGAACTCTGGTTGAAAGAAAAGCATGTTCCCCACAATATTGTGCAAACAAAATCATTGGCTAGCCAAACACCGATCCCTGCCCACACCAAAGCAAAAGCAAATAGACAATGTATATGCTGGTTACCCCCCCCCCCATGCACCTCAAAGCAAACTTTGATGGGATGTCGATGTTAAATTCAAATATAGCTGGAAGTAGTGTTGCATTAAGGACTCTCTAGGCTCTCCTATTCTGCAGATCTCTTACCCTTTGCACAGACGAACAATTAACGAAGCTGAAATAATTGCTTTATTCCTAGCCCTTCTTGCTATTAAACCATTTTATCCTAATAGAATTGTTGTATTAGAAGGGGATTCACAGCTTGTTATCCAGTTGTTGCAAGGGTAGAAGCAGGGACATTGGAGACTAACACGATGGGCCAAGGAATGCAAGGCTCTGCTGAATGGGTTGCTGCAAGTCAGGTTGCAGCATCAATTCAGGGAAAGTAATGTTGTTGCAGATGCTCTAGCAAAACATGGATTCTTTTTGGTTGGAAATGGAGATAGGTGAATACATGTGTGGATGTACGGGATACCTACCTTTTTGAAAGAACACTTTGCAAATGACTGTCTAAGGGCGTTTTAAGCCCTCCTTTAAGTATACTGGATGACTGTAATAGGCTAAATTCGCCAAATGATATTCTCTTGCTCCCAAACCTTGACTTAGTAATATAAGTATCTACATGTTTTCAGATAAAAAAATGGATGAGACATATCAAAAGAAAAATATTTTTTACCATGATCTCTGCGGGTTCAAATTCATGGCTCTGAAAAATTTGCATCGATTCCATTTTGACATTGTATGAAAAAGAAAAACAGAGAGGAATTTGGAATTACAAAGCCCTCTCACTATCTTTACAAGCTAACATTCCAATGAAACTACATTCTACAAGAGTAACTATCCTAAAAGAAACATTTTAATTAACTCAATATCTTATAATGATGTTAGTAATTGTTAACAAGTAACTGACACTCCACCAATTTAATAGTCGAGGAAATCTTTCTCTATGGCGATTTAACTTACGAAATGTTACAGAGCAACCTCCAATGTTTTAAAACTGAACTGCTCATCGAACTAGCTAGATATCTGATTTTGGTTGAACCAGTTCAATCGGGTTGAACCGGGTTAGTGAGGGGTGAATTCCTATGGATATTGAAAGGTGAATGCCTACGGATATTGGGGGGTGAATACCTATGGATATTGAGGGGTGAATACCTATGGTTTGGTTTAAGAGCATAACCGATTTTGCTAGAAATCGTGTGACCTGTCGAGTTGGCCTTGTCTAATCGCAAATCAGTCCAGTCGGACCCGGTTTTGATTACTGAAAAACACATAAAAAGGGAAAAGTGATGCAAAATTTTTTATTAGGAGCAGGATTTTAAAACTCATAACACTCAAAAGACCTTATCCTGAGGAGAAGAAGCCTAACCAGGGCATTTTTAAGCCTTCTTGTAATTTATTTTGAATCATAGTTAAAAATACACTAACTTTCCACGATAAAATCTACTACATATTGGTTCAACCCAGTCTAGTCGAATTCGACCAAAACCGGACTTACTGCCGGATGGTCGGCCTGGTTTTCAAAACATTGGGTGAAATAATTTTAAATTAGCACAAGATTTATGAAACCACATGAAAGTTTTTGAACCTTTAATTAGTGACTAATTGTAAGAAATCAGGCCATCGAAATCTTTGGACAAATAATTACTCCAAGTTTTGTCTTCTCATTCAAGTAAAAACTGGAATATATATGCAAGCTTTCATCAATACCCGGTGAATTACTCCAGCCTCATGTTTATTACACAGTGAATTGTTCCACATCATGACCACATCTGACAGAGAGATCATAACATGTTCGACGAATGGGCTGTTGTTGCAGACTGCGGGCATGCAGGAGCGTGGCCCCATGCATCTGCACTGATACAAGGTAGGCTGCTGTTGTACTACCGAATTGAACCCAGCTTCAGATGCCCAAAGGTTAAAGAGAACAAAAAGGAAAGAGAGAAGGAGAAGCAGCCAAAGGACATGAGTGATAAGTAAGGTAGAATGATGGTAGGGTGTGGCAGTACTCTTCAAATATATGCTTCCCGAAACCCAACCAAGTAAAGAGGGTCGGAAACTGTCTCTGCCAAGGGGGAAGCCAGCCATATATGTTGTTGCAGTAATAACAAGTCTGATCATCGAACAAGTTGAACAAGAAGAAGCAAACCCAGAAATAACGTTTTTCTTTGAGTGAGGAAAAAGAAGTCCAGCAGATTAATGATGCCATCTCAGTAGTCTCTAGTCCATGATTTATCAAAAACCTTTACGTTTTTCTGGCTTGTGAGAGAAAATTTCCCGTTTCAGTAGATCGGTCCATCTCACAGATACTCGCCTCACTGGAAATGGAGCCTTGTAAGATAAATTCTGGGGTCCCCTTCCTCTCAAGAGATATATTCAGAGACAAACTATTCATCTCCCGCTTAGATTGCAGTAGTACTGGTCCACTGGATGATCATGTCAAAGCCTGAGCTCTCTCTCTCTCCTTGCATTCTTTCATTCTTTAATACAGTGTGAACTGCAATAAAGATGATGTGCTTGATCTGGTGAGCCATTGCAGCCTCATTGACCAAAATTTTGTTGAGGCCCCATAATACTTGAAAGCGGAGGCAAGGAAGCTGTCCTCCCAACATGCACTCTGCCCCATTAATATCCTTTATTGTTTGTCTCTTTAAATTCAATTCATCCCAAAACCTTTTCTTCGTTCAAATACGTACACCACATGCCATGAATGCAGCTAGCCATACATACAAGCTTAATATACAATGAACAAATCCCTTCTCAAGCTTCTTTCCATTTAAATACGTACTTTCAATTACCGCACTAATTTACCATTAATATCGTTTTCATTTTTTCAGTACTATAACTTACTATTACTGTATATAATTGTTGTAACAATTATTATAACTTAATTAATATTATCAATTCAGAAGTGGGTGAGAGCTTCTTCTAGCTAGTATGTCTTTACAAACAATATTAGAGCTATTAATTGTTCTATTTCCTTACAAACTATATTTTCTCTCTCATGTTATAGTACCCCATATGTTAAGTCCAAACAGCTTAAAAATCCTTTAGCAGCACACTCTGTCTGCTTCTCTGAGTTTGCTCAATTAATACAGAGACCGCTGAGGTAAATTAATGGGAGAACCAGACTACAAAGGGTGAAGTACTTAAGGGGACCACACAAATTTGATGTGTGTGAGTGTGTACGACCTCATGAATGCTTGAATGATCAGATATAATTAATAATCCCAATAAAACGTAAAATGGAACCGATCATATATAAAATAATTAAAACTGGGGATACTGTTTCAGGCCGAGATATGGGGCATTTGTGGTCCACTATATACTTGAATTAGAAGAAGGTGATAGTATACCATGAGTGAGACCTCGTGAATAGATATATATATATATATGAGGTGGTCCACTTAATTCCAACAATGTATTTTCTTCTGCCCAGGTCCCACCATTTTTTTTTTTTTTTTGGTACAAATGAAACTGATCAAAGCTACAGGACCACCCAAACTGGATTTTCGTTGAAGGTTTAAGATCTTATTTCAAAGACAAAATGCTGCGTCCAAAATTGAGCTAGCTTGGAAATTTATAAGTTCAAATTACGTTGCTTTGAACCTTCCTTCTGCTGCATGGTTCGAAAGCTAAGGACTTGCCATGCCTGCATCCATGGTCTTCATGCATGAGTTCCTACAACATAGTGCACTGAGAAAATAAATGAAGAGTACATTGTACCAATTAGGTGTTCATTTTTCAAGTACTAGATAGCTAGCTCATTTCACCTGCATGGGCGAACAAGGAGAGAGAATCGAAAATGTTCCATTACTTTATCAGAGGAAACTAATTATTAGGATCTTTTCTCAATTTGTTATGATCCTGTTAAAGTAGCTTATTGGTATACCGCTTGGTACGTCATACTTACATTCCCGATTGAATCTAAAGTTGCATTGTTGATGCACATTGTTCCTCAGTAGAAAGAGACCCTCTTAAAACACTGATCTAATTTCAACAAAATAGTACTGATTTCCTAACAAAAGATTGGTGTATATATAACACTGTTTTCCCTTAAATTAAACTTTCTTCACCTTTAAATGCATTGTTTTTTTGGTTCAACATTGCTTGTTCCTTTTGTTCCTTTTTCTGTCAAGTCTCATACTTCCAATAATCCTTTCAGCAGCAAAAAAAAAATAAAAGAAAAACAAAAGAAAAAAAAAAAAAATTAAAACACATTATTTCAAAACTCTTCTCATATACTTCATGTGAATTCCATTTAATGACAATACGAAGCACATGAAACATTAAATGTTAAATGTTAAGAGTTGGAAGAGGCAATGAATATTAATTGAATTGTGGAGGGGAGGCAACGGCATTCATGACCCAGTTTCTAGATCACTCCGAAACTGATCATCTTATCTCTGCAACCCATATTGATACAGCGATAAATTCGGAGCAGGGACAGAGGCCAAAAATCATAAAACAAACCCAGCAGTATCATGCACGGAAATTCATAATCTGATGTCACCTGCTCATACTTCTCCCTTCATATAATTATAAGCTCAACGATTTTCTCTTCTTGTTGAATTCGTATGGGATCGATCGATGAGAGAGCTTCCTAACTGAATCCGGTACAAAATCTCTTCCCTCATTTATGTCTTAGAGTACTCGTCGTCGTCCCCAACGAACAACTTTCCAAATTCCAAGGAAAATTTGTTCCGTGTTTTTTTTTCCATTATTCATGCTCTGTAAATGGGTCGTCATCTTTCAGAATGTTTGCATAGTGAATTTGTCGTGTAGACTCATGAGTAGTAAATATTAAACACTTGACTTGTTAATATAAAAGAAAACAGCTGTAGATACATTTTCCAGAACAGTGACAGCCCAAATTTTATCAGTGAAAATGGCTTATCACTTTCTCTATCTGAATTCTGATCTCATCCAAATCCTCATACACGTTTATGGCCTCTTTTCCACCACGCATTTCAATAAAAAACCAATTTTCAATTCCTTTTAATCTCTCTCTTTCATCAGCAGCTTCCTCATCCCATCAAGATAACAAAACTGAAAATCCCAACATGGGATTTATAACTTTATACAGTTTAATGTAAGTCATTTATTGATCTGGCGCTTACAATTGTTGCAGTTTAATTAATATTTTCAGTATACTACACGGTACTGCGCAATCTAACTGATCAAAAGGAAACATGTATTCACGATTTATTGCACTAATAATTAATAATCACTGGAGCTTGAAAAAGCTATTAATCATGCATGTCTAGAATCTATCCATATATATTCTTCGTTTTACCAAAAGATGGGTGATGGGTCTCGGATGAGAACCAATAGATACTTGGGAGAATGCAAAAAAAAATGTCCAAATCGTGGGTGGGAGAAAGGGAATTATGAGATAAAAAAAGAAGATAAGAAAAATAAAGAGAGATTGAAAGAACCCGGGTGAGGAATAAAGCTAGCTAGGGACGGGATAGATAAGAATAAAGTGAGACAGAAAGAGCGAACAAAAGAAACTTGGCATGCTGGATATTCTTTGGGATGCATTAACCAATCTGTACATATTCATTGTTACCCAGTACCAGATATCGTGGAAAAAGCAAAAAAGAAAGAAAATGAACCAATTAATGACTCGGGTTTGTTAGTGAGATCGTAGTCTTGTAGGCAAAATGAACCATTTCAAAGTCGGAATGATGGTGATTCCGAAAGAGGATAAAAAAGGGGGTTTCCAGGATTGAAAATTCCATGGATGGAGTCCAATGAATCATGATAATTAGGCAAAGAAGGGGAGAGAGAGAGAGAGAGAGAGAGAGAGAGAGAGAGAGAGAGAGAGAGAGAGAGAGAGTGTGTGTGCATGAAAGATGATAAATGACTGGACATGTAAGTTAGTAGCCATGGCAGGCGCACTCACCAAAACCAGTGACCAGGAAACACATATACATGCAAAGCATTAGAATTAGAAGAGAGAGGGAGGGACCCAAATGGAGGGAATATATGCAGTCCGTGGGTGTTATCTACATCGTGCATGGTGTGTAATAACCCACCAAAACAACATTTATCATCATTTGCCTGTTGAAGTTCCCCTGTAAGACAAAGTGCTAATGTTTATTCATTAATTCATGCATATACACATACATATAATGTGTATTCTCTCCTGCATTAACTACGAGAGTTTTCAGAAATATGAAAAAAATAAAAAAAAACGGGTTCTATTTCTGATGACTTGTCAAGTTGTGAGGCCTGAGACTCCCCCCACCTACCCCTCCTCATACGAAGGACAAGCAGCCCTTAAATTTCAAATGGAACTAATTAAAAAGGGTCACTGTCACTGGGGCCTTTTTACTACCAGGGTTGGGTTTGGTCTCAGAAATGGAAGGAGACTGCACCCACAGGAGGGGAAAGGAAGGTCATGGGGCTTCCCACATTATTACCATTTACCATATGGTAATTGCAAGTGGGAGTTCAGTTTGGACAATTCAATGTTGCTCGATCCTCCCTCCTCCCTCCTCCCTCCTTCCCCTTCATTTTCCCAGTTTCAATGTTATCTTCTTAGGATCAGATGATGATAGCCCTGGATTTGGACTGATCTCTCATCTCTGCCATCTAGAAACCCACAACTGCCCTCCCTTTGAATTGTTAGATATTTTTAAGATCATTTAGACAAAAAAAAAGCGGTTTGTTTGTTATCTTGAATAGTGGATTTGTGGAGTCTGTACTACGAATATATATATATACAGTTCATTAATTTGTCAAAGCACCCATGATTAAAAGATCTAATATGTGATGTAAATTGAAGATTAAACAGTACTAGCTTAAGAAGCAAGATTTTTCTGTTAGAATAATTAACTATAATTATGAAGTTTTTCTTTTTGTTGTATTTGTTGTGTTAGTGTTTGTAACTGGTAACTGGTAACTGGTAACTGGTAATGTGTAAAGATCAGTAAAAAAGAGGAATTTCATTTGGGTCCGCTGCTTTATTTTTAAATTGTAACAGTGGGGTCGTTCTTCTTCTTCTTCTTCTCTCTCTTCTTCCTCTCTGACACTGCTCCCTTTGTGGCGTAAGCTTGATGCCTGATAGTGCAAGCAAAGCAAGAACCCCACTTTTTCAAAAACAAAAAAATAATTGTTTTATCAGTCTCTAAAAACTCTGCGGCCTCCTCTTTGTCTGTAAAAAATCTGCTTTTCTTTTCTCCCTCCAATGCCTTGCTCTTTTCACTACTACTTGTATAAGCGCTTGTTTAGCGCTTCAATAGCCACACCAAAGCAATAAATCTTCTTTCTTCTTCGTTTTGTCCTCCCTACTACTACCACTTCTTCTTCTCTCTCTCTCTCTCTCTCTCTCTCTCTCTCTCTCTCTCTCTCTCTTTGTTTTGAGTATCATCTCCCGTTTTGTCTGTCTCTCATTATTTGGTATTCTCTCTACGATAGAAGGTTTCTGGTGTTTATCTGAGGGGGCTAGCTGCTCCTGGTTAGTTTATTCCCAGAGCAATTACAAGTATGGATAAGGGGTGTATCTGATCTTTCTTACTAATTTCTTCCTCACTTCTCGTTTTTATTTCTGTTTTCGAGAAGTGAAGAGGTGCATTGGGCTTTTTAGTACTCGTCTCTCTTCTTACCTGCCTGCACTCGACATTGTTGTGTTACTCAAAACGACAGGGCCAGTTATCTGTTTCTGGTAAATATTTGCCTCTTCTTTTCTTCAAAGCAATGACCGGGGCCCTGTGATTCGCCTCCTCTGGACAGTCCAAGCGCCTTTCTTGTTTTACTGTTCCTTTTCTTAGTTTGCAGTGTTCTATAGGGAAGACTTCCAACATTTTCCCTCATTATTCTTTTTCTTCTCCGCTGGGTTCTTCTTCTCTTCTTCTTCTTCTTCTTCCTGATTTTGATTTTCTGTTTCTCCACTCCCAAGGAGTATTAAAAAGGAAAAGGTTGGGGTTTTAAGAATGACTTTCGAAGAATGTCCGAAACAAAGTGACGTGTTTTAATTTCTTTCTTCCTTTCCTCCCTTTCTTTTAACTTCAAGGTCTAGTGATCTGACGAAACCAGGATTGGGTTTTCCGGCGCCCCGTTGATTGAAGCTGCTCTATCCCAAAGCAACCACCCTGCTGATGCATGGCTCCAATCACCTGGGTCGTCTTTGCTCTCCTTCTTGAATTGGGTTCCCCGGAAAGAAAGATCAGTCTGTAATCCGGGTTGGCCTGTTTTTCTTCTTGAACGAAGAAAAACCAAAAATTCAGCAGTAGTGATATATTCAAAGTACTCCATCCCCGGCCCAGTTCTACTACTGTTCCTTAATTCTACAGATCAGAGTACTGTTATTACAGTTGCTGCTGAAGGTGAGGAGGAGAGGAGAAAGTGGGGATCTGTATTTGTACTAACTGGGTTAATTGTTTTCTTCTCTTCTGGTGATAATATTCATGACCAGGTGGTAATAGTACTATCCGGTTTACTTCTTCCTCCTCCTGTGTCCTCTGTTGTTAGTACCGAAGAAGAGGCTCGATCGAGAGAAGAAGAAGAAAAAAAAATGGATATATCCAGTACTCACGAAGGCGATATCCCAATGCCCATAACAAGTAGCTACGGCCACGCCCGCATAATCCACGAACCCCCATCTCTCAACCACATCATGGCTTCCTCCGCCGCCGCAGCTCTGCCGCAGCAGCTGCCCTCCATTAACGGACCCATCTCTTCTTCCGGCCTGGATCAGGACCACCTCCCCAGCTACAACAAGAAGGCCGTGATCAGATACCGTGAATGCCTCAAGAACCACGCGGCCTCGATGGGGGCAATGCCACGGACGGGTGCGGAGAGTTCATGCCGAGTGGTGAAGAAGGCACTCTGGAGGCCCTCAAGTGCTCTGCCTGCAACTGCCACAGGAACTTCCACAGGAAAGAGATGGAAGGGGATCATCAGAGCTCTTCCTGCGACTGCTACGGCCATCTCAAGGGCAGGAAAGTGGTGGGTCAGAAGGGTGTCCTTATTGCAGCAGGGTCAGAGGCCTTTGGGTACCCGACTGGGGGGCTCTTGCCCAGGCCGCATCCGCAGATGATCATGTCTTACAATCTTGGGGGGTTGCCCTCGGAGTCGGATGAACAGGAGGGTGGTGGTGGGACCGTGGCGAGGCCCCCCATGGTGAAGAAGAGGTTCAGGACCAAGTTCACCCCGGAGCAGAAGGAGAAGATGTTGGGGTTTGCTGAGAAAGTTGGGTGGAGGATACAGAAGCAGGAGGAGTCTGTGGTGCAACAGTTCTGTCAGGAGATTGGTGTCAAGAGGAGAGTTCTCAAGGTCTGGATGCACAACAACAAGCATAACTTGGCCAAGAAGACTACTGCTACTTCTTCTACCTGATGATCACATTCTCTTACTCCTTCCACCCTTTAATTTCTTCTTCTTCTTCTTCTTCTTCTTCTTCTTCTTCTCTCTCTCTCTCTCTCTCTCTCTCTCTCTGGGTCTCCACAGATGATAATCTGATTATAATCTCTTTATGCTCTTCGCTTTTTTTTTACTTTCGTTTTTTCTATTTTTCCACCTCTTTTCGCTTTGTGGGTAGTGAGTACTTCCTGTTTGCATTTCATTACCCAGCTGATGTAGTATTATTCAGGTCATGATATAGCAGATCTGATATAGAGGGTGCAGTGCATGCTTGTACTTTAAAGTTTAATTCTCTGTAGAACAAATTGATTAAATACATGGGTTAGTTTCAGTTGGGATGATCATTTTCTCTAGTATATATCTCTTACATGCTTGAGCTCATGAAGGTAGCAGCTAGCAAGACAGCCAATTCCAAAGGTACTTCATTATAATTCTTTCCTGCATTAATTTCTCCATTATTTCTGGGCTTCATCTTCTTTCTTGAAAGCATCTCTGAGCCTGCAGCAAAAGCTCAGGCGCCTTTCACCAACGAACAGAATAGAAGTCTGAAATGAAGCCTAACACTTGGTTTGTACAGTATCTCTTCCTGTAGGCCGCATATATCTCTGGTAAGCTGGCCTTCGGGTTGGTTTCAAGACAAGCTTTCTCAAGGAAAAAAAGAAACTCGGATTTCCAGCTTGTTGATTTCTGAATAGCCAAATTAAAGTGCATGCTTTGAATCCCCAGAGATCTTACAATAACTGCAATCTGCTCATTTCGAGCAAGGGCCCTTCCCCTCTTCCTCTTCCTCTTCCAGCTGTTCTCTAGACTCCATTTTTAGCTCTTCCTTTCTTTTCTCAAAGCTCGGAAACATGGAGGTCACATACTTTCTCTCAATCTATTCGTTCCACCCGTCCAGAGGAATATAGTAAAAGAAGATGCAATGCAGATTCTTTATGCATCCAAGGTTCGCACATAATCACAAAAAGTGAGGCCAAATAATCCAACCTCAAACTGTTCCAAAAGTTGAAATATTATATGGAAAACGCAGCTGCATCTCCTCTTTTTGTTTCTTTTTCATATATCGACTTTTGGTCTGGGATCTGATTAGAGCCTTAATTAATCACAGATAGAGTTTAATATTGTTGCCATGATTTGTTGAACAGTTCCAACATTGATCACTAATCCTTTAAGTTAAAGTATGTACAATTAATATCTAAATATCTTCTTCAACACCCAACTCAAGTCTGCAATCATTATACATCTAAGGACTATTTTTTGTGTTCTGTCTTTTTTATTTTTTCCTACTGTTTCCATGGCAGTAGAGCCAGATGCTTCCGGCCAAAATGTTACAGTTGTATGTAATATATGCTCGTGGGTACAGCGTGCATAAAAAAGCTGTTAGCAATCATTTTCTTCTTCTCTGAAACTGAAAGAAAATCACATCGTGGGTTCTGGGCTTGATGTGGTTTTGCCGAAACCAGAAATTGTTTAATCCTCCTGGGCTAAGTGAGAGAAGAGAGGGTGAGATTCAAATTTGTCTTGCGCTACCTGGGTGGGGTTTCAGTGTACACTCCATGGAAGTGAAGTCCTCGACGCGCGGAGAGGAAAGGGAAGAACAAAATGAGTAAACCTTCCATCATGTCAAGAGATACATGAAGAGACAGACAGGGAAGGGATGATGGCGTTTTGTGCTTTCATTTATGGGTAAGATCTAATTCAGGTCCACCAAACCAGCATGATTTGTTTGCGTTAAACCCAGAAGGGGGATCTCATGGTACATAAATGCAAACAGTGGATTCACATGGAGCTTTCACAAATTTCTTTCTTCTTTCAAAAAGAAAACAAGGTTTTGGCATTATCACCTGTGGGATCCAAACCCTTCCCACATTCGGGAAAATGACTGGTTTCGCAGAGACAGACAGCAGGAGCAGAAGCGGCAGCGGCAGATGCAGATGCAGAAGAGATAAAATTTCATTTAATGGCGTCTCTGGGTTTTTAAAAACGCTGAATATATATGGCTCACATTTAAGACACCCCATGGACCCATAAAACGGCTAGTAGTAGAATCAAGAAGTGTGATTATAGATCCAAAAATTCATGTAATAACTTAGTTTATTTCGGATTATACTTTATTACCCAGCTTAGATTGAAGGTTATGACGTAACATAGTATTAAGATCAAATAAAGCATCAAGTTATGAACTCTAGTGCTACGTTGACAATGTTATGAACTAACATGGTACAAGACTATGATCTAATTTAGTAGTAATTAGGCCATGTTATCACATGACATTTGGAAATATAATATGTCAATTTCCCAAGCAAGAAATAGCACAAATCTCCATGAATCTATTCTCCCAGGAAATTCCACTGTTTTGATACTGAAAGTCGCCAATATTTCATTTGAATTTTAAATCAGTTCCCTCCCCCTCAACCTCTGCGTCTTCCTTTTTCACTTTGATCCCAAATAGGGCCATAGCCATGAACATCGAAATTTTTTTCTTCTCAACACCAAATAGGGCCATAGCCGTGAACATGCTCGCCGAAATTTTTTTCTTCTCAACAGTGCAGGGAATCATAGTTAATATTTGACTGTAAGGGGAGAGAGAGAGAGAGAGAGAGAGAGAGAGAGAGGAGAATGGTCCTTTCTTTTGGATAATGCATTGGGTTGCATGTGCTCAAAGGAAACCCTTGATGCAAATCTCAATTACGTGATCAAAATCTTAGTTTATGTGGAGCAAATCCCACACTTCCACTTACAAGTTCGAGATACAAAAAATAATTAGGAGGTAAGGTGGGAATATTATAGGCAAAACATAGGCACTAATTGATGTTTCCCGTCATATATTATAGTCTTTGTTAATCAATTCCTCTGATTCATAATAGTAAAGAAGCGGCTCAACTAGCTTCTAATGCTTGTTTATCATTCCTTGAGCTCACTGCCTCAGCCAGCTTACCTGGGCCAATCTTCTTCGCTTACAGTGGCAAAATCCACGGATTCAGAACTGAAAAGCGAAAACTGAGAGCCTGAGAGACTGAAACCCCCCCCGGCCTTTCATTTTTGTGGCGTAAATAGAATACAGGAGTACAGGCCAAGAAGATTTTCTAAATTGATAATAGAGAGGGGAGGGAGGGATGGTGTGAGGTGATGGGACGGATGATGAGGAAAAGAAAGAGTGGAAATAGTGCCCCATTGTCATTTCAAGGGAGGTCTCATCAACAGTCTCTTCCCCATCGCAAGGGAAGGTCACTGGGCTCTGCTGATCACTGCTGATCACTGCTAGGTCTCTGGTCTCTCTGCACACTGGGTCACTGGTCGCTGTCCCTCTCTGGGGAGGACAATACTTTTTCTTCTTTAAGTATGGAGTCCCTGTCTGTGTATAAATATATATAAAACTTTGACGAGTCCAAGGATAGAGAGAAGCCAAGGAACAGGGTCTGTGAGCCTCTCTGCTTCTTGCTCAGTATCGGTAGTGCCATCTCACTCTTCTCTGGTTCACTACTCATCTTATCCTGTTCTGTTCCAGGTGATGGGACTCCCCCGTGGAACATCAACTGGGTCACAATGACGACTGAGGAGGTGGTTTAAAAATTCTAAATTCAGACGGTGGTGGGAGTCGGGAGGAAATGGAGATGACAGATGAGGGAAGAATGAGAGAATAGCGCGACGAAATCAGGCGCATTGTTGATTTCAAAGACGAGCTGAAACGAGGCCAGGTCGAGTCAAAGATCAAAGGGTCGTCCTCAAACTTCATTTCATTCAAGGACTCACCCTCTTAGAGCCAGAGGAAAATTTTATAATTTTTTATAGAACGACGAAATACTGCTGGATAAAAATAAGGAATACTTATCTAATAAACATATCTTTATGATATTCAAAACTTTGTAAACCTTAGGTAAATTGTAAGCAATTATACATTAAATTGCATTAATGTGTTTGTCCATTATAATGTGGGATTCACTGATCATTGCAAATTGGTAACTCAGATTTTAATCTTAAAATACTTTACACAACCACTTATTAATTTTACTAAAAATTTTTATCGGAAAATAAAGCTAATTTAGTAAGGTAACTTCAGAATAAAATTTTCGACCTTCAAAACTGAAATGTGTTTAGTCCAGTATCAGAACATGTTCAACTACATATCTGAGATTATAAGATAAAAGACACGTATCCCGTAAACAACCTACATGAAATTTTCTTGTAGATAACAAGGATGACAATGCATATTCAACCTTCTTTCAAACATTATCGCCCAACTGTAATTGTACAGATTCGTGTTTTCTATAAAAAATCCATCAAACAATTTATAAAAAATTGTATTTCAATTCTCTGTTCACAAGTTTTGGGTATGACAATGGTTTCATGGAATTCTGTTGACACAATCCAATTCGTTTAATGACTTTATTTCATTTCCTATAAGCACCTTTTTTCGCTTTTCCAGTTTCATTTCCTGCCGCTTCTTTCTGCTGTGACAATGCCATGAAACAACTCCACCCTCCTTAACAAATCCAGGTGTTACTAAATCTGCTGCCTACATGTACTCAAGGAGCTTCATATATGCTCCTGACATCAGGAAAAATCTAGGCTGTGAAGGTTTCAAGTTGTAAAGCTAAGACTGCAACGAATTTCGAAGCCAAAACTTTCAATCAACTACAATTACAACTCAAGTGGAACCAAAAACATGCTTACGTTTCCTGTACAACAGAATTGTAGGAAATGACAACCCTACTATATATTAAACTTGATACAAGTATGTACTTACAGCTTGTATAAAACAGTTTATATTTCCCCAGCAGTGGAGACAATCATGCGCGGCAGTACTTTTGCTTGTCTTGTCCCGATTCAACGAGTATGAATTGGATACTATCCCAGCCAGGTCCTAGTCTACCTTCATGCAGAGTCTGGCCCTCCCGGGATTAAGAAGAGACTCTGACATAACCCAACCCTGCCAAAATTTATACGGGAAACATGGAATTAAAGTTGTTTCAATATACAGAAAACTCATAAATTGCGAGATAAGCGCTAGTTGTTTCGATAAACAGGTGACTCACATATAGCAAGATCATCCATGAGTACTCAAGTAAATTTTCTTTCCTACAGGGTGCTTGCATGGCTTAAGATATTTTTTTTTCAATCTGTTTGTTAATATCTTCATGATAAGAGCGCCAATAACGGTTGGGACAAAAGACTCTTGCACTATTGCCTCTCTTCACCAATTCATGGAGGAGGGAGAGTGTAAAGTACATGATTCACATGTGAAAGGATAAAATAATCCAATAATTTTAGATATAAAACAGAAGAAGAAATTAAAAAGGAAAGTGTTTGGAAAATAGTTTATTTATGAAAGTCATAAACTGTTCATTGTTAATAGTTTCTAGTTCAACTAATATCAGGAATTCGTCTCTAATTAGGGCTTTAAGTTATTAAGTCACAATTCAATTGTAAGAGAGTCCAATCCAAACAAAATTCTAACAAAATGTTAAATAGACAGACATGCTGTAAATTTCAAATAGAATAATGGTATGAGTACCGAGGCTGTACTCCGCTGGGGTACAGCCTCCCTCACTGTAGCAATGGGTATTAAAATATTTCCATTGTGGGTCCCACTGCTACAGTGAGGGGAGGCTGTACCCCAGTGGAGTACAGCCTCGGTACTCATAGCATTACTCTTTCAAATATTGTGAAGGTTAGTAGAGGTTTTTCTTTTTTTGCTTTCCGGTTGTTAGAATACTATTATTTCTCCTTGTTTTTTTTCTGAGAACAGTTTCCTAGTGGATTGTTTCTCTTTGCTTTTTGCTGAAAATAGCTGCTTCTCAGTGGATTGTTTCTTAGTGTCTTATTGGTAGCAGGAGCATCTCGTGCTAGTGGTTTCCTAGTGCAACTTACAAAACAAACACCTGAAAATTCAAGTTCAGCTTTAATCTAGGAAGTTCTCAGATTTGAGACAATAAAGATAGGGCTGCAGTCACTCATATTCCAGTCTTGTTCCTCGACAATGTTTCAGCCTACCCTCTTACAGCTAGAAGAGGACTAGCCCTGCTTTTTTTTTTTTTTTTGAAGAGATTGATTCCATTACATGTAGGATTAAAACAGTGGCTACAATAGCCTAATACTTCGTACTCCGGGAGACTCGAACTCAAGACCTCCCGCAACACAACCCTCGGTGTTACCACTGAGCTATGCTCAGCTTCACAGCCCTGCCTTCACTATCACTAGTAGGACAGACAGCTGCCTCATTTATTGCTGACAAACTGCACTGAGAGAGAGAACCCCAGACCTCCTGTCACCACTGACATTAGCGGCAATTTTACATGTTAAAATTTTTTAGCCTGTTGCCAATAGTGCCGCTAGCAGATAATTACATGCTTCTTCTGTAAAGGTGAGGGAGAACCTAGGTGATAATTCCCAAGATCATTTCCTTTACTAAATAATAACTATGACACAATTTCTCAAGAAAATAATGATGACAACACTTAGAGCAGTGTTTATCCAACAAAGCTCTTATTGTACGCTTAAGGAGCAGTCTATCATATCATTGAAGACAAGCTGGTATGGTTGAAGGCCCATGCAAAAACCAAGAAATACAACAGAGGTGGACAGATTATTAGATGACTCAAACCGATAGTGATACACTCGCTTTAATAGGTTTCCCAATCATCCTTTTCTGCAATTCTCACACTATGATCCCATAAAGATTGCTCTCAGAAGAAGGAAAATGATGCCATCAAGATGCATATGAATATCGAGGCTGTTCAGGAATCTGGAGCCAAAGGTTCCAGAATAAAACTAGCAACAGACTGGAAGAAACAGAAGAACATACGAGATGTTGACCCAGAGGTATTCTGAGATATTATTAACATGAACCTTGACCGAAGTTCCTCTGCTTACACTAATGCTTTAAACATGACCTCATGAAACTGACTATCAGAGCAAAACCCACACATAAGTTCAACAAACTAGCTTATCAAAGAACAGAAGTTTCAGGTAACTTAAAATATTATAAATCAACTTTGACAGAGTAACATTGCATGAACAAGCTCAACATGGGGGTCGTCAAATATCATTTCATGAGATGGAAGGATGTACGCAGACTAAAGCATGGAGAGGACTAGAATTTCGAAGAATGGGCGACTACAACAAAGCCCCACTCCTTAAATTGGTGTTGGAAATTGAATATAAACCAAGATGCCCCATAGGTGTTACTTCTGGAGAAGAGAGATGGGGGTTGGACTGCAGCACTGGCGGGTTGGGATGCCATTCTAATGGATAATTTTCAACTATTCAGAGGAGCCTCTACCAATTGTTTGGAACCTTCAGAAGCCAAACCCAATACCTGGAGGGCGGAGGGAAGCTAACTGTACTCTGGTGTGATAAACGGTTAGTCGACTCACCTCTAGTATCTACCTTCCCGCAGCTATATGCTTTTTGGCTAGACAACCATCTAATACTTATAGTTGATATCCTAAATGGAAGACAATGTCAGGCATTGACTGGAGCATGGTGTTTAGGTGGGAATTGAGGGATGTAGAAGCTGAGGATCTTAGCAGGCTGGGTGTATCACTGTAAAAATTCTATCGATCTCCTTATCTGGATGAGCTCCTAGGCACTGCTGATTCCAAGGTTCCTTCACGGTCTCTTCGTGCTTATAATTGTATTGCCCCACAATATCCAGCAAGCATATTGAAGGTTATGCTTGGACCTTAACGGAGCCCCCAAAGACAAAATTCTTCCTTTGGTGCACCGCCTTAAGGTGAACACTCACCAGAGACAAACTTAAAAGAAGGGGAATGACACTCACAGATCTTAGCTGTCCCTTATGCAATGCTGACCTGGAGTCAATTATCGTGCTCTGATCCATTGCACCTTCATGTGGAGAGTATGGACTGCCTTCTATGGACAGTTTGGATTGACCTTTTGCATGCCATCATCACTAAGCAGCCTAGTGGAGAACTAAGAAAGACAAATTATAGCAGATCGCAGGAGGCACGTGACAGCAGCCTGCCTCACTTTCCTCCTTTAGGGATTGTGGGAAGAGAGGAATCCAAGGTGTTTCAAGTTAGGGAATAGAGTTGGAAGCAAGAAATGCTTTCCAGCAAGGATAAGATAATTGGGTGACTATGTTCACAAATGGAGTTCCAAGACATTGGAGGTGCTATTTTTCGCAGTTCATGGGAGGTTACAGCTCAGCTACATTGTACCACTTCCCCCCAAACTCACATCCTGGACAGCACCACCACAAAGCTACTAGAATGGGTCTTCATCTGGTAATCATGGGCCTTTGAGATTTGGAGTCTTCTGAGAGCACTCAAGCACCTTCTTACATCATATTGTAGACCATTGGAATTTCTGATTTGACTGCAAAAGTGATGATTTTTCTTCATGGGCTACGATTTTTCAAGCATTCCTATTCAGAAACCTTGAAAGTTAAGGGTGACTAATGCATTGTCATTGAGTGGGGAAATGGCATTTCTATCCTTCGATGGAGATTTCATTGGGCCTTAAGAGAAATTTTTATATTCTAAAAAAGATTAGTTGTAACCTGATATATTTTCCTAGGTCTAAAATGCCCTAGCTGATACTCGAACAAAACAGGGGGTCCACCTACAATCATTTGTTGTTAGGGGACCTCCCTGCTTTTGTAACTTATCAGTGGATTTTGGCCAAGACCACGCATTAATATAAATTTTGCTTTCACACCACCTTTTTTTTGAGACTGGTGCTAATCTAAATATTTACAATAAAACTTCTACATAGATTTTTTAATGTACTATTAGCTGATAATTTTGATATTTTGACCAGTATAAGACAATGAATATGATAAAAGTATTAAATCATAAATTGTGGATTAAAGACCAAGATTGAAACCAAAGTCGATTATAATTTAGAAAATGTACTTTATGGCCAAGGCATGAGGAATTTGTTGTGGAGTTCTATAATTCATACATGGCCAAGGTTTAACCTTTCTCTAATCTCTATCCAAATACCAAACAGACCCCAACCTAATTTTTCCCCATCATAAAGCAGTAGCACTGCAAAAGGGTGTATCTTCAAGCACAAAATGTATCAAGTCGTAATGACTTTTTAGAACCTGACCCAACCTAAAATAAACCAAGGATGGGAATTCTTTCACCTTGCATGTCAGGGACAAGGTGATAAAATATGAAATAACAATAAAAAATAAAAAGCCAGTGGATTTCGGATGGGGAATGTGTTTTTCAAAATCAGAACTGCAAATTTTAAAATTTCACCTTCTGTGTTATAATAATGATATGTTATATAATATTGTTTTATTCTCATATGGGCCTTTATGCAAAATGCAACAGATTTTAAAAAGGAACATTAAAAAGACTAGATGACATGCTAGGTCATAAATTTTCTCTTTTATATATTTCAATCTTTATTTGTTATTTTCCATCCTGTCAATTTAATGAAAAAACTATATCTTTATCATTTTTTATACGCAAACCTTGTTTTCAAAAGCGATAGATTAATCATCATCACTTCCATCTCATCTAATGAGGACCGCTGATCAATCAGACCTCAAAGAAAACTCTCCAGTCAAAGAAAACAACCAGTAAGGAGGAAACATTATAGACAACGACATGGATTTTGCCCGTTTTCATCAATGGGGCACAATCCCACAAACTCTGTGGGTACCACACAAGACAGTCCATGGCAAAAGGCTATCTATTTCTCCACCTGTTCATCTTGGAAGCTCGACTCCACAGCTATAAATCACTGCCTCAACTCCATTCCCGTGAGGCATTTAGCGTCTTTGTTAAGCTTTGGCCATTCACTGATTTGGTATGCCCATTGATAGATGAAGTGTACGAAAATGGATGACTTCGGGTAAGTTTTGGATAACACAGATTGTTGCTTGAGTAAAGGGAGAGACAGAGAACAACAACTCAAGGACAGGTTTAGGGAAAGAAGAACAGGGCAAAAACAGGTTCAGAGCGAAGAATTGGACAACAACAGGGTTGATTTTTCAGGCACGTATTGGGGTCTGACCTGCCCCCTGACCGGCCCTACCCATATCTGGCCATGAGTTTTTAGAAAGTCAGATAAGCAACCTGGCGCAGCCATATTTGCCGATAGGTATTGAATTCTGGAAACCTAATACGACTGTATACAGCAGGATCTTCATTTAATTCTCTCTGATCTCTTAAAGCAATTTTAATGTAGTTAGGCCTTCTTTGGGTTAGTATGCTTCAATCACCTGTTGTTGTTGGGGGAAGGGGAAGCTATTTATTTAACTGGACTAATAATATCTCCTTTCTTTCTTCTAATACTATTTTTTTTTTTTGGAGAACAGTCTACTACTAAAATTTCATCAGCATATATAGATCATACTTCCCTGTGTTCCTAACATTACTTTTCATAAGAGAATTTCATTCACAGAAAATAAATGGCTCAAGCAGATTTACCTGCTCAGCAGCTTTGCTCTTGAATAGCCCATACGCGTTGGAAACAATATGGCAAGATTCTGCAATAACAGACTCTAAGTTGCCAGCTTTCAAGGTATTATTAGCTATCAAGGATCCATGACTATCAGATTGGTTGCTAACGCCTTCTTTTCTCAACAAATGGTTGGCACTTGACGATCGGATGAAATGCAGAAGTACATGAGCCTGCAAGAACCAGACATTTTAGTCTAAGCAAGATCTTTACAAGTAAACAATCTCACAATTCTCTCAGAATAACCGGAACACCAGAGAGAGAGAGGCTCACATGGAAAGCTGCTTTTAGAATGTCATCAGACTTGGCCTGATCTTTGAACAGCGCATACACATTTCCCTTTGCAGGATTATATGTTACTATGTATCTTTCCCTCTGTTGTGAGAGTTCCAAACTTATTAGAGAACAGTGTGAGGGAGAAAATGTTAATGCAACCGTTCAACTTTAAGGAAAGAAGAATCAAAAGCCACACCTCAAACAGCGGCTCAATAGACAAAAATGAGGTTGGCTCTTGAAATGCATCCTTTAATCTTGGTCCTGTGTCACAGCCAATTAAATATCATCCCGGGTGCATCTAAAATAATTCATCGGTTAACTGTAAGCACTAATGCTCATTAAAATACCTAGTATGATAGGCCCTTGTTTTGACCATGGGAAGGTAAATATATTTTCCTTCGCATTCCCCTCCTCCAAAGATGGAACACATCCTAAATAAACAACAGAATGATTAGAGATGCCCAAAGCCCAATTTGATGCCATAAGAAACAAGATATGTGTAAAAAGCGTAATATGTGTAAAACATGATATAAAGGAAGACAGACGTCATCACGTGAAGCTGCAGAGAAGACTGGAGAAAGTAGACATAATAAGAGCAACCGAACAAAAAGGTCACAGACTTTGAAGGTATAGAATCCAGAATCACCTCTGATTTGAATGCCACAGAACTTCCTTCAATGTATCTTGGATCCCCACCCCAAAGAGAATAGAATTTTATGTACATACTAGTGCATGAAATCATGAGGAATGTGATCCTCATTGCCATCCACTTGTAAGTGAAACTTGAACAAGGTATATAAGAGAACAAAGTACCACTAAAACTAGTTTAATATCTTGACTGTTTCATGGTTGCTCATAGGCCATTCATTTGGGGCCGATTTGATGGATCCCACATTAGCCTGACGCCAATGGATTGGAAATAACAGCATTGGAGTAAAAAGCTCAATTGGACCTCCGGACAGCTTTAAGTTGTTCCCAGGTTTTATTTCAGTCTTCCCTAATTAGAGGTTATGTAGTATCTTGGTCTCTCTCTTTTGAATCATCATCCCACTACTTCCCACCTCAATCTTTTCTTCTACCGAAAATTCTCCATCCTCCCTCTCCCTATTGTCGTTTCTTGTACATTAAACATGAAGATCTGTGGCCATTATATTGTATTAGCCACTAAAAGGTGAGGAAGTTCATCAACTTCACAAAGAAGGCATGTCTACAAATTTAAAGAATTATATCTTCATATATTTTGCATCTAAAATCATCTGATGGAATAAAATGGGACAGGTATAAGCAGTAGCCTTTATTACTTTGGCAAGGTACACATCAATTTCATGGGCTGCATAGATACAACATTTCTGAGACAGTGCATAAAAATGCATAGTTGAAGTTCAGTTCCAAATATTCTTAGATGAAGTCTGAAACGTAGTGGTCAAGCAAATTCTTGGTTGACTAACACGATAATACAAGCAGCAGAGCTAAAGATAAATCTAGTAATTAAATAAAGCAACCAAGTACTACATCTCCTACCATTTAAAGGTTTCACTAAGCTAGTAATCCAAGTCATAATATCTAGAATAACATTACAAGTAACAGAAACTAATACCTGTCTTAAGAAAGGATTCTACAGCTACTGTGAATCTTGCCCGATTCAATGTCCGCAATACTACTGAGTTAACCTGGCAAATGCACCCTTTCAGATGAGAATATTCAAAGACCATGGCTACTCTTATTCTGTTTTTAAAGAAACATGACTATTTTATTATGCTAACTTAGTTTTGGCTAGTTATGTGCCTTAGTTACCTGAGTTGTTATAGGATTACAAGTTCAAAAAAATTGTCATAGGAATAAACAGGTTAAATGTTTCACACCTACTCATTCTTTGAATTTGGTGACAAAGGAAGGGAAGAAGAGAAGAGAAAGAGAAAGATATTGTTTGTACCAACCTCTTGCAATGAACTGAAAACATATCCACAAGAGAGAAGCACAAAAGTTGTAATCAGAGAAGGATTTCTTTTTGACAGCATTATGCTTAGTCCAGTGCCCAACTATAACAAGACAAGCAGTTCATAACAGAATCAGTCCAATAGTTATAACAAAGTTTCAATAGTTACTAGACAAACAAAGTTGTGAATCACAAAGGTGATCAATCATGACCATCTGATTGTTTCTAAATACATCTCTTAGCTGAATGACTGCAAATAGCTTGGACTTCTAGGGGCTTATTACATTTTAATATTGTAATTTTACGAGATATTTAACCCAAGAATCGTGTAAGACATAGATGAAGAAAATGTGTAGCATACCAGATCTGCAATATTACCAACACATTCTCCTTTCGCAGTAACATCCCCAATATTTTCTCCTTGGGCAAATGCTTTATAAATCGGTGTACGAGTTGATGTTGATGTCACAGCAGCAACATTCTGAGATGAACCAAAGATAAAATAATCTACGTGTATTAATTTTACCACAAACATTGACAGAGTAAAGAAAATTATGGTCTCTGATGAAGAAAAATATCACTACTTTTGCCACATTAGCTGCACAAGCCAATGGAAGGAAAAGATGCGGCACGGCAGCAGTCGCTAACTCCACTCCAGCACCTAACTCCATTAAAAGATCACCAGCAAACCGCAGCTGGAAGCAGTTCAATTTTCAGTACACAGACCTTTTAGCCTTACTTTCCTTCAGATTACTATGCTTGTCATTTGAGTTACACAAAATTTGTATCTAAATATCACATAAAGAGCGTGAAGATCATGTACCTGCTTAAGATCATAATCAAATTTCTTTCCTTGACGCGCAAAGAGCATTTTGCCAATACGTCCTGCTCCATCCTATTTAAGAAAGAACAAGAAAAATGACTTTGGCACTTCTAAGAAACAGAAAGAACCTAATTTAGACAGAAGGAAAAACATCCCTAAGCCATTCACTCCAGAAATGTATCAGTTGACAACATACTCGAAGAACAATATATAAGAATCCCATGATGCCAAACCAAACTAAAAATGAAATACACTTAAATTTACAGGACAAACTTGAAGGACCTCCAAGAATCATATACAACCAAGGAGGCTCATTACATATGGTACTTAGAGATGGAATCCTTATAACTAAGCATGCCATGATTACCTTGAGAATCCAATTGATGGCCACAGCTCCTGATGAAGCTCTATTTCTAGACATCCCAACTGAACTTAACAATGTTTGTGTAGTGAAAACACCCATGGCTCCTCCAAAGAAGTGCTAAAAGCAACCGAGACATGTTTCAGATAGAACTAAAGAATGAAATAGGGTTAAGTATAAAATTTTATCAAAAATAATCGAAATAAATACCTTTAGAGCACGCCATGTCATATAAGGCACATAGGAAGGAGTAACACTATCAGGAAATCCTTCGGGCACTGCATAGGATCTTATAAAAGCCATGAAATCCTGCAGGGATATATAACATTCATTACTGTCAAAATGTCAGCACGATAAAGTTTCAAATGTGCCACTTCTTTTAGTTTCTCTTTTTTCCAATATGTACTGTACTTATCACATATAACACCAATATTCCAAACTATAGCACTATATTTTTCAACTTCCTTAATCCTCAACCAATCATTAACAGACCAAATGACCTCGGATCAACTGAAAAGAAGTATGCTCTGATGAAAGATTAAGACTGTTTGCATGACATGTATTAGCAGAAGAAAAAAAAAACACCGACAGAAAAAGGGTTATGATTTACTTAATGCCGAGAGAAGGCAGTTCAGAAGATGCTAACCAAGATATATTTAAAGAGTCCATAAACTTTCATGGAAGATTTGGATCCAAGAGAAAGCAGTTCAGAAGATGCTAACCAAGATATATTTAAAGAGTCCATAAACTTTCATGGAAGATTTGGATATGGTATTAATGACAAGCTACTTAATGTCGCAAATTAGTGCAACATGTCTGGCGAGCTGAACCATGTAAATCAGTGAAAACAACGGGGTATTGAATTTTAAAAAAGGGCAAGAAGCTGCTTGAGAAAAGAGGTCCGGGCAAATGTTAAAGGCTCACTAATTTTGGCCGACCAGCACCAAAATTAGAGGTAAAATCCAGAGGATGTACGGCTTATGTCATCATAATTAAACTGATGAGACAATGACGGTTAAGGAAGAAACTGGACAACTACTGACGCATAACAATTGAAAAGAGGACGACAGCTGAACTCACGTTAACGGGGGCTTCCGGTGTCTGCAACCCCAAGGCGCGGATCGAGCCCTTCCTGAACCGTCCGTCTCCGGCAGTGTCCCTGTCGGCGACGTACTTCCACCTTCGGCCGTCAAGCTCCTCGCAGCACAGGACTCTGAAGCTGGAATCCACGAAACCGTCCTCGACGAGGCCGAACTTGAAGTCCGGCCTAGCGCCGCAACTCTCGGCAGGCACCAAAGACGAGGCGTCGGTGGACGGCGGGGAGGCGGAGGCGAGATTGGCACTGATCCGCATGGTCTCCCGGACGAGGACCCGCGCGTCCTGCGCCGTCGGGAACGTCTGTGTCGCCGCAGAGGGCGCGGATCGCTTGATTCGCATGGGTGCCATGATAATGGAGGAGCGCCCGCTGGAGCTAAAGAGCTCGGATTATTAGCCGGGGCAGCTTCAATTAAGCCTATTCCGTTGCAAATTTGTATCGTCGAGGCCGCGTGGAGGTCTGAAATTTTTGGTGCGAATGAGGGACGGCGGTATTTAACGACGGCGAGAATTGGGGAGAGTACGGAGTGAAAAAAGAAAAGCTTTGGTTTCTCCGATGGAAGAGACGCGTGTCCGCGGCGTGGGAGACGCTGAATGAACGGAGAGACTGAGGGAACGAGTGCGACTTTGGAGCTGGGACTCCAACGACAACTTCGGTATCTTCTCCCTCATGAATCCAGAGAGAGAGAGAGAGACAGACAGAGAAGGGAGCAAGGAAGGAGGATGGCCCTTTTCTCTCTCCTCCGCTTCTAGGTGGCACGAGGACAGAGTACAGAGAGCCACATACTTACACTGGTCACAGGAACGGGGAACCCCGGGCTTGTACGAAGACTGAGCAATGTCACGTGCTCTTCCGATGTTTAATGTCTGGAATGACCTTCCTTTCTTTCGCCTATGTATAACGCCCTGTTAAGTGGGACTAAAGTGTTAATTGTACATCAATAAATAGGAAAATGCTAGTGCACAGTACTTATCCTATAATAATCATTGACGCCAAGGGTTTTATACTTAAAAATATAAGATTTTATAAAATAAAAATATATTTTTTATATTTTTAAATAATTAAATTAATATGTATCGTGAGATCTGTATATAAGTGCAACTAACATTACTCTTTAAAATAATACCATTATAGTGTTATTATAGATACAATTTTTTTAAACAATTCTATTCTAGTTAAGATAAATCTTTGAGAAGAAGAAAAAGTTGGGGGCAGCCAATCGTTGGCCTTATTTGAATCTGGCCTCTTTTCTCTCTCCACTAATTTGTTTGGACTCTGGAGTCTATACACCTTGGAGTTAGTAAATACTGGGTCATTGGGCATTTTATTTGGATGTCTAGGGTAATACGGGGAAGTGGGAATGCGGAGATTGACTTCTAACTAAAGAAAAAGAAAAACCATATTTCCGTTTGCTTCTTATTTGGGCGTTACGCTGGAGGAGGGCAGGGAAGCGTGCGGGGTTTTAGAGATGCTGCATTGGAGAAGAGTGGGCCCACACCATCGAGGAGTTCACCAGATGCCGTTGAACCAACACCCCCAAAGTGTTAGATCCAGCCTGAATTGGGGGACAAAAAGAGACAAGAGTTGGCTTGTGTTGTGAAAAGACCCAAATTGTGGAGACAATCTTTATGGATAATGAAAAGGGGAAAGTACAAATGAAAAAAAAAAAATGCAAGCCAAAATAATGAAAATTTAGGTTTATTTTCTTTCGTGTAAATAAAATAGATTTTATTGGGCGTCTTTACTTTTTTAAATTTGAAAAAATGGATTTTATCTATTTCTTTAGAAGTCCCAGTAATGGCTCAAAACCACATCCAAAAAGTTTAATGCTGGAGTAAGCCTGCTCGAAATATGTGATGATCCTTTGGCAGCCATTGAAGATGCATTTTTTGGCCAATGCATCTGCAACAAAATTGGATTTCATGAAAAGATGTTGGATTATGAGGTGTTGTTCGGCTTTTGACCGGAGGGAGAAGTGCTGACGGAGAGATGGCTTCTGGATTGTTTGGGTAAATAGGAAAAAAAATTGAAGGATTGTTTGGGTTAAAATAATACTATGCCCAAGGCGGCCCGTGGATATTTTTTGCCCACGGCTCCTCACAGGGAATTATTTTAATGCGAAAATCGAGGGCGATAATATTTATTTGTATGGCAAGATACAAATGATTTTTAGTACAAGCTGACTAACCCTCCTTTGATCTGTCAAATATGCTATTATTACTCTCACACCAAATCTCTCAATGGGCTTCAATTATACCTATCACACCAAATCTCTCACCGGGCTTCAATTATTCTTCTCACATCAAATCTCCCACTGGCAATGAGAATCAAAAGTTGATCTTTGGTTTTCCTTCTCAACTTTGGAGAGAAAAGGACAACATAAGAATTGTTTCAATGTAGCATGTCTTTTGAGTATAGGTTTTTGTATCGACTTTAAAGACTAGACACATTTTGAAAAGTTACATTGATGAAGTAGATATGGACTTGTTTGGATATCGGATTGGCACAGACTGCATCCTTCTTTAACAAATAGGCCTCTCCTTTTCAAAATGAATGGTAAAATGTGTCCTGTCAAGTTTTACTGTGAGGGTTTACAGTGTGACGTGGCATCCTCGTCGGCAGTCCAGGTAAGAGATAAAGTAGGAACCATCTTCCTATTCTATAAGTAAGCCTAAACGCTAGACCTTATTTGGGCTGCCAACTAAGCTGCCAGGAGAACAGCCATATCAAGATGTAAAAACTCACAGTAAAACATGGCAGTACTGAAATCATTTTTCATTCAAAATATGGGTAATAGGAATGCTATCATGAAAAGTAACCGCAAAAAGAGCTTATTCGAAGAAGGTCTTGCTTTACTAGCGTACTAGCGCAGATGGTGCTGCACATCGATTAATTATAGAGTCGCGGATGATGTGCGGTGAAAGTTGAAGGAAAGATCAATCAAACATGAGAATATTGGATCTTCTACCTATTTAGTGCTAAAGTTGTTAGCTTTACATTTTCTTTCGTACTGTACATCTACTAGGTAGGCGGGTAATGAAAGTTACGTGGCATTTGTGATTATATAACGAATTATAGTGATGTACCCATGGGTTTTCTGTCTACTTATTAAAGGAATATGATCATAACTATGAAAAGACCATATGTGCTGATTCATGTTTACGTAGTTCATAACTATACAAATTAAAGTTACTCTTGTAATTATTCACCAGAACGATGGTGTTAGTAGTTTATATTTCCTTTGTTTCATTTAAAAACTATGGGAGTTCCAAGCGCAAAAAAAGTGGCATATTTAGACACTCTCTCTTGAAAACTTCTTGGTTTTAGAACGTATCAAATGTAAATCAAGTTAACTCAAACATTGGTTGACAAAAATTGCACCACAGGATCTTTTCAACTACGACATTGTATAGTATCCTAGTTATTCAAGGATGCTTTAAGTTGTGAGCAATTGTAGTAGCTTGGAAGCAGAAATGAAATACATATTCTACAAGAGTAATGCTATGAAGCCATTGCGGAGTGAAACACCTTGCTTGCGTCGATGTGGATCCCGCCAGCAATGAAGATTGTTCCAACCCCATCCGTCCCGCGAGCATAAGCATTTTGAGACACCATTGATTGAGGTAAAATGCTTCTTAAGCAAGAGCATATACAAAATGAACTTATAATAGTTGATAGAGAAGGACGGAGGAATTAAACGTTTGTAGAATGAATAATACTATGAGCACGGCGGCTGCGTGCGCATAGTATTATTCAAGCAACCGATGCCACTAGGGGTTATATCTCCTACTAGGACTTTATGTGACCATAAGTTCTACCTAATCTGACAACTTTGTTATGGTCTCTCATTTGACTTGACCACCTTCACCTGGAGTATGGTGGACAGGGAAGAAGGGGACAGGTCTACAGTCACCCTTTTCGGCCATTTATCTCAAGCTATATTATAGAACAGTTGCCCTGGAATATCGTAGTCTTTTTCGTGGATTTTATTTTGTATCTTTTTCAAATAAAAAATTATGTAATTTATTTAATATTTGATAGTTCTAGGTTTGTTTTTTTTAAATGCATTAAGAAGTTGATTTGCCTTTCATGTAATTACTGTAAAAGATATATATTTTTAATTATTTTTCACTGATTTATAATGTCACATAAGCAGAAAATATATTATTTTTTCTGTAACATGTAGACGGAGTAAGCATCCTTGGTGATTCCCTACAAGCTAGGCAACCTTTTTTCTGCATTAAACAACATAATTAGTATATCAATTAAAAATAAAATTAAATATTTTTACTTAATTGCATCCTTGAATGCCTTTCTTGAGACTACTTAGGGCGGCTCCATCTTCTTTTCTTTTGTACTATCCAGAAAATACATATTAATCAAAACATAATTTTAAATAATAAACAATAATATATTTAAAACAGTGTTTTAAAAACCGGACCGGGCCTGCTGGTTTGACCTGGTTGAACCGAAATTGAAACTGATTCCAGTTCGGTTTTAGGTCATAACCCATTTTGCAACAAAACCGGGTCCACCCGATTAGTTGATCCGGTCTTATCATAGATCTGTCCGGTTGGACCCGGTCTAGTTTACTGAAATACACTTAGGGAGGAAAGAGAAAATTTCAGTGTTAGAGGCTGGATTGAAATCCTGATGCCTCAAAACACCTTATTGTTAAGAGTAAGACCAAACCAACTAATTTATTTTGAATCTTAGTTAAAATATTTACAATATTACCCTCACCGGTTGAACCAATAGTCCAACCCAGTCTAACCAGGCTTGACCAAAATCCGATGGATGATTGATTGTGTTCTGTCTATGAGTAACAGAGTAAGAAAGGCCAACACTCTCCCTACACTTTACACAATCTAGTCAAACAAAACTGTAAAGGTTTGCATTTTTGGGAATCAAACACCCAAATAGATATATAAAAAATTTTGGAGGGAATTTAAGATATCGTACTAAGGATGGGGGCTTGTTTTGGCAGATACCCTGAGTGGCATTCCACGAAATTAAAATGTCAAGTTGGGTCGTCAAACTTTAAGAGACTAATTATTATAGGTGTAATTACATATTTGTGATTTTCATGTGGAGTTTACGATGTTCTAACGTACTGAGATTGGATGATGTAAAGGCTCCATGACTTGGCCTTCAAACTCATACGGTGCATTTGGCTAAACTCTTTAAGAACTAAAGAGATAAAAGAAGTGCTCTTTGGAGAATGAATTTTACTTAAATATAAGTAGCAAAGTAAACCATCCTTAGTGATCACCCACAGTGAATTTTACTTCCCTTGGCCTCACCTTAATAGCAGATGTATCCACAGTGAATTTAATAGCACATTTCACCTGTGGCCCATGATTGAAGGCTGTACATACCAGTTTTAGACCCTACAGTTCATACGTACAATATGATTAATCGAAATAGTTTCGCAATGAGGTTCAAGAGCACTGATGCGGTAGTAATATTATAGAAGTGAATTCCTGACCCCATTATTGGAGATCATCTCCCTTAGATCAACAGAGTCCAATTCCATCGATCAGAAGGAGCTACACCCCACATGTCAGGTTGAAGAATTCCCTAGAAAAATAGTTTCACAATAAAATTAATGACACAAACATTTAACCAAGTAATAGCCAACAAACCACTTACTACATAATGACAAAAAGGTAATTAAGCTCATGAAATGGATAGTAGTATATAAAATCTCAACTTGCTTACTCGATACCCATTATATTTTATCAAAAGGGTCTTCTCTTGCAACAAGTTCGCATTAAGGCTTTAAGGCATGGCAATATTGATACACTCTACTTCTTAAAAGCAAATCAACAAGCACTTTTCGAGCAAGTGTTAGCTCCAGAAAAGAAACAATTGACAGAGAAGAGTGAAGGACGAGAAGAGAAGGACGAGACAAAAAGAGAAGGACGAGACCAAAGAGAAGGACGAGACCCAAAGAGAAGGACGAGACCCAAAGAGAAGGACGAGACCCAAAGAGAAGGACGAGACCCTAAGAGAAGGATGAGACCTAAAGAGAAGGACGAGACTGAAAGAGAAGGACGAGACCAAAAGAGAAGGACGAGACCAAAAGAGAAGACAAAGAAGGGGAAAAGGAAAGAGAACTTCTATTTTCTTCTTGTCCCTTCAATACAGCCAATAACCCCATATACTCCTACGCACCTACATTCTGTTACACTCATGCGAAAAACAATGAAAGTAAAAAGATAAAGGACATTGTGATGGATTTCTATGAAGATCCGTCCTATCAGATTATCAAATATAGGAGATAAAGACTTACCCGATTCCATCTGATGAGTTGCACGTGGGTTGATACAGTAGCAGAATAGAACAGTGGTTTGTGGCTTTCCTCAACCAAATCCCTTAATGCCCAGAGACCTAAAGTTCTCTTATCCAGATGGGGAAAACAGAGATTGTGATTTGGTGTGTTGGGAACCATAACCTCCAGCCTTTATATATTGGTTCATTAGGGTACCCATTATCTCCTGATGGGCCAATATGGGTATCCACTCATAAAGCCCATATCAATTTAGAAGTCCACGAGCTTATCAAATTGGATCACATAATGTAAGCTCATTAATATATATAGCTAATACAATTGTAAATAGTGTGATGTCCATATAGGAAATACGAAATTTCTAACAATCTCCCACTGGACATCATACTACGCTAAAAGCAATTGCATTTCAAATTCCTTAGGCGCGCATCCATATGCTATTTATCTATGGATTTCTGTTTTAATACAATTTGGTCCATTTCATATATTTAGTAATTGAACTACTGCAGCTTTTGTCATATTAATAATCATGACTAAACCCTAATGATCACTAAACCGATATACGGAATGACATAGATCAAATATGGATGAGCAGCATGGAAATTACATGTAATGCGATCTCAAACATGTCTATTTCCAACTGGTCCTTCTTTAGTCTTTAATGAGATCAATCAAAAAATCCTTAAATGCAATTGAAATATTGCATATACAAGTTCAAAACAGAATCATAAATCATGAACTTTATTCTGCAGATAATCAAACATTACATAGAACAAAAATTACTCCCACTAAACCAAGGTATAATCGAAAACAACACTCATATGAGCGATGAGCATGAAAAACCTGCATATGATCTCTAACTCAGAACTCTTTCCTTAACAACTAAACCTTGAGGTCGAAACTTTGACTAAACTTCTATTGTTGAAGTATGTATTATATATATCGTTCTTTCTTCAGTAAATTTGTGACAAGGTGCATCACACGCTTTGCTGCCTTCAAATGCTTCATGCCATGATATAGATGTAACCTGAAGTGGGCGCCTGAATTACTCCTATATCTATCCCAAACTCTCACGTTAAATGCTATGTCGGGGCGTGTACAAACTTGAGCATACATCAGACTCCCTACCACTGATGCGCATAGGGAATCTTTTGCATCTCCTTCATTTCAAGATCATTGTATGGACACTGTTTGAGACTAAATTTATTTCCTTTCGCAAAAGGAGTGTCACCTGGTTTACTATCTTTAATGCCGAATCTACTTAACACTTTATCAATATAGCTCTTTTGATATAATCCAAATATACCTAGAAAACGATCTCTTAGTATCTGAATTCCTAATACAAAAGAGGTGTCACCAAGATCTTTCATCTCGAAATTCTTCGTTAGAAATCTCTTGGTTTCGTGCAATAAGCTTATATCGTTGCTAGCAACTAGAATATCATCGACATATAAGACCAAAAAAATGTATTTACTCCCACTGAACTTGTGATATACACAGTCATTAACAGCATTTGCCTCAAAACCAGACGAGGTGATGACTTGATGAACCTTGTGATACCATTGACGGGAAGATTGTTTGAGACCATAGATGGATTTCTTTAGTTTACAAACCATAGATTTTGGATCACCCGATACAAAATTTTCTGGTTGAATCATATAAATAGTTTCTTCAATGTCTCCATTAAGAAACGCAGCTTTTACATCCATCTGATGTAGCTCTAAATTAAAATGAGCTACTAGTGCCATTATTATTCTCAAAGAATCTTTTGATGATACTGCAAAGGAAGTTTCTTTGTAATCAATGCCTTCCTTTGAGTAAAACCTTTAGCCACTAGACGAGCCTTATATCTTTCTTTATTACCCTATGAATCCTTTTTGGTTTTAAATATCCATTTACAACCAATGGGTTTCTTTCCTTCAAGCAATTCGACAAGATCCCAAACGTCATTGTCTTCCATAGACTTCAACTCATCCTTCATGGCATCAATCCATTTATGAGAGATAGAACTACGATTGATTTGATCATCATCTGTTAAACCTATGCCATCCTCATGTTTTTGGAGAAATACGATATAATCATCAGAAATAGCACTTCTCCTCTCTCTAGTGGATCGCCTTAATGACACTTCTTGAGGTTGTTGAGGTTGTTCTATATGTGATGCATGAGGAGGAATATTAATGTTGTCTTGTATAAAATCAATGTCAGGAACAGTGAGGGGTATTAATACCTGATCACCTTCAATAGCAGATTCTTCTTCAAAGACAACATTCCTTATATTTTCTTCTCTCCCAAACTCAACATCCTCAAAAAATCTCGCATTTCCCGTTTCAAAAAATGATCGTAATGTGGGATCATAAAATTTAAATCATCGACAGCATTCAGCATAACCAACAAAATAACTGCTTACCATTTTGGAGTCTAGTTTTCTTTCATGAGGATGATAAGTTCATGCCTCAACTGGACAACCCCAAATGTGCAAGTGCCTCGGGCTGGGCTTTTTCCCTGTCCAAAACTCATAAGAGGTTTTGGTAACTGCCTTGATTGGTTCTTTATCGAGGATATAAACTGCAATCTTTAAAGCTTCTCCCCAAAGAGACTCTGGTAAGGAAGAATGACTAATCATACTTCTCACCATATCTTTAAGAGTTCGGTTTCGTCGCTCAACAACACCATTCATGCTGGGTTTGCCCGGCATAGTGTATTGCGGAACAATTCCACACTCATTGAGGAAAAGTGTGAAGGGTCCTGAACGTTGCTCTCCTGATCCATCATATCTACCGTAGTATTCACCACCACGATCGGATATGATAGCCTTAATTTTCTTTCCAAGTTGAAGTTCAACTTCAGCTTTGAAATATTTGAAACGTCCAAGGATTGAGACTTCTCATGTATAAAATAGAGGTAGCCATATCTAGAGTAGTCGTCTATGAACGTTAAAAAATATTGTTGTCCATTCCAAGATGTCGTGGGAAATGACCACAAATATCAGTATGTATTAGTTCTAAGACTTCCTTAGCTCTATCAGCACCTAATCTTCTTGTATTAGTTTGTTTGCCTTTGATTCATTCAATGCAGACTTGAAAGTCTATGACGAAATCCAAAGATTCCAGAATTTCATCCGACACAAGCCTTTGAATTCTCTGGCTTAGAGATATGACCTAAACGCTTGTGCCATAAAATGGCGGAATTCTCATTTAATTTTTGCTTCATACCACTAGAACTTGTTTGTAGTATCATATTATATGAACTTATAATGTCAAACATATATAGATTATCAATCAAACGACCGGAACCTACAATATTTGAATTTAGAGAGAGACTAACTTTACTATTTTCAAATGTACAAGAAAATCCTGATTTGTCCAAAGTAGAAGTAGATATAAGATTCTGTCTAAAAGACGGTACAACAAAAGTCTCAAACAAATCCAAATAAAATCCGGTGTTTAACTGTAATCTAAAAGTTCCTATAGCTTCAACTGCAACTTTATTGCCATCTCCCACAAAGATGAATCTTTCAGCATCACTTGGAGATCGGCTCCACAGGCAATCCTGCATAGTCATGCTTATGTGAGTAGTAGCACCAGAATCCACCCACCATGTATTTTTTGGTACAAAAGTTAAATTAACTTCAGAACAAACTAGAGTAAGAAGCTTACCCTTCTTTATGCACCAGGTGGCATACATAGGACAATCTTTCTTCATGTGTTCCATCTTCTTGCAGAAATAACAGTTAATTTCCAGCTTCTTGAATTTCTTCTGCTGAGGGAATCCTTCAACAGTCTATTTTGCTCTCTTCCCTTTCTTATTTTGAAAGCTTTAGGCGAAATGGGCATTTTCTGTCTTAATTTTGTGGTGCCTCTCTTCCTCTTGCACACAGTGATAAATAACCATGTTCAAGGACCATTTGTCCGTTTGGATGTCATAACTCACTACTAAATGACCAAAAGTTGCAGAAAGAGATATCAAAACTAAGGTCACCAGTAAGTCCTCTGATATCTGTAAGTCGAGTGTCGTAAGTTTTGTTCCAAGATCAGACATCTGCATAATATATTCCCGTACGTTCCCATTCCCTTTATATCTCATCATATTGACTTTACTCATAAGAGTACATGTCTCTGACTTCTCATTCTTCTTGAAATATTGTTCTATCTGGAGAAGGAACTCTTGTGCGTTGCTCGCACTAAGGGAGCTTCAAACGATTCCGGAATTGAATGTTTCATGAGCATAACACAAACGGTTAGACCGATCCCACTTTTCAATCTTGATCTCATTGAGATTTTCTGGAGTAGGAATGGGTCGCTCCACCCGAAGTGCATAATCTAAATCCATACATCCGAGGCCTATCTCAACGGACTCTTTCCAGATCTTGAAATTCGTCCCACTTAGCATTGGGATGTTAGGGCGTGGAGCAGAAAAATCCATGGCAGTACTAGCATTAATTGAATTGTAGAATGAAAAAAATAATCATACTCACATTAATTTGCATGTCAAAGAATAATCAAGACATTAATAAATAATCCAAATGGGGACATTATATAAGATACCAAGCACAACATTAATTTCTAATCTTTGGACAGAGAAAATTAATTGTAAGTGGTACTCTCCAAGCAATGATCAAACACTGATGATTAATTCTGCCAAACTGTATCTTCTTTTGGGCCAATCACAATTCGCATTAATAATAAAACTTTAGAATCATCACGTATTTATCACCGCAGGCAAATCATTATTCAGCCAAACTGCATCTTCCTTTGGGTCGAACACAGTTCGCGCAAATAATTTCACACTAAGCATCTACGTAATTTCAATCAAATCAATTTAGACAACAGAGGTTACTTTGACAACAATATTGCTTTAATCGATTTAATTAGAAAATACAAGACTAACTGAATATTATTCAGCCATATAAATGTTTTGGTACTGCCCTATAGTACCGACTCTATGGAATTTTCAATAATAGCATGATTGCATACATAAAACCAAATGAATGCTTGAAATGTAAAATTTCCTCATGCTTTAACAGTTTATCCCTCATGCAATAAACTAAATCAATCAAGAAAACAAATTGCATAAATAGGGTATCGAGACAAACTCATAAAATTTCCAAAACTATACCATAAAGTAGAGAATAATGTGTTCTACTTATGGTTAAATTTTCCTCCAAAAATTCCAAAATTTTGTAATTGGATCCTGATCTGGAGTCGGATCCTTAGGTGGATCCGGAATCGGATCCAAAGTCGCGTCCGTAATCGGAAGTGGAGTCAAACCCCAATCGGACCCGGAGTCGGATCAGTAATTGGACTCTAATCGGATCTGGTAATCGAACTCTAATCGGACCCAAAGAACCAGGCCTGGACCCGAAATTCGCACCGAAAGGTCCAGTCTGCTAATATTTACCTGAACCAATAAACCGAACCGGTTCAGTTTATTGGTTCAAACCGGACAGGTGCTGGTCACTATTTCATAAGGATGAACAGGGGAGAAATTTTTAGGGTTTGTCCCCTGCGATCGCCACCATAGAAAACCCGGTTTAAACTTAAAAAACTGGGTCAGTTCACTGCAAGATGAACTGTTCACCTTCCTTAAGGGTGAACCGTAGGAGAAACTTTAGGGTTTCTCCTGCCGCCACCTCACTGCTGCCGCCAGCATTCTGGCCACACAGGTGGCCGGATTTCGCTGCGAAACGGTCGCCCAGCCACGGACGACCGTTTCCCCGGGGTAGCCGTCGCCGCACGACGACAAAAAATCCAAAAAAAATGAAAAACGAGGGGGTCCTTTCACATCCCCTTCTCGGCTCCGTTGCCGAATTTCCGGCTGTCGCAATGGCCGGAAATGGGTACAGAACGGTCGGCCGAAGGTCGACAACCGTTCCCCTTTACCTTATCTCCAAATCCCAACCTCGAAATCCGGCGGGCCGAACTCCAAAATCCTGCAGCCAAATTTCTGGATCCTTTGATAATCCAAATCAAACGCTTGCTCTGATACCACTTGATGGGTTTCTATGAAGATCCTTCCAATCAGATTATCTAATAAAGGAGATAAAGACTTACCCGATTCCATCTGATGAATTGCATGTGGATTGATACAGTAGCAAAATAGAACAGTGGTTTGTGGCTTTCCTCAACCAAATCCCGTAATGCCCAGAGGCCTGAAGTTCTTTTATTCAGATGGGGAAAACAGAGATTGTGATTTGGTTTGTTGGGAACAATAACCTACAGCCTTTGTATATTGGTTCATCAGGGTACCCATTATCCCCTGATGGGCCAATGTAGGTATCCACTCATAAAACCCATATCAATTTAGAAGTCCACGGGCTTATCAAATTGGATCACATAATGTAAGCCCATTAATATAAATAGCGAATACAATTGTAAATAGTGTGATATCCATATAGGAAATACGAAATTTCTAACACATTGCACTAAGTTGTGGTAAAAAGGAATTAAAGGACATAGTCCTTCAGCCTTGATGGAGCTCTCTTCTCAAGGATAGGCCTGTTATGCTTGTGGGCTTGTTCCCTACTCTCATTATTAGGCCCAATAGACAGAGGTGTATCAAATATATAGATAGTCTCAAAATTAATCTCTTTGTTAACCTCTCGAGCCTGTAGCACAAAAGAAGAAAATGAAATTTGTAAGAGATGAAAATTATAGGACTACAAAATGAAACAGTAGTTTAACAAATGTATATTATTTACCTCTGGTCAAGAGTAAAATAGCATGAGAAAAAGGAAAATAGAGTTCTAAAAAGGAAAAAAGAGATAAATTAATTAGGATAAACCAGGGAGATGAATAGAGACAATTTAGATTTGACATAAGATATATATGGAAATAAAGTTCGAATTTTTTAAGATATTTAATTTGGTTTACAAAGACGGAAAACATAATACAAATTTCAAGACTGTTTGATAGACTACCACAATGCGTTTGGGACGATCCCAACAGAGGAACAAAGATGTTAGAAACTTGTCTAGTTCGACCAAGTTGATCCTTGACTTGGGTGAAAATTTCCGGTATTGAGAAATAGTTATGACAACATACAAAACTTTCAAAACAACTAAAAATTATTTTCAGTTTGAAACATAACATGTCATACTTAATAGAGCAAAAACAAAATCATGTTTAACTGCACATATAGCAATACGTAGTCTTTTTAGTTTGCAAAGACCTTTGAGCAACTTAAACCATAAATCATTCTTTGGCAAAAAAAATCATGATTACAATTATCACTTGTGAGCATTTAGAAAGAATTTAGGATATTCAGCTGCACCATCCATTTGGTTGAATAATGTGATCAAGTGGAAAAACAAATCATCAAATATATTTACTTGTTTCAACATAACAACCACCATCAAGCAAAACCTTGTTACATCCTGATGAGGCTGTCCTCTTGGCAACCTAGTTGCCATCCCAGATAATGTATCTACTACTAGGACAGCCAATGAGGACGCCACCTCATGTTGTTAACCGTGACGGTCAAATTTGGCAGTATGCATATCCCCACTCAATAAAATAATAATAATAAAATAAAAACTAAAAAACTGTGGCATTTTGTCCGATACACTCTAATACATAGCTGCCCAGATTTTAGACCCTTAGATACTCTTTTTGTCAGATTATCCAAACCACAATGTATCTCATAATGAAACTTTAAAGAGTTATAGAAGGTTTCATTTCACACATTTTGCTTACAGTGTTTGCTACTTTTCATGGCAGGAAAGTCGAAAACAATTCACCCAAAGTTGAACCATGCAACATCTTTCGAAAATACCCATTTTTCATTTTTTTTCACACAAATCTTAACACAATTTTATGATAATTTTGTATATAAGTGCAGGCCCGTGCCCAAATCTACAGAAGTATCCAAAACAAAACAAAAATAGCAAAGCAAGTACCTCAGAATAAGTAGAGGAATAATGCAAGTATAAAATGCATTTAAATTTTACTCGATGAGTGCATGCACTGGTGGAACGAGGACGATTTGGGGTGGGAACAAGAAAATAATGATATACTTTAATACAAATTATGAGGCATGTTACCCGTGGCTCGAGTCCTGGTCTTGTCCATTTTTTGGGGTGGGACCACTACACCTGTCTTAATTTGAAACCCAAGTTTAGACATGAACCGACTTGATTATAGCAAACTCATATCTTCTGTTAAGCTTGAGTAGTGAGACTATTCGACTTAATTAGATATAATTTTTATTTTAAAATAGCTAAAATAATATTTAAACCATTAGAAACAAAGCAGGAATCATAATGTAACACCCTAAGCTCTAAAGAATTAGTACTCCGTCTCTAATTAGTTTAACACAAATATTAGTAAAAACTATTTATCTAGAGACTAAGAAGAGCTGAGCTCTGTTGAGCTGCTCTTCAATTCTGGTTCTGATCCATTGCGTAGTAAGTATTCTGACCGGTACACCTGAGGCATGTCTTCAACTAGAGTAATGTCGTGGCCGCAGCTTGAGTGATAAGTTGTCCGGTGGACTTTAAATCATCGAACAAGCACCAATTTGAAATATGGATTCACCACCATTGCATAGAGGCCTAGTTAATACATTAATGCCTGCCACCGACCTACAGACCTCTCTATATTGACCTCTATATCATAGCCTTCAAAAATTGTTGTCAACCGCGCCGTTGAACCCACCGACCTCTCTATCCTGACCACTATATTGTAGCCCTCATAATTTGTTGTCAGCCACGCCATGCCATGCCAGTTATTCTCTTCTTCAATAGGGAGAAGTTGAAGAACGAAATGAGAAGTCCGTCTGACGCTTTTCAGATACCACAAACATTAGTTTTTCTAACTATGATAGAAGAGCAAAGAACGTCCCATGCACGGAGTGGATCGACGACGAACGGCGGCAAAATGAGAGATGGAATCCGATGCTTTTCTTTCTTGTTCTCCGTTGAGTCCTCATTCGACAGAAAAAAGCAAGTTGCTAGCTATCACACAAAAAGGAAACTCGTGCAAAGGTAATAGCGAGTTTCTTTCGGAACACAATGTTAAATAGCCGTCATGTCCCTTCCTTTCCCACTCACTCTTTTCCCGCTAGCTTCCCATCATGACAGTGAAGCTCTCATCTTTCCTTGCACAAATGATAAAAACAAATGTACGACAATATACTCGGTATATTGGCCATTGAGGCTGACAGTTTATGATTTTAGTTATTATTTTACTTATGTTTTAACCATTTGTGCAAGGAAAGATGATAGTTTCACTGTCGTGATGAGAAACAACGCAAAATACAAATTCTTGTGGAATCCTGAGAATTAGATTTTGAGAATATTTGGCCTCCCACACAAAACATCATTTATGTTTTGTTTGATTTATATAAATTTTGTTTCTGCAATTTTTTTTTTCAAAAGTAATTTTATTCATTACTACTGATTGTTTTTCTCTTTTTTTTTTGTTCGTGTTTTTGTAAGGGCGAATGTGGATGGATCGCTTTGTATATTCCCACAGGGAGTGCAACAGCTTTTTAATCTGCCATTTGTAGTGATAGCTAAGTACATAAATATAATATTTTTCTTGTTTAAATTTAATGTTAAGAGTTCTTTGTTTAAATTTTGTTTTCTAGTAATGCTGGGGAAAAAGAGGTGCTCATCATCACGACGCGGGATCTTGAGGAAGTGAAGGGAGCCTATGATCATGACGATAATGTTGACATATATTGACCTCTATATCATAACCTTCATAAATTGTTGTCAGCCGCACCGTTGAACCCATCGGCCTCTCTATCCTGACCTCTCTATCGAAGCCCTCATATTTTGTTGTCATCCACGCCATGCCAACTATTCTCTTCTTCAAAAGGGAGAAGTTGAAGAACGAAATGGGAAGTCCGTCAGGCATTTTTCAGATACCTGAAACGCTAGTTTCTCTAACTATGATAGAAGGGCAAAGACCATCCCATGCGCAGAGTGGATCGACGATGAATGACAGCAATATGCGAGACGGAATCTGATGCTTCTCTTTCTTCTTCTCCGTCGAGTCCTCATTTTTCAGAAGAAAGCAACTTGTCGGCCATCACACAAATAGGAAGCTCGTATAAAGGTAATAGTCCGAGTTTCCTTTGAAACACAATGTTAAATAGTCGTCCCGGCCCTTCCTTCCCCCATACTCTTCTCCCGCTAGCTTCGCTTCACTGCAGGGAAGCTATCATCTTTGGCTGCTCAAATTGTTAGAATATAAGTACGACAATATTCTCGGTATTTTGGGCATCGAGGTCGACAGTTTGGCGAAAACTCTTATCCAACACAGGGGAATTAAGATAAAAATGGGCACTAGTGTGTGTGTGTTTTTTTTTCTTTTATGATTATAGTTATTATTTTACTTGTGTTTTAAACATTTGTGCACGGAACATAATACCTTCACTGACTTGATATGAAACAACCGCAAAATACGAATTCGAGTGGTATCCTGAGAATTAGATTTCAAACATATTCGGCCGCACAAAGAAAACTTCATTATTGTTTTGTTTGATTTAAAGAAATTTTGTTTCTGTAATTTTTTATCCGAAGTAATATTATTCATTACTACTGATTGTTTTTATATTTTTTGTTCATGTTTTTATGAGGGCAGATGTGCATAGATCGCTTTGTATATTCCCGGAGGGAATACAACACCTCTTTTATCTGGTATTTGTAGTGAAAGCTAAGTACGTAAATATAATAGTTTTTCTTGTTTAAATTTATTGTTAAGAGTTACTTGTTTAAATTTGGTTTTCTAGTAATGCCAGGGAAAAGGAGGTGCTCTTCATCACGACGCGGGATTTTGAGGAAGTGAACGGATCCTATTATCATGAGGATAATGTTGACAATATTGACCTCTATATCATAGCCGTAATAAATTTTTATCAGCCGCGCCGTTGAACCCATCAGACTCTCTATCCTGACCTCTACATCGTAGCCCTCATAATTTGTTGTCATCCACGCCACGCCAGCTATTCTCTTCTTCAAAAGGGAGAAGTTGAAGAACAAAATGGGATGTCCGTCAGGCCTTTTTCAGATACCAGAAACGCCAGTTTCTCTAACTATGATGGAAGGGCAAAAAACATCTTAAGCGCAGAGTGGATCGACGACGAATGGCAGCAATATGCGAACAGAATCCAATGCTTTTCTTTCTTCTACTCCGTCGAGTCCTCATTCGTCAGAAGAAAGCAACTTGTCGACCTTCACACAAATAGGAAACTTGTTCAGAGGTAATAGTTTGAGTTTCCTTCGGAAAGCAATGTTAAATAGTCGTCATATCCCTTCCTTCGCCGCTCACTCTTCTTCCGCTAGTAATCTATCATCTATCCCTGCACAAACAGTTTAAACGCAAGTACATATACTCAATATTTTGTAAGTTAAATACGGGCGTGTGTGTTTGTATTTTTTTTATTTTAAGATTTCAATTATTATTTTATTTATGTTTTAACTATTTGTTCAGGGAAAGATAATAGTTTCACTGCCGTGATGCGAAGCAACCACAATATACGAATTTGGGTGGTATCCTGAGAATTAGATTTCTACCATATTCGTCCTCCCATGGAGAACTTCAAGTACATTTTGTTTGATTTATTTAAATTTTGTTTCGGTAATTTTTTTTCCGAAGTAATTTTATTCAATACAACTGATTGGTTTAATTTTTTTTGTTCGTGTTTTTTAAGGGCAGATGTGGATTGATTGCTTTGTATATTCCCACAGGGAGTGCAACACCTCATAAATCTAGGTTTTGTAGTCAAAGGAAAGTACGTACATATAATATATTTTCTTTTTAAAATTTAATGTTAAGAATTATTTGTTTTAATTTGTTTTTCTAGTTATGCCAGGGAAAAAAATGTGTTTTTCGTCAAGAAATGGGATGTCGACCCAAAATTTGAGGATGTGAAGGGAGCCTATGATAATGAGGATAATGTTGACATATATTGACCTTTATATCATAACCTTAATAAATTGTTGTCAGCCGCGCCATTGAACCCACCGATCTCTCTATCCGAACTATATATTGTAGCCCTCATAATTTGTTGTCGGCTGAGCCATGCCTGCTATTCGCTTCTTCAATAGGGAGAAGTTCAAAGACAAAATGGGAACTCCATCTGACGTTTTTCAGATACCAGAAACATCGGTTTCTTTAACTATGATAGAAGGGCTAGAACGTCCCATGCGCTGAGTAGATCGACGACGAACGACGGCAAGATGCGAGATGGAATTCGATGCTTTTCTTTCTTCTTCTTCGTCGAGTCCTCATTCTTCAGTAGAAAGCAAGTTGAAAGCCATGACACAAATAGGAAGCTCGTGCAGAGCTAATAGGCTGAGTTTTCTTCAGAAGGTAAAGTTAAATAGCAGTCCCATCCCTTCCTTCCCCCCTCACCGTTCTCCCGCTAGATTCGCGTCATCGCAATGAAGCTATTACATTTCCCTACGTAAATGGTTAAGGCATAAGTACGACTATATACGCAGTATTTTCGGCACCGAGGCCGACAATTTGGCGAAAACTATTATCCATCACTGGGCAGGTAAATTAAATACGGGCATGTGTGTTTGTGATTTTTTTCTTTTATGATTTAGCTTATTATTTTGCAAATGTTTTGACCGTTTGGGTAGGAAACGATGACTGTTTCATTGACGCGATGCGAAGCAACCGCAAAATACGAATTCGGGTGGTATCATGAGAATTAGCATTTGAGCATTTTCGGCCTCCCATTGAGAACATCATTTACATTTTTATTTATTTATTTAAATTATATTTGAGTAAATTTTTGTTTATCCAAAGTAATTTTATTCATTACAACAGTTTTTTTTTGTTCGTTTTTTTGTAAGGGCAAATGTGGATTGATCGCTTTGTATATTCCCACAGGGAATGTAACACCTCTTTAATCTGGCTTTTGTAGTGAAAGCTAAGTATGTAAATAAATTATTTTTCTTATTTAAATTTAATGTTAAGAGTCCGGTAATGCCAGGGAAAATGAGGTGCTCTTCATACGACGCGGGATGTTGAGCCGAAACTTGAGGAAGTGAAGGGTGTCTATGATCATGATCATAATGTTGACATATATTGATCTCTATATCATAGCCTTCATAAATAGTTGTCAGCCGCATCGTTGAACCCGCCGACCTCTCTCTCATGACCTCTGTATCGTATCCGTCATAATTTTTTGTCAGCCTCACAACGCCAGCTATTCTCTTCTTCAACAACGAGAAGTTGAAGAATGAAAAGGGAAATCCGTCCGACACTTTTCAATTACCAGAAATGCAAAGAACGTCCCATACGTGGAGTGCATCGATGAAGAACGGCGGCAAGATGCGAGATGGAATCCGATGCTTTTCTTTCTTCTTCTCCGTCGAGTCCTTATTCGTCAGAAGAAAGCAAGTTGTCGGCCTTCACACAAATAGGAAGCTCGTGCAAAGGTAATGGTCTGAGTTTCCTTCGGAACGCAATGTTAAATAGAAGTCCGTCCCCTCTTTCCCCCCTCACTCTTCTCCCACTAGCTTCGCATCACGACAGTGAAGCAATCATATTTCCCTGCTCAGATGGATAAAACATAAGTACGACTATACACTCAGTATTTTGCGCCTCATGGCCAACAGTTTGGCAACAACTCTTATCCAACTCATGCGAGGTAAGTTAAATATGGGCGTTTGTGTTTGTGTTTTTTTTCATTTATGATTTAGTTATTATTTTACTTATGTTTTAACCCTTTGTACAGGGAAAGATGATAGTTTCATTGCCTCGACGAGAAGCAACCAAAAATTACGAATTCGGGCTGTATCATGATAATTAGATTTCGAGTATTTTCGGCCTCCAATTGAGAACTTCATTCACATTTTGTTTGATTTATTTAAATTTTGTTTCTGTATTTTGTTTATCCGTAGTAATTTTATTCATTACTACTAATTGTATTTATTTTTTATTTTTGTGTTTTTGTAAGGGCGGATGTGGATGGATCGCTATGTATATTCCAGCAGGGAATGCAACGCCTCTTTAATCTAGCTTTTGTAGTGAAAACTAAATAGGTAAATATATTTTTTTCTTATTTAAATATAATTTAAGAGTTATTTATTTAAATTTTTTTCCAGTTATGCCGGGGAAAATGAGGTGCTCCTCATCACGACGCGGGATCCTAAGCCGAAACTTGAGGAAGTGAAGGGTGTTTATGATCACGATCATAATGTTGACATATATTGACCTCTATATCATAGCCTTCATAAATTGTGGTCAGTCGCGCCGTTGAACCCGCCGACCTCTCTCTCATGACCTTTGTATCGTAGCCGTCATAATTTATTATCAGCTACGCCATTCCAGCTATTCTCTTCTTTAACAGGAGAAGTTGAAGAACGAAATGGGAAGTCCATTCTACGATTTTCAGATACCAGAAATGCCAGTTTCTCTAACTATGATAGAAGGGCAAAGAACGTCCCATGCGCAGTGTGGATCGATGAAGAACGGCGGCAAGATGCGAGATGGAATCTAATGCTTTTCTTTCATCTTCACCGTCGAGTCCTCATTCGACAGAAGAAAGCAAGTTGTCGGCCATCACATAAATAGGAAGCTCGTGCAAAGTTAATTGTCTGAGTTTCCTTCGGAACGCAAAGTTAAATAGCCGTCCCGTCCCTTCCTTCCCCCCTCACTCTTCTCCCACTAGCTTCGCATCACGACAGTGAAGCTATCATCTTTCCTGCACATATGGTTAAACCATAAGTACGACTATATACTCAGTATTTTGCACCTCGAGGCCGACAGTTTGGCAACAACTCTTATCCAACACGGGGGAGGTATGTTAAATACGGGCGTTAGTGTTTGTGTTTTTTTTCATTTATGATTTAGTTATTATTTTACTCATTTTTAACCGTTTGAACAGGGAAAGATGATAATTTCACTGCCGCAACGCGAAGCAACCGGAAAATAAGAATTCGGGTGGTATCATGATAATTAGATTTCGAGTATTTTCGGCCTCCCATTGAGAACTTCATTCATGTATTGTTTGATTTTTTTAAATTTTGTTTCTATATTTTTTTTATTCAAAGTAATTTTATTCATTACTACTAATTGTTTTTATTTTTTTTGTTTGTGTTTTTGTAAGGGCGGATGTGGATGGATCGCTATATATATTCCGGCAGGGAATGCAACGCCTCTTTAATCTAGCTTTTGTAGTGAAAGCTAAGTAAATATATTATTTTTCTTATTTAAATCTAATGTTAAGAGTTATTTATTTAAATTTGTTTTTCCAGTTATACCGAGGAAAATGAGGTGCTCCTCATTACCACGCAGGATCCTGAGCCGAAACTTGAGGAAGTGAAGGGAGTCTATGATCACGATCATAATGCTGACATATATTGATCTCTATATCATAGCCTTCATAAATTGTTGTCAGCCACGCCGTTGAACCCGCCGACCTCTCTCTCATGACCTCTGTATCGTAGCCCTCATAATTTGTAATCAGCCACGCCTCGCCAGCTATTCTCTTCTTTCACAGGGAGAAGTTGAAGAATGAAATGGGAAGTCCGTCCGACGCTTTTCAGATACCAGAAACGCCACTTTCTCTAACTATGATAGAAGGGCAAAGAACGTCCCATGTGCGGAGTGGATCGATGAAAAACGGCGGCAAGATGCGAGATGGAATCCGATGCTTTTCTTTCTTTTTCTCCGTCGAGTCCTCATTCGTCAGAAGAAAGCAAGTTGTCAGCCATCACACAAATAAGAAGTTCGTGCATAGGCAATGGTCTAAGTTTCCTACGGAACGCAATGTTAAATAGCCGTCTCGTCCCTTCTTTCCCCCCTCACTCTTCTCCCACTAGCTTCGCATCACGACAGTGAAGCTATCATATTTCCCTACTCAGATGACTAAAACATAAGTACGACTATATACTCAGTATTTTGCGCCTCGATGCCGACATTTTGGCCACAACTCTTATCCAACACAGGGGAAGTAAGTTAAATACGGGCGTTTGTGCTTGTATTTTTTTTCATGTATGATTTAGTTATTATTTTACTTATGTTTTTACAGTTTGTATAGTGAAAGATGACAGTTTCACTGCCTCGACGCGAAGCAACCACAAAATTCGAATTCCGGAGGTATCTTGATAATTAGATTTCGAGTATTTTCGGCATCCCATTGAGAACTTCATTCATGTTTTGTTTGATTTATTTAAATTTTGTTTATGTATTTTTTTCCGAAGTAATTTTATTCATTGCTTCTAACTGTTTTTATTTTTTTTGTTTGTGTTTTTATAAGGGCCAATGTGGATGGATAGCTATGTATATTCTCGCGGGGAATGCAACGCCTCTTTAATCTAGCTTTTGTAGTGAAAGCTAAGTAGGTGAATATATTATTTTTCTTATTTAAATCTAATGTTACAAGTTTTTTATTTATATTTGTTTTTCCAATAATGGCAGAAAAAATGAGGTGCTCCTCATCACGACGCAGGATCCTGAGCCGAAACTTGAGGAAGTGAAGGGTGTCTATGATCACAATCATAATGTTGACATATATTGATCTCTATATCACTGCCTTCATAAATTATTGTCAGTTGCGTCGTTGAACCTGCCGACCTCTCTCTCATGACCTCTGTATCGTAGCACTCAAAATTTGTTGTCAGCCACGCCACGCCAGCTATTATCTTCTTCAACAGGGAGAAGTTGATGAACGAAATGGGAAGTCCGTACGACGCATTTCAGATACCAAAAACGCCAGTTTCTCTAACTATGATAGAAAGGCAAAGAACGTCCCATGCTCGGAGTGGATCGATGAAGAATGACGGCAAGTTGCGAGATGGAATCTGATGCTTTTCTTTCTTCTTCTCAGTCGAGTCCTCATTCATCAGAAGAAAGCAAGTTGTCGGCCATCACACAAATAGGAAGGTCGTGCATAGGTAATGGTCTGAAGTTTCCTACGGAACGCAAAGTTAAATAGCCGTCTCGTCCCTTCCTTCCCCCCTCACTCTTCTCTTACTATCTTCGCATCATGACATTGAAGTTATCATCTTTCCCTGCACAAATGGCTAAAACATAAGTACGATTATATACTCAGTATTTTGCGCCCCAAGGCCGACATTTTGGCAACAACTCTTATACAACACAGGGGAGGTAAGTTAAATACGGGCATTTGTGTTTGTGTTTTTTTTCATGTATGATTTAGTTATTATTTTACTTATGTTTTAACCGTTTGTACAGGGAAAGATGACAATTTCATTGCCGCGACGCGAAGCAACCACAAAATTTGAATTCGGGCGGTATCATGATAATTAGATTTCGAGTATTTTCGGCCTCCCATTGAGAACTTCATTCACGTTTTGTTTGATTTATTTAAGTTTGTTTATGTATTTTTTTTCCGAAGTAATTTTATTCATTGCTTCTAACTGTTTTTATTTTTTTTGTTTGTGTTTTTGTAAGAGAGAATGTAGATGGATCGCTATGTATATTCCAGCAGGGAATGCAACGCCTCTTTAATCTAGCTTTTGTAGTGAAAACTAAGTAGGTAAATATATTATTTTTCTTATTTAAATTTAATGTTAAGAGTTATTTATTTAAATTTTTTTTCCAGTTTTGTCGGGGAAAATGAGGTGCTCCTCATCACGACGCGAGATCCTGAGCCGAAACTTGAGGAAGTGAAGGGAGTCTATGATCACGATCATAATGTCGACATATATTGACCTCTATATCATAACCTAATAAATTGTTGTCAGCCGCACCGTTGAACCCGCCGACCTCTCTCTCATGACCTCTGTATCGTACCCCTCATAATTTGTTGTTAGCCACGCCACGATAGCTATTCTCTTCTTCAATAGGGAGAAGTTGAAGAACGAAATGGGAAGTCCATCTGGCGTTTTTTAGATACTAGAAACGCCAGTTTCTCTAACTATGATAGAAGGGCAAAGAACGGCAGCAAGATGCGAGATGTAATCTCATAACTGCTTTTATTTTGGATGGACGCGAGGATGATGACTCTTTTTTATTTGGACTGATGGCTGCTTGTTATTTTGGATGGACGATTGGTGACTGTTTTTAATTTAGGATAAGTTGATGAAAGTTTTTACTTTTTGATGGACGGATTAGTATTGGTTTTTATTTTGGATGGACAGAATACTGTTTTTAATTTTGGATGGACAGACTATTATTTTTAATTTTGGATGGACAGACTATTGTTTTGAATTTTGAATAGATGCTTAAATTAGCATGTACCGGGGGATAGGTATTGCACATAGGTGCAACTAGCATTACCTTTTAAAATTATACCATAATAGTGTTATTATAGATACAATTTTTTTAAATAGTTCTATTGTTGTTAAGATAAATCTTTGGAAAGAAGGAAAAGTTGGGGGCAGTCAACGTTGGCAGTATTTGAATCTGGCCTCTTTTCCCTCTCCATTAAATTTGTATGATGCAATTAAAAATGTTTTACTGTTTGGAGTCTACACCTTGGAGTTAGTAAATACTAGGCCATTGGGCATTTTATTTTGATGGGTAAGGTAATACGGGAAGTGGGGAATGCGAATATTGACTTCTAACTAATGAAAAAGAAAATCTATATTTCTGTTTGCTTCTTATCTGGGCGTTATGCTGGAGGAGGGCAGGGAAGCGTGTGGGGTTTTAGAGATGGTGACGTACTTCGGAGAAGAGTGGGCCCACACCATCTAGGAGTTCACTAGATGTCGTTGAACTAACACCACCAAAGTGTTAGATCCAGTTTGAATTGGGACGGACAAAAAGAGACAAGAGTTGGTTTGTGTTGTGAAAAGACCCAAATTGTGGAGACAAACTCTATGGATAATGAAAAGGGGAAACAACAAATGAAAAAAAAAATGCAAGCCAAAATAATGAAAAGTTAGTATTATTTGCTTTCATGTAAATATAACCGATTTGGTAGGGCGTCTTTAATTTTTTAAATTTGAAAAAATAGATTTTATTTATATATTTAAGAAGTCCGAGTAATGTCTCAAAACCATAAACGCATCCAAAAAGTTTAATGCTGGAGTAATTCCTGCTCGAAAGACGTGATGCTCCTTTGGCTGCCATTGAAGATGCATTTTTTGGCCAATGCATCTGCAACAAAATTGGATTCCATGAACAGATGTTGGATTATGAAGTGTTGTTGGTCGGCTTTTGACCAGAGGGAGAAGCCTCCAGTGCTAATGGAGAGATGGCTTCAGGATTGTTTGGATTTATAGGGAAAAAAATTTGAAGGATTGTTTGGGTTTTTCATTATTTGTTTGGTTTTTCATGGGCCATAATTCAACAAATCTGAGCGATAATATTTCTTTGTATGACAAGATACAAATGATTTTTATTTTTTTAGTACAAGCTAACTGACCCTCCTCTGATCTGCCAAATGAATACTATTACTCTCACACCAAATCTCTCATAAGGCTTCAATTATTCCTATCACACCAAATCTCTCACCGGGCTTCAATTATTCTTCTCACATCAAATCTCCCACGGACAGTGAGAATCAAAAGTTGATCTTTGGTTTTCCATCCCAACTTCGGAGAGAAAAGGACAGAATAAGAATTGTCTCAATGTAGCATGTCTTTTTGAGTATAGGTTTTTGTATCTACACTAAATACTAGACAGAATCTGAAAAGTTACATTGATGAAGTAGATATGGAATAGTATGGATATCGGATTGGCACAGACTGCATCCTTCTTTAACATATAGGCCTCTCCTATTCAAAAATATGGGTAGTGGGAATGCCTTTTCATCCATGATATGGAGATTTGCCTGAGGTCCTTCTAAATCAGGGACCCAATTGTCATTCCAATACGAGGCCAACATACCATTTCCTATCATGTTTATTAAACATAGGCAGCCATGATTTGCTTCCATATGAGTGAGTGTCCCTAGGTTTGATATGGGTCCCATGTGGGGAAGGCTCATATATTTCGCTCTCACGACACTAACCCACAACGAGTCACTAGTTGTGCGCACAAGCTACAGCAATTTCAATCTTTAAGCAATCTTGAGTAATGCTATGCGCACTCCAGCGCATAAATTGCGCATTGCTGATGTGGATGGGTTACGTGGCCGTCCACATCAGCTGCTGAGTTGACAACTGAAAAACCGGGGTCGAATCCATATCGCTTCCTCTCCCCCAAATCGCTTCCTCCCGATTCCTCCCGCGGCGGCCTCCCACGGCCTCGCCTCCCATCTCGCAGCTCCCCAACCTGTGGCCTCGCCTCCCATCTCACAGCTTCCCGCCCCACAGCCTCGCCTCCCATCTCGCCTCCCTACCCGTGGCCTCACCTCCCATCTCCAGCTTCCCGCCTCGCCTCCTCGCCCTAAGCCTCCTGCTGCCTCGCCTCCCGTCTCCTCCGGCCTCGCCTCCCGCCTCTCCAGCTGCCTCGCCTCCCGTCTCCCCCAGCCTCGCCTCCCGTCTCCTCCCGCTGCCTCGCCTCGCCTCCTCCCTCGCCTCCCGCCTCTGCCTCGCCTCGCCTCCTGCCTCCCTCGGCCTCGCTCCTCCCCGCCCCCTCGCCTCCCATCTTCCCGCAGCCTCGCCTCCCATCTTCCGCGGGAGGCTGAGGCGGGCGGGCTTCCCCCATGGGAGGCTGAGGCATCTTACGAGGCTGAGGCGGGGGCTGCCGCGTGAGGCTAAGGCAAGGGCGGGGCCACTGCGGGAGGTTGAGGCAAGGGCGAGGCGAGGGAGAGCAATACGGGTCAAACCAGACCCAATTTTTCAGTTGTCGACTCAGCAGGCTGATGTGGACGGCCACATGAGCCATCCACGTCAGCGCAATTTATGCCTATTGCTGCAGTGCGCATAGCGTTACTTAGCAATCTTTAAAGCTCCTTGCAATCATAAGTGAAATCAGTTTCAAGGACACTTATGTCCCAGAAAATTAACTTTGTGATATAAATTTATTCTTTAATTAAAAATTAATTATCTCCAATAAATAAAATTTGAATTTTTTCGAATTATACAACCACTTCTAACATGATATGATTATTATCATAATTTTTTAAAGTTAAAAATCTCTTGCCACCATCGAGAGGACGCCCACGTTTTTCCCAGTTTGTTAATAAGTGCTTTTTTTTGTTTACTTCCCTTATAAGATGAAAGTAAAAAACTGTAAAAATATCCAATTATATATATGGATAATAATTTTTATATTCTATTTAATACATAATAAAGATGAACTCGGTTAATCGGATAAATTAATATCCCTAAACTTGGTTTAGTAATATATGAAAAATTTTACGAGGTGAAAAACGAAAAATCATCACCTGCCGCAGGCCCGCAAATCTGTCCGAATGCTGTGCGCTCGGCCGTGCGTTCCTTCGAGAAAAACGCTCCCACGTTATCTAATCTTGTATTGATAATTTTTCTCCCTCCCGAGTCTCCTTCCTCTCGAACAAATCTCCACTGTGTCTTTGTTGCCTTGTGTTTTCTGAAGCTAATTCCACCTGAATTAATCATCAAGGGCCCCTCCTTGTACCCGTAGAAGAAGAACGTGGGACGAATCGAGTTGGATCATGTTCGGAATTCATCGGTGGAGAAAGGTAGGAGAAACGGTGACGCGAGCTTCCGGTGTGATCTCCGCAATCAGATCTCAAGTTGCGTCTTTCCAGAGTTCCTCGATCTCTACCTGCGTAAACTTCAGCTCTCCCGGTTATCGTCGTCGGGAGTCTCTTGTCGGATTCCAGGAGCGGCATAAATGGGATGGCGGGGGCGGGGGTGGCGGCGGCGGCGGCGGGGAGGGTGGGCCGCCCGATGATTCGCAGCAGCCGCGGAAGATCCGGGTAGAGGCCAATTGCCCTCGTTGCTCCAAGCAGATGGATCTTCTCTTCTCCAATCGTCAATCTTCGACGACAGTGGCTTCGGATCAGCGCGGCTCCAACCTTCAAGCAGTCAACCTTTGTCCTAACTGCAAGACCGCTTTCTACTTCCGGCCTTACAATACCGTTCCGCTGCAAGGGAGCTTTATCGAGATCGGGAGGGTCAATCGTGGCTCTAGGAAAGACGCAAACGGAAGCGGCAATGATGGTGGCGAAGAGGATCTCGGGGACAGGCTCAGGATTTCCTTCTGGAAGACGTTGAGATCGTATGGTGGAGAACCACCGGAGAATTGGCCGCCTAATGGGTCCGGTAACGGTTTGGCATTGCAGACTCCTCCTGGCCCACCTTTTGCACCAAATGTGAATGTGGTACGAGCAGCCGGGCCTGGGGGTGGGGCTGGTGGCGCCGGCGGAGGTGGTGCCGGAGAAAAGGAAGGCTGGGGCGGGTCCAATTTGGGCAAGGATTTGCCAACGCCTAAGGAGATATGCAAGGGATTGGATAAATTCGTCATTGGACAGGGGCGTGCAAAAAAGGTATTGTTTTACTAGCGTACTCCTCTACGTTTACGAAGATGGTGCATGCACATCTAGATTTATGAACCATAGAATCCATGCGGCTTATAGACGAAGCATTTTAGTGAAAGTTGAAGGAAAGATCAATCAAACCTGAGAATATTGGATCTCCTACCTATTTAGTGCTAAAGTTGCTAGCTTTACATTTTCTTTCGTACTGTAGGTCTACTAGGTAGGTGGGTTATGAAAGTTCCGTGGCATTTGTGATTATATGACGAATTACAGTGATGTACCGAAGGGTTTTCTGTCTACTTATTAAAGGAATATGATCATAACTATGAAAAGACCATATGTGCTGATTTTTGTTTACGTAGTTCATACCTATACAAATTAAAGTTACTCTTGTAATTTATTCACCGGAACAATGGTGTTAACTGTTAATATTTCCTTTGTTTTGTTTAAAAACTATGTGGAGTTCCAGGCGCAAAAAGTGGCAAATTTAGACACTCTCTCCTTGAAAACTTCTTGGTTTTAGAATGTATCAAATGTAAATCAAGTTAACTCAAACATTGGTTGACAAAATTGCACCATAGGATCTTTTCAACTACGATACTATATAGTATCCTAGTTATTCAAGGACTCTTTAAGTTGTGAGCAATTGTAGTAGCTTGGAAGCAGAAATGAAATACATATTCTACAAACATTTAATTCCTCTGTCCTTGTCTATCAACTATTATAAGTTCATTTTGTATATGCTCTTGCTTAAGAAGCATTTTACCTTGATCAATGGTGTCTCAAATTGTGGATTTTACAAAATAAGTCCATATTTCCTCAGCAAGGAGAACTTCTTTATTCCATAAATAGTTAATTCCCATCTCATTGTTTTTCCAACAATTTGAGTTTATTCCTTGTAAATGAGCTGATTAAGTAGTTTGGGTTAATGAGTGTTGGGGAATTGTGGCTTCTTCAAAGAGTTATAAGTTCACTTCTTGTATATTGTCTTGTCCCATTTATCGAAAAATAGGGTTTTGTGCTTCTATTTTCTAATTTTATTGCATATTTCGTCCTCTACAGATTCTGTCTGTAGCTGTGCATAACCACTACAAGAGGATATACAATACTTCCTTGCAGAAAGGGTTAGTTCATGGACCTTCTAGCGAGGATGCTGTGTTGTGTTATTATTTTGGAAAAACCAAGCACATTATATTATAATGGGAAGAGAAATTTTTTAGTCTGTGTTGTATTATATGTTATGTGACCTAAGTTTATGTCTCAGTGTCAGCAATTTTATAACCGGTCTCAAAAAAATTAAAAAGTGGGAGGATGAAGAAACTAAAAGTAACAGTTGTAGTTGTAATTGTTGGGAAATTGGAATGAGATCTCTGCCTTATCTTATAGGGTTTACTGAAAGCTGGACTCTACTGATCCATATTCCAGGTCTGGGACAGATGCCGGGATTCCTGTTTCAGATAATGACGAAAATGATTCTGTAGAGCTTGAGAAAAGCAATGTCCTTTTGTTGGGCCCAACTGGATCGGGTATGGTTTCTGGAACTTTCTAATCCTTTGTGGCAACTTGAATTTTTGTAGTGAAGTGATAGACAAACTAACTAGGATCATGAGCCCTTATGATATTGGTTGGTGGACAGCTTGGCTGAATGTTTGGGGGCAAGTGATAGCTAAACTAACCAATATTCTGAGACTTGAGATATTGATTGGTGGAGAGGAACTCTTTGTGATATGGTCTGCATATTGTACCAGTCATTTTAGACAATATGGAGTATGGTATCTTTGATCAATATTTACCCTTGAGTTATTGCATTGGCCAACCTGTATATAGTTTTTTATTTTTTATTTTTTTTATTTTTTATTCTTTTTGAAACAGAACCTGTATAGTTTTCGATAACAAAAACTGTACAGGACATTTATATGACAAACCGGATTAGCAAATAGATTATCATATTACATTAGCTTAATGAGTGACTTAGTGAAGGCTTCAAAGTGAATCTGCCACCATCTTAAGCCTTTTCTAGTGGGTAATCCTCGTGTTGTTATAGTAGTCAAAATGAAGTTATCATCATAGGATTACTTTCATGTACATGACAAGATACATTTGGGAAATTTCAGGTGTAATAGTGCCCTGTTACTTGATTTTTATGCGAACATGTTCGCTGCTTGATCTGCCTATTATATATTTCCACTGGATAGTTTGAAGGTGATGGTTCATTTCTAATAGATTTATTTCAAGTGGACTTACATACGCAAGTTGTTGATTGTAAGGGCAGGGAAGACACTTCTTGCCAAAACATTAGCTCGTTTTGTAAATGTGCCATTTGTAATAGCTGATGCAACGACATTAACGCAGGCAAGTTCATTTTATGTTGCTTTTGTAATCTATCACATGAAGTTATGTGGTCTTACAGTAATGTAATTCCTAATATGCAAGATTCTTGTGTTTAGAGTTCATGACCTTAACATGCTATGAGTAAGGGATTAAAAACTGTTCTTGTTTTGTGTATTGGTCCTTTGGCTCAATTGCCACATGGGGTTTTTCTGTAGTATTGCAATGTAGGATTGAAGATTCAGTGGAAAGGAAAATATTTTGGAAGATAAAAAGCTACAGGGAAAATAAAGAAAGGGGCAGGAGGGGACACTTTATTTTGGAATTCTTTTCCAAGAACAAGAGGGAGGAGGTAGGGAGATCTTCACAACCAAGTGAACTCAGACCTTGGCTGCTTAACTAGCCACTATCCTGATGCATTCATCATTTTTCAGTTACAGGACTTTGGCTGCTTAAATAGTCACTACCTTAAAATTTAACCACCGAATTTAAAACATTTAAGCATCTGAAATTTTGGGCCAAGAATGAAATGTTGAAGAACCCTCTGTTGAACCTTAAGTCAATAAAGGCTTATTAAACGAAAAGAACAAAAGATACAATTAAAACCAATTAATTCTTATGGACTAACACCGAAGCCCAATTGAAACATAACCTACTAAAAATTAAAATGAAATTACAACTAAAAATATGCCCATTTTCCTTTACCAACTGGCTGTAAACTCAAGATTTTGGGTTCTTTATTGACCCAAATAATCACATCTCTTTTTTTTACTTGTTGTTGCTTGAAGCTCATGATCCCTACCATATTGGATTAAGTTACTGTTAGTTTGAGGGGTGTTCAAAAAATAAAATAATTAAAAGACTCTCCTTATATATCTTTGTGTTCCAGTTCAACATTATTGGTCTTTGTATTTTCTTCTGAAAGTTCAGAAGTAATACAATAACGGACACTTGGAGCAAATTTAATATTTGCAAATTTTATGCTACTTTAGTGTTATGAATCTCCACAAAATCTATGTTATTTTAGTGTTATCTTATGTAGTTTGGCTTGTGTTTGTATCTTTCAGTGTAAGATGATATTAGGGCATTGCAATAACTGTGAGTTAGATGTTTATACTTTAATGAGAAAGTTAACATGTCATAGCTGCTTGTGCAGGCAGGTTATGTCGGTGAAGATGTCGAATCAATATTGTACAAGTTACTCACGGTAATATTTATGTCCATACTGTACATATGGCTTGTGCACTGACAGATAACCTATTCTGATTATCAGTTGGATTACCACAGTCATCCAATCAATAGAGTTTTCTATTTGAAGTAGCCAACCACTTGCATTTATCAGTTGGTTTATCCAGTTAGTAAGATATATTGATAATTGACCAGTTACCGAGCGAGCCTTAAATAGGTTCACTTTTGCACTGCATAATGAGAAGACTTACATCCTTGCACTTAGACTGTGAATCCTTCATTAAAATATGACATCTCATGTCTTTTTTCCTAGTAAGTACATTTGGCCTGGTTCAAAATTTTGTTTCTTTTTCAGGTTGCCGATTTTAATGTAGCAGCTGCTCAACAAGGCATTGTGTATATTGATGAAGTTGATAAGATAACCAAGAAGGTCTTTTTTTTTTTTATAATTTTGTTGCTTCTAAGAAAATAATGTTATAAATAATACAATGCCACTGATTATATCTAAATGCACAGGCTGAAAGTTTAAATATCAGTAGAGATGTGTCTGGGGAAGGTGTTCAACAGGCACTGCTGAAAATGCTGGAAGGAACTGTAAGTTCATCATTCTATGCTAATTTTTTGTTCTAAGCTGGTAATATTTTGGTAATATATATATATATATATTTTTTTATTTTAACACAATTTTCAAAAAAAATGGTACACTTAATTTTCAAAATAAATCAAATTTTTTGGTACACTTTCTTGGTGTGTTTTTATTATATCATTTTGCGAAATGAATATGATTTGTCTGCTTGGCCTGCATGGGCTATTTTCATCTTCCAAGAAAAAGCTGAAGTTATTATTTACTAAACAACAAAACAACTAAAAGAATGATAACAACTTGTTAGAGATTAGTCCCACATTGATGAACGAGTAGAAAAGATCTTGGCTTATTAGTTGGAAAGAGGTTTCTTAACTTCGGCTAGTCATTTGGGGATAGACCTCGGCTAGATCTTGACTTATCATTAGTCTTGGGTGATATGTCTTGCCGAGGTGAGCTGGGAAGTGAGTGGTTTGGAGGTGAGCTGTCTATCACATGTGGTATCATGTCTTCCAACTTTTCAATGACAGAATTTTTCCAGAAGAGTAACACGATATTAATAACTATTCTATTTAAGGAAGAATCTATTACTTCTAATACATCCTTCCTTAAATGGAATAGTTATCAATATCGTGTTACTCTTCTAGAAAACTTTTGCTAATGAAAAGAAGGTGAGCAACATCACAAGGAGAGCAACATTCACAAGGAGAGCAACATCACAAGGAGAGCAACATTCACAAGGAGAGCAACATCACAAGGAGAGCAACATTCACAAGGAGAGCAACATCACAAGGAGAGCAGCATTCACAAGGAGAGCAACATTCGCAAGGAGAGCAACATTCGCAAGGAGAGCAGATTGATTACCCTACTGCTTCGTAGGTTGAACAACGACAAACTCTGACTTTAGAAAGTGGCCTTTCCCCCTATTTCGAAGCTTAGATCGATTACCCTCTCGCTCCCTAGGTTGAATGAAAATGGCGACAAGTGACAAACTCCGAGTTTAGAAACTGGCCTTTGCCCCTATTTTGAAGTTTTAGATCTTACCCTCTTGCTCCCAAAAATAATCAATGAACAGACCAATAACAATCTCTAATGTCCAGTTGCAAGTGGCGTGTTCACATCCCCAGATGACTTATCATTTGTCTTGGGTGATATGTCTTGCTGAGGTGAGTTGTGAGGTGAGCTGTTTGGAGTTGAGCTGTTTGGAGGTGAGTTGTTTGGAGGTGAGCTGTTTGGAGGTGAGCTGTTTGGAGGTGAGCTGTTTGGAGGTGAGCTGTGAGGTGAGCTGCGAGGTGAGCTGTTTGGAGATGAGTTGTAAGGTGAGCTGTCTATTGCATATGGTATCATGTCTTCCAACTTTTCAATGGCAGAATTTTTCCGGAAGAGTAACACGATATTGATAACTATTCCATTTAAGGAAGAATCTATTCCTATAATACATCCTTCCTTAAATGGAATAGTTATCAATATCGTGTTACTCTTCTGGAAAGATTCTGCCATTGAAAAGAAGGAGAACAACATCACAAGGAGAGCAACATTTACAAGGAGAACAACATCACAAGGAGAGTAACATTCGTAGGGAGAGCAACATTCACAAGAAAAGCAAATCGATTAGCCTCTCGCTCTGTAGGTTGAACAGCAACAAACTCCGGGTTTAGAAAGAGGCATTTCCTCCTATTTCGAAGCTTTAGATCGATTACCCTCTCGCTCCCTTGGTTGAATGAATATGGCAACAAGCGACAAGCTCCGAGTTTAGAAACTGGCCTTTGCCCCTATTTCGAAACTTTAGATCAATTACCCTCTTGCTCCCAAAAATAACCAATGAACAGGTCAATAACAATCTCTAATGTCCAGCTGCAAGTGGCATGTCCCACATCCCCAGATGACTTATCATTTGTCTCCAGTGATATGTCTTGCCTAGGTGAGCTGTGAGGTGAGCTGTATGGAGGTGAGCTGTGAGGGGAGCTGTTTGGAGGTGAGCTGTCTATCGCATGTGGTATCATGTCTTCCAACTTTTCAATGGCAGAATTTTTCCAGAAGAGTAACACGATAGTGATTACTATTCCATTTAAGGAAGAATTTATTCCTATAATACATGCTTAAATAGAATAGTTATCAATGTCGTGTTACTCTTCTGAAAAAATTCTGCCATTGAAAAGAAGGAGAGCAGCATCACAAGGAGAGTAGCATTCGCAAGGAGAGCAGCATTCGCAAGGAGAACAGCATTCACAAGGAGGGCATCATTTGCAAGGAGAGCATCATTTGCAAGGAGAGCATCATTTGCAAGGAGAGAAACATTCACAAGGAAAGCATATTGATTACCCTCTCGCTTCGTAGGTTGAACAACGACAAAATCCGAGTTTAGAAAGTGGGCTTTTCCCCTATTTTGAAGCTTTTGGTTGATTACCCTCTCGCTTCCTAGGTTGAACGAAAATGGCGACAAGCGACAAACACCGAGTTTAGAAACTGGCCTTTGCCCTTATTTTGAAGCTTTAGATCAATTACCCTCTCACTCCCAAAAATAACCAATGAATAGGCCAATAACAATCTCTAATGTCTAGCTGCAAGTGGTATGTCCACATCCCCAGATGACTTATCATTTTTTTTTTGGTTGATATGTCTTGCCAAGAGCTGTTTGGAGGTGAGTTGTCTATCGCATGTGGTATCATGTCTTCCAACTTTTAAATGACATAATTTTTTTAGAAGAGTAATACGATATTGATAACTATTCCATTTAAGGAATGATGTATTATAGGAATAGATTCCTGGCAAGTTGGGATGACCTACTGCATGAATGTGGAAATGAAAAATACACGAAGCATTCCCATCAAGATGGTTGTTTGAAATTATGACAGATTGGGGCAAATGTCATAATGGCCTTTTGTGGATGCTGTCAGACTTTTGAAGACCTCCATAAATATCTTCCCAACTCATTCAAACAAGAGGGAACCATTATAGACTCGGAAATCTTTATGCATCATTGTGAGGAGATTATTGGAAAAAACTGCTAGAAGTGGGATGGTAGTGATTATAGACATGCAGAATTTAGGATCGCTATTATGGCTGGTAATGAAGTAAAAAATCTACGCCCTTGATACCAAAAATCGTATTAGACGGCCGTTGTATTGGATCGATGTAGCTGGGACAGGAGCGAAGTGTTGCGATGGATTTCTGCATGTTCCGTCTGGAACACAATGTAATGAGGAAGAAGCATTGCAATCTGTCTATTGGGGATTACAACCAGGGACGGACGGCGATGATGATAGTGGATTTCCAGTGGATATAGCGATTATAAAAAAAGAAAAGATATTTCTGATACGATGGTTTAAATCGAAGAAGAGGGAAAAGTACATGTTGATGTCATATCTCATGAATTTATGCAGGGAAAATTTTGTGAGGATTGTAGACATTTGCCCTTGTGTTATAAAGGATGGACGTTATATGATTAATCTTGATGACTATGAAGCCAATATCATTCAATAGCTAAAGAAGTTACTGGATGCCCAGATAGAGATCTTCAAGAGAAATGAAGAGCAACGGAACCATATTGCATTCTCTTCTCTGAGAAATGAAATAGTCACCATGGATCGAAAACTGGGAAACATCAATGGAACAGGGTTCAGTCTTCAACTATGTCAAAATGATGAATTAACGATAACAAAACTAATAATCCTCATGGGCATGAGGGACCAGTTGCAGGCCAATTTTCTCCTATTCGAAAATGTGTCAAGTAAAGTCATTTACTAAGTACCAATGATTGCTTGTCAATACATTACATTGGAACCCTAGATCTGAAACCTGTTTTTACCAAAAGGTTTTCTGCACAATCTATATGCTTAATTTCCTGATGGGTTGCAACGTCTCATTTTGTTTTCTGTTTTCTGGTGCATTCTGCATAGACAACTAATGTTTGACTATTTGGTCTTAAAATTATGCCTTTTCCTTCCTACCTAAAGTTTTTGAGGAACTCTTCACTCATTATCTGACAATTGTAATTTTTTTATATTGGAATGATGACTTTGAAGCCTGTTTTTGCTTCAGGTTAGGCTCCATGAGAGGTTTTTACGTAATCTATATGTTTAATTTCTTGATGATCACAAAGTTTATTTGGTTAATTAGAGCATTGTGCATCGCTATTAATGTTTAAGAAATGATTTGGCATTAAATGATGTTTTTGTTTTGAAACCTAAATGTTTGTAAGGAACTTTTTAATTATTATTAACCATTTTGATTCTTTATTCCAGATGGTAAATGTTTCTGAGAAGGACGACCATTATTTCACAAGTTGAAGTTCAGAATGATAAATTAACAAAAGCAAGAATAATAATCCTTATGTACATAGGGGACCATTGGTCTGAGACTGATTTGGTTTCTACTTGAAAATGTATCTTGACAGCCTTTTAGGAATTACGAAAGATTGGCTGTGAGTAAAGCATATTAGAATGATGTCCTGAAACTGGTTTGGGCTTCAGGATTGACACCATGAGTAGGTTATTTATGTAAGGTATATGTATAATTTCCTGATGAATGTGTTTGTTGAAATGAATGATGGTTGGTATATTCCCTAACAGGGAAGTGAACCGCTTTAGGATCACTTGTTACCATGCGGGTGGTTAAGACTATTCACTTATGGTGGATCTAACCACATCTTTGCACCTTTTTATCTTAAAAAGAATTTAAATCCTGATGGACTGGAACATCTTATGTGCTTTTTCTGATGGTTGGAGCATTCTGCTTTGGTATTTATATTAAGAGCCCAGAATACCCAAAATTGCTTCCATTTCCTTACTTGTTTATCAGCTCTTATAAGCCTGTAGTGATGAAATTTTGAAGCCTCCTATTGTCTTCTCAACTTGATAAATCCTCATTAGGTAACCCTGGTCCAGCAGGGATAGGGGGGTTGTGAGACACTCTGGTCAGATCCTATTGGCTTTCATTGGGTATCTGGGATGTCACACTTTTAGTGAAGCGTAAGCAAGGGCTCTACTTGTTTGAATCCAACTCTTCTCCCTGAACTTCAGAGGACTCTTTTAGGTTGAAGGGGATTTCCACACTCGCCATTAACTTAGTAGCCGCTCCTCTCCTCCTTGGTGGCTCAGGCATATCTTTGATGAAGTATTCGACCATGCAGGAATGTGTAATATCTTGTCGTCAATGCCAACTCAGTTGCAGACAGCCTTGCTAGAGAGGAAGTCTCTAAAGATTACTTACTTAGGTCCCATGGTACCCCTCATCTAGTTTAGCTGCTCTTTCAGTTCTCAGAAGCTAGTGTCCTGTTGTTGCACTGTGTTGTACCAAAGTCTTTTTGCTCATTAATAAAGATTTCACCATTTTATGTCTTTTTTATGACCTAAATTTTTGTAAGGAAACTTTTCAGACTCTGATTTTCTTATTCCAGATAGTAAATGTTCCTGAGAAGGGCGCCCGTAAGCATCCTCGTGGAGATAACGTTCAGGTATCCTCGTCTACTCTGCTATTATTTTTAGCATCTTTTTTTGGTATTTGGTAACTGTTTTTTTTATAGCCACTTGATGAATGATGCGTGGACTTTTATCAATTTTGAATATGTCACTCTGATGGAGGTACTGTCCTAAACCAATATTTATTGATCTCTACAGATTGATACAAAGGATATTCTTTTTATATGTGGAGGGGCTTTTGTTGATTTGGAAAAGACCATCTCTGAGAGGTAATTCGTATTGCATTAAAGTTTAGCTGATTCTCTTTTAATGAATATCAGCTAGTAACTGGAATTTGGTTCTTGATATATATGATAGACGGCACGATTCTTCTATTGGCATTGGAGCGCCAGTTCGTGCTAACATGAGAACAGGTGGACCAACGAATGCTGTTGTGACATCTTCTTTGCTGGAAAATGTGAGTGCTATACAAAAGGCACTTGTAATATTTATTCACTTGTGCATATTGTTTGCTTTCTATCAAAACAATTGTCAAAAAATATTCTAGCAAGTGTTCATAAACCCTTTATGATGTGTGCTGAAAGTTGCATGTGTTATTCTCAGGTTGAATGTGGAGATCTCATTGCATATGGCCTTATACCAGAGTTTATTGGTCGATTTCCAATCCTTGTTAGTTTATCAGCTCTAAATGAAGACCAACTTGTGCAAGTAAATCTTGTTCCGCTATACCCTCTTTTTGAGTTCGTTAATTTTTCTCTTCTGGACACCCAACTTTGATCTTATCAAGAAATGGCATTTTACTATGCCAATGTTATGTTCCTTTTTTTTTCTTTCTAAATGTATCACAGGTCCTTACAGAGCCAAATAATGCTTTGGGTAAACAATATAAGAAACTCTTTAGCATGAATAATGTAAGTCATGATACATGTCAACTAGTTTTCATTAGCTTTTTGGTTAACCTACTCTAGATGACCCTTAAGTTATTTGTCTTTTTTAGGTGAAGCTGCATTTTACTGACACTGCATTGCGGCTGATTGCAAAGAAAGCAATGGCTAAAAATACTGGGGCACGAGGCTTGCGAGCTATTCTGGAGAGTATTCTTACAGAAGCAATGTATGAGGTTCGTATGATAATGCTTCACATAGTTTCCATTTGGTGTTGTTGATAATTCCTACAAAAGTTTTAGTGACTTACTGTTGTTGGAAAGCTCTCCCTCTCTCTTTCACACACACACACACACACACACACACACACACACACACACACACACACACACACACACACACACACACACACACACACACACACACACACACACACACACACACACACACACACACACACACACACACACACATATATATATACACATATATATACACATACACACATACATATACACACACACACACACACACACACACACACACACACACACACACACACACACACACACACACACACACACACACACACACACACACACACACACACACACACACACACACACACACACACACACACACACACACACTCACACACACACACACACACACACACACACACACACACACACACACACACGCACACACACACACACACACACACACACACACACACTCACACACACACACACACACACACACACACACACACACACACACACACACACACACACACACACACACACACACACACACACACACACACACACACACACACACACACACACACACACACACACACACACACACACACACACACACACACATACACACACACACACACACACACACACACGCCACACAAAGACACGTCACACAAACACTCATGTCATGCACACACGTCTCACGAACATCTCACGCAGACATGTCACACATGTCTCACGCATCTTACCCACACATGTCACACACGTCTCACACATAGATGTCACACACGTCTAACACATAGATGTCACACACGTCTAACAACAGATGTCATACACACGTCTCACAACACACAGATGTCATACACACGTCTCACAACACAGATGTCACACACAGTCTCACAACACAGATGTCACACACACGTCTCACAACACGGATGTCACACACACGTCTCACAACACAGGTGTCACACACGTCTCACAAACACTGTGTCACACACATGTCTCACATACACACCATGTCACACCCATGTCTCACATTCACACCATATCACACAGACACAACAGTTCCAACTATGATCTGCCTTTCATTCAGTTGAGGATTGATCTAAACATACTGCCATGTAAATTTATCTGCTTAACTTGTTGTGTCAGATCCCAGATGTGAAAACAGGAAATGACATAGTGGATGCTGTGGTGGTCGATGAGGAATCCGTTGGCTCTGCACATTCTTCCGGTAGTGGGGCTAAAATTCTTCGTGGGAAGGGTGCACTAGAAAGATTCCTTTCAGGGACAATGTCGAAGGATCAAGTGGTATATTATCTTTCCTGTAAATTTTAAACGCTTGTCCTCTAAAATTTAGCTCTTTCTCTAGTAAATTTCGTTGGAAAATCCTAATGTAGGCATTTTCAGAGGAGGAAAGTGCCAAAACGCCTCAAGCGTCCTGTGCATTTCTGCATGCCAGGACCAAGTTGGCTCTTGTTCTCCTGTCACACCTTGAACTCATTATAGTTTTCCTGTCAGTTGTTGAAAATTTAACATTATTGAATCTATTTTATCGTTGGTAACGTGATGTTGCTCTATATGGGTGTCACCTGGTGATGTTCGTTCAATGTGTGCAGGAGGGAGAATTTGAAGGGGATTCTGATCTTTCATCCAGAGCAATGAGCATGTGACACTTCTAGGGTAGTTCCAGACTTGTGTACAATCCCCAACAGTTACATTCCCCATTGATGTAATTATCCTTGTAACAAGGTTTTTTCTGGAAAGAAAAATGTAAAATGCTAATTGTAGGACGGTGTTACTGTAAAAATTTTCATTCAAGGGTAATTTTATAAAGGCCAGTGGCTCCGTGTTATTGTGAACTTCCTCTGTGGGCTCACCATCTTTGTCATTTCTAGGTAGAATTGTAGCAGTTCATTTCCATAAAGACTCCAATCTTACACAGCCAAGCCCATTAACTATGATGCTCTAACTTCTTATTACATCAAGGGTGAAATTATGCACAACTACAGAGATTATTTGATGTTGTGTATTTTATACAGTTTAGAAGACTATTCTTTAAATTTCTCAATCAATTCCAGCGCCATGGAAGTGTTGGGAAGAGCAGGGATTACACCCTTTTGCGTAGTACTGAGAGCACCACAAGCATTGGAGAAGCCAAGGACTTTCCTCAATTTCTCTTCATCCTACACACCAAACGAACAGATTAATCCCGGATTTGGTCCACGAAGGGAATTCATGCAAGCCTAAATCCTCCTCTTAAAGCTATTAAGCACTTACCAGAAAATTTTATAATAAAAAAAAAGGACATGAGAAGGAGATGGAGAAAAGGAACCTGTAGGATTGAATCATCCTCTGCAAGGCAGAAAAGAAGAGCGCCCATAAAAGCGTCTCCAGCTCCTGTTGTATCCACCGTCTCCACTGCAAATCCATTCACTTTCCCTCTAAAACCCTAGAAAAAGAAAATCGAGAGACGTGAGAACAATTAAGAGTAAGAGATTTCAGATTTGGAAGCTTGGTGGTCTCCCATGTCTCACCTTGGTGTAGTATCTGCATCCTTTTTCTCCATCCGTAACGATCAGTAACTTCAATTCGGCGAACCAGAGGGACATGGCGACTTCGTCCTTGTAAGGGTCCCCTCCGTTGGTCAGGAAAGCCATCTCGTCGTCGCTGACCTTGATGACGTCCGCCTGGTTCCACACACTCAAAATCCCGGCCCGCGCCTCGTCGGCCGATGGCCACAGCGGCAGCCGGACGTTGGGGTCGTAGGAGAGGAGGAGGTCGGCTTCCTTGGCGGCTCTCATGGCGGCGATCTGCGCTCCCCGGCAGGGCTCGGCGATTAAACCGATGGAGCCAAAGTGGAAGATCCTCCCGCGCTTTATAAGTTCCAGATTGAGCTCCGATTCGGCGAGGAGCATGTCGGCGCTAGGGTTCCGATAAAACACGAACTCCGGTCCCCATCCTTTTTGGGAGCGACGAACGCGAGCGCCGTCCGAGCCTCGGGGTCGCACCGGACGCCGTCGCGGTTGACGCCGTTCTGCCGCAGGACGTCGAGGAGCATCCGGCCGAACTCGTCGTCGCCGAACTTGCCGATGAAGGCGGAGCGACCGCCGAGCTTGGTGACGGCCACGGCCACGTTCGCCGGAGCGCCGCCGGGGGCTTTGACGAACCCCGACGTCTCCGCGAGAGACTCGCCCGCGCTGTTCGGCACAAAGTCCACCAGCATCTCCCCGAAGCACACCACCAGGGCTTCCTTCCTTCTCTTCCTCCGACACTTCCTGGTCGACATTGACGACGACGACGACGACGTCGACGTCGACGTGGTCCCCGTGGACCATGTCTCTACCGGCAGCAAGATTTGGGGAAAAATAAAAAAAGTGAGACGGGCGTCGAAAACATTGGTGCTTACCGCTTAGCAAAAATTAGTTAAGAGTCCATACCAGATGAGTCCGTATCGCTGGAAAACTGCTGCTTCGCCATGTTCGCAATGTTCAGAAAGTGCCGGATGAGCCACCGGAAGAATACGACCACGGCCGAGACCGAGAGAATCCTCTGAAGCAGAAGAAAAAGGTAATCCATGTTCACCCCTATTTCCATTTCCGTATCTCAACACAACAACTATCCCAATTTGCAGCTTTAAGACAACGTGCCCATGGTCTCTCGTTTGCTGCTTTTTTATACTGGAAGACGTTCCCGGCCATGGACGTCTTGCGATCGAGAAAATTGTACATGGGGATACGCAATTGCAGACACAAAAGCTGACATCCAATTCTTTTCCTCAGCACAGAGAGAAGATGGAGCAAACATTCCTCTTACAAGTTACGACGTACAAGGAAGCAAGCGGCCTGATGCTGTCGGGGAGAGACATTAACGTTCCCGACCTATAGATTCCGGTGAGAGTTATCTTGGCAGTTACTTTGTAATTTTCAGATTTACCTGTGGGCCTGGGTGGAGGACTCTCATGGTCGACGTCCATGGTAGACCCTTATTTTTCCAAGTGTGCCTCTTATTAAAATTGCCTAACATGCCACATAACTCCAATATGCTGAAAACAAGAGGAACACAGATTTGATGGTGAAAGTAAGAAATGGGTCAACAAATCTCTGAAAATTAGTATTTGTATAGTGATGATATTGAAGAAAAAAGTTTAAATAAGAATATTGATATGTACTTTTTTTTTTTTTTTTTAAATCAAATGGGAATGTTGCCGTTCCCTGAGTTTCAGCAAGTGGAAGGCAGGTATCATATTATTTCTTTTCTTCTCTTTATTTTCTGCTTTACTTTTTTCCATGTGATTGCTGCTGTTTGGTAATGGTGAGGGATTACATATGCTCCAAACTTGATTTAGGTATTGATCGGATGAAAGCTTACGTATCAACTAGCAATCGGCAATGCCCTTTGTTATTTTTCTTCTCTGTTTCGTTTGACCATTTCTTTCCACTTTATTAATAATTCCTCTTTTATTGTGTTTTTATTTTTTATTTCCTTTTCTGCTAAGAGCATAAGTACCATTACAGTTCACTTCTTTCTTTCTTTATTTTGTGATTTGGTTTTCTATTTATCTTTCACTTCTTTATCTACTAAACTGGATCCATGCTTGTATTTATTTGATTGTGGGTGGAGTTTATCCAAGATTGGGATCATTGTTTTATTATATGAATGATTTTCTACATAATGTCTCTGAAAATTTAAAGTTGTCGTATCCACATGTTGGACATAAACCAGATGCTTTTTTTGGTAGTCTGAAATCTTTCTTTCTAAGAGTCTGAAGTCCTTGGTGGATAAGATTGTCGCATTGTGTTTTCCCTCAAACTTTTGTGCATCTAATTGTTTAAAATAATGCTGCTTTTGGTACTTAGACATGAATATTGAACAATTTTAAAATAATACAAAAAATGCATCTGATTTTATGGAATACAAGTCATTCGACAATGAGCATCATTTTAGAATGAGTAATGCTATATCCACTTTGCAAGTGCTCGCCCTCAGCCACTTTCTTATGCGGATGGCTTATGTGGCCATCTATACAAGACGCAGACGCAACATCCAAAAACCAGCGCTCTTCTTCTTCTTCTTGGGTAGAAACTCAGAAAAAGTGTCTGATGGTGATTCGACTTCACGCCTCCAATGAGGCAGGGGTAAGTTTGACCGGATGAGACCAAGAAGGAAGAATTAAAGGCTTTGAAGCCTTGAAGGGATTGGTGGATTTCTCTCTCTCCCCTCGCTCTCATATGGACATTAAAGCAGTTGTGACTACAGTCGAGGCAACTGGTGAATCTCTTCGCCATAGTGCAACCTATGCAGCTATGCTGCAGAGCCCATGTGATCGACTGGTACGTACCGCTCGAGTCTGTCACCTTGTATGGCGAAGGAAACTGTCACTCCGAAGAAGTTCGAAGGTTTACAGTATGAGTTTCCGATTTTGGCATCCCCTTCTGCCTCCCACGTTACAGTGCTTGGCAGCGAGTTAGACCTCTCATACAGACTTTGAATGGGCGTGCTGCCCAACACCTTCTGAGGAGGAGGCGGGAGAGAATCGCCTGAGGGAGAGACGCTGGCGGGAGGGAAGAGGGAATTTTGAGGGGCGGGGGAGACTGACCCAGCTGGTTTTTGGATGTTGCGTTAGCGTTTTATGTGGATGGCCACATAAATCATCCACGTAAAAAAGTGGCCAAGGGCGAGCACTAGCAAAGTGGATATAGAATATAATGCTAGTTTTTGGTAGTTAGGCATGAATATTGAGTGCTAGTTTTAGGAAACTTTAATAGTTATTTATCCTTGTTTAATATCATCTAGATCTTAAAATAGAAAGCAAGATGAATTTGTCTTGCCCTTAAATTTCTACTTGAGAAGAAATCCTGTTTTTGGAAGTTCACAGATTGAAAGGAAGGATCAGAATCTCAGGGTTTCTACTTCTCAATTTATTTTCATTTCTTGTAAATTCATGTGGGAATGTAGAAATACAAAAATATTGGGTTGTTTCTATGCACGGATTTTTTTATTTCAAAATTTTATTGTTTATCATGTTCTATTTTGATTAACCAATCTTGTACACATTTAGAGAGCCAACCATGTCATTTATTTCGGTACCTGAACTTACAAATTAAGCAATTCGATGAACCATCTAATTTGATAAACAATTTAATACAAGTATAATTGGATATGGCGATAATATTCTGGATATTCTTGTATTTTGAACGATTTTCTTTTTCCTAGTTATTCTTTTAGTGACAATTAGTAGAAGTGTTTTTTAAAGAAAACTCCGAGGGGTAGGAAAGTTTTAACTAACCATTAATTTGGGTGTCTTCACTTGAGATGTTTGATCTATTTGGTTAGATTGTAAATGGTAGAGTAATGCTAGTTGCACCGCAATACCTATCCGTACCTGACGTCCATACCAGACGTACCCGATGTATTTAATGTAAAATAATAAAATATTTTTTATTTTATAAAATCCTAAATTTTTAAGAATAAACCCTAGGCAATTTTGTTTCGGATTGGCTGGTTATGTCATGCGTATTAAATTGGTATGTGCGTTAAATTGGTATTTTGCATAGGTATTAGCATTTGCCAAATGTTATGTAGAGGAAATAGATGCATTTTTCTATTGAATAATGCTATGGGTATAATATTGTTCTACGTAAAACCTTCACGTGCCATTTAATAATCGTAGCCCGTCACATGCCATTTAATAATGGCAGAAATTGAGGTGCGAAACAGTATTGTATGAAACAGTATCGTATGCATAACATTACATTTTTCTATTTCATTTTGCTACATGTGATTAACACCCAAAAAGTTAATTGGCATTAAACAACACAAGTTGTTTCTCTCAATGTTTGGAGGAAGATAAGATGAAAATAGATTAGGAACTCACTTAAACAAAAACAAGATGGGAAAATGTATTTTTTGGATTTAGCAAAACTGGTGACAAGTTGAAAAGAAAGAAATTAAAAAACCACTGTCATAAAACAAAAAAAGATTGGAAAACATGTACTAAGTTGATGGATAAAAGGAGATCAGTTCTGCAGACTAAGAAAGACTTCTATTTCGTAAGGTTTTTTTTCTACCAATTGTCTAGATATAATTTATCAATTCTTAAACAAAAATCCATGAAGATGTTATGAAATTTAGACATAAGGGGCTAGAGTATGCTAATAAGTGTGATATTCTATGTGGGGCGATTGCTGCTAAAAGTCTGTTGTTACACCGTACACAATTGATCATGGGTCAATTAAGGGATCACTATATCTTAATGAAGGTGTTCCATATGGTGACGGTTTTTATTGGAGTGACCATCCATTTTCTGATAGTAACCTTGTACGTACACTGAGAATGAAGCTGGCAAGGAATCAAAAGTAGTCCGTAAGCCAATTGGTGGAGATTTTTTCAAACAACATATGAAGAGTGTAAAGTCGATCTAAATTACGTGTTTATAACGCATCAAGATTAGTGGATAGTATCTTGAGTCTTGTCGCATGGTGGAGCATCATCAAAAGCAATAGAGTCATTTAAATCTAAAAAATTACATTTGAAATATTTTTTATGTTATTGGGGGAAATTCTTGGTTTGGAAATAAGTATTCTAATTCAAATGTATGCTACCATTTTTTCAAGAATGTTTTTGTAGTTTTTTCCTTCAGGTTTAAACGACTTGTTTGCTTTTGGCAATCCACCACTTATGTTACAAGACTTAAGATACTATTAGCTAATCTAGAATGATTTGAAACATGTTGTTTAGATGGACTTATAGGCATTATTCGTTGTTTGCGGAAGAACTAAAAAATATTACTTGTTGTTGGGAATTAAGACGCTTCTAATGCCATATATAACCGAGAAAATAATAGACGCAAAAAATAGTGAAAAACTAAGACACCGAGATTTAACGTAGTTCAGCCAACTGTCTACATCCACGGACCCGTACCAACAAATATTTCACTATCTCAAAAGGAGTAGTACAAAATACAACACTGTATTTTGTGCTTAACCAAAGGCTTCAACACTCTAACTCACTTTTCTACCTTTGTGTATAGCTTCTACACTAAAGCTCTAACACTTTGATGTTGTTATTTTCTTTGTGTTATATTTATAGGAGGCTTGCACGAATAAAATAATACCAAAGTATTATTTTATTCAATTTGGGCACGTTCATCGGGGCCTGCCTTTGGACCATGTGTTCAAATGTGCTAGCGCCCACCCCCATGGAATTCAATGAGACACCCACCTTTTCGAATTAATAAAGGGGTACTTTTGTTTAAATAAAAGAGTGGGAATCTCGCTTATTATTGTGGGGCCCACCCACTAAATAAACAAGATTGTTATTTACCTCCATCCGTAACAATCTCCCACTTGGAGACAAATACAACAATCTTCATTATAGTGGAATCTGGTGTGGGCTTCTTCTTATGTCTTCACTGCTAAAGACCAACTGAAGCTGAGCACAACTCTTGTTTCTCCTGGGTTACTGTCTAGGTCATCATGTCAGCTGGGTTTTTCGTACCTTGAATTTTTTCAAGTCTCAACACTCCATCCTCCAAGAGTGATCTAATGAAATGATATCGGAGTCCAATATGTTTCGTCCTCGAATGAAATACCGAATTCTCAGGCAGATGTATCGCATTCTGAGTATCATTATGTAAAATATTCTTCTCCTAGTCGCAACCCAATTCTGTTCATAAACCTTGTAACCAGATCATTTCTTTGATAGCTTCAGTTACTGCCACGTACTTTGCTTCTATAGTTGATAACACAACAATCTTCTGTATCTGCGAAATCCAACTAACTGCAGTAGCACAATTGTAAAGACATAACCGGTAGTACTCCTGCGATCTACCTCGCATGCAAAATCTGAGTCTACGAAACCTCGTAGAGTTATGTCGCCTCGTCGAAAACATAAGCATTTCTCAGTAGTTCCCCGTAGATATCTCAGTATCCACTTTACTGCTTCCCAATGCTACTTTTCAGGATTTGCCATAAATCTGCTCACAACTCCCACTGCATGAGCAATATCATGTCTCGTACAAACCATGACATACATCAAACTTCCAATGGTTGTGGCATATGGAATTTTAGCCATGAAGTGTTTTTCCTCCTCGGTCTTAAAAGACTGTCCTTTGATAAAGGGAAGTGATTTGCTAATGACGTGCTGACAGGTTTTGCAGTGTTCATTTCACAACAACTGGTATCAGAGCAAATTTGTAATTTCTCTTTATATTCTTAATATGCTCTGTGGATGCAACGAAGTCTGATCTTCCGCATCAGAAAAGTTTTTTTGCGAGAAAAAATTACGTGCTTTTCGTTTAAGTGGGAGCGATGGTGATAGATGAGAAAATTTCCAAAATTGATAAATTAGATAGCAAAAATTTTGGATTTTGGAAAATGCAAATAGAGGACTATTTGTACCAAAATGATCTATACAAGCCGTTGAAAGAAAAACCAGAAAGCATGAAGGAGGACGTGTGGGAACTGCTTGATCGAAAAGCACTCGCCGCAATCCGATTGCGTTGTCAAAGTCAGTTGCTTTCAATATAAAAAATGAGAAGGCAACGTCGTCTCTCATGGTAGCTCTATCCAGCATGTATGAACAGTCGTCTGGAGAAAATAAAGTTCATTTGATCAAGAAATTGTTCAATATGAAGAAGAGTGAAAGCGGTAGATTCGGAGCCCACCTCAACGAGTTCAATGAGGTGACAGATCAATTAACAACGGTCGAAGTCACTTTTAGGGATGAAGTTCGAGCCTTGTTGATTCTCGGACAGTTGCCCGAGAGTTGGAATGGCACAGTCACAGCCATTAGCAGCTCGGCCGGCAAGTCCAAATTGAAGTTCGATGACGTTTTGAGCATGATCTTAACTGAAGAGATCCGAAGACAATCAGAAGTAGCTTCTACTTCCAGCACCGCTCTCAACGTAGATAGCAGAGGCAGAAGTTCAAATAGAGGGCATGGTCGTGGACGGAGCAAGTCAAGCAACGGCATACCGAAATTCAAAAACCACAGAAATCCCAACAAGTCAACGCATGTTGAATGTTGGAATTGTGGTCAAGCCGAACACTACAAAAATCAGTGTAAGGCACCTCAAAGGGAAACGGAGAATAAGACCGAGGTCAATATAGTGACCAAAGAAGCATGTGATGCTTTAATTTGTTCCATGGAGAAGAAGACCGTTTTTTGGGTAATAAACTTTGGAGCATCTTTCCATGCCACCGCAAATCGACACTACTTTGCAAATATGTGCAGGGAAACTATGGAGAAGTGTATCTCGGAGATGATCATCCTTCCAGCGTGGTAGGCATTGGAGAAGTACAAATCAATCTCAATGGATCTGCCTGGAAATTGAAGGACGTGAGACATATTCTAGAGCTGAGAAAAAATTTGATCTCCGTCAAACAATTGTCGAGAGAAGGTTATGACACACACTTCTCAGGTGATTATTGGAAAATCACTAAGGGTGTCATGATAATAGCACGTGGCAAGGATAGTGGTACCCTATATACGACGGCGAATGTACGTGTGCAGTTGCAGATAGCAAAGACGCGAACTTGTGGCACCAAAAACTTGGGCACATTGGCTAGAAAGGGCTCAAGTACATGCTTTCAAAAGGGAAACTAGCAGGGCTTCAGTCTTTTGAAATAGATTTTTGTGAAAGTTGTATTTTCGGGAAGTAGAAATGGGTGAGTTTCAATACAAATGGCAGAACTCCGAAGAAGGAGAAGCTTGAACTTGATCACACAGATGTTTGTGGTCCAGCTGCAGTTTTGTCGATTGGCAGAAAATCATACTTTGGGACTTTTATTGATATCCACTCGATAAAAGTGTGGGTTTACTTCTTGAGACACAAATCAGAAGTGTACGACGTGTTCAAGAAGTGGAAAGCCATAGTGGAGAATGAAACTGGCAAATGAGTAAAAAAGTTGAGACCCGACGATGGTGGAGAATATGAAGGCATGACGTTCAAGAAATTTTGTTACCTAAATGGTATCAAGTTGGAGAGAACGTTGCTAGGAACACCGCAACAAAATGGAGTTGCAGAACGCATGAACAGAACGTTGACAGAAAGAGCCAAAAGTATGATGATACACGCAGGCTTGCCAAAGCAATTTTGGGCAGAAGCTGTCAACACGGTGGCGTACTTAATTAATCATGGACCGTCCGTACCATTGGAGTACAGGATACCAGAAGAAGTTTGGAGTGGAAAAGAAGTGATACTTTCTTATTTGAAAGTATTCGGTTGTGTCACATATGTACACATTAGTGATAATTCCAGGAGTAAGTTAGACTCTAAATCACCAAAGTGTACTTTCATTTTATATGGTGGAGATGAGTTCGGATACCGCTTTTGGGATGACCAAAACAAAAAGGTCATTAGAAGTCGGGATGTCATATTCAGTGAAAAGGTGATGTACAAGGATAGAAATGCAATGCAGTCCAACGACACAACAGATGATGATCCAACATACGTCGTTTTGGACGATACTCTAGAATACAGTACGTCCAAGGAAACAGATGAGAGTTTGCAAGCAGAGGAGCCAGTCACGGAGGTTAATTCACCACAACCTCCTGCTTCGACCCCTATTCTAAGAAGGTCAAGCCAACCACATGTTCCAAACAGGAAATATATGAATTACATGTTATTGATCGACGCTGGTGAACCTGAATGCTATGACGAAGTATGTCAAGTGGTAGATTCTGTCAAGTAGGAGCTTGCTATGAAAGACGAGATAAAGTCTCTTATCTCAAGCCAAACGTGGGAGCTAGCTGGGTTGCCCAAAGGGAAGAAAACACTCCACAATAAATTTGTGTACAAAATAAAAAACGAACATGATGGTTCAAAGAGATACAAGGCGAGATTGGTAGTCAAAGGTTTCCAGCAGAAAGAAGGAATTGACTATATAGAGATTTTTTTCGCCAGTTGTGAAGCTGACAACAATTCGATCAGTGTTGAGCATTGTTACAGCAAAGGACTTGCACTTGGAGCTGTTAGATGTAAAAACTGCCTTCCTCCTTGGTGACTTAGAGGAGCAAATATATATGCAGCAACCAGAAAGATTCTCAGTGAAAGGAAAGGAGGAGCTAGTGTGCAAATTGAAGAAGAGTTTGTACGGCTTAAAGCAAGCCCCAAGACAGTGGTATAAGAAATTTGACGGATTTATGCAGAACAGTGGCTACACGAGGTGTAATGCTAACCATTGTTGTTACTTCAGACGACTCGAGTCCCGCTATATCATTTTGCTACTTTAAGTCGATGACATATTAGTAGTCGGATCGGACATGGACGAGATTAAGAAGTTGAAAAAGCAAATTATCGGCGAAATTCGAAATGAAGGACATAGGTGAAGCAAAGCAAATTCTAGGGATGAGAATTTGTCGAGAAAAGCAAAATAGTGTTTTACAGTTGTCACAGTCTAAGTTTATTAATCAAGTTCTTCAAAGGTTCAGCGTGAGCACTGCAAAACCTGTCAGCACGCCATTAGCAAATGACTTCCGTTTGTCAATGGACCAGTCTCCTACGACCGAGGATGAGAAACACTTCATGGCTAAAATTCCATACGCCTCAGCCATTGGAAGTTTGATGTATGTCATGGTTTGTACGAGACATGATATTGCTCATGCAGTGGGAGTTGTGTGCAAATTTATGGCAAATCCTGAAAAGTAGCATTGGGAAGTAGTAAAGTGGATATTGAGATATCTACGGGGAACTATATAAGAAATGTTTATGTTTTCGACAAGGCGACGTAACACTACGAGGTTTTGTAGATGCAGATTTTGCAAGCGAGGTAGATCGCAGGAGGAGTACTACCGGTTATGTCTTTACAATTGGCGCTACTACAGTTAGTTGGATTTTGCATATACAGAAGATTGTTGTGTTATCAACTACAGAAGCAGAGTACGTGGCAGTAACTGAAGCTAGCAAAGAAATGATCTGGTTACAAGGTTTATGAGCAAAATTGGGTTGCGACTAGGAGAAGAATATTTTGCGTAGTGATAGTCAGAATGCAATACATCTGGCAAAGAATTCGGCATTTTGTTCGGGGACGAAACTTATTGGACTCGGATATCATTTCATCATATCACTCTTGGAGGATGGAGTGTTGGAACTTGAAAAATTCAAGGTACGAAAAATCCAGCTAACATGATGACCTAGATAGTAACAAAGGAGAAACAAGAGTTGTGCTCAACTTCAGTTGGTCTTCTGCAGTGAAGACATAAGAAGAAGCCCACACCAGATTCCACTATAATGAAGATTGTTGTATTTGTCTCCAAGTGGGAGATTGTTATGGATGGAGGGAAATAACAATCTTGTTTATTTAGTGGGTGGGCCCCACAATAATAAGTGAGATTCCCTCTCTTATTTAAACAAGAGAACCCCCTTTATCAATTCATAAAGGTAGGTGTCTCATTGAATTCCACAAGGGGGGAGCCGCCACATTTGAACACATGGTCCAAAGGTAGGCGCCGACAAACGTGCCCAAATTGAATAAAATAATACTTTCGTGCAGGCCTCTTATAAATAGGGACGTTCGACTTCTAAAAACATAACCAAGAGAAAATCACAACATCAAGGTGTTAGAGCTTCAGTGTAGAAGCTATACACGAGAGTAGAAAAGTGAGTTGAGTGTTGAAGCCTCTGCGTTGGCACAAAATATAGTATAGTATTTTGTACACCTCCTTTTGAGATAGTGAAATATTTCTTCCGTGGGTCCGTTGATGTATGCAGTTGGCCGAACCACGTTAAATCTTGATGTCTTAGTTTTTCACTATTTTTGGCGTCTATTATTTTCTCGGTTATATATGTTATTTCGTGGGTCCCACTAATCTTGGGCAAGAATTAGTAGTGTCCTAATTCCCAACAATTGGGATAAAGTTTTTAAAATTAGTGGTCAATGTTCATGCCTAAGTACCAAACAGATTGTCATACTCTAAAAATCATGCTCATTTTCGAATGACTTTCGGGTTCAGCTCAATGTTTTAAAAATCGGACCAACCCAGCCGGTTCGACCGGGTTCAACCGAACCGTGCTTCTGGCGGTTTGGTTTGCTCTCCAAGTGGCAAGAAGTTGAAAACCGGATGACCCGACCGGTTTTACTAGTTAGACCAGTGAATCGGTGAACCATGAAACCGGTTGAACCGGTCTAGTTATTATTGACCCAAACCAGTTAAAATAAAACTCGAACCATGAAATCAAATTGATTATTTTTATATTTACAGCTATTATGAATAAAAAGGAGGATAAAAAGATGGTTAATATAGGTGAATATGTGGAAAAATATTTAGTTGAATTCTCAAGCAAATAAATTTTTTTAGAATAATTTTGTATTTTGGAAGGGTATTTTATTTAAATAATTTAATTTTATTTGATTTTAAAGTTAAAAAACTATTTTTTATGTTTTTGAATTTTTATTTATTTTTGTTTTTTTGAACTTATTTTTTTTGAATATAGGTAATAGGCTTATAGGTAATAGGAGTTATGTTATGAATTTTTTTAATGACTTACAACTCAGACCCGATTCAACCACCGGTTCAACCTGGTTAAACCGATTGAGTGGAACCTGAGTCGGATGTTCAGCCGGTTCGATTTTTAAAATATTGGTTCAGCTACCTCAAATATTGCATTATCTTGTCCTAAGATTCAGAATTGTTAGATAATAAAAACATGCCTAAAAAATATATGAGCATAAAGTTGGTAGCAAAATGAGACTCATATAAAATTGTTATCCATACTGGAAAACAAAGAGCATATAAGTCCAGTAGTTTTTTTTTTTTTTTTTTTTTTGAAGTGATTGTTTCAAAGTCTTGATAGCTTTTTACTTCAAAGTTTTAGTCCAGGTAAGAGATAGTCTCGGACATAAAATGTGCAAGATTTTATTTTTTTAATAAAATATTATATATTTATTCCTTAAGGAATGTAAAATCTTGAGGAATGACACAATTATGACACAACAAAAGATTAAAGAAAAAATAATTTGATGAAGATCACTAACAACTTCAACATAGATAAGACGTTTTTATGCAATCGATCTGCTGCGAGGAGTGCAAAAGCAAGGACCGCATTTAGGACTTGTCAAATTAGTTGTCACATATATGTTTATTTGTTGTTATGGTTTGTAATTTTTATTCAATTGGAAATGCTGCTACTATCAATGTTAGTATAAATAATATTAATTGGAAACTGCTATGCAATTAATATTCATTATACCTGAATACCGAATTTTGTTAGCTTGAATTAAAATAAAATTTCACGACAACCGGAAAACTAATAATTAAGTTACGTGAAAAAAATGGAAATAAACATTTTCTGAAACATTTCTTCAGATTAGATCCCGCTTTTCGCTTTCCAATACTATACTGACCGATAACAGAACATATGAAGGCCCGGAGCGTGCCCAATTCCAGTCATCATCATATGCGATTATGGAGGGCCAAAGTCAAATTAGTCTCTTGAATTTGCTGTAAATCTGTATATGCTACGTGGGTCGTCATCTTCATCGAGGCAGTTTATCAGTGGAATCCGTAATGGGATCGGAAATCTCCAAACACTGCAAAACATCTTCATAGTATTTGCATTAGTACTGGAGAGTTCTGGAGTCGAGACTCCAGAGAGATGAATTAGTCCAGTCCAGCCTCCTCAATCCATACATTAGTTCGACGGGCTTGCTTGCTTCATTTTCCACCTGCAAAGTCATGGACACTTGAGAGAGGCCTACCATTCGAGGACCTGACGATTGGCGAAGAGACGGAACGATGAACGTCGCTAGCATTTCATCTTCTAAACTGTGGCCCAAATCGACTTTTGTCCTTCGCCCGAAGAACATTGGTTCTCCTCTCCAACCGCCAAACCGATGCTTCCGTTCTCGCTCCCGTTTGCCTTACCGTTCTTGTCGATGTCTGGGATCTTCGATATCAAAACCATCCGAGGACGGGTTTGTAGTAGTGGAAGATGATCTCTGTGCGCTTCTGGAGGTACATCGCTTTTTCTTACTGGGTCTTCCCTCGTTTTTTTCTGCAGCATTTATTGGTTATTTTAGCTCCACGTGTTGTTATTGTCCGACACATGCTTGCACCTCCAGTTTGACTGTATTCTGCGGTTTTTTTGTTAATCTACTTCTTTTCTTTTTTTTTTTCGTCTACTACATTGAAACATATTTATTCCAACTTATACGAATGACTTCGTCTCCTCATTGAGCTTTTTAACTGAGTTCTGACTTCATTTACAAACTTCTATGGTCTATTTGTCCTTCCTTCTTCAAGGTTAGAGGTTTACTGCACCGACTCCGGTAATGTAACATATTTAATGCGCCATCTTGGAGAGTATGCATCTCCGGATGCCAATGGGAGTTCAATCAATCATATAGTTGGTCTGTTGTAACCAGAATGCTTCAGTTAGAGAGAATGTTCAATTAAAACAGATAATATTTCCTCTATAATGTGACATGAGTTTCTCTTACCAGCTTCTTAAGAACCAAAGTGACTCATTCATTCACTTGGGCTTGATCACCATTTTAATTAATTTAAATAAATGTTAACATCTTAAATTTGAGTTTTGGATTAGGGTGGCATGAAGTTGAGGTAGTTGGTGAAGGTTTTAGCTCAACTTCCACTGTCTGCTTGTTCAGACTCGGGTTTTCTGAGTTCGAATTTCAAAGTAGGCTTGATATCACAAACAAGCTAAGCCTGAGCTTGAATTGATCAGCTTGTGAGCTGGCTCAATTCCTTATTCATTTGTCAACTGCAGTTATCAGGGGAAGGGCAGAAATGACCACTCCCTAGTGTTGCAGGCATAGTGCTGGAGGCCACAGTTCTCTTGTCTTTCTCAATTGTCATTGTTACTTCAATTTGAAAGGATCATCCAATAAAGAACATGTATCGCCATTCGCCAACTGTTCATCAATCTCTTAAACTCAATGCTCTCATGCATAGTCTTTCCTCTCAACCCCTGATATATGTGAATATTGCCCCAAAAAGGCAAAAAGGAAAGAAACTTCAGAAAATCTCGATCTCACTGCCCAGCATTCTCCTTGCCCATTCCATTGCAACAAGCAGTATCTGACTTATCATTCCAACAAGTACAACAGGCATGGATGGGTCTGTGCCATTTCACTAGAATAGCTGTGATGAGTGGAAAAATAGTTATACTTGTCCATTCATATGGTCAACTTGATAACATCTTCACATATGCTCTTCAGAAAAAGCTGTCCCTGGCATTGTGTGTAAAGAGATCTGGGAATTGTGTTGGGCTATAGTTGTCATTTAGTTAAAATGAGTGTGTTTCTTATGTAATCATGAGGGTGTTATGTCTTCTACTTTATTGAAGCTTTTCTTAAGCTTAATGGGCTTATTCTGCTTTTAGTCCAGACTGTTATGAAGTTCACACGAGCTCTGCTAGTGTTACCGCGCTTCATGAATTTCTTCCTTTCTAACTTCTTCATGAACAATAGTGGAAGTTCTTGGGTGCTTTTCTCCATCTCGAATAGATAAAAAGAGGAAACTAATTCTCCTTCTGCAGATTGAGCCTTAACAGAGCAGCACTCTGCAGGAAGTGTGAAATAAGTGCAGAATCAAAGCTATAAGTTTCTTTTAAAAATAGATGAATTGGAGGAGACTGTGCTTTGGTGATTTTTCTAATTTTAGCATTAACTTGTTTATGAATTTTAGCTAGCAAAACTGTCCTTATATCACTTATGGAACAATGTTATTTGTACCTTTTTTTTTCCTTATAAAATGGTGAGTAGATAAATTTTCAAGTTACCTAAAACCTTATTAGTTAAGAATTTTATTTTATCTTGTAGAAACTCAATTCAAAAGAAGAACTAAAATTCTTTTTAGAAACAGGTGGGTAAAACAGGATCAGTTACGTAACTTCTGTGCTATATCCCAATTAAATCCGTCTCTGTTAAAATTTTGTTATGTTCTTTCGTGTTATAATTCTGTTGTTAGTGATATGTATGCATTCCTCCTTTAGAAGCCCTCTTTGTGGACTCCTATTTCTCATTTTTATAGATAAAAGTAAATGTCTTAGATCCAGAAAACTTTAAGGGATATACATTAGATTTATAGCAGTCTTATTTGAAGCCTTTAATCTTAGTTTTAGAATTTAACCTAATAAGAAATCAGTCTACATGTTAAAGCTGGATTTAGAAAAGGCTTTTGATCGAGTCAATTGGAGGCATCTGGATCTGGTTATGAAAGCCATCGGCTTCGGTCTCAGATGGAGAAGATGGATATATTCTTGTGTCTCCTCGGCTAGGTTCTCCATCTCCATCAATGGTGGTCTCTTTGGATATTTCAAGAGCTTCAGAGGAATTTGGTAGGGAGACCCGCTCTCCCTACTTCTATTCAATATAGTTGGTGAAGGGATGACCGCCTTTTTTAGGCAACTCGTGGCAGCAGGGTGGCTAAGGAATCCATTTCAAGATGAAACTCCACCCATTGTCCAATTCGCAGATGATATGATGGTGTTTTGCGAAGGTTTCTACCAACAAATTCAGAAACTAAAAGCTAGGCTGTCCCTAATGGAGATGTCAACAGGGCAAAAAATAAATTGGAGGAAATCATCCCTAATGGGGATAAACATACCACAGAACTCCTTAGAAGAGGCCGCCAGAGAACTCGGATGTAGCACTGGAAAATTCCCATTCACTCACCTTGGTCTCCCTTGCACCCTTGGTCTCCCTGTGGTGCAAGGGAGACTACACAAGAAAATATGGGACCCCACCATTGAGAAGTTGAGAAGAAGGCTCTCGGCCTGGAAAGGAAAGCACCTTTCAAAAGCTGGAAGGTTGGTTTTACTTCAATCGTGTTTACTTGGGATTCCTTTTTACATGCTTTCATTTATTCCATGCCCCAAAGGGATAGCAAATGAGATTGAAAAAGTCATGAGGCAATTTCTATGGAAGGGTACCAGTAATGAATTTAAATTTCATCAGGTTAACTGGGAAGAAACTTGCACACCAAAAACCTATGGAGGGCTAGGAATAAGAAGGATAAAGTCGTATAACCAAGCTCTTCTCATGAAGTGGTGTTGGAGATTAAATCAGCCCAGTCTCCCCTATGGGCAACCTTGTTACGTTCCAAGATCTCAATCTCAGAATCCGAGTGGATCCTAGGATGCCACCCAAGTCACTCCTTATCCCCAATCTGGAAACACATCCACAATCTTTGGGACATCTTCAGGGACATGTCCAGATTCCTTCCAGGAAAATGAAACAAAGTGGATTTTTGGAATGACCTCTGGATGGAAGAAAGGCCTATCCGCTTCTCTTTCCCAGAATTATATAGAGTTACTAGAAACCCTCAGACTAAACTTATGACACTTGCAAAGCAGAAATGGGAGAAACTTCGATTGGAGTAACCAATTTCGGAGGGAACTAAGAGATAATGAAGCCTCTGAATTGTCTCAATTGGATCAGCTCCTATCAAAGTATTTTTTGATACCGTCAGTGAGGATAGAATTATATGGAAACATATCCCAAATGGTGAATTCACGGTCAAGGCCACATATGTTGCCTTGGAAAACCTAAAGCAAAGGGCTCCTCACCCGGCAAGATGGACATGGAAGCTCTCTTGCCCTCCAAAAGCAAATTTTTTATATGGACTGCGCTCCACCAAAAAATACTCACAAGGGAAAATTTGACCAGAAGAGGAATGCCACTACCCTCAACAATGTGCACCTTTTGCAATGATAATCTGGAAACCTGTGATCATGTGTTGGTGTAATGCAATTATGCCCAGGAAATGTGGAACCATTTCTGGTCCATGTTTCGTTTTGCCACCCCTAATCCCAACTTCCAAAATCTCCAAGCCATCATTGAGCACTGGATAAACCTCAAGCTGCCTAGGAAAGGGAAAATCATGCTTGGAGCATGCATCTCATTCATTCCATGGTGCATATGGGAAGAAAGGAACAATAGGGTATTCTCAACGAAGGAATTGGAGCCTAGTCAACTGAAGGAACTCATTTTCAGAAGAATTCTATATTGGATCAGTGCATTACCGGAAATACAAAGCTTGAATGGAATCAATCTGAGAGCATCATGGGAAGTCGCCAATCTGGCCTCCCCCAACCTGAAACTCGAATAGCCCATTGGGCACCCCCTCCTCTTGGAACCATCAAACTAAATGTAGATGGGTCTTCTAGGGGCAACCCTGGCCCAGCAGGCTATGGGGGCGTCTTTTGAGACCACACTGGCTAAATACTCCTATCTTTTGCTGGGCCATTGCCCAACACAGATTCGGTAGTTGCTGAAACAGTAGCAATCCTACAAGGGCTGAAAATATTCCAGGAAAAGCTTAGCGGTGAACTAGAAGCCGAAGGAGACTGTCTAAATGTGATTAATTGGTGCAACAGAACAACTCAACCTCCTTGGCAATTAGTGGCTCACTATAAGGAAATCTGGTCCCTTGGTCGCACTACATCATGTAAATGGGCACATGTCCCTAGAACTGCAAACTCGATTGCAGATTCTCTAGCTCGAGAGGGAGTCTCACTAGCTCAACTGGAAGTGAGAGATCCCCCGTAGAATCAACACTGGAACAGGAATTGTAATCTCCAATTTTGCATGAATGAAATCCACATCAACTTATTCAAAAAAAAAAAAAAAAAAAAATATCAAGTTTGTTACCCACCAGCGTAACAGGCAATTTGAGATATGCTTCTAATTGTAGTGTGGATAAAAGATTTTTTGAAACTATTTAGCAGAAGTTTTCATGTCTTACATCGTTTTCACTACTGCTGATCCTTTAATTTGCAGATTCTACCAGAGGATATACGCAAGAGTCTTCAAAATGATTCAAGAAGATCACAGTTATTGGAGGTGGGTTTTGTGATTCTGTTTGTGGAAATCATGTACTTTTACCTCCCTCATTTTAGTCTGCTACCAGTAGGTTATCTTGGACCTAGGTCGGCTGCCAGAGGCCCGCTACCGTGGTGAACCTCGTTGCCAGTATTTAAGGAGCACCGAGGTAAGGCTTTATGATTGAAACAATTTCTATTTGCAGTTCCATCTGTTATCTGTTTATTGTTCTGATAAGGACTTAAACATCAAAGTTGGAGTCAGCTCTGTTATCTGAACAGTGTCAAAGTTGAAGTCCTTTCACTGCTTATCTGTCTAAGAAATCTTGTACACATTTTTTGTGATTATGCATATTAGATTTCAATGAAAGATTTGGAGGAAGCTCAAAAAGCACTGGGAGAATTTGGAGAGGACAACAGAGCAGGAATTGAGGGCACACTCCATAGAATATCTGCAATAAGAAGCCGTAAAGGGTTGATTGTGGGATTAACTTGCCGAGTAGGTCGAGCAGTGAGTGGTCATGTTGAAATTATTCGTGACCTTTTGCAGTATGGAGAAAGCATCTTATTTCTAGGAAGGTATTAAGGATATCTAATTGTTATTCCTACTGTGCATTTGTTGTTTCTGTTCAGTGCTATGTATTTTCTATTTTCTTAGAAAGTGTTTTCTCTAATTTTCTTACTTAAGTTTCTGGAAACTTCTTGGATGGTAGGGTGTAAAGGGTTCAAGTGTTTGATTGTCATTGTAATTTTTTCAAAGTTCTTGGTTTTTTTTTTGGCATTAAGTGAAATTTGGTTTATCTTTTGTTGGTTCTTGTAGGATCTTCAATCGTATTTACATCTTCTCCTTACGTATATTAAGTTTACATGTTATACTTTTTAAAAAACTCTATCAAGGCTTGTCAGGCTATAAATTGTTTGCCTGTTCCTTTGTTTTTGAGAATTTGGTTCTCTCTCTTTTCTTTTTTCTTAACTCTTAGCTACTAAATCTAAGTATTTGTGTTTCTTTAATTGTTTGACTATCAAACTTGGAAAACCACATGGGAAAAGGCTTTAATGCTCAAATATATCCCAATATTTTGTTCTTCAGTTTGTATTTACTTTTATCACTTAAGAGCAATGTCTACTGCACCCAGAGTCCTACTTGGGTTAATTAATTTTGTTCTTCACCTAAAGTAGTTTCTGAGCTCCCTTAAACTAGTGAGTAAAAGCGCTTTCGAATGCCCTAAAATTGATCTTGTTGTCTCTAGAGATTGAGCAGTTTTCTTCTCAAATTTTGATCCTTCTACTATTGCATGGAGCTTTATCATTTGGTTAAAAGTGATACCTCGGTTGAGTAGTATAGATGAACTGTTATGAGTATTTACATGTTTACATCTCTCCCTCATGTATATCAAGTTTACATGTTGTATTTGATAAAAAAAAAAAACTCTATCAAGGCTTGTCATAGGCTATAAATTGTTTGCCTATTCCTTTTCTTTTGAGAATTTAGTTCTCTATTTTTTTACTCTTCGCTACTAAATCTAAGTATTTGAGTTTCTTGAATTGTTTGACTATTAAACTTGGAAAAGCACATGGAAAAATGCCTCAATGCTCAAATTAATCCCAATTGTTTTTGTATTTCTTCAGTTTGTAGTTACTTTCATCACTTAAGAGCAATGCCTACTGCACCCAAAATCCTAGTTTCTCCCATTGAGTTGCTTTTTGGAGATTTTGAAAATCCGCTGACTCGCTCGAAATAAATCTTGTCGGGTGAGTACTTCTGCAAACTTGGTTAAAGTCAAGCTCGTAGACTCTCTAAATGGTTAGTAGTCTTGTTCTGCTTTCTTTTCTATACAGGGTTCCTTTGGTTACCACAACCTTTTAGTATAGCTTTGGTTAGCACCACCGCTCCGTGGGCCTGGCCTGTTCAAATCAATATTTCCTACATGGGTAAATTATTTTATTCTTCACCTAAAGTATTTTCAAGCTCCCTTAAACTTGTGAGCAGTACGTTTTTGAATGCCCTAAAATTGATCTCGTGCTCTTTAGAGATTGAGCACATTTTTTTTTCAAATTTGGATCCTTCTACTATTCCATGGAGCTTTATCATTTGGTTAGAAGTGATTCCTCAGTTGAGGAGTAGAATAGAAGAACTTTGACGAGTAATATGAAGCCTACTATGACTAACTGTGACCAACAGTGAAAATCAAGCTCAATTGAAGATGATAAGTTTGCATTATTGAAAGAATTTGCAGCTTTAGTGTACCATGGGAATTTTATAGGTTGAAGCAAAAATTTTAAATTTGTTTTGGCCACATGGTGATAAATCCTACTATGAAGGATCTAGTTGAGAAATATCTATGGACAAGAGATCAAACCATATTAATCATGTTTGTGGATGAAGGAAGAAAAAGGTTTTACTGAAAAAGTTGAGAGAGTTCCTATTTTTGGAGAAACTATGGATAGAAAGTATAAGGTTAGGAAGTTTATCTAGATGATACTTTCCTATTACAAACGGGCTGAAATTTTGAATTCTTTTGCACAACAACATATTGATTTCAAAGGAAACGTCACTAAAATGAAGGCTTCTATTTTGGTGAAAAGCTTCAATTAAAAAGTTTTTGCTTGAGGTGGTTTCCTGTTTTAAGTATGAGTCTTTGCTTTTAAACTTGGAAAGCATAGAGTTCGAAATTTCTAGATTTGAAGTTGCTTCCTATTTCAAGTTTCTTTTCCAGCACATAAAGATTTTAATATGTCCTATTATATTCCGTTTCCTAGTGGAGAACGTAGAGTTTCCTATTTCTACTGGATTAAAGGTTTTAGACCCAGTGGCATTGGTTTCACTTTCAGCAAGATTCAAGTGCCAGAGGACTTGGGAAGTGTTTAAATGGCACATATGTAATTATCATCTAACTCAAAGCCCTTTTTATGTGAAGGAGTTGAAGTCCTCATCATCAAAGGACAGCAACAAGAAGCATGTGCACCTTCTATATTTCTTCAGCCATGATGTGGTTGAAATTCAAAAAAACTTCTATTATAATGTCCTTGTGTAAGTGGAAGAGGTTCTAGGAGAAGAGTATGAGCTGTAATAAAATAGGGATTCGTCTAGAAAAGTATATCCATAAGTGTCAAACACAGGAGATTTTCTTTTATCACTGCCCTTGTCTAAGCTTGAAAAAAGTTCAGATTCCTCCGCTTGTTCTAGTTTATTTCTTGTACTTTTTGTGTTTATGAAAGAGTAAAGAGGGAGAATCACTTGCCGGGTAATACCTCAGATTTCCTAAATATACGTATAAAAAGGCACCATATAAAACCTAGTAATCATTATTTGCTATTTAATAAAGTAATTTTTATTATCTCTTAAATAAAGTTGCTATTTTTCAAATTGTTTTACCCATCAAATAAGAATTAGATTGTAGTTTTATCAGTCATTGCTGAAATCTGGATTTCCGACACTCTAGAGGAAATATTAAACTGAATCTAATTCACTGTGTAGTGTCACATAATGCCACAAATTTTATGGACCTTTTTTTTGTTGTTGCTGTTCTTGTTCAAGATCAGATAGTTATTTCTTGTTATGCTTTAAGGGAGTTGACAGAATTTTTTAACAAGTTGAAGAAATCATGATTGGGTTCTGTTTATTTTCCAAGAAAGTGTTTTCTTTCCAAACTGTTTCCCTAGGTTTAGGGGAGAACATGGACATAATATGTAACTTTCTGTATTCTTTACATTATAAACAGGGAGAATGGTTCAAAAACCTCATCTGTCCCATTTCTCTCAGCAAGTCTTTGGTTAAGTTGAATATGCGTTAACTCTACATTTGAAGTATATCAATGTGCTGTATCATTTGCTCATCTTAGTTCTATATTTATTCTACCAGGCCTGGTGTAGGCAAGACAACAGTGATACGTGAGATAGCACGTGTCTTGGCAGATGAATTTCACAAGAGAGTGGTGAGAATCTTTCTTTCGATATGATAGATTTTATCTGTTTTATTCACTTCTTTGTCTGCCCATTCATGTCCTGTATAGGTGATTGTGGATACTAGCAATGAAATTGGAGGGGATGGGGATATTCCCCATGCAGCTATCGGGGGTGCTCGAAGAATGCAAGTGCCAAACCCATCCATGCAACACAGAATTATGATTGAAGCAGTTGAAAATCACATGCCTGAGGTGGTCATTGTTGATGAAGTTGGTACAGAGGCAGAGGTCCTTGCATGTCGCTCTATTGCAGAAAGAGGAGTAATGCTAATAGGAACTGCACATGGAGAGAGACTTCAAAATATCATTAAGAATCCCAACCTGAACGATCTGGTTTGCTTCTCTTAACTCAATGGTAACTTTGGAATGTGATGAATACCATATTGGATCATTATGCTCTTTACTGAATCTCAGGTTGGTGGAGTGGAAACTGTTACACTTGGAGATGACGAAGCTCGAGGTAGAGGTTCTCAGAAAAGCATTCTTGAAAGAATATCTGCTCCAACATTTCCTTTCTTGATCGAGATGAGAGAAAGAACCTATTGGGTCACTCATCGGGTCAGTCAAGATTCCTGAATTCTTTTGTAAAACCATGTTGATTTTTAGATGTTAAATTCATTTTATCGAAAAATAAGTTTTATGATTAAACGGATTTATTATAATGCTCAATCTCTTCTTTTTCAGACAGAAAAGAGTGTTGATATGTTGCTGCATGGCAAAAAACCACTGGTTGAGGTATCTCTCATGGTTTTAATTGCTTTGATTTCTCTAGTATAATTTCCTTTAAATTTTTTTGTTCGAAGTTTATGAGCATAAACAAATAGATATCCAAGAGTACTCGTCCTCTTTACTTCCTGATTTCTTAGTTTCATCTGAAAGTGCGGGAGTTGGTCTTTCAGGTAAGGAAGAGGGATCCACAATTCAGGGTGGTGATAGAAAGATGGAAGGAATATGATGGAGATGGTATCTAGAGCTAATTCAGTTTTATATGTAAAGTGCATTTGTTGAAGGTTCTTTTATCGATGGATGAATATTTTCAAACTGTGCAAAGATGTGCATTTTGTAGAGTCTAAAGACCTTTGAAGTTGCTATTTTATTGATGCTTAAAATATTGTGGTGGGTTAGCATTTTTCCTTGCTGGCCCAACCCCCAAGCCCATCTTCTCCTGCTCCAGGGTAGTATCTATCACTTACATTCAAATGATTCTTATTTCAAATGGATGCAAAAAGTGCATTTTTTAGTGGAAAACCGGAAGAAGAGCTAATAGGACTGGATCGTCTTGTTTTTAATATTTTGGAGGTTCACAAATTTATATGAGCAGTTTCCAATGTAAAACAAACTTCCAGGCAGTTTTATCCAACAATCGAAATCAGTGGATCTTTATGTGTTTGTCAATAAAAGCCTAAATAAAATACTCTTCCTTTTGTTATTTGTGGACTATATTGTTAATTCAAGCAAAGCTAGAAACATAATTTAAGATACTAAGAACGGACATGAACTTGGGTTTTGTTTCTTACATTCTTGTGATTAAGATTGAATGAAGCAGGAAGTCTAAAATGTTTGTTATTATGACAAATTGTTTCTGTGGAAAACATCTATGTGCAAGTAAAAAAAATTTTCTCACTTTTTAGAAGGGAACAACTTTCATAAATTTTAATGTCCACAAAACGAAAAAGTGAGGAAAAAGGTGGATAAGATGAAACCAATATGTGCTTTTCTGCATAGTTGGCGGTCTTGGTTAGCATGAAATCTAGAGATGACTTGTCTTATGTTAAAACTGCGTACATTTTGTTGAACTTTTTATATCCATAAAATGAAAAACTGAGTAAAAGATAAGATGAAACCAATGTGTTTTTCTCATTTATAGCGCCAATTTAGTATGCAATTTGTGTGCTCTAGTCTTATCCTCTCGGCTTATTCTAAATATTTAAGATATAAATGTATAATATTAGGATATCGTGTGTATAATTTTAATGTAAGTTTGCCAATATATTGATTATTTTTAATTTATTCCATAACTTTGTTTCGATTCGATTAATGCAAAATATTGAAGTTTTCAAAATAACTTGTAATGCTTATTACAAAAGATTACGTTTAAGATTTTCAATATTTCAAAATCATATACTCTTCTTATAAAGTATACAGTTTTGTTTGATTTTCTACTATCCATTTTGGAGCCTTGGATAGACTTTACTAGACGAAGAAAGGGATAAATCATGAACGAGTGGACAAAAAGAAAAGAGGAAATGAAATTTTATCAACGAATTACGCTCGCAAAATAAAAATGTTACATGAATACTGGTCTGCTCGGCTTCGTCGGCCTTCTTTAGCCAATTTCCAAGACGAATGGCAACAGTCACGATTATAAATCAGTCTCCCACATCTTCTCTCTCTGGAAGCAGTTTCTCTGGAGTTCGTTTCCCCCTTTCTTGTTATTCAGAAGTGAAAAAATACGGGCGCAGGGACTCTTTCTTGTTGAGAGGAATCCGAGCGGAAGCAATGGCGACAGAGAAACTGGGAATTAAGATCGAGAAAAATCCCCCGGAGACGAAGCTTACATCTCTCGGCGTGAAACAGTGGCCCAAGTGAGCTTTTCCTTTTTCGATCTTTTCATCTGATTTTTTAGACTCTTAAAATCACCTATTATTAGTTTGTTAGCGTGAGGCCTTAATTTGGAATGTGAGCGGGTACGTTGGAATTGCCATATATTTTTATGTCTGAGATTCTGAGTAATTTGGCTACATTTGACTACTTGGAATCTGATAATTGGTGGCACTTTTGTTCATTTCACCTGTGAGGAATTCCCTGTCTGTAAGGAATTCCATGCTTTTAGCCTGTTGTTCAGGTATTCAATGTTGTTACCTAGTAGTCCTTTTTATTGAAGTCGGAAGCGTCATTAGTGTTAGCTTGAGCTGAATACTGGAAGAGGACAAGAGGAAGGAGAAAAATAAACACAGTAATTTGCACTTCTGAGAGTGCTTGGCCATTTTTTTGCCCGTTTTAATCATCGAATGGGATAAACTATCCAAGGCCTCATAACCCATGGCACGATTAACATTTTTAGGCAAAGGGAAGTTTAATAAAATTCCAACGATAGAACCTCTCATCCTTGAACCAAAAACAGATGTTCTAAGGCTTTCTAATGTGTTCTCTAGTACCGTAATTTAATTAAATAATTACCAATACCTACAAGAGTTCTTTTCACATCAATTTTGAAACTTCTAATCTGTATTTGATGATGGTATGAATTTAAAACCTTCAGCCGCAATGATGATTGAGTAAAACGGCATGGAACCGGATCATTGCTGAATCAAAGTTGTCAATGTTCGAGCCAAAGCAGTCCATGGTGTGACTAAAGACACAAATTGTTGTTGGGAGTGGCTTTGTGAAGTTGTTTTACCATTAATATGATTTTGGATATGGATTTTTTTTTGTGCTTGTAAGGCTTTTTAATGCCCTATTTTGGGACAATAGGGACGATGGATGAACAAGTTTTTTTCTTTTACTTCTAGCGGGGACAAAATGTAAAAGGGTAAAGCTTTCAACCCTCCAACTTGAGAGAGGACTCAAGTGTGGAGTTCTTTTCACTACCAAGTAGCCTGGAAAGAAGAGTGAGGAGTGAAGACATCTGCAATATAAGTGTAGGAGAATGATATATCATATAAGGTGTGGCCAGAGCACCCAGGAAGTGGGCGCACACAGATAGACTCGAGTATGCATCTCATGACACTCGTACAAGGAAACCTGCACACAGTTGCATGCACATCGATGTGTGCATGCAGTTCCACTCACAACACATCCATTATGGGGTTGCAAGTGGGTGCTCATAGCCCTTGCAAACATACCAGAGGTGGCTAAAACTTGTGCAGGTGGAGACTAATGCACAAGGGCCTAGCACAACAAACTTTGGACGTCTATGAATATAACAATTAGTCTCCCAATGGTTGGTGGGCGGGCAGACTGGCTGAAAACATAGCACATCACTCAGTGAATAACCTGATGGAATAGTTGGTGAGAGCTCTATGTTTGGATTTGAATAAGGAGATAATTGAATTTAAATAAGGAGATAATTGAATTTAAATAAGAGAGACCAATTCAAAAGAGTTTGAATTGGGAGTTTGATTTGGAATAGAGACGAGGTGGTTGCCCTTAGTTTAGGTTTAATTGATTTTTCTGGGAGGAAATTTGTAGCTTTTGAGTAGAGACTGGTTGAGACCTCTTGGCCTATTATCACTTGAAAAGTTAAAACTTTAGCCTCTTAATATGTTTTCTTTTTTGCTTTTTCTGTAAATCACTTTTAACTAGGCTGTGAACTTGAGCAATAGCGTAGTGGTTACATGGGGGAGTTTGTAATTGGAGGTCTTGGGTTCAAGTCTTCTTAGGGGCGTAGGGGTTCCTACTTAAAACTAAACTCAATACACTAAAGGTGTGCAATTACGAAATTACCCTGATCTCTAACAGATCAATATCTGCTTCTTATGTGGTTGATATTTGTGACAACTTTCTGGAATGATGCAAGATGATTCAAATAAAAAGGATGTAAAATCTTCTTTATTTCTTTTTCCTTACTCTTTTCACATCTTGCTGTTGCTTTATATTAGAATTGTTTCGTATGTCTGGTGTTAGACTGCCATTAGAAAACATGTGAAGTGCCTAGGCGTTCCCTGGAATTTACTCATACACAAAAGGTCTCTGGTACCTTGAAAGGTCCTCTGGAGTGGAAGACACATAATTGCTTTGCATGTCGAAATTTGTTCTTTTTGGTTGATGTAAATGCTAAGGTAGAACAACCTTGATTGTGTATGCAGGTGGGGTTGTCCCCCGAGCAAATTCCCGTGGACCTATGATGCGAAAGAGACATGTTTTTTGTTACAGGGGAAGGTGAAGGTCTATCCTGACGGCTATAATAACGAGTTTGTGGAATTTGGTGCTGGTGATTTGGTTGAATTTCCTAAAGGAATGAGTTGCACTTGGGAAGTCTCGGAAGCTGTGGACAAGCACTACAAATTTGAGTAGGGTCTGGTATTGTTAAACTATGTTGTGTTTCTTTGAAGCAATCGAGCATGTTAAATTTTAGATTATAAGTAGTTACATGCCAGATGGAGCAGAATAGATTGACACTTTCATACTTTGATCATGTGGTAATCCTATATCTTATAAAATGAAAGACAGTGTTGAAAAGATTAGTAGGCAATCCTGTTTGTCTTGCAAATCCCTCAGAATATGCTTCCATTTTTGCTTGTTTTATAGCACTTTAAAGTCCCTAGAGTGAATACACTCTGCATCTCACTGATGCATCTTTGTGCTAAGTGTCACTGGTTTGATTACTGGGCTGAATATATCAAACTAGTCAAGAGGGCTAAATTTTTCAAAAGTATATTTAAATATATTATTTTTATTACTATGAGTAAAAATTATGGTTAAATGAAAGAGTAATGCCCTCAATTTTTGCATTAAAATAATACTGTGAGGGGTGCAAAACATACGCACAGCCACCCTGGGCATAGTATTATTCTAAATGAATAAAATCTCTTATACTGTTGGAGTTCCTTGTCTTATGAAATTACACACGGGAAACTATGAGAATTCCTTTTCAAGTAAGAGTAATGCTATGGTTAAGGCTGTCCGCCTCTAGGACACTCCCACGTCAGCTCGAAGCTGAAAACCAGAAATCCGGTTTTCACAACACATCGAAAAAGTAAAACGCATTTTTACGCCTCCCAATTTTTCACCCACCATATGTTTTCTCTTTTCTCTTGTCTCCTCTCTCTCTCCCTCTCCCTCTCCTCTCTCTCCCTCTCCTCTCTCTCTCCTCTCTCTCTCTCTCTCTCTCTCTCCGATCTCCTCTCCTCTCCTCTCCTCTCCTCTCTCGATCTCCTCTCTCCTCCTCTCCTCCTCTCCGATCTCCCTCGATCTCCTCTCTCCTCTCCTCTCCGATCTCCTCTCCGATCCCCGATCTCCCTCTCCTCCATAACTACCAAAGCAGGAGGAGAGACCGAGAGAGAGGGGAGATCGGAGAGAGAGAGAGAACGAGAGAGAGAGAGAGAAAACGAGAGGAGATCAAGAGGAGAGAGAGAGAGGAGATCGAGAGAGAACGAGAGAGAGATCAAGAGGAGAGAGGAGAGAGAACCGAGAGAGAGAGGGAGAGAGAGAGGAGAGAGAGAGGAGAGGAGAGGGAGAGAGAAGAGGGAGGGAGAGCGAGAGAGGAGAGGGAGAGGAGAACGGAGAGGGAGAACGGAGAGGAGGAGAGGAGAGGCGGAGAGGAGAGGAGAGGAGAACGGAGAGGAGAACGGAGAGGGAGAACGGAGAGGAGGGGAGAACGGAGAGGAGAACGGAGAGGAGAGAGAGAGAGAGGAGAGAGAGAGGGAGAACGGAGAGGAGAACGGAGAGGAGAACGAGAGGGAGAACGGAGAGGGAGAACGGAGAGGGAGAACGGAGAGGAGAACGGAGAGGAGGAGAGAGGAGAACGGAGAGGAGAACGGAGAGGGAGAACGGAGAGGAGAACGGAGAGGAGAACGGAGAGGGAGAACGGAGAGGGAGAACGGAGAGGAGAAACGGAGAGGGAGAACGGAGAGGGAGAACGGAGAGGAGAACGGAGAGGGAGAACGGAGAGGGAGAACGGAGAGGAGAACGGAGAGGGAGAACGGAGAGAGAGAAACGGAGAGGGAGAACGGAGAGGAGAACGGAGAGGGAGAGAGGAGAGGGAGAACGGAGAGGAGAGAGGAGAGGGAGGAGAACGGAGAGGAGGGAGAACGGGGAGGGAGAACGGAGAGGGTGAGAGGGAGAACGGAGAGGGTGAGAGGGAGAACGGAGAGGGTGAGAGGGAGAACGGAGAGGGTGAGAGGGAGAACGGAGAGGGTGAGAGGGAGAGCGAAGAGGGAGACAAAGTGGGAGACAAAGTGGGAGACAAGAAAAAGTAAAACATTAAACAATGCTCTCTTTTCGGGCTTGTGAAAATCGGGACTTCCCGTTTTCAGACGTGGATACCACTTAATCATCCACATCATATTCCTCCCTGGCGGTGTCTACCCATAGCATTATTCTTTTGAAAGATTTTCAGAAGTATAGATGCCCTTCAATTTTCTTGAAAAATAATATAATTTGGAAGAGAGAGGTTTTTGAGTTTAAGAGGCTGGAAATAATTAAATAGGGGGTGGATAAAATTGGGTGATATAAATTTTCTCGGTTTTTCTGTTCATTAAAAGGAACATAAATTTAACCAATTTATTAAGCTGATAATTTTCCCATATACCATTTAAGTTTTAAATAGAATGAGGCTGGTAGAGGGTATTTTTTGTAACTGTATTGTTATCATTTTTTTTGTGAAAAAATGTAAATAATCTTCTCATATTTTTTTAAAGAGTAATGCTAGACATACTTAGCGGATGCACCTATCCGACGTACATGTTAATCTAAGCCATTAAAAATATAAAAAAAAAATATTTTTTTAAAATCCTAATTTCTATCGATGGTTTGATTAACAAGTGTGTAGGATAGGTGTGTGGGCTACGTACAACTAGCATTATTTTTTTTTAAAAGAACTTTGGTAAATATATTTTATAGGTTTTAGGTATTATCAAGTGGGGACGTGCTTTTCTTTTAATTAGTAAGAAAATTATTTTTTATTGTTTTTTTTTACTATGTTCCTTGATTATTTTCGTTGAAAATGGGGAAAAATAAAAAAAAAAAAATGTACTTATTTTTAGCTTCATCAAGTGGAAAAAAGGATCTTTAATAATTATAATTACACTTCATATTTAAATAATATTTTTATTCCTTTTTATTATTCTTTTTAATTATATATATTTACTTATTTTGATATTATTTCGAAGATAGTTATATTTTTGTCAAAGTTTATTGATAAAATTATGATAATGTCATTGTTTAAAATTTTAAATACTTAGCTATTTTTTTTTGTTAATTGAAACTTAAATGTTCATTTTCATGGCGGGTGAGACAACGATAAAAGCGTCGTCGGATCCCACCGGGAGCGGAGATATCAAATCAGACGAACCTTCTCTCTGGTCTCTTGTCCACTTCGCATCTCTGTGAGTCGCACGAACCCTCGAGGTCCCTGAGTTGGTCCTGTCTTATTATTCATACCAATTGATCCAGCGTTTCAGGGCTTCCTGTCTGCAGTCATTTGATGGATTGGCTACCTCAAGTCGTCGATAAGAAGAGGGATTCAATTTGGTGATTTGTAGCTGGTTATCTGGCTCCCCAAGAGTGAACTGTATCTTGGAGAGGTTGACTTCCGCTTGTGTAGTGAAATGGATCAGATGAGTCGAGCTATGGAGAGGGTGAAGATCCTTGTAGGAATGGAGGTGGACGAAGAGCAGGTGGCAGAGGAAAATTCGTCTTTCTTTGATGATTTTGATCGCCAATGTACCTTGTCGACGAAGCAGGTATTAGTCAAATGCCCACCTTTTTCATTTCTGCAATCAAAATTTTGATAATTTTGAATCTTGATGATCATTTATCACCCTAACTTTGCACAAACGAGATTACTTGAGGTGATCTGGGGTTATCATTCGTCGCCAATGTACCTTGGTAAATTTCAGGGAATGAGATTTTAAGAAAAGACGAATGAGAAAAAAGAAAAGATAAAAAAAGAGAGCACTAAGAGAAAGCGTGATACTCCTAAAGGGAGAGAAGTACTTGTTCTCCCTTTGAGCTTGATCGTCTCGTCAGACTTATGTTGCATTAGAGTTTCCTTCGAGCCGGTTAAACTTGTGAGGTATGCTCTGCACAAGACTGGTCTTTGACACCTTGATATGGTTTTAGCAGTCCCCTAAAAGCTAGAGTTTTGTAACTTCAGCTTGCAAGTAAAAAATTCTTGGTAAACTTTCGAGCCGTTGATCGTCAATTTTCTTTCTTCAACACTGTGTGCTGCGAAGTATTGGAAGGATGCAGTTATTTTCAGTCCTCCCCAAATTCTTCAATTTGAATTCTTGCCTTTGGATGTTCTTCAATTTTACTTGATTTTTCATCCATGGTCACATAAAAGAGTTCTCCATGGTGGATTTGTATTAAATACTCCTCTCATTGTACTTCTTCTATTTCTCCCATCTAAACTGAGTGTCCTTCTTCTTATCATTATTTTTATCTTCCCATCTCTTTTTAAAGGTCCATCTTGCCCGAATTAGTTATAGGAAAGAAAAGCATAAGTCTTGCTGAATAGTGAAGTTCTTAAGCCAGAAAAGGCTAAATCTTGAAAGCTAACTAACTCAATTTGGGGCACTGAAAAAAGTCTACTCTATATTTTAGGGGGCAGCTAAAGAAATCCCACTTGGGTGAAGTATAAATGACCTGACGATGACATATTGAATAAATTCTAGAGTATCTACCAGTTTGGACACCAAGACAGGGTAGACAACTCAGAATTTCATATTTCTTTTATAGCTATTTATGTTTTATTCAAGGGAATGAAGTAACACAGAATGAAAGGTAAAATGAGTTTGATATAATGTGAAGGAGGAATGAACTAACATATATATGGCTTATTATTTTCTCTGTTAACTTATGTTGTTACTTTTTTATATCAGAGGCTCTATGGGTTTGCCACTTGCTTGGTTGCTGGTCTAGCCTGCACTCTACTGGTATACTGGCTTGGAGATTCTTTTCCAGTTTTACTTAAACTTTGGTAAAAAAATATCTGCTGAAGCATCTATATAAGAAGAAGAAATAGTATGCCTATGAAGTTGTTGTTCTATGATGGAAATATAGGTTTATGCTCGAAAATTCTACTCATATTCACATTCATATGATGCTTTAAACAGGCAAAAGTTTACAAGTTTACAACTATCTCAGCCTATTTAAGAAAAGAATATATTTCTATAAACGTACCTAAAATACCTCCATTCCCTCAAAATTTTCCAAACACGGAGTAAGTTGCATTGCTACCCACGCAAGTGATTCTAGAGGATCAAACTAGATGAGAAGAAACCCCTTAAACTTATGAAAAGTAGCAACACACAACTTATATCTCCATGTTCCATAACTGGCAATCAGTTAAACAATCGATTGCACATTTTAGGAGACTTCTACGTCTGGAATCGATTGCAGGTTTGATGCTCACAAATGATAGCCAAACTTGCAATCAGTTGCAGTCTTTCTCACAGCATACATTTGTAAACATTTCGCTATTTTTTTCTTGTTGAACCTACTGGTATCCATGACATGCTATAAGGTGAAAATAAGGAAAATAAGAGCAATTAAACAAACGCATTTTCTACATTTTTTTGAAAAAGCAAGAACAATCTCTTTCCTGCGTTAGGAGCTTTCTGTTCTTGAGCAAGATATAATATTACGGAGTGATATCAAAGATCTTAATCAGCGCCGGAGAGCATATATGTCTGTTGCTTAACACTTTGAGTTAGTTATTTACAAAACTATCATGAAACTATTATTGTCATTGAGCAAATACTTTGCAAATTTGATTTATGTTGATTGACACTGATCTGGAAGGATTTGTTTTGCTACTGTTGTTCTGTGTGACAGTCGATGCTTGTTTTCTTCAACCCAATCAAGTTTGGTGTAACCTTCACCTTTGGCAATTTGCTTGCACTTGGAAGGTGTGTCTTACTTTATTTGAAAGTTTTTACTGTTTTGAATACTTATCAACTTTATACCATGTGGTAATTTGACTGACCCTCTAGTTTTGAAATTTCAGAACACACACCTTTTTTTTTTTTTTTTTTTGAAGTAATTGGTTTGGATTTCATCCATGGAATCTTCAGTTACAATTGCATTACAGAATGATCCTATGGGGGATCTCTCACTTTCAAGCGAGGTAGTGAAACTCCTTCTCTAGCTAGAGAATCTGCAACAGAGTTGGCAGATCTGGGTATGTGTGTCCATGTACAGGATGTAGTGTGTCCCAAGGACCAGATTTCCCTAAAGTAAACTGCGAGTCTCCATGGAGGCTGAGAGATTTTGTTACACCAATTTATGACATTAAGACAGTCTCCTTCCACAACCAATTCTCCTTGCAATCATTTCTGGAAGATTTTTAGACCTTGTAGCATTGGAACAGTTTCTGCTACTACTGAGTTAGTATTTGGTAGAGGCCCTGCAAAGGAGAGTAGAGTTTGTCCCAAATGGTTTCCGAAGACTCCCCCAAACCCAGCAGGGCCAGGATTACCTCTAGAGGATCCGTCCACATTTAGTTTGATCACTCCCCCCGATGGAGGGTCCCATTGGGTTGCTGGTTTTTCAGGTTGGTGAGAGGTAAGCCTCGCCACATTGTCCCATGAGGCTCTTAAATTGATACCCTTTAGGTCTTGCATTTCCGTTAAGGAACTTAGCCAATAGATGATTTTGCTAAGTATAAATTCCTTCAATTGATTTACCTCCCTCGAGGTTGCATTGAAGATTCTGTTTTTTCTTTCTTCCCATATGATCCATGGAATGAAGGAGAATACTGCCCCAAGCATGAGTTTTCCTTTTTTTGTGAGCTTTAGATTTGTCTAGTGTTCAATAATCACTGGTAGGTTCTAAAATGTAGGCAATGGGCTATCAAACCTGAACATGGACCAAAACTGGGCCCAGATCTGTCGGGCATATGGACACTGAATTAGGACATGGTCACTAGTCTCTATTGTGCTGTTGCAGAAATTATATATTGTTGAAGGTAGGGACATCCCTCTTCTTGTCAGATTCTCCTTAGTCAAAATTTTCTGATGAAGCATTGTCCATGTGAAAAACTTTGTCTTAGGAGGGCAGGGGAGTTTCCTTGCCCATCTAGCTTGGTGGACTTCTCTCTGTTCGAATTTTCCAAATCCAAATATGTCACTTTCACTGTGAAGTCCCTGGTTGTGCTAGCTTTCCAAATTATTCTGTCTTCTCTTTGGGTGTCAAAAAAAGTACACTGATAGTAATTGATCTAGATTGGATAGCTCTGAGGCTTCATCATCTCTTAGCTCTCTTCTAAAAAGATTGCTCCATATGAAACATCTCCCATTTCTATTTTGCAGCGTTTCACTGAGTTTGCAATCGGGGCTTACAGCCACTCTGCAGAGTCTTGGAAAAGATTAGGAGAGAGGTCTTTCCTCCAACCACGGATTCTTCCAAAAATCAATCTTGTCCCCTTTTCTTGGGAGGAATCTTATCATTTTCCTGAAGGTATCCCAGAATTTATGAATTCTTTTCCAGATTGGGGATAAGGAATGGTTCGGAACACTCACCTTTGAAATTCTATATCTTGGAAATTGACAAAAACCCTTGACTTGCTCTTGCCGAATTAGAGAATTTTATATGCAAATATAGTGAGACTGGGTTCTTTTCCTTATGAAATATCTTAATTATACATGAATTTTTTTTAAAGGAAGGTATGTGTTAAGGCATTTTTAATCAGATTGTTAAGATATTTTTATTAAAAGAAACGAAGGTAAGGGATAGGTGTTATTACTGATATTTACTGGGATGAGTGTGATTAGCTCTTGCACTATGTCCCTTCATCTCATCATTCCAATTGCAATTTTCGTTTATCTTTAAAGGTACAAAGAGTTGTGATATTATATGTACCTTTCCACTCCCTATGGCCGGCATGCATGTTGAAAAAGGTCTATCACACTGGACATGATCGAACTAGGCCTTTTGCTTGGTTCTTTTGTGGTGCTACATTCTGGGGTTCCATGCTGAAAAAGAGAGCTAAGAACGAAGGAAGAATACAGTGAAGAGAGGAGAACTCTATTTAAGAGGCAACTGAAGGAGAAAAAGGTCAAGAATATAAGCACATGGGAGTTGATGACTTAGGGTTCAAGCACTTCGTTTCCTTATATTAAGCTTTCATGACATACATAATGGCAACGCTAGTCCTTTCTAATTAGGTCTGCTAGAAGTACTTAAACACAAGCCTCCATAAAATATTTTAAATTTTGCAACTAATACATAATTTTGTAACATGAAGAACCTTCTTTCCTCATAAAACTGGCAAATATTGCTGGTGTAGATTGATTGTACTAGTTCACCTGTCAGTTCAAACACCTTCAGTCTGATGAAGCTTATCTACTTCTAATGAAATTTTAAAATGGCTACCTATATATTCTTGATATGTAAGTAAACAAAAAATAATGAATAGTTTACCTAATTCCATGTGACTTAATGTTAGGAGAGTCTTATAGTTACTAGTTGGAACAAAGCCTCGTTTACTTAGTTCATTCGTTTTAGGATGAATATAGCACTGACATCTTTAACCTGTTTACTCTGTTTCACAGTTGTGTTCTTCATGTTTGAAGTTTGTTTTCTGAGGTGGCTTTGGCTTGAGGCGTGTTAGCCACATGGACTAGTATTAAAAAAATCATAAACTTATTAGTTGGGAAAAAGTCTTCCTAATTTCAGCTAATTATTTTGGGATGCATCTGGTTCCAGCTTAATACTTAGGTATTTATATACAGTGCTTATTTTTTTTTCTGAAATTGGATATGCCATCAATTGAATCATTAATGGAACATAATTACAATTCTAATTCTATATTTGAGTTACTTATTCCTATTTGTTTGTTTCTCGGCCTGCCTAATTGGTACACTGATCATTACAGTACTATAGAATAGATGCTCCACTGGAGCATTTAAGTATCACTCATCAGCAAAAAGCATATATAGATCTGAGATTTTCTGTTTGTTTGCTTTCATACATAATGCTTGCTGGTTTTAGCTGAATTTGTATTTTTTTTTTATTTAATAGCTTTTGAGTGTGTCAGATCATGTTAGCATCATTGGTTATTTGGTGGTTTTAATAAATATTGATAAATAAAACTTTAATTTGGTTCGATACTTATTAATATCAATTGGAGTTCTTTCTTTAGCCATTTCCAAGTTATCCAGTGCTTGAGAAGATTGTGAAAAACCCTAATATGTTTGATACTTCTCTTAACTCAATTAGAACTTCATTGTCTTTTGCATTTTTCAATTGTTATTTGTTTCATCTCTGTGACTCGTGGTAGTGTCTGTGGCTTTCAGATGCTAAAAGTTGGAGTCTTTTGTATGACAGCACTGCGTTCCTTATTGGACCCAAAAGACAAGTTACAATGATGCTTGATCCTGTGCGTATTTATGCTACAGCCACATATCTTGCAAGCATCATAATCGCACTGTTTTGTGCACTTTATGTGAGTTACTTCTTGTTTTTGCTTGTAAAATTTTGTCATTGTATACTTTAATTATGGAATGTTAAGAAACTTTGTACTGAGACCTTCGTATTGTGTCCATACGCTGCTGTAAACAGGTTCACAATAAGCTCTTAACACTCATTGCAATCATCTTGGAGTTTGGGGCTCTTGTTTGGTAAGTTGCAGTCACATGTTTGTACAGTTGGCTCCTGAGATCATTAACTAGGATGAATATCTGGTCCCTTTTTGGTGTCTCATGTTTACTTTACATTTATAAAATAATAATATCCAATGTAGCTATATCATTTATCTTTTATGCGCTTTTCTTTTACAAGATACAATAGTTATTTTGAGGTTTTTCCTTTCCAGGTATGGTCTAAGCTACATACCTTTTGCAAGAGCTACTGTTTCAAAAGTCTTGATGGCCTGTTTTGACACCGATTTCTGATTGGTATTGACAAGAGCAGTGGAGATTGGGCCAGAAAAGCATCAATGCCAATAGCAATTCATCTCTTGATGTCAATCACCTTATTACACCTCGCTACATTTTATTTCTGTTTGAGGTCGTTGCTGTGTTGGTTGTGGTTAAATCAACTAACTCTTTCAAATTGGAACATTTTCCCTAAGTTTACAGGATATGCCATTCAATACAGGTATACTCTGCATGCTTTCCATGGATTATTGAATCATTAGAGATCTTTGCACGTGTAGAGAACACTTCTACAAATCGTTTTGCTCAGACCGCAGGCCCTTTTACGACTGCATCTTTTGCAGTTTTACCAGAAATACAACACCTAGTCTCAAATTGAGCTGTTTCAGCTGTGAACTCATCCAGTAGGTTTTTTAAATGACAAGTGTCTGTTTATGGTGAAAGCCACCAGTTCATACCAACAGAATATGTGAAAGAATAAATTGCTACCTGATCAAATCCTAGCCAAGTGAAAAATGAAATTAATTGATTTAAAAGCATCTCGGTCAGCCTTTATTTTTGTAAACCGATCTTGATGCTCTTGAAAATTTTATAATTTACACTATTCAGAGATTAAAACTCTCAGATTGCTTGAATTTTGGGCAAGAACAGGAAAGATGGGAATGCTGTCTTTTGGAATTCTCTTCATGCTTAATGGGCTATTTGGACGTAGTATCCGAAGATGAAATTTTTCTTTTTTCTGTGAAACGGAGTGCAAGGACAATTTCAATAAAACCACTTTTCAAGCGAGTAGATAAAATTCTTCGGTGCTAGATGTATAGAAGGAGATAACAACTAGATGTAGCACTATTTTCTTCTCTGACTAGTAAAAGACTATTCTACATTTTCATAAGAGAAGGAACATGAACTTTTACCTGATAACAGTCATGGCAAATGTTTGCCTGGATGAGCCAGATGGAAGCTTGTAACTTTGATAAATGGGAGAATTGACGAAGTTATAATCTCTTACACTGACTTGAATCTCTTTCTTATCTCTCTTAAGGCTATCAGGTGGTAGCACATTTTACAAATGACCAAAAAATAATTCTCAAATGCCTCAGAAAAACTCAGCAGACATAAAATATTCCCCCATTTCACTTTCAAAGCATTTCATTTCTATCGCCAAACAATCTATCATCCTGTATACCTCCTCTGCTTGCTGGTGACTTCTATCATCCGATGAAAACCCATGCATCTGAATAGATCCTCCAACACTGCCCACATCCACCCAACTAAATCCCACTTCTTTCTTTAACCCTCGCTCTCGCATCGATTTCCTTATTTTTGCCACTTTATCCCAGTCTCCCTTATACGCATACATATTAGACAATGATACACAAACCCCTGAATCTGTGGGCTCCATCTCCATCAAAGCTTCACCAACTCTCTCACTCAGTTCAACATTCCCGTAAACCTTGGCAGCCCAAAACAAGCTCTGTAGTGTTGATACCCCTGGCTTTCCTGGAATCCTTTTCATAAATTCCTCTGCTTCCTCTAGTCGCCCAGCTCTTCCCAGGATATCAACCATGCAGGCATAGTGCTCCCCAGATGGTATGATACCATAAACTTTCAGCATTCTTTCAAACACCTGACACCCGGTATCCACCATCCCACTCCGCCCACAGGCTGTCAATATAGCAAGAAAGGTGACCGAATCCACTTGTATACCTGCTTCTTCCATCTCTTTGAATAAGTACATTGCATTTTCATAATTCCCATGCCTTGAATGGGCTGATATGATTGCTGTCCAGGCCACAGGATTCACTTGAGGATTCTCATGAAACACCAATTGTGCTTCCTTGATGTTTCCTCTCTTTGCATACATATCAATGAGAGCACTCGAGATAATGGGGTTTGTGGCAAAACCTGCCTTGATTGTACAACAGTGGCAACACCACCCATACATTATAGGAACTGCTTCTGCAGAGGCAATTGCACTAAGGACACTCCCAAAAGTAAACTCTGTTGGCTTGGAATCTGAAATCATCATTAAAAATGTCTGCAGAGCTTCTAGAAAGAACCCATTTTGTGCAAATCCTGATATCATAGCATTCCAAGAAATTATCTCCTTATTGATTAGCTCATTAAAAATCTTCCTTGAGTCTTCTATAGACTTGAACTTAGCATACATAGATATCAAACAGTTGGCGACATCCAATTCTCTTGAGTGACCTGTTTTGATGCAAATCCCATGAATTATGCAGCCTTCTTTTGGTAGATTTTCTGTTGAAATAGCATGAATTAATGCAACAAAAGTGACTTCATTTGGAGGGACATCATTCTTTCGCATTTCATTAAATATAGGCATAGCATTTGTGCTATTTATGGAAATCAATGTGGTCCAAGAGATGACATTCCGTTCAATCATGTTATCAAAAACTAATAGAGCACTTTCTATTGAGTCACATTTTGAATATATTGACATGAGAACATTGGCTACAGAGACATGGATCTCACACCCTGCTTTCACAATTAACCCATGTATTTGATTTCCTAGCTCTAAGCTTCCTTCATGACTAATAGCAGATAAAACACTAGAAAAGGAAACATGATCTAGTTGAATCCCTTCATTCATCATTTTCTTGAAGATTGATAACGCTTCTGACCCAAAATTCCCCATTTGAGTATACCCTGATAGCATTGCATTCCAGGAAATCAAGTCTCTTTTATTCATTTCATCAAATACTCTTTTAGCTTCATTAAGACAACAGCACCTAGAATACATTGATATAAGAGAATTCCCGACAAAAGTATCACTGTCATAGCCAGATTTTAGAAGCAAAGAGTGCAATGCTAATCCAAATGGAAGCTCATGAAGATCCAAACAGAAGGCAAGAGCAGTAGTGTAAGTCACTGCGTCAAAGTAAATCCCAGAAATATGCATTCTGTGGGTGAACTCATGAGCTTTACTGCTCTGGTTAAAACCCGAGAGAACGGTATTCCAAGAAACAATATCTGGATAATGAAGGCTTTCGAAAATGGAGAAAGCTTGACCAAAATATCCAGTTTTACAGTACATGTTCATGAGTGAATTTGAAACAGTCACATAAGAATCTAAGCCAGAAGAAATCGCAAGGCTGTGTATTTGGGTTCCTGATTTTAGATCTCTTCCATAGCATTTTAGGGCAACAGAAAGTGTGACATGTTCGAGGTCATCAACCCAGCTTGACTGGAGCTGCTTTTGCAGAATATTGAGAGCATGAGTTGGGAGATGCTCACTAAAACGCTTCAACATGGGAGCGTTAACGTGTCTCCACTTTCAGTGAGTAATCTTCTCAAACAGGTGGTGCACATACCAGCCATGTGCCTCAATCCTTTACTTTTTATCTCTCAATCCACAAAGTGCAGTAAACTTATTCAACCATATAAACCTCAACAAACCGCGTTTTGTCACCAAGGAAAAAAAAACTGCTTATTTGAGAAACTACATAAACGCTTATCTGTATGCAATTTAATTGACTATTTGAATACAGACTCGCAACACCATGTTCCTGTTACAGCAAGCTAAACTCACGGGACAACCTGATATAGAAGCTGACAGTCAATTAAAAGAAACAAACTATGATCAAATACTAAGATTAATAAACCAATTTTGTAGCTTCAGGTCAAAAAGATAAAATTCAATCAAGCAACTAGAAACATTATATCTCAAATTGGTAAGCTCAAAGAAAAACTATAGTTTCTATTCCTCACGGATCGGATTCCGGCGGATTTTCCGACATTCTCGCCGTAAAGAGTTCAACTTCGAAGAGTTCATCCGACGGAGCTTTCCCCGCATTCTTTAATAATTGTGCTAAATTGCTAATGATTATATATATATACTCAATATCTTATGTACGAACAAAATCTTGTAAAAAGACTAAAGTACAAATTGTAAATTATAAAGTATGTTTTAAAAAATATTAATACATATTATATAAATCTCCACCGTCGTCTATGCGAAAAATTTATTTGGTATCTTGTAAGAAGACTCGAACAGAGAAGGCGGAGAAGGGGAGGACTTGAGTGAAAAAGATGAGCGGCGGTGAGGATAAAGGGATCATCTGGAGGCTCCCGAAGCTGCAAATTGATCATCTGGGGAAGCTAGGACCGGCTTTTGGATATGGGGCTGGCTGTGGTGTTGGTTTGGGATTCGGCCTTCTGGGAGGTGAGACTGAGACTCTTCTCCTGGCTTCTGCCCTTGTCTTTACTTCTTTTTCCTTTACCTATTTGACAATTGCTGGTACAAGTAATCAACGCTGCATCCGCATGTTTGACTACTTCCCGAGTAACTCTTGTCCTTTCTGATGCTATGTTCTCCATGATTCCACACAATATGGGGATTGCTGTAAAGGCTCCGACTTCAGAATACCTAAAGCCACACTGAATTTTCGTATTTTTGTTCCGTTCATTTCTGATTAATGTTAATATCGTATAAGATTTGAAGCTGACGGCAGAAGATATACCATGTTAATATCATATATCACTGAATTTAATCTTGTCCTTGAAAAGGTGATATTAATGTTCGATAGTAATTCCTTTTTTTACTTGTTTTTTAAAAAGGATTGATCAATTATCACCTTGTCAATACTCTGTCATCTCTGGTGCTATCATCCGGGTCTCTGAAACTTTGTTTTAGGTGATTTTCTAAAGTTGAGTAGAACTTTTGTAAGTCCTGGGTCTTATGTATATAAAAATTGCTGTCCTCTTCCTTTATTCTTTTTCTTTTTCTATTTCTTTTTCTTTTTCATGTTCATTAATTGAGAGTTGATGGGTGGTGGCATGTTCATCCTTTATCTTTGTCTTTAAAGCACTTTGTCAACACACCATTATTCCAATCTCTATCCAGATTGGTGATGTCTGAGGTGAACCTACAACCTTGTGCCAAGAACAATGCTGACTTGGTCCCAGGCATCTGTAGGCGATCAATTACGGTTCAGAATGATTGCCTGTTAAACTGCAGACTGGTCTGATTTGTTGTATTAGATCTTTGAAATTTCCCCCTTTTTGAGTCTTTACCATGACATCATGTGTTAAAATTGCCCCGAGTCTGTGACTTCCCTTTCCCTCTTATTTATCCGTTAATCTGGTTTTTCTGTTTCTGTTGTTACCATTTTCTTGAAAAAATTAACACTTTCTATTCCTTTTATGTGTGTTTGTTACATTAAATTTTTAAGAATTTGCATTTGTATGGTTTTCCATCATTTTTTACTTTTGTTGGTGTAAGCTATTCTGAGTTCCTTAGGCAATTAGACCATTTATATAACATGATCATGCTTCCCGATCTTGGAGGCTCTCGGGAGTCTCATTTATGTATATACTCTGCATAAGCAGGACCTTTTACTGTCATTTCGTTCTGCAAAATGTTTCTTAACAGCAATTCGTCTCCATGAAGCTAATCTATAAATTGTGTATGGGAAATTACTTATCTGATAGTTCATGTTAAGGTAACATGCTGACAGAGTTACTCTGCTCTCCCTCCTCTTTATTTTAAGCACTTGTTCGGAGGTCTCATCTGTGATCTTCATCTCATCTTAAGACATCCAAGATTTTCAACTGATCTAGTCCTACCTCTTTCCTGAGACACATGTTGGTTATTACTGTATGTGCCAATCATCTCACTTTTTGGACATGCAAAAATTAGTCCAGCTGCTGTATCCTGAAAAGTCGATAGTTCAAAAATCTGAGGTTCTTTTTCAGTTTTAAAAGCTTGAAGAGACGTTATTAATGAGTTATATATTTTTGGTATCAGGTGCTGGGATTGGTGCTGGCCTTCCTGGCTTACAGCTAGGATTTGGATTGGGCGCTGGCTGTGGGGTTGGCTTAGGATTCGGTTATGGCATGGGGAAAGGAGTGGCATATGACGACAGCCGAAGATATACTAATGTGGGCAAATTATTTCAAGGATCAGGAAATCTTCCTTCTCAGTAAGTGATTTTGTTTGCACTCCCCACAGGTTATTATTCTTTTGATTGATTTCTAAGTTGGGGGAGCTATGAATCATAGTTTACTTGGACATCCTACGAGGCAGTAAACACTCTTCAATCTCATTAAACAGTCTATAAGTTCTGATTCAGTTAAATCCAGAGCAGGAGTGTCTATTACTAGCAAGCGTGCATCAATTTTACCTTAAGTATTTCTTTTTTGCAAATTTAAGTGCTCTGTTGCTTGATATTATTTCCTGAGACTTGGAATTGGTTTTGACATCAGAGTGGACTAGGATTGAGGGAGGACTAAATGGGACATGATAACTAAAGACATATGTGTAGACCTATAACAGAGTATAGAATTGTGAATGGTAGTGAGGATAATGATATTAAAGCCATCTTACCGTTGCCAAGGGTTGTCCTGCTTGGGTAAGTGGATGAGCCGGTGAAATTCTATGCATCAGATAGAGACCCTTGAATTGGGCGTTTAGCTGCCTGGTGACCTTTATATTGACTTCTGCACTGAGCTGCTTAATGCATTGAACCTAGACCATACGAAACACTTTTAACTCATGTGTTGCTTTATTGAGTGAGAAGTCAACTCGAGTCTTACTACTCTTCTGTTGTAACAAAAACACTGTTTTGTAATTGAAACACTAGTTGAAATTAAATCCTACTTTTTTAGATTTGATCTTACTGGGCTTACACGGGAAATCCGTCCTTACATTCTAGTAATCCTCCATAGCCTACTTGAGCTTCCTCAGAAAAAAAGAAAAAGAAAAAGGGAATAAAAGGCCTACTTGATCTCTTTGCAGCTAAGAAATAGGGTTCATAGCCGCTGCCCCCAACTTGAACCTTTACTTCTCCTCCAGAACCTTCTACTCGGAGTTCCTTTTTTCATTCTGGTTGGGAGGATGAGAAGGGTGAATGTTCTTCCTTTTCGCTTTTAAACAGAAATGAAGGGGAAGGGAGGACCTTGCCCATGTTTTCTGCACCTAGTTCGAGAAGCAGGTGATACTGTTGAACCAAAAAGGACCATTTTTAGGTGAATGGGAGTGCTGGCTCTCAAAACATTGATGTGGTGGTTTGTTTAAACCTTTCTCGCAATAGACATGTAGGGAATCTTACTTTCCATGCTTCTGCACAGAAAATCTCATGTGTTACTTTTAGGGCACTAACGAAATTTATTGGCACACATCTTGGGGGTGTTTTCTGTAGCCCTGTTGCCATTCAGTCACAGCACGCTACCACGCAAAGTGCTGTCCTCAATGGGCATGTTTGCCACGTCAATTGACGTTTGGAGCTTGGCTTTACAGGTTACGGGTTTGAACTTGACTCCAGACTTTGTACAGTTCAATGAGCTGGCCTCGATCAATCTGATTTGGACAGGCTTTAACCAACTCAGTGTCAGGATATGACTAATTTATTGAAATAACATGATGAAGTTTCTGGTAGGGCACTAATAAGATCTCAGACTCAAAAGGTTCATGTAAATGTCTCTGAAAGCATCTTAATCTTTTAACCTAGATATTATATTTGTGATGTGTTTTCTTGTTACAGCTGAAATAGTCAGTGATGATTGCTATTATGACAGTCAATAACTATCCAAAAAGATACAGGAAAAACAGAACAATATGTTTCATACTGCTAAACGGGTCAATGTGCTTGATACTGCTAAAAGTGTCAATGTGTTTGATTCTGCTATTGGGGTCTCAGTGTCTCATACTGCCAACTGCTAAAACAGGTCACAGTGTTTGGTACTGCTAAATGGTTGATGTGTTTCATGCTGCTAATGGGGTTAAAAATGTGTCTCTGGTGATTACTTCTCAACAAACTTTCTGTCCTTTGACGTTTGCATCCTTTGTTGCAATTGCAGGGAGCAAATAGCTGCTCTGCTTGATGAACTAGTCATCAACACCAAAAGAGCTATCAGTGTGACTTCCAGAGAAATTGAAAAGTGGAGAAGATGAAGTCTTTATATAATGGTGATGCAAGCTGTTGACTTGCAACCACGTTACCTTTCTCTAGCATATATATTGACAAGAAGTCTTACATGTGAAGTGTCTGCTTACTGGATGAAAATATGTCTTTAGTAATTTATGTATTGAAGCACATCTAAGACCCTCCCTTCAGCATATGCTATTAAATTTTTATTAGGTGAAGAGGCTTGGCCTGAATCGCGGAGGAACCTTAAAATCCGGGTTGACTGGGCCGAGTCATCTCCGATTTGACTAAGTCTAAAACCATCAGATTGACACTTACATTTGTTGATGCTTTCTTTTTACCAAATTATAAACATAATGAAGATTTATGCTCTTTTTTCTTCCAAAATATGTAACTTTTAATAAACAAAAGTTATATGATTTGTATCGTTTTCTTTTGAACTGCCAACGTCAATCTAACAATAGCAATGCCTAAACATTAATTCTGGCATTTCAGTGGTGACAGACAAAATTTGGTTTATACATTATTTCCTAAAAATATTTTTTAACTATTGAAATTATTAAATTACTCATATAAATTTTATGGATCACGTTGGGAAGTCCTAGCAGTACGGATTTAGATTTACATGTTTCAAATATCTAAAAATTTTATACTAGTTACTTTATCTTTGAACATTTTTTTCACTTGCGAAATGGAATGAATATAATAATGAGTATCTTATTTTGATTAACAATCAGATAAATTTATCCGATTATCCAATAACATATTCAAATGTTATTTATATTGCATGTGGAATATGAATAAGGTATACAATGTAGGTAACGTCTCTTCTATACATATATACTTGAAAAATCGAACTGACCATCAAACGGGTAATATGTTTGGTTCTGGTTTTGATTAACAGTTAGATGATATTACCCGATTATCTAATTACAAAATATTATATACATTATTTATTGAATAAGACCCATTTTATATCCAATTTACCATATTATCCAAATAGGATAAAATATGATTTAAAATATTATAAATTTTAATTTCTTATTATTTTATTTATTATTGGATGAGCTTCAATAAATAAATAAATAAATAAATAAATATATTGTATTAATAATTTAAGATAACTTATTTAAATGTTAACTTGTGGAATATGATTTACAACTGTGGAATATGAAAACTAGATCAAATGGGTAATCCTGTTGATTTTGCTAATGTTGGGTTAGATTAGGATTGACTAGTGGTTGAAAAACTAAAAACTACTTAATAATTGGATTTGCTTTTGGTTTTATTCAACAAGCTCATACCAATAGAGATGTTGTCCTCTCCTATAAATTCACAATCCTCCATACTTTTAACCAATGCGGACTTTGTTTACATATCCAATATTAACTTAGTTTTCCTTTGTATTCTAATATTTAAATTTTAGATGTCATGTTAGTTTAACTGTCATTGTGAGAGAATAAGTCACGTGTTCTATTCCCCGCTCCAACAAATAAAAAATAATTCTTTTCTAAACCATTTTAAAACCTATTTGGGACAACTGAATTGTGAACCGACCGGTTTTGGGATCGACCTGAGCAACCGGCTGACTTGTCACGGTTTTAAGACAAATCCGGTTCTCATGTGAGAGAGAAGCAGAAAGCCTTCTCGTTCCAGTTTAACTGGGTCACTTGGTCCAGTCTGGTCCGGTTTTCAATACATTGATGTGAACAACTTCAATACATAAGAAAACACATGAAAGATAGTTCTATAGGAGAAAATAAGTAGTTGCATGATTCCTAGACTGAGTCAAACTAGAATAATTTGTAATTAGACCAGATAAACCGGGCAGTTCCTACGGTTTAGAGGTGAAACTGGTTCTGGTCTCAATAAGAACCACAAAAATGGGGTAGGACCGGCCGGTCCCTTTCTGTTTTTAAATCAGTGTCACATACTGATATACCGTTATTACTTATTATAGTTATTTATGATTTTTTTTTTTATTATATCCGATTCCAACCCCACTAAAAACATTAAGGCGCAGAGCAACCCAAGTCATCCACTTAATCTTCCACGTCACCCGAACACACCAATGAGAGACCGCCTCCAGATAACGAGTCATATTATGAACCAATCACGGCCTCGGATTCCACATCACGGCGTCTTCCATTCACAGCCACCAGCTCAAGCTTTTAGTCTCCGCTCGTCGCCACCACCTGAAGAAGAAGAAGAAGAAGAAGAAGAAGAAAAAAAAGGGGAGCTTCTGGGTTTCTCCTCTCTCTCGAGAATTTCTCGGCGGATCAATGGCTTCCATCTCGGCGGCGACTGCGACGGCCTCGTTGGGCGTCTCGGAAATGCTGGGCAACCTTTAAACTTCACCGCCCCGGCCAGGTCGGCTCCTTCTCCCTCCACCGCCTCCGCTCTCAAGACCGTGGCCCTCTTCTCCAAGAAGAAGACTCCCCCAGCCAAGGCCAAGACCGTCGCTCCCGTGAACGACGAGCTCGCCAAGTGGTACGGTATGTGGGTATCTTCAAACCCCTCTGCCCTCCTCGCATACACTCATCACTGTGAGAGGGGTCACCATTTTTGACGATTTTGATGTGAAACTGGTCTGCTGAGAGTTGTCTGCGTGCTTTTTTTTTTTTTGTGGAATTGAATTGCAGGTCCCGATAGGAGAATTTACTTGCCTGAGGGGCTCTTGGACAGAGACGACGTCCCGGCGTACCTCACCGGAGAAGTCCCCGGAGAGTAAGACTGACTACTCTTTGAATGTCTCGAATTTCTGAACTGGGTTTCAGAGTTTTCTTTTACATCTTTCACTGGGTTTCATTTGCCTCTCTGGATTTTCTCCCCTGCAGCTACGGTTACGATCCCTTTGGGCTTAGCAAGAAACCAGAGAATTTCAGCAAGTAAGCTTTCAATCTTTAACTACCCTTTTGTGATTTCGGAGGAATTATACCCTGGGAAACACTTTGGTTTTTGGGCGTCGCCATTGATCAACGTAGTTGCAACTTGACAGGTACCAGGCATATGAGCTGATCCACGCGAGGTGGGCAATGCTGGGTGCTGCTGGCTTCATCATTCCGGAAGCCTTCAACAAATTTGGAGCCGCTTGCGGCCCTGAAGCCGTCTGGTTCAAAGTATGCATACTGTTGATCCTTCCCTTTTTACAAAGCATTTTTAAGAATTCAGATGAATATTTTGGAGAATTGGATCAAAGAAAACTTTGATCAAACTTTTTCTTTTTCCAAATCAAATTGCCTTTTATGTGATTGTTGATTTAGTTTATATAACTATAAAAATGTACCAGACTGGAGCCCTTCTTCTCGATGGCAACACATTGAACTACTTTGGAGCAAACATCCCAATCAATCTCGCTGTTGCTGTCATTGCTGAAATTGTTCTTCTTGGAGGAGCTGAATACTACAGAATCACCAATGGCCTGGTAAACAAACAAACTTTTGGATCCTAATAATAATAATCATAGTTTTCTGATGCTAGTACTACTACTATTTTACTAGTTCAACCACTGATGATTACTTTTTTATGCTATGTTTTCAAGAACTTGGAGGACAAACTTCACCCCGGTGGTCCTTTTGATCCACTGGGTTTGGCCGATGACCCCGAGCAAGCTGCATTGTTGAAGGTGAAGGAGATCAAGAATGGAAGGCTCGCCATGTTTGCCATGCTTGGCTTCTTTATACAAGCTTATGTCACCGGAGAGGGTCCAGTGGAAAACCTCACAAAACACTTGAGTGATCCTTTTGCAAACAACCTACTCACAGTTCTTGGAGGATCTGCTGAACGTGTTCCTACCCTGTAATTTTTTGCTTTTTGAGATGCATGGAATGTCCTGTAAAATATTTGGTGACAACACCTCTAGAGGCTTTGAAGTATTTGTAGTTCTACTTAAAACCCATGTTTGGAACTTCTGTTTGCATATTTATGTAACTCATTAATAGGGATACAATGCATACTAGTTTTCAAACCTTTGTTTTTTTCTCAAAACATAACATGCATTCTTCCATATAGAGTTTCTTATCTCACCGAAACAAACTATCCATTTTATATAGTATATTTTCTAGCTATTGCACACTAATAGCCATATTTGAAACTGTGATCTAAAGAATATCCCATTTCGTTCAAAAATCAGTTTTTAAAGCATCGTAATCAAATTATCGATAAATTCACAATCTAATCTAATAAAAAGACAAAATAAAAGTTAAAAGAGGTGTATGAGAAATTTCTAAAGAGAATGTCTAGTTATTTTAGGTAAGTATTTATACCTACAAATAATCTGTTGGTTAGGTTGACCCTTCTTCTATTTTGAAGAAGAAAAGACCTTAATTCTCAACATGAAGTGATACTATTAACAATTCATGCAAAAAAACCGCAAATTCTTCAAGCGACAATAATCCGCAAGTCCAAGCGAAGATTACAAGATTAAGATCAATTGAAGACCACAATTACGGATCAAATTATTAGATATTGAAAAACTCTAGCCATGTAAAAATTAAAGACTGGAGATGAGGGGGATGAAGGAGGGAATTAAGGCAGCAATCCAAAAAGGGAACCACTTGCTAGTTCTCAAAGGTTGGAGAGTGAAGAATTCACTCTGTAAGTTGAGGAGGGCAAAGAGGCTGAAGAAGCCCAAAGACACTTCAGGTCTTCTTTTTCTCTGCAGACATTCTTGTGTGAGAGAGATCAGATCATATAGTGTAATTCTATAATTCTCTATTATACTCTGCATTACACATCAAGATTCTAAACCCAATCCCTCGTTAACAGAGCTCCTAGTGTAGACAAAAGAAAGCAACATTCTCAAGCCTAATCCCTAGTTTACAAAAGCAAATATACAAAGTAAAACCCCGGAATTGTTATTATTATAATTATCAAAGACACCATCAATGCAGAGCTACAGCAGAGGAGGAAGCATTAACAGTTCATCATATCAATTAATCCTACGACAATTGAGTCGCACTTCTCCCCCGTCTTCTTCCTTCACATCCATCTGGCTCATCTTCACCATGGCCTGCTGAAAATCGAAGAAGAACATGGCCTGGTTCATGGCGTACCCGTTCACGATCCCCCTCGTTCTTGGGCTTGCGAACAGGGTCTGGTCGGAGCTCAGCAGTCCCTGCCCCGACTGCAGCGCGCCGTAGTACGCGTTATCGAAGGCGTTCCTTGTCCGGTCGAACGGCGCCTCCGCGGTGTCGCCGCCGGAGCTGCACGTCTTCTGCAGGGACGCAGCCATTTGGGCGTTCATGGCCGGATCGACGTCGTGGGTGGAGTCGAAGTTGCTGAGGCGGTTCTTGAACGACGCGCACCTCGCAACCCCGAGCGTGTGCCCGCCGGACAGGGCCACCGTCTCTGCGACGCTGAAGCCGCGCTGCCCGAACATCTTGATGAGCTCCGAGCTGTTCAGGGTCGGAGAAGGGAGGTTGATGGTGTCCTCGATCTTGGAACGCCGACCGTCTTTTCTTCCCTTGGGTATGTCGAAGAACGGACCCCCGGTCTGAAATGCAGGAAAAAAATTAATCAATCATTACCCAGATATGGTGAAGAACAGAGGAATTCCCAGATACGATGAAGAACAGAGGAATTTGAAACGGTGAAGGAAATTGAAGAACAGAGAGGAAGGGCTGATCTTACGAAGAAAACTGCATCTCTGGCCGCCATTGCGACTATATCTGCACATGAGACCACTCCGGGGCATTGATCTTCCAGTTCGTCTTTGGCTTGGTCGATGATTTCGTATCCTCGTAGACTCAGATTTGCAGGGGAATCCTTCTCGGCCGTGTTCTTTTTAGTTGAATCAATCAGGATCGACCCATCGCATCCCTGCAGACAGACAAAATCATAAACAGTAAGCCATGTCAACATTGATAGAGCAAAACATTTCTAATTGATTCAGAGTAGTGTGACTTCTATCCATTTGTACCTGAATGAAGCAGTCGTGGAAGTGCATCCTCAGAAGAGGCCCAGCGAGAGTGGGATCCTTTTGCAGAGCTCTGTTCACCACATTCCTCACAGTCATATCAGCGAGCAGGCATCTCATTCCGTAGTAGTTCATACTCAGAGCACTTACTGCAAACATTTCTGCACTACCCAGTAATGCTAAGAAGCAAACGAATGCACTGAAAACAGAAGTGACCATGACTGTCATCGTGTGTGTACACAAACCACTCAGAAAGATATCAAAAGTAGACAACAATGGTTGCAGCAAGATAGGTGATCAATTGGGCATGTAAGAAAACAATTGAAGAGTCAGAAACAAATCATGCAAGGGCAAATTAGCTCTGGTATATGCAGCTTCAGCTGTGGTGGAAGATGGTGGATCCTTGAGTTTTTTGAAGGGAGAGTGAGCAGAGAAGAATAGTGGATGTTGTATTTATATACAGATCCACTGTAGCAATTTTCCACAGATTTTTGACCAGATAAAGTAATGGAGATGGTGGGCACTGACGAGTCCAAGCCACTCAGATAGTGCAGAACCTCTTGCTGTACCCAAAAAATTTCTAAACTAATATACCACATATAATTGAATTATATTAGTGTTGCATTACAACACGTTGAAATGCTACCCATCGGTGAGCATTCCAAACGATAATGCTATTATTCTAGCTCCATAGAGCAGCCCCAGTGTCCAGTCGGTCCTAAATTGACTGTCCATTTAAAAGATGATATCTGTGCTGTGATAGAGACGATGAGGAACAAGAAGGAGAAGAAGACGAGAAGAAGAAGAAGACGAATAATAAGAAACAGGGAAGTGGGTTTTATATTGATAATACGTGATTGGGGCACTAAAGGAGGAAGTGAAAACTGTGGTTGCTAGTGTCCACATTCCACTGGTTTCCCTTGTCTCGTCTCTCTAGTGGAAATCTGTCCAAAGTTGTGAATACGCGTGAACTTGAAGGAAAGACTTGTCTTATTTTAGAAGGAAACTTCTGGTGGCAGACCAATTCATTACTTATTCCTTATTAGTGTATATGAGGTAGTGCTTAGTGAAAGAACTCTCTAACTTAGCTATCACTTAATACAAGATTGATTCAACTCATGTGAGATCAGACCCATTACTTGGAAAGTGCTCACTGCTTCTTTGTCAGCAATTTGGTTAATGGTCGACCGATTAGTGCTTCACCGGTACTCAGACCACATCGGACCCAAAATTAGATCAGCCGACCTAATTACTAAAAGGATTAGTTATCCCATTTTGATTAGTGGTTAGGTTCATGCAGAGTAGGTAATGGGTCCACGCGGAACATAGCTGTGATGCTCATCACGAGTGATATCACTAGCTACAATGGAGGTCATGATTGTTGTTCTACCATGTAACTAGTGGCTTGACCTTGTGGGTATTGCAGTGATGTATATCATATGCTAGAAAGTTTTCCGCGTGGTCCTGTCCTATAGCTGAAATGAGAATAAGAGTGTGACGTCCCCACACCTTTGAGAGAGAATTCTAATACAATAGCTTGCATAGAAGGATGTGGTCGATGATCAGCAGCTGTGTAGCCACCTTGGTGCTGCCACAGCTAATGGAAGTACAAAAAAGGGTTTTGTTTTCCACGAAACCATCAGAGAAAGTTGCAACTAATAGTTGTTCAATGAGAACTAGGATACAACTGATACTTGTTCATTGAATAGTATCGTATGACCATTTATGTCTTATAAGATTGAGAGATGGAGTACTACTATGTTGAGTTGCATAAATGTACAATTTTCAAGAGAGTTCTTGATGGCACAAGAGTTGGGGTTAGGAGGCGGGTTGGATCGTTTTGGGTTTACAAATCTGGACTTGAACCCGACCTTCCTCTATCACCACATTCCTACCATGTCCCCACTCCACTCTACAACCACACCCTCTATGATACACTTTTCTGTCCTTCCTTGGCTGATCCCACTCCATCCAAGCAATTTCACCCCTTTTATCTTTACCCTGTCAACTTCTTGTGTCTCCGCCCTTTTTCCATATATTCCCGCTCCATCATCATCTCCATTCCCACCCATTATACCTAAGGAGGTTCCTCAGACATTCTTGATCAAATTGGACTCAAATTTTGGAGTGGGGTTGGGTCAGATTCACTATGAGGCCTAAAAAAATGGAAGAGAGTACATTTAACTATGTAAATCTCACTATGATTATATCTTCTTTTGAGTTTACGATTATGTTTGTTTTTTGTATTCAGTTATTGTTGTAATTACTTGAAGCATGGGGCAGGTACCATCACCACCTCCCACCAATAATGAGGAAAACAAAAGAGGATGAATGAAAACCAGGAGTTATATTACAAAATATGTTGACTCATGAAAAATATGGAACCGAGGAGAATAGAAGAGAAATGGTGAAAACAACAACACACGGAAGAGGAAAAAGAAGAAAGATAAGTTTTTAGATTTTTTTCCTAACTCGAGCTCCTTTAATTATACTACATATTTATCAATTATATCTTTCTAACACTTGTGAATAAATGTGTTACGAATATATCAGGGTTATTTAGCATTATGGGTCATTAGTGGGCTTTATTATAGGTTTTCTTAAATTAGGGGTCTATTTTTAATTATTAGTTAAATAGGGTCTTCTTTGTAAGTCGATGTTGGAATGAATTAATTTGTAATTATGTATCTTTTTATTAATATAAATTGGAGGTCTCCCACTTGGACCAATTAGGCTAGAATTATAGAAACTCTAATTTTAATCTCTTTCCTCTTTTTCTCCCCTTTTTTCCTCCTCTAAACCCTAATTCTCCCTCTTCTTCATCATGCTCTCTCTTTTAAACCCTGATTCTCCAACGTTACGAATTTGAATGGTAACAAAATGTGTCAAGCTCTCATGGTGAAAAATTGTCTGATATGTCAAACGATATAAATTAGTTTTGTTAACTTCAAAAAATCTAACTAATTGGGTTAAAATTCATTAATAACTCAGTTGTGTTTATATGCAATTATAGCACATGAGGAAATGATTAAAATACCCCAAAAGGATAAAAAGACGAAAAAACATAATAGAACATATTCAAACATCCTCCAAACTCAAGATGGAGCAAAAGAGAAGATCTGGAGTTTAGAACCACCAGCTAACAGGTAACAGATTCATGGATAGATGAGGAACACAAAAACATCACATTAGTAGATACCGAAATTTCTACATACGAAACCAAAATATGCAACAAGAAGTTTAGAATCACCAGCTGTGTAAATAGGCGAAGAAGAAAGAGAAGAAAAGAGGTTAAAACAAAAATGGAAGAATTACTTGTCATATGATTTGATGCACCAAAGTAAATGATCCAAGAATTCCAACCTGAACGAGTAGACATGGCAGAAGAGGAAGCAGTTTCTTGATACAGGCCAGTAAGAGCCTTGTTAATCATATCCTTGATATCTTCAATAGTCAGTGTAGAAGTAGGAGCATGAACTGTACTGGATGAAGCATTAGTAGACACAGAAGCTACAATAATTACACTGCATATGAAACATATCACGAGAAGTCATCGTAACCGACTTTCTAACTGACGAACGTTGACTCAGAACAAGACATGTACACAAATTGACCTCAATCAAAACAACTCGAGTTCCCACCAAGATTGATAATGGACCAGATCCCTGTTGCACTTCTGCTCATGCCAGATTCAATAAATAGAGACAATAACTTTATTGCATTAAAAGAGAGGCAAGTTGGAAATGCGTAGTAGATCACTTGCATTCCTAGGCTACCATGAGAGAGAACTATAGAGTTGTTCGAGGACAACTCTTAAGATCGAACAAGTATGAAATTTCTTCAAAAATCACACACCTCTTGGAAAAATGGCACCACCGTACGAGAATCAGGCCATAATCTTGATAGAAGAGTCACAATAATCACCTTCGGCTACACCACAAGCCCTAGGTTGTCTTTCCAACACAGAAAACAAGCAATAACTTGTAAAACAAAATAGTCACATATCGTAAAACGAAACAAATGCGCTCATCCACCATAAACAGGTCGCTTGCACAAAATCCCGATAGAGACGATGCAACACATAGGCTAGAACTCGGCAAATCCAAAGCCTAAAACCCTGCACACAAAATCTTGCTCAAAGCAAAGAAACTCAATCGAACAAAACTACCAACAATCATACGTAACTCTCAACCAAACACACCGAACAAACTCGATTGACCTCACAAGGCAATTGTTGTAGAGAGACGAAAGTATTGATTGATGCAACGGAAGGTTGCTGGATGACTAAACAAAAAGACAATATAGAAATTGAAAACCAGAAATCTGGAAAAATCTAGAAGCAATCCGAAAAAACAAACAGAAGAGCTAAGATGCCATCTAATATCTGAGTAGGCAGTGTGTGGTGGCAACAATGACAAAGCGGTGGCGATAGTCGACGGAAACAACAAAACTCAAAACTTCCTCATAATTCACACCATAAAAGAGTTCCCCAATCAAAATCAAAAACAATTTGAATAAAGAGGCAAAATCGATGCTTCTGTCGGATTTCAAAGTCGAACAATAGTTGAATTGGTGGAAATGGACGTAAGAGATACCAAAGAGGGGACAAAACCCTAGTTACAGAATTGGGGACGACAACAAGTCAAGATGGATCGACTCGTTCTTTAGGTCCGAGTCACAATGAGTTAGGGCCGAGACACAACGAGTGAAGGTTGAGTCAGTTCGAGTCAGTCCCAAGTAATGTCAAGTCAGGGCCAAGTTAGGTTCTTATAGTTAAAATTCATTTATAACTCAATGGTGTTTATATACAACCATTATACATGAGGAAATGATTAAATTGCCCTTGAGGGTAAAAAGACGAAAAAGCATAATAGAGTATATATTTTAACAGGCTAATTGTATATTTTATATTGTTCATATTGTTTTACCAATTTCTTAAATATGCTTTACAACTATCATAATTGTGGTTACTAATGGACATTGAATATGCCAAACACCCCACAAATTGGTATTAGAGTGAGTATAAGTCAAGTTATTTGTATGGAAGACAAATTATTTTTGGGTGGATATCATCAGTGAAGTATGAATGGACGCATTCAAACGAAAACTAAAGTTCTTTATTTTTTTTATGTACACTAGTAAAAACACCATTTTAATGGGGGTCGTAAAACCATTGGGAAAAGTTGTCCCAATGGTTTAGATTTCGATGGGACTCTTCCCGCTTGCTGAATAATCGCCGACAATTTTTCCGGCTGTTTCAAACCCCGGGATTAAAACATATGTTACCGGCGGGATGAAAACCACCGAAAAAATTCGCTGGTGGTTTTTTTTTGCGAGCAAAAATTGTTCGCCAGCAAAAAGAAAACCCGCTTGACAATACCTTTTTCCTTGCGGTTTTCACGTTGTCAATAAAAATATATTTTAAGACAGTTTCTAAAAACCACTCACAAAAATTTTGCATGGAGTTTTCACAATAACCGATTGAAACTTTAGTTTGTTCGGATTGCTCAACCTCTTTTTTAAACCATTAGGAAATGTTTTTACAAAAAATTTATTTATTTATTTTTTACTACTCCTTTTAATACTCATGACATCTGTTAAAACTGATAACAACTCATAATTAAAATAAATCCACAATTATATTGTACGCAAATTAAAGTCACAAAGACTCATACAATCGGAATAATAAAAAGAAACAACTCATATATAATCAAAACTATATAGTGGGGCAGTTATAGTTTTATAAAAGAACAAAACAATACATTGCGTTGCTAAAACCACTTCCGTCCTCAATACATTGCAGCAAACTTCATGTATGACTTGGGGGTCATTGCCATCTAAATCTTATGTCTCCTCTAAAAAAGGTTAACAAATAACAAATAAGTTTAATTATGTGTAACCATTTCAATTTAAACAACTAATTTAACTTCACTCTAAGGAGCATACTTGAGCTACTGACAATCCATGATGCATGAGAAGTTCGTGACTATCCCATCACATGTCGATGCAACATTGCAATAGACTATCTCAACTATTGCATATCTTTCTCCTGCTTGGTCTTCTTCCTCTACCATCTCCTTCCTCTTCGGTTAGCTACATTTGATGCTCTCCTCAGTTAGCTCATCTAACTATCTAAATTGAAAGGAATTGTCACTAAACTCCTAAATTACACTAAAGCAATTAGGCACCTAATTCTATCAACAACTAAGAAATGTAGTAGAGGTGGATACACTCACACGCGATAAAGACAGGAAGAGATGGAGTCGAGGGGACTGATTCATGTAGTTCGTGTAAAATTCATGCAATTCTTATCTATTGGGTAATTCCTAAGCACCATTAGTAGATCAAGGAAACCAGTATGCTCAGGATCTTTGGGAACGCTATGGTTGTACCCCTTTGGTTTAACTCTATTGTTTTTCGAGGTCAAGAGCTAACCGGTAAGCCCATTACCTCAACCATTGTAACCACGTGGGTCAAGACGCTTCTTTCAAAATTTGCTTGCACATCCCTCACTGTCACTGCGCAGAGCAACAACCAATTTGGGAATACGGTGACTAATGTGTGTCTATCTCAGTATACAATTTCGGTTTCAAAGGGGTCATCAAATAGATGTTAAGTGGCCATCAATCACTCAACATTCGTACGTATCACATTAATCACACTAAGATATGAATTGATCACTCTCTAATAAACAAAAACTACATGAATATTGCACAAATTACATTGCCATCACAACCCTCCTAAAATGGCTGCTTAATCACACTACGAGATCACCCCTTTCTTTGAACAAAAGGAAAATAGAAGTTGTTTCTTCCTAATAGGCCCACGCCCGAGTAGTGGATTCTCCCCTGAAAGGCGGCTGGCCCCACGATTATAAGTCATACTAATAGGGAAATAGCTTATTTTTGGTAAGGACTCGGACTCGGGGAACTTACCTACACATTGTTAAGATTGGGAATAAATCCCAATCCCTTACAATATAATTCATTACAAGCTAAGATAATACTAGATAGAGAAATAAAGATAGAAAAGGGGAATAGAAAGATTCCTTTTTACTCCCAATCTCCTCCTTCCTTTTTTTTTGAGGTCCCAAAGTGTTTTGCCCTTACTCCAATGCTTGTACAACCTCCAAGGCATGGAGGTGCAATCCCTAAAGTGGATTCATAGTGTCTTTTATAGGGGAACGCTCCAACTTCTCTTAATTTTTTATAACTGAAGTAGCACAGCACGGTGTGGTGTCATATGCTTCCATGGCGCTAGGTGTTGGCGCTGAGTGTGCCACCTTGTGGCGTCAAATCGCTTCTTCTTTTGTGTAGAGTGGTTGTCGGCGCCCTGTGCTGAGGTCTAACTCCTAAGTCGCTCGAGTTAGAACTCAGGTAACTCTATGTTGGATCTGGGTGCAAGGCGCTCAATCAGTGTTGAATCATCTTTCCTGCGCCGATTCAGGCGCTCAACACTTACCCACTTTCCTATGTAAAACGTGAGACAACCCGACACAGTGGTACTGGTGCGAACACCGTGTGGCGTCGGTGATTGTGCTCTTCTCTACTACTGTGACGCCGTGGCTCCAAAGTTGGCGTCACTTCTGTGGCTACCTCTGATCACTTGGCGCCGTAACATCTGCTTTGGTGTCGACTTCTATTTTGCTTCGTTTTGTGTGTGTTTTTGGCCATTTTTTGTATATTTGAGCTCCTTTCACCTCAGCTTAGTGTTTTCCATGTTTTGGTACTTGAACCTACAAATAAACACAAAAAACATGTGAAAATTGACTCAAGTTTTAAAGAAACATAACCCAAAAATTATGCACATTTTACACTTATCAACTGCCCACATGGAAATGGTACATCATCTCCAAAAAAGATGACGTTTTTAGGGTTTTTAGAATTGCAACCAATGCAACAATAAAAATTTTAATGGTTTAAAGTATCTTCGGCCTTCACGTACATTCATGAATGTCAACCTAGTGTCATATGTACTATCTAGTTTTCCTTTCCAATTCATGTGAACCTTAAAATGCTCCTCAACATGACAATTGGTACAGAAGTATTATAACATCTTACCAAGTTCACCCTTACTAACCTGCAATCTTTAATCACAATATCATGTTTTTCGTTTTACTTTGGGGGAGTTCGTGGACGTGGGAAGGAGCGGGAGAATAAATTGAAAGAGTGTCGGGGCTGACACTAAACCCCCGGCTTACCACTCTCTATGAGTCTATCCGAGTTATAGAAACTGCCGGTGCAAACCCACCCTAAGTTGCTGGCGGTTTTCTTTGGACATTATATGAGGAAACAAAGTTTGAGGATGGGGAACCCTCACTAGAGAATGATGAGGTGGGAAACCAGAGATAAAGACAATAATCATCATTTAAATATGTTTGGCATACAAGGTGACAATAAATACATGAGAAAAAGTACTCTTACTCACAAGTTATATTTAAAGAATCAAAGAATCAATTCTACTTGTAGTAGACAACTTGAACTAGTTTAATAAGATTAGAATAATGCTAGGCTCACGGCAAGCATTTGGGCACGGAATCTACGTAGATGGCTGAGTTGGCATCCACGTCATCCATCATGTCGGGAGCTAAACACCGGGTTAGACCCTCTCCTTCCTCCTCCTTGGTTCGACCCTCTCTTCGACCTGTCTCTTTACTCTCTCTTTCTCCTACTTCCCGTGGCCATATCCTCCGGCCTCCCTACCATCCCACGGCCGAATCACGGCCTCCCTACCGACCTGGAGGAGGGGGACGATCCGCGGCCGGGATCGGCGAGAGGGTCCCACCGCCGAATCACGGGAGGAGCCGAGACGGGAGGAGGGGGGACGATTCGACTGTCGTGCGCCTAGCATTACTCCTTTGATTATTATACTACTTGTTATGGCAGTTGTGAAGATAAATACAACGATGATGATACGAAAATAGTCTAACCCAGGTTTAAACCTGAAGCTAATGATAAGGGCTACATTCAAGATAGATCCTTCGTAAAACACCAAGAAGATAGCATGGATCAAATTTGTTCTTGGTAGCAGAGATAAATCTCTCACATTATTCTCAAAATTAAAGTTTATCACTCTTTTAATACATACAACACCATTAATGTATACATACTAAGGCACCACATGGGGAAGATGTACCACACATTCATCATTCATCATCATCATCATCATCATCATCATCATCTTTTCTTCTTCTTTCTTCTTTCTTCTAGGACAAGTTCTTCAGAGGCGACCAATGTCGAACTCGGTGTGCTTGAAGGTATGACGGAACAACAAGAGGATGAGTATGTAAATCCCGAACTGGATTTGAGTGAAGTTGATGACAGCGAGGAGTCCAGTGAGGTATGACTGAGTGGAGAGCCTCAGCAGCCTGGGTTTCCTCTCCTTCAAATAGTTTTCGATCCCCACCTCTGCTCTCCTCTTCCATACCGCCTCCCCATCCCCACTCTTAACCTGTTGGAGCTCCCTGGCCAAGTTCCGGGCGAGAGCGATGGCGTCCTCCAGACCGGAGGACCCCCCCTGCTGGAGGAACGGACCCATGACGTGCATCGCGTCGCCGGCGACCGTCATCGTCCCCTTCCGGAACTTCCCGAAGAAGATCTCCCAGGGGGTCCTGTACCTGATTATGGTGTACACCGAGGTCTCCAGGTCGCTGTTCCTGATCATGTCTGCAAGCTCGCTCCGCTTCGCTTGACCCTTTATGTCCTCACAGGGGAGAGCCTTCACGTATTCCAGGGTCGACTCCACGATCCCCTTCGGACTGTACATTATCTCCGAATCTGCAGTGTTTCAGAGAACAACAAATCAGCCAAATTCTAAAGATACCCCATCCAAATCAGGGACTACAGTACTCTGTTTTTTTTTTTTTTTTTTCATTTTCTTCTTCAAAATCATCCAAAGCCCATACAAAATCTTACCGGAGGGAGTCCTTTTCCGGGCGAGAAACCAGGAGATGGTGTGGTCGTCGATGGGGGTTCTTCCGATGAAGTACCCATTGTGCCTAATTCGGAGAAATTCTGGGCGGTAGCCATGGCCTTCTGGGTAGTAAGTCAGAGCCCTCAATCCCACCAATGGAGACACCTTTGCAGGTTTGAAACCTAGGGCTTCTGCCACCAGAGACTTCCACCCTTCGCATCCGATCAAAATCTGCAACAACAATCGAAACTAATTAATAATCAGTTAAAAGCCGAATTTGGAGACTCTTCTCCAAAATCCCCCTTCTTCCCTAAAAACCCAAAAGAAAAAAATGTGGAAAAAAAAAAAAAAAAGCAGATATGGTGGACCTTGGCGTAGATGACGCTTCCGTCGACGAGACGAATGGCGTGGTAGTCCGTCTTGGGGTCTTTATCGATGGAGACGACCTTGCAGCTGAAACGAATCGTGTCCGGGGGCAAACGATCCGCAAACGCTTTCATGATGTCGCTTCGCCTCACGCACCTCTGTTCTCCCGCCGGACTGTAAATCGGAGACGGCGACTCAGAAATCGAAAGACGTGAACAGAGCTCCTACCCAAGTTAAAGTAAAATGGCAGGAATTCTTAAAAGGGTTTGAAGGTACTACTTACTCGTGAGGCATGTAACGGATCCTGTCCGCATCCAGCAGAACTTCCTGGGTCCTGCGCACCGGAAAATTCGATCAATCAAGGAATGGGGAAGAGAGACATGGAGGAGGAGAAGCAGCAGATCTCTTCTCTGTTCCGAATAAAAAGGAGCTCTTCTCTGTTCCCGGAAAAAAAAAAGCAGCTAGCAGAAAGATGTTCGATTCTGCAACTGATTTAGCAGCGCGAAGAGAGTACTGGAAGAGGAACTCACACTAGAATGGGGCCTGCCTTGCTACGAAGCTCGTCGGCGACACCCAGTTGGTGAAAAGCCCGCCAGCCGTTGGAGTGAACTCCGACCGTGGTTCCATGGGCACGAAGCGTGTCCGATTTCTCCAGAACCAGACTCTTCAGACCCTTCCTGAAAATCCCAAAAAGAAAAGAAGGGGTGAAGCGATATCATGATCAAATCAATCGGCAACCCGGAGAAGAAAAAGAAAGACGATTTCAGTTCTAATTAATTTGCTCTACCTGTGAAGTGCCAGAGATGTGGCGAGACCCACAATCCCCCCGCCGACGATCACAATGTCATGGACGCTCGACGAATCCATCTCTATCAGGTTCTCTCCTGCTTCACCAGCTACAAGTATCACTCTCTGATCGCTCTCTCCCACTTCCCTTTCCTTGTTGGGAACGTACATACACTATATATAATTCAACCAGGATTGTGACTTTGTATTAAACGGCCGCCGGTCCAGAATCCGGTCATGGATTTGGTACGTGATGTGTGTTAGTTTCGTCGTTCCTTGTCAGGCCTTTTTCTCTTCTTTGATCATTTCTTAAAAAACATCCTATGATCATAATATTAACTCTGAACTTGGTATAAACTTGACCAACAATGTCCTAGATTTCAGATCTGGTCAACTTAATCATGTGTTTAATTATTTGGGTTAACCCTCATCCATGTCAATTCATGAAGTGGCATAATAATAAGTATGAGAATAAGCTTTGGCTCGTTATAAAAAAATAGGTTCATAGTCAGCCGCCGTGATTGACGGTCACTGATATATTTAGTTAAAACGCAAAGGTCTACTTTTTGGTTCGTCGCACTCTCTGTTAATTACCAGGAGGGAAAGCGTCGCTGCAGCCCACGCGAGGTGGTGGACTCAATGGTGACCCCAACCCACGTGCATGTGCAAGTTTTGAGAAGCCTCAAGTCCTGGAGAAGCAAAAAATCCTCAAAAGTTTTGAGAGTTAAGCAAGTTGTTTTCAGAGGCTCCACCTGAAGACTCTGGAACGACTTAATCCGAAATTTAGGATATATATAATATCAAGTTTGTATGGGTGGGATATTAGAATGGTTCGGTGTTATTATTCTCTGTCTCTCTGTCTCTCTCTCATTTGCTCCCTCTGGTCCAAATTAACAAGTTGAAATATATTCAAAGCGATCAAACTTAAACGTAGTGGGAAGAATTCATGCAGTACAAAAAGCTAGCTAAAGAGTTAAGACTAATTATCGAGCTCTGCGGCCTTAAGCATGCATGCAATGGGAGACGAGAGGTTGTTTATATATATGGACGAGACGGGACGATAGAAAAGGTGGTGGAAACTCCTCCACGTACAACAGTACTCGGGCTAGCTACCTTGCTCCACGCTGAATATTAGCAACCTCATATATATTTATAAAGGCTGCGCTGCAGGGTAGGTTTGTTTTGTTTTCTTCCTCTTGGTTTTATGTCTCTCCAGTAGTTTTCTACCATATCTTCTATCTGCTTCCTGCATAATACATCTGCTCTCATTCACGACCATACTCTCTAAAGACAAGGACTCAGCGTGCAGTTAGTGGAATTTTTATTTGTATCTCTTTTGGGGGTATCACTGTCAAAAATGTCCCATCCGCCGACAGGCCAAAACACCCTGGCAGAACAAAACAGCCCATCGTCAGACATCCGACGACGGGTAACGTCACGTCGTCGCAACATCCGTAGCCGGATGCGTCACCAGACGCAACAACCCGTTGCGTAACAAAAAAACCCGTCGTGCGACTAAATTTTATCCGCCGACGCGTGGAGCCGTCGGCGAAGGAATAAATCCAACGACGGATGACCGCGCGTCGGGGGCAATATTACCGCGACGGATTCATACGCGTCGGCGCAAGGTTTCCCACGACGGATGACCGCGCGTAAGTGGAAATAGTCCACCGGCGCCTGATGATGCGTCGGCGGAACTTGCTTGGACGATGCTTCCACACATTGGGGGAGGCTTAGTACCGACGAATTTCCGAGCATCGTCGGAGTTCCCCCGACGCGTCATGACGCGTCACCTGAGGTCATCCGACGCGTCCAAGGGCGTCGGCGTAGGTAGTTCACCCGACGCGCCAATGCGTGTCGTCTAATATCAGCCGACGCTTTCTTTCCCATCGGCTTTAGTTCTACGCCGACGCGTCGGCACGCGTCGGCGTATGTGTACAGCCGACACGTGGTTGTTGCGTCGGCGGAGCAAGTCACATGACGCGCATAAGCACGTCGGTGGAGGTTTTTCTTTGTTCCGCCGACGGGTTCTACAGTCGGCGGAGGTTTTTTTTGTTCAAGTTGATTTTGCTTTTTTTTTTGACCTGTTTTCTTCATCTCTACACAATTTTACAATAATGAAAAGAAATAATAAAAACAAAGAAGAACACGTATGCAAAAAAAAAAAAAGTTCAATATACATAAAGAACTACAAAGGTTCTACAATACATCCGATGAAAAGATCTACAATGTGTAAATTTACAAAGTCTACTAAAAACAAAGAAGAAGTGATCTCGACGCGCCTGCTTTCCAACCATTACAAAATCTGGCAACAAAGGCTTCTTCCACGCTTCTGAGGTCAGCTCCAACAACAACCTGAGAACCAAAATAGAACATAAATTTTCCTATCCACAGTGCACACATACATTAACATGGAAGTATATTACTTCTCCCATCAACATCTAAACTTGTCACAATAAGAGATCTCATCGCAAACCGAACAAAGAAGAGTAAGAAGATGCTATTACTGACCTCCAAAATAATACGATCGTCAATGTTATGGGCGGGTGGGACTCTCCATGGCCGTAAGACCTGTAGAAGCTTAACACGTAGAAAATTAGAGATATATATTTATTCTCATCAATTTAAAATAATGTAGAATACTGAAGACAATTCTTACCTTGCTGTGACTGTGCAAGAAGTAATATTTCTAGCCTCTCCATGCGGCGCTCATGGCTTGTACCTGCTGGGACAATGCCTCATTATCCCGCCTCTCCCTCTCCAACTGCTTCGAGACAATGCCACATAACTACGAGAGCTGGAAGAGGCACCTCTCACGCAATGAGCCTGTTCCAACCCCTCTCTCGTAGCCACCTTTGTGGCCTCGAACACTTGTATCTATTACCGGTGTCACCTCTCGGGATCCTTGGAGTGAGCAACGTTACTTTCAAAGGCTGCACGACGAACCGCTTCCTCGCACAAAGTGAAATTAATGAATTAAATAGGTCTGGAAGTTGTATTCAACACGATCATAAAACAAAAATATAACTTACACATTGTTTAGTAGTTTATTTCATCCGGATACGTCCCATCCTTCCTCCGGGTGAGCTTTGAGGTATGCCATCGGGAAAGTGTAGCCCTCGTGGTCAGACGTACGCTGTAATTAATGTAAGCGAAGCAAAAACAAGGATGAAAATAAAAATAAGAAGAGTTCCCAAAAGGTAATCATATAAATACCTGTTCCTCTAAGAATCGGGAAGAGACTTTGACCCAAGGGTATGCGTTGTCTTGAGCTTCACATCGATTACGACTGTTCGCTCATCGATACCGACTCCTAACATTGTCCCAATACTTCACGAGGAGAACCCAGTCCTCTTGGCTCATACCAGGTATGAGACAAGTCTTTAGCTGCTCGTCGGTCTTCCCATCATAGTGCTCTTTCTTATATGCCGCTTGGTTATCTCTAATATTTTTCTCGAGCACGGGCTTGATAGCCTCCATGGCCTCTTGCTCGTGGACTAGAGCACCCTCGCCATCCACAAAGTTATACTTTGCCCGTAAAAAAAACACGCTTTAACCGTCACACGCTTGAAAATAAATAATTAACTAGCACTTCTTACTTTGATAACGTTAAACCAGGTCTGCAGCTCATGGGGGATAGTCATGCCACTTTGGAGATGCAACGGAAAGTACTGATCTGCCCGCACTACCGTCCCCATGAGATATGACAATGAAGACTGTCGGCCTGCAACCATCTCGCCATCTCTGATAATGACCGTCCAAGGATTATCAAGCAGAAACGAAGATGCTTTAACTTTCCGTTTCAAACGCTGATTTGATGGTTCAGCAATATCTTCTGTTTCTGCCCAGTCGGGTCTTTGAGTTTCCATGTCTTCCATAGGGATCGGGCCTGCCAATTTGCAAATTAGAACACAATTCATATAACACACTACAAAAATATCATTAGACTTCAAGTTTACTTGAAGAATAGCTCTCAGGTGATTCGTATTCTGGAAAGAACTCCCTAAACTTACGATTACACTCATCTATAATATGAAAGAGCTAAAATTAGAACACAAACTTTCCAAAACAAAAAAATCTGGTTTATGTTAGTACCCATATCTGGCATCTGTGACGATGATGCTAGTGTAGCTGGAGCAGAAGCCGGTGGTGTCGGAGTTGGAACAGGAGTGGCCCGGGCAGGCCGAGTCGGACTCAGGACTGCTGTTGTTCGGGCTGGCCGAACTTCCCGAACTTTGACCATTGCTGGTGACGGTGATGAGGAGTCAATGGGATGCTTCCTCGGTGGCATATTTACCCTGCAAATTTAAAGAGACTTTAATTGTTAGCTTTCTTCACAAAATAAATAAAATTAGCTATTACGAACTACACTACCATAAAACAGAGAGATATCAAACTTACGCTATGTTACATTCAAATCTGCAGGATCAATTCTTAATCTTGGACCCAGGTCATTGCGTACCCACAAAACATCATCAGCTTGGTTCAATGCTGTGACGTCTCCGATCCCTTTGTCTTGTGCCAACAAGATGGCCTCATCTTCTTCGGACCTCACATCGATGGGCCCTAGAGGGATGTCGTATGTGTCCCGAGGTCTCCAACGACACACAACTCTCCAAGTTGGATCAACAGGGTCTTCCGAATAAAATACCTGTTAGGCTTGAATGGATAGATGAAGGGTTCGTCTTCATACGTCTACCTTGACGAATTCACTAATGTGTAATCAAACCCATCATTAACAGAACCAGTGCCCTTCTTCATATCGAACCATCTGCACTTAAATATGCTGATGGGAGTCCAAGGCCCAATGAAGACTTCGAGTACCTGCTGTAGAACACCGTAAAAAACCTCACTTTCTTCCCCCACAGTGGCAATACCACTATTTTGAGTGGTCCGATTTTCATCAACTTGCTCTGTCTCAAACTTGTAACCATTCCCAAAAAAACCTTTATACGACTTGGTTTCGGAATTGGGGCCCCGAGCAACATGCCATATGCAGGAAAGTATGATATAGTCCACATTAACGATGCACGCATCTGAAGAATGACCTTGTATGTGAATCATAAGTTCTCACTCCAGATTCCCATAACATTTTTAGCTCATCAATCAGCGGTTGCAGGTAGACGTCAATGTCGTTTCCTGGGGACTTTGGTCAATCAATAAGAAGGGTCATCATAAAATATGGTTGTTTCATTGCGAACCAAGGAGGAAGATTGTAGACAGTAATGGTTACTGGCCATGTACTATGGCTCGACCCTGTCCCAAACCTAAATGGGCTGAAACCGTCACTTGCAAGACCCAATCGAATGTTCCGGTGATCGGAACTGAAGGATGGATATAATTTGTCAAAGTGTTTCCATGCTGCTGAATCTCTGGGGTGAATCATCTTTCCCGCTTCAGTTGCAGGTACCGAACCATGTCATGTCATAAACTCAGATGTTATGTTGGACATAAACATCCGTTGCAACCTCGGCACCAAGGGAAAATGTCTAAGGACCTTTGTAGGTCTTGAAGCGGTCTGCACTCTCCCCTTTTTCTTGATTGTCCATCTTAAGGATCCACATCTTGGACACTTATCGAGTTCTTTGAAATCATTCCTGTATATTATACAGTCGTTCGGACATGCATGGATCTTCTCGTAACTCAATCTCAAGTCTGCCATCGTTTTCTTTGACTCATACCAACTTCGTGGCAGCAAATTATTTGGGGGAAGGGCATCTTTAAGAAGGGAAACAACATCTGAGAACGATTTGTTGCTCCATCTGTTCAAACACTTTATTTGGAATAAGTGCACCATGAAACTCAGTTTTGAGTATTTCTGACATCCTCCATATAGCGGCTTCTTCGCCTCTTCCAGTAGCTTTTGAAATTTCTGTACTTCTACATCATCAGGATCATTCGGAACAAAGTCTTGTTCCATATTGTACATGAAAGCATCACCCAACATCCTTCCCATCTCCTCACCAAGGCCACTCGGCAGATTAATGTCAGACTGATTTTGTGGTCTCTCTCCATGGTATGACCAGGTTTCGTATAGCGGGAAAAAACCCTTTAGGACTATATGGGTCTTGATGGTCTCACAGTCAAGGTTCTGTCCATTTTCACACTTCCGACATGGACAACGCATAAGACCATTGCCTTGCACTCCCAACCGTTCTCTTGCATAATCTATAAAAAAATTGACACCAGCAACAAATCTAGGATGACACCAGGCCGGCTTTGTCTTGTATGCATACATCCATCTCTTGTCATTCAAATAGTCCGTATCCATGGTAATTCTGAAAGATAATCTACATAAAAGAAAAAGATTGGGTGTTTAACACTCAATTGGGTAACTCACCATGCTAAAAATCTTCAAGGCCATGACTACCCACAACCCTTATTCGAACGAAAAAATCAAATACGGTGGTGATGGTAGTGCACAAAACGGACAACAACCGTAGCCTTGAAAGATTGGACCTCTTGGCCTTGAGATACCAAAAATCAGACATGGAGAAGAACACCTAAACCGGTGGCCTTCTCATGGATTCTCCATTGGAGAGATTGAGGGAGGGAGAGAATTAAATAGTGAAACAGAATTTGAGAGACAATTGAGACAAGAGAGAGAACAGAGTGGTTGAGAAAGAGAGAGAGAGATAGAGAGAGGGAGGGAGAGAGAGAAAATAAGAGGGAGATTGGAAGATTTTAAAACAGAATTCTAAATCAGAGAGAGAGAAAGAGAAAAAGAGCGAGAGGTTAAAGAGTTTAAATCAGAAGTTCAATTCAGAAGTAGAGAGAAAGAGAGAGAGATAAAGAGAGAATAAGATAGAGCTGTAAGAATTAAAAACAGAATTTTAATTCAGAGAGAGAGAGTGAAGAAAAGAGAGAAGTTTAACATTTTAAAATAGAATTGTAATTCGGAGAGAGAGAGAGAGAGCAAGAGAGGGGGAGAGAGAAATAAGAGAGAGACTTTAAGAGTGAAAAACAGAATTTCAATTCAGAGAGCAAGAGAGGGAGAAAATAAGAGAGAGATGTAAGAGTTTAAAACAGAATCTTAAATCAGAGAGAGAGAGAGAGAGAGAGAGAGAGAGAGAATATGAGGGAGATTGGAAGAGTTTAAAACAGAATTCTAAATCAGAGAGAGAGAGAGAGAGAAAAAAAAAGAGCGAGAGATTAAAGAGTTTAAATCAGAAGTTCAATTCAGAGGGAGAGAGAGAAAAAGAGCGAGAGATTAAAGAGTTTAAATCAGAAGTTCAATTCAGAGGGAGAGAGAAAGGGAGAGAGAAGAGAGAATAAGATAGAGCTGTAAGAATTAAAAACAGAATTTTAATTCAGAGAGAGAGAGAGAGAGAGTGAAAAAAGAAGAAGTTTAACATTTTAAAACAGAATTGTAATTCGGAGAGAGAGAGAGAGCAAGAGAGGGGAGAGAGAAATAAGAGAGAGACTTTAAGAGTGTAAAACAGAATTTAAATTCAGAGAGCAAGAGAGGAGAAACTAAGAGAGAGATGTAAGAGTTTAAAACAGAATCTTAAATCAGAGAGAGAGAGAGAGAGAGAGAGAGAGAGAGAGAGAGAGGAGAGATTAGAAGAGTTTAAAACAGAATTCTAAATCAGAGAGAGAGAGAAAGAGAAAAGAGCGAGAGGTTAAAGAGTTTAAATCAGAAGTTCAATTCAGAGGGAGAGAGAAAGAGAGAGATAAAGAGAGAATAAGATAGAGATGTAAGAATTAAAAACTGAATTTTAATTCAGAGAGAGAAAGAGAGAGAGAGAGAGAGAGAGAGAGAGAGAGAGAGAGAGAGAGAGAGAGAGAGAGAGAGAGAGAAGAGAGAGAGAAAAAGAAGAAGAGAGAATTAGAAGTTTAAAACAGATTTTGAGGGTAAACAGTAAGAGAGTGAGAGATAGAGAAGGAATTCAGGGAGCAACCAAAGAGAGACAAAGACACATCAACCATTGATTTTCAGAGAAACACATCCCATCATCATTCAACCCATGATTGCAACACCATGCAAAAATCATTCTCCAAAAACAATATATCTTTAATACAATCCACGAGTTTTTATCAATCCACGAGAAAAACCTTAACAGAGAATTAATTCTAATACATGCTTCTCAGTAATTAAAACAACACTAACGACAATTTAAAACTCACTCGCTATTGTTCTGCTGCGGCTTTCGGGACCGTGCTTTGTCTCTGATTTTCGCCCGACGATTGCCTCTTGCTGGTTGTCAACAGAGGGCTAGAGGACGGCGAAAATTTATGGAACCAAAATAAGAGAAACTAGTGAGAATAATGGCGAAGAAGGAAAAAGGGAAGCAACTGAAAATTTATGGAACCAAAATAAACTTACCTGCGGCGAAGAAAAAAAAAACTCTTGCCGGCGGGAGAGGAATTAACAGCTTGGTTCGACACACAGTGGCTGGCCGGAACGCCAAGCACACGCACCACCGCAAAACGTGTTTTCTGGCTTCGGAAGAACGGGGTTTGAAGCCCGCGCGCGACGTCGAAGTAGGGTCTTCGGCCGGAGGACTACGCGAGACGCCAAGACGAAGAAAGCCGAGAACTTTCCGGCGGAATGCCGGGGGCACGCCGGGGAAGGCCGGGTTTGATTTCGCGCGCTCGATTCCGTCGACGCGTTTCGACGCCTTCCGTCGAAGGAAAGGGTTTAAATTTCAGTAACCCTGTCTTCCCGTTACACGCGTAACGCTGCACGGGAAGTAGGGTCGAAATATTTCAACCCGTCGGCGGAGCAAAAAAGCCCTAAGTGAAATAACCGCCGACGCATGCCAAGGTGCGTCGGCGGAAGAGAACGAAGATTCCCCCGACGGGTCGCAGACAGATGATGCGTCGGCGATTCTCTACAGAGTCCGTCGACGATTCTCTACAGAGTCCGTCGACGGGTGTCAGGGTGCGTCGCCAGACGAAACCAAAGGTTCCCCCGACGGGTTAAAACTGGACTGCGTTGGCGCTTGAGTTCTGTATCCCCTGACGCGCGTAAACAGGCGTTGGCGGATGCGATCGTTGGTTCCGCCGACGGGTTGGGACTGGGTGCGTCGATGCTTTTGTACTCTGTCCGCCGACGCGTGTAATGAGGCGTCGGCGGAAGCGATTAGTTGTCCCACCGACGGGTGTAATAGATTCTGCGTTGTTCCGCCGATGTGTCTTAAAACCCGTCGGCTGAATGGCTCTGCGCCGATGTTTTATGTTCCAACCGTCAGCGGAGGGCACATTTTTACTAGTGTATGACTATGCGTAATTAACTCAAATTTATTAACTACGTACGTACCCTAATGTGATTAACGTCCCCCCGGAGTGTAAATGGTATATAAACTAAATTTAATATCATCTGCCAACAGCATAAACTCATATATAATTCGTTCTGGGCATAAACTCATCATCATTTAATTTCCTTCTGCAGGACAAGTTGCAAATATCAATATACGTACGGAGAATCGTAATGGTGGGTAAGTATATGTTAATTTTGTTTTCTTCTTTCTTCCGTTTAACCATATTACACATAAGATGCCAAGCTTTGCGTATTTCGATCGTCTTGTAAAAAGGGGGAAATCAAGCTGTATCAAAACAGTATCTGACTCTGCATCATCAATGGTGAAAGGGAGACGATTATTTTAAGCGCAACAGAGGGAAAAAGGACGGAAAAGAGGTGTCTGATCATCATGTCGTCGTGGGCGGGCTAATCATGGATTGTTCAATTATTGGTCTCGTGGACGGAAAGCGAGAAGTTCGTGAACTCCTCCCTCCCCTATAAAACAGGTCGCCGGAGTCCGGGAAGAAATATCTGTGTCCATCGGATTAAGCACTTCTGTACTGCTTTGAGATATTTAAAAGATGGGTTCCACCGAGGAAGTACCAGTCCACGATATCGTGATCGTCGGCGGCGGAATCGTCGGTCTCGCCACTTCTCTCGCACTCTACAGGTATACTCTGTTTTGTTCTTTCGCCACCGCCGGCGAGGATCGATTACTGTCGTCTAAACCCTGGTTTTGATTAATCATCTGGGTTTGATTTGTATATATGTTTGCAGAAAAGGTCTGAGGAGTCTAGTTTTGGAGAGATCGGAGACGCTTCGTGCTCATGGAACGACGGTTGGAGTTCACACTAATGGGTGGCGGGCTTTCGACCAGCTCGGCGTCGGCGACGAGCTTCGTTCCAAGGCCGGTCCCCTTGAAGTGTAAGCAAAGTTTAAACAATACCCACACCACTCTCATATGTTTTCCCCATTTCTCTCTCTGTTTCTTAATTTCAAGAACATAAAAATTGTGGCAATTGATTGATTCATTTTTTGGTATTTTGTTCTTTTCAGTACCCAGGAAGTTTTACTGGACATGGACACCATTCGTTACCTTCCCCACGAGTAAGATCTCATCAACAAATATTTCTGATTCTTATAACTGTTTCTTTTTCCTTTCTCCCTTGAAAATGGAATCACAAAAACTACTCCGATTTCGGAGAATCGACACATTGCAGTTCGTAAATTTTGATAATCTGTTTGATTTTCCTTCTTTTGATGATTCTATGCACATATTGATCGATCAGTCCCGCCGGAGAACAGAGATGCGTGAAGAGAAGTGACATAATGCAGTCCTTCGCCGAACGCCTGCCGCCGGACACGATCCGTTTGAGCTCCCACGTCGTCTCCATCGATCAGGACCCAATCACCAGTCAGTACATTATCAAACTAAAAGACGGAGCCTCCTTCCGTGCCAAGGTTCAGACATTCATATATATGTTCCCGCATCGTCGTCGATTCTTCGTTTCGATTACATCTAATTCAGATCGTTTTTTGCTTTTTCTGGGTTTGTTGCAGATTGTGATCGGATGTGAAGGATGGAAGTCGCTGGTGGCGGATTCTCTCGGATTCAAACCGGCGAAGGTTTCTCCATTGGTGGGATTGAGAGCTCTCACCCACTACCCCAATGGCCATGGCTACCGCCAAGAGTTCCTCCGAATCAGACACAATGGGTACTTCATCGGAAGAACCCCCATCGACGATCACACCGTCTCCTGGTTCCTCGCCCGAAAAAGGCTCCCCAGTGGTTGGTACTCATTCCTTCAAAATCAATTCATGGCTTCTCTGTTCCCTCAAATTATTTCTGGGTTTGTTCTCTGTTCGTTCTCTATTCTCAATGGTACTATTTCCTTTTAAAATCAATTAATGGCTTCTCTGTTCCCCCAAATTATTTCTGGGTTTGTTCTCTGTTCGTTCTCTGTTCTCAATGGTACTAATTCCTTTCAAAATCAATTAATGTCTTCTCCGTTCCCTCAAATAATTTCTGGGTTTTGTTCTCTGTTCGATCGATTGAAATTGGGTTCGTTCTCTGTTATCATTCGATGTCGGAACAAACAGATTCGGAGATCATGTACAGTCCGGAGGGGATCGTGAGGTCGACGGTGGAGTTCATCGAGGCGTTGCCGAGGGAAGACATAAAAGGGCAGGCGCGGCGGAGCGAGCTGGTGGAGATGATAAAGAGCAGCGACCTGAACACGGCGGTGTACACCGTCATCCGGTACAGGACCCCCTGGGAGATCTTCGCCGGGGATTTCAGGAAGGGGACGATGACCGTCGCCGGCGACGCGATGCACGTGATGGGCCCGTTTCTGCAACAGGGCGGCTCCTCGGGGCTGGAGGACGCCATCTCCCTCGCCCGGTGCCTGGCCAAGGAGCTCCGGCATGCGTCGCCGGCGGACGGCGAGGCCGCGTGGCGGAGGAGGGCCGAGGCCGGGATTGATAACTACTTGAAAGAGAGGAGGCCCAGGCTGTTGAAGCTGTCGACACAGTCTTTCATCACGGGGCTCATCGCCACCATGTCCTCCTTCCATGTCCAGGTCGCACTCAACATGCTCCTCGTTCTCATGTTCAGGCACACCTTCAACCACACCCGCTTCGACATCGGCCGGCTCTGAACCGTACCATTACCTTTATGCGACTACTACTACTATTAATGTCTCTACCATTACTGCTCTGCAACTACTACTCTCCACAGTCAGATATATAACAAGTACTACTATTTTTGTATGTGATGATGTGTAAGACGCCTAAAGGCTTACTTAATTTACTACCTCTTCATTTCTGCATTAATCACTGAGCTACCATTGGGAGAAGTCCTAAATAAGTGTGATTTGGCAATCACTACTCATTATAATTAATAAAATTATATGTATAAGAATCTGTAATGGCTTACTTAACTTACTTAATTTGCAGTGGCCAAGGCTGTATACTCAGACTCCGTACTAGATCGTGCAACCACCTTTTGTTTACTGAAACTCCAGCTCATGAGATTTCCCCAAGGAAGAGACAGTGCCCACTGGTAAATTTTCTATCATCAACGCCTAATCAGCATCAGTAAAACACTCCAGGTTCAGGCCTTTAGATTGTTTGAAGTGTAGACCAATAGAGGTTGTGCCTTTTAAGTACCTTAGGATTTGTTTACATGCTGACCAGTGGTTTACTGTGGTAGAATGGAGGAACTGACTCAGCTTATTGACCGGAAAGGCTATGTCAGGTCTAGTCTTTGTCTAATATCGAAGAGCACCTACAATACTTTTCAATAAATTATTGGGTGATCAAAAGATGTACTATCTTTGAGATCAACTTATTATTTTGACATATTGAAAGATTTTCTATGTACTTGAAGATCTAAACATTAAAACAATCATGCATAAAACATTATTGCTAATCTGATTTCATTTTGATTCAATGAAATTCCTCATGTTAGGTCTCTTTTCTTGAGCAACTTCCTAATGGGAGGAACGTGCATGGGATGGAGAGAGGACGGTGTTTAAAACCCTAATTACTATTTTCCATAAAGTGGGTATCATAAAGGCAATACGACTTGTGGGGCCCAATAATAGTATAGGGCACATAGGACCGTTACAATATAGTTTATTCCATGTATCACAATACTAGTTTTGTACTTAACATGACTTATAATAGGAAATAAACCATAATGGTCCAACAATAATGTCTTATTTAAAGACAGATCTTGTTGTCAATCACATCATCATTTATACTATATGCACTTAAAGATTTTCTATATACTTGAAAATGTAAATATTAAAACAGTAATGAGGAAAACATTAATACGGTACTTGGTATCATTGATTCAATGAAATTCCTCAAGTTGTGTTTCTCTCTTCCTAAACCCATGAGTGACTTTCTAATGGGAGGAACATATGTGCGTGCTAGGATTGAGAGAGGGCCAACTTAAATAGGTGTTTAAAACCCAAATTACCAATTTCCATCAAAGTGGGTTTCCTAAAGCCAATAGGAATTGAGGGGCCCAGTAATAGTATAGGCACTACTAGAAATATTGTTTTTCCCTATGGAAAAGTCAAAATAACAGTAGGGAATAATCCATCCCTACGATTCCTCGTCGGCAATAATGCGTCGGGGATAAAAACAAAGGGAACAATCATTCCCTACCACTGCCAAAAAGGTAATATTTTTCCCTGGATGCCTCATCATTCATTACACATCCTGTTTCATTCATTCCACTAATACAAAAATTTAAATGACTAAAGCTGCACAAATTAATCTATTAAAAATAAATAACACTTTGCACAAAAGTTAATGGTTACTCAAAGAACGATAACGTAATTAAACTTAACTACACCGAGTAATGTACTATTACAAGGAAAGAATATCAAAGGAAATTGTTACTCAAGCATTCCATCCTCCTGAGTCCCCAACTCAACGCTCTCCATAAGGATTGGCATTTTCATTATCATCGCCTGCATCAATAAATTAAAACATCAATTAATATTTATTTGAAAATAACGATCATCACCCGCCATAATTAGTTAATAACAATGGTGTAACATACCACGAGTTTGATGTTGATGTGATTGCGTCAAAATGACGATTTGCTCTCTCATAATCGCCAACTCCCTTTGTGTGGCAGCCTCTTTGTGCTTCAACTCCGTCACTTCCTCCCTCACTGATGCAACTCCTTGAATGGACGCTGACCTGCGCGCCCGACTCGCCCGATCATGTACATAACTATGGCCAAAACCTCTCTCGTATCCACCGTGATGTCCACCATGTAGATGATCCAATACGGATCTCAAATCTTGAGGGTGTCTCGATTCAGAGACCTGGTGAGTGATGGCTTATGCGTTCAAATCTTCCTGCAAAACACATTATAAAAATATATTAGTCTCCTATCTTATATAGTAACTTAAGAATTATGTTAACTTAGAAACTTACACATTTTTCTCGTGTGGCATTAGTAGGAAACGTCCCATCCTTTTTCCTGTGCGCCCCAACATAACCATGAAACAGACTAAAAGAATCCCCTTGTTCCTTTTTCTATTTTCAAAAACATTAATCCATTAATAAACTGTCTTCGTGTACTTATGAAAATTACAAAAATGAGAGGATGACTATTTACCTGTTGCTCATAGTACCTAGGCAATGACCTGGTCCCGAGAGTGTGAAAGATGTTTTGCTTACACCGATTGATCTTGTTCTTCTTCGACATTTTCTTTACTTGTTCTTGCTCCCAATAAGCCATTAAAAGATTCCACGAATCTTGACTAATGGTCGGGATGGGAGTAGTTGCATACTCTTCCGGGTTCCTGCCTTCAACGTAGTCTCTCCTCAAGTAGCACTAATTGTCCCTAATTAATTTTTGAAGAATGGGCTTAAGGAATATTTTTTGCCTCCGTGCTACTTAGCTCTGTTGTTCCATCATCATCAACCCACTTGTACGATTGCTACAGTACAATTAAAAAGCACTGATCAAACTAGAGTGCCAATAGAGTGACATATCTATATGAAAAGAGATAATTTCAATTAGCTAGGTTGCATACCTACCGACATTGCCTCGAACCACTGATCGAACTTGTCACATTGGGCCCTCCACATTTTATGCAAAACAAAATACCGTTCTTGACGGCAATCGGAGCCAACCATGCGTGAGAAGTTTCCCGCTTCCTCATTGGTCATTTGACCATTTTTGAACACGACTACATGTTTCTCCCCTAAATTGGGCATGAGTGAGGTCGCTCTGGTAGGATCTCTACGAGCCTGTGTAGGAGACGGTGGTGGTTCTTTAGGTGGCTCCGTCTCCTCTGGTGGGAGTGTCTCATCATCGTCGAGGTCTGGATCCTGTGTCTCCAAGTCCTCTATTCCGACTAACGGTTCAACAAATTGTGATGAACCTGCCATATATCACAAATGCGTGAGTTAGTAAATTGTTTGTACGAAATACACAAAATTTATTAGTCTATCTCATGCTTACCATGTGAATCGGAGTCCCGGAGGGGGGGGGGGGGGGTGTATAGCTTGAGAACCAGTTCCTAATATCCCAAGGTTCTGAATGAAAACAATCCCATAACTGTAACTCAAATATTGTACCTGTCTGACGTGTTTCATCAACTGGTTTTTTCCCTTTGTCCTTCCTAGGTGGCATTTTTCTGCAAAACAATAAAACAAAAAAATAACAGTTAGATACTTGTTACTGATATTTTGAATGTGCATAATAAAATTGGTGGAAACATACATTGATTTTCATTCAACTCTTCCTTGTCAACCCTCAGTCCAGCACCAAGTTCTCTACACACCCATACAACATCATCGTCTGGGTCCAATGGATCTACGAGACCCATTGATGGATCCTGGGCCTGCAACACTTCCTCATCCGCTATTGCACTGGCATGAAGGTTGACTACAGGGACCTCATATGTATCCCTCGGTTTCCAGCGGCAAACTACACTCCAATCAGGTGTAAGCGGGTCCACTGAATAGAACACTTGTTGTTCTTGTGATGGGAGAATGAATGGCTCATCTTCGTAACTTTGTTTGGTTGTGTTGACAAGAGTGAAGTTATTTTCGTCCAGCTTCCTTCCACTACCACCCATGTCAAACCAAATGCATTTAAATAAGTGCATTGGATCAAATGTGCCTATGTATACACGAAGGACAGTTTGAAGGACGCAATAAAATATCTCTTCCTCCTTGCCAACAGTGGCAACGCCACTATTTTGAGTGACCCGCTTATTGTCATTCGAACTCGATTCAAACTTGAACCCATTCGTGAAGAACCCTTTGTATGAGTGGGCATCATATCTTGGCCCTTGTGCAAGCATAATAAGTTTTCCATCTACTAGCCCACGGTTGCACATATCCCTCACCTGATTAACATTCAAGAATAAGCCATAATGAACTTAAAAACAAGTAGAACATAGATCCCATGTAAAATACTTACATGATCTTTGAACCACTGGACAAATCCGGTATGTTGCTACTGTTGTACTCGAGCATCGGACCATTGAGGGTGCAACCTTCTGAAATTTTCTTTATGTGTCCTAGGATAGTAGAGAGTACAGTACGTGTGCTGATATTATTTATGTTGCATTATAAAATTGAAAGCCTATTGAATAAAGTACTTACATCAAGTATGGGTCGATCTCCGGGTAGTTCAGCAAGATGAATCTGTGTATCTGGTACGACTCTTCGCTTGATATTAAATAAGGATGGGTGCCCCAAGAGGACCTTCAACGTTACGGACCGGCCTATCTAACTTAGACTCCATTCCATTGATAAATCTTGAACAAAAAGTGGTTACTTCTGCCATTAGGTACCCTTCTGCAATAGATCCCTCGGGGCGAGACCTGTTACGAATGTAATTCTTCAGTGTTAATAGGTGTCGTTCAATTGGGTACATCCACCTATGCTGGACTGGTCCACATAATTTGGCCTCCGTAGCCAGATGAACTGTCAGATGGACCATGACATCAAAGAAAGACGGTGGAAAAATCCTTTCCATCTTGCAAAGAATAAATGGGATTGCCGCCTCTAGTCTGTTCAGCTTACTCACATCAACTGTCTTTGCACAGAGGTCTCTGAAGAATGCATAGAATTCAATTTACACCTTCAAGACAGGTTTCGATATAGACTTTCTCAATGCTACTGGAAGAAGTTGTTGCATTAAAACATGATAATCATGACTCTTGAGCCCAACAATTTTTTTCTCCCGCTCTTGAACATTGCTTGAGATGTTTGATGAATACCTCGCTTGTAGTTTCATTGCAAACCAAGGGGGCAAATTGTAAATGGAAATGATGACAGACCATGTACTAAGGCTCGAACCAGTCCCAACCTTAAAAGGACTAAAACCATCGCTAGCCAATCCATGTCTAGGATTCCGTGAATCGGCACTGAAAGACGGCTGTTCTGCGTCGAAGTGTTTCCATGCCACAGAGTGCCTAGGATGACTCATTTTCCCTTCTACATCCACTGGAGCTGACCCATGCCGTGTCATCAATGAAGCTGTTTTCTCGGACATAAACAACCTTTGCAGTCTTGGAACCAACGGAAAATGTCGGACAACCTTTGCTCATATCAAATATTTTCTCTTCCCACTACCTTTTTTCTCAGTCCACCTTGACGTCTTACACCTTGGGCAGCTGTCTAAATCTCTATTTTCATTTCTGGATAGTATGCAATCATTCGGGCATGCATGAATTTTCTTGCAATCTAACCCCAAGTCTGCCATTAATCTAACCACATCGGAGAAGGATTTGTTACTCCATTTGTTCAAACATTTAATTTGGAACAAGTGGACCATGAAGGAAAGCTTTGAATACTTTTCACAACCTCCATACAATGGCCGCTTCGCCTCATCCATTAATTGCTCAAACCAACGTATTTCTCTTCAATTCACCCTTCACATTCACCCTTTGTGTTTTCCACAACCTTGACATCCACTTCAGGAAGCGTCCGCATGAATGCGCCAGTTTAACAACCTTGACATCTCTGGCCCGTGTCCGGTCTCAATGGAAGCATTTGGCTGTTGCTCAGTTCTTTCCTCACTCGTGAAAGTGCCAGGTATGGTATCGAGCAACAAATCCTCTTTTGCTATATGACAAGTAAAAAATTGTTAATGGATTATGATTTCAATCCTATGTGATAATCAGATTTTTTAATGCTATTCTCTAGTGTTGTGGCTGTTAAAGTGAACTCTTTGTTCTCATGCTATAAGTGTTTATTTGATCAATTCTCAAATCAGGGATCATTACTTCTAAAGTGTAACTTTCAATAATGAAAAAGGAAATGAAATTTCTAAATTGAAGCACTCACTCAGATGGAGGACAATAGCAACCAACTTCAATAGGAGTTAAAAATGCAGTGGCGTACTACTCTTTATGATTTTGAAATGGCCTAATACCTAAGCAACAATAACATAAGTCAAGAGACCAACACTGATATACATGATGTAATCATAAATTATTATGTGCATACATAGAGCGCAACTTTCTTTTTTCATTTGTGATAAGATTTCTTCATGTGACAACTTTCTTTTTTCATTTGTTTTTGTTCATAGAAATCTCATTCATGTGCTTTGTGATTTTAGACAAAATATGATACCTGTAGAACCTAGAGACAGCGTGAACAACCAATTAACCTAGGCACCCAAGATTTCGAAAGTTAGCCACATAAGACACCCAGTATAAGAATTATAGCTTTAATGACCATATATTGCATCAACTAGATGTTTACAGAATGTGAATAGATATGTATCAATTAAAACTCAAGAAAAGTAACGTGGTATTTGTTTCCATAACAAACAAAAGCATACCTACAAGTATGGATGGCATTAAGGATACTACAACATATAATCCACGTCTCCAACAGTGACCTCAAAATAGACATGAAAAACAAAAGAAGAGAGAGAGAGAGAGAGAGAGGGAAAAGAGACAAAGACAGGGACAAAGGCTGATACAGAGAAATAGAGCTCTGCATTCACTCAGAAAGATATCATCATCACCACCACTGCCACATTTCAAGTCTTCCCATTACTCTTATCGGGTCAATTTGACTAATCTTCTGTTTCTTTCCAGATTCCCATTTGACATTAACAGGCCCTTGTAACCTTTTGACAAGTTGTTTCCCATGAACAACATGAAACAAATACTGCCATTTTGGGCTTGTATGTCATTCACAAATAACAACCTAAAATCTAAGAGAATATTCACCGTTAAAGTTGTGGCCTAGTCCATTCTATGCCGCTTACCTAAAATTTAGGAGATCATTCCCCAAACTAATCACCAAAGGATTACATTTGACATCAATTCCACAAATACGCACATCTGAGAATGACAAATGGATAACTGACCGGGGATAAAGTAAGCAGGAGACAAACTAAGCCCAATGGAGCAAACTGCCTTTCTCTAATTCTATGTTAAAGGTTGGGTCCAGGTTGAACCCAAATGACTCATCAAATATTAGGTCTGTCCCCAAAAGTAAGCACAGAATATTCTTCTTAGAACTAAGTAAAGTGGAATTATCCCTACTAACACTGACTAATAAACAACATTTTCAATTCTACGCACTTCAACATCATGTAGTGAAATTGTCCCATCTTCCAGTCCAACTTCTATTGCTTTTCTGTCGGGCCGCCAACATAGAGATGTAATACACCTACCTGAAGAAGAAAAATAACCGAGAAGAAAACTAAGCATATAAACACTTCGACTTCAAAGAAAAAAAAACAATTACTTTGTGTGCGTCATTCGTGAAGAGAGGGAAGGAAGAAGAAAGAGGCGAACTTCCGAGCGCAGAGGTCGGGCGACAGGCAAGGTTGAAAATTTTTTTACAAGGGTAACTTAGGGCTGCAAAGAATAAATTTTACTTGCTTACCGGCGGTTTAAAACCGCCACTGAACATAACCGGACCGGCGCTAAATTTTTATCGCCGGTAAGTGAAACTTACGGGCGGTAAAAATCGCAACGAAATGTAGCGGTTTTTACCGGCGGTTATTTATAAACAACCGCCGGTAAAGGCCGCATTTCTACTAGCGTACGGTTGCAACCATAGGAGAAACCAATTTCTTTTGCCAATGGTTGAAGGCTGTAAGCAATAGTTATATTGCCGATGGTGGGGAAAACCGTAGGGAAAAGTAGGTTTTGCCTACCGTTTAAAACCGTTGACAACCGTTGGGAATACTTGTTCCTAATCACAAATTAGTGTTGGTACTACCGTAGGCAATACTAAGATCTTTAATCACAAATTAGTGTATTGCCTACGGTGCAACCATAGGAAATGTTTATTTCGTACTGATTATTGCCTCAAGTTATTCCTTACCGATTAAACAAACCATAGCAAATACATTGCCGAGCTATATTATTGCTTATAGTTCAACCCTAGGAAATAATATGTAGTGAAATTAAATATTTTTAATTTTTCCAGTGTTTTTCTCTCCGTGTAGTCTTACACCTTGTACATAATATTTATCAAACACACATACACGAACAAAAAAAAGAAATATTATAACTTTTAATAATACAAATACATCAAAAGAAATCCTTTGGCTAAAAAACAAGTAATACATTAATTGTATATACATGTAAATGCCCAAAAAAAATTCAAGTATGGAGCGCCATCAATGTACTTCATCATGCCAAAAAATATTTCATGTATGGAGTTCACACTATTCAACTTCATCATGCCATGTTCAATCGCTTTGCTGAAGGCCCACTTTCAAGTTCATCTTCTGGTTCTGCCAAATATACGAAAATTTAATTAAAATGAGGGTAAACATAAACTAAATAATTATATATGTTGAAAAATTCACTATGAAAGGGAATTATTGTCTTATTAAACCTGAAGATGATGATAAATTAGTGTTGCACCGTTGATTCAACAAAAACAATTTTTTCCTTCTTGTTTTGTCCTCTATGTCCTTTCTCCTCTCTCTTTTCTGCAACTTCATCACCCTTTTCTTCTCCTATTATTCATTCCACTCCTGCTCCCTTTTCTTCTCCTTTTGTTGCCACTCTTGCTCGCTTGTCCTCTCTTTTGTTGCCACTCCTTTTTCCTATTTCTTTAGAGCCTCACCTCTTCCCTTTTTCTCTCCATTTCCAGCCTCTCCTACTCCCTTTCTCTCCATTTCCAGCCTACCCTGCTCTCTTTCTCTCCATTTCCAGCCTATCCTGCTCTCTTTCTCTCCATGTCCAGCCTATCCTGCTCTCTTTCTCTCCATTTCTAGCCTATTCTGCTCTCTTTCTCTCCATTTCCAGCCTATGCTGCTCTCTTTTCCTCTCAATGTCCAGCCTATCCTGCTCGCTTTTCCTCTCCCTTTCCAGGATATCCTGCTCCCTTTTTCATCTCTCTCTCTCTCTCTCTCTCTCTCTCTCTCTCTCTCTCTCTCTCTCTCTCTCTCTCTCTCTCTCTCTCTCTCGAGTCTCTCTCTCTCTCTCTCTCTCTCTCTCTCTCTCTCTCTCTCTCTCTCTCTCTCTCTCTCTCTCTCTCTCTCGTTTGTCATTGCTCTCTCTCTCTCTCTCTCAAATGTGTAATCCTCTCTTGCGGTTGGGAAATGTTTCCGCCAACGGTTGGGAAATTTCTACTGCCTCTATCTAAATATTATACTGTCCAAAACCAATATCTGCAACTTAAATTTAATTTCTTCCACATTTGGTTTATAGGGAACATAGAAATGTTGAAAGGCTGCATCCGGCCCAACCTCCGGCGGAATGAATAAATGTGAGATGGGCTGGATTTTGATCATAATCGTATGGGCCATTATGGCCCGTTTCCAATAATTAGGTCCCGATTTGAATCGAGACCTAAGTTTCCACACTCCCTTACGAGTGTAATAAAAGAAATTAAAAAAAAACATATTCCCCCAACGGGTTTCAACCCGTCGGGGGAACACGCAAAGACTTCTGCTGACGCACCCCAACACGCGTCGGCGGACAATAAACTAAAGCGCCGACGCACCATAGTACTAAACCCGCCGGACTTCCCGCCGACGCACTAAACACGCCTGCGGACTGTAAACAAAAGCGCCCAAACACGCTGCGACGGACGTAAACTCTGTAAACAAAAGCACGACGCACCAAAACATGCGCGAAACTTCGCCGAGGAACACATGGACGGCGGACAATAAAGTAAAGCGCCGACGCACCCAATACGCGTCGGCGGACACGAAAGAATTGCACTGAAAGTCCCCACCGTCGCTTGCACACGCGTCGGCTGAATCATCTGCGCCGACGCGTAGGCACCCGTTGTCGGACGTTTTTCGACGACGCTCCATGGACCGTCGGGGAATAGATTCCCCCGACGGTTAACCACGCGTCGGGGGAATCTATTCTGCCGGCGCATCTCTGCGCGTCGGAGGATATCGTTCGACCGACGCGTTTATTTTCGTCGTTGGAATGCCTTCCTCCGCCGACGGACCCACCATCGGCCAAATGATATCGTTCGCTCGACGGTTGTTTATGTCGCCCGACGGGTTGCGACGTCGGCAGACCAGTCCGACTACGATCTTTCAGACGACGCTGGCCTACCCGTCGACGGATCATCCGCCGACGGTTATGTTTGTTCCACGGGCGCATTTTGCCTATCGGCGGATTTAACTTTTCTAGCAGTGTTGCTCCCGTAAACATGCTACAACAAATGCAAAGGAAATGGAACATCATTCTGTAAGCAAACACACCGTCAACTCACTGCACATTTTATTGATGTTTTTCTCATCCATCTATCTACAGTAACTGTAGAAGATAGTAATGTTCATTATAAGCATAACAAGTCAATTTTCTCATCAGTATACAAACATCACTTGATCTGAATTGTCCATTTTGGATTCCACACTTCCATTTAGTATTAGGGGGATCATCTGATAATCCAACCCTAAGTCTGATATCACCTGATTTATTATATTTTCATAGAGAGAGAGAGAGAGAGAGAGAGAGAGAGAGAGAGAGAGAGAGAGAGAGAGAGAGAGAGAGAGAGAGAGAGAGAGAGAGAGAGAGAGAGAGAGAGAGAGAGAGAGAGAGAGAGAGGGAGAGAGAGAGAGAATTGAAAAGAGAAAATACAGTCCATTCAAACAAACACCAAGTAGCTCAATTAGAAAACCTAGAGTACTGATTTTTTTAATTACTTGAGCAGTAACACACATTTCTTCAATTCTATATACCCCAAAAACCTATTGGTCAATATAAACAATTGAACATTCTTGCAGAATTGAAATACAATATCCATCTCATTGCATCTATACAAAAATAAATGTTTCTCGATGAAAGAAGTCTCTAAATCAGCATACTCTACACAAATAATTATTTAAAACAGCAATAACTTCATTGCAAACAAAAAAGAGGCATCTACACAACAAACATTGATTGATAGCTTCCATTAGTTCAATAGTTTGTTATAAGCAAAAGTTGAAGATGTTGAAGGTGTTTGATATTTATTAAAGAAGTTGAACAATTACAATCAAAAGTATATTCTTCTTATGCAAAGATAAAGTCACAAATTCTGACCAAAGTTGTATGGATTGATAAATGAGTTTGTTATGGGTTTTAAATCTCAAAGGCCATGATACAATAGGCTGATTTCAGGATTTTATGATGAACTAGTTGAAAATAGGTTTTTGACACATATCTACGACAAGATTTTGAACACTAGTTGATTGATGTTATTTCTTTTACCTACTATTCAACGGAACATAACAATATAACTTAAAATAAAGAATGGGAAAGAATTATGCACGAAAAAGAGTACCATGATTCATAGTCTGAGAGCAAAATGAATAGAGACTACTGTATGAGTCTTTGACATGTGATTCTATGAAAATGTGTTGCATGAAAAACTTGCTCATGATAAGCATCCATAACACCAAGTTAGAAGTATAAAAGTAGCATAAGTCCATTGAAAGACATGAGAGCTACTGGATTCACTCGTAATTCCACAAAAAACTTACAGGCATAAATTACTAAAGTAGGCTTATATGACATGGACGACAAGCGCATAAGCAATGCCAGTATTTGTTACACCAGTTCCAACCTTTCAACAACTTTTAAAAAGAAAAAGAAAACCTTACCCACGTATATTTTAGAAGGCATAAAGTTTAACCACGTCTGAGGAAGTTAATCCAGCTATTATTGACATGATTGATTTATTATTTTAAGTAAAAGGAAGGAGAATCAATCACAAGCAAACAATAACATAGTCTTGAAAAGAAAGGCTCGAGCTCCAAAATGTTTTGGAGCTTGTGCTCGAGCTCGTCCAAACAAGCAGAGCTGGTTCTAACTCGAGCCAATATAAAGAAGTCCACGGAAATAAAAAACAGAACAAAATTTGAAAAAGAAAGAAGAGGAGGATTCATTCCTCAAGATAAGAAACATAACGAAACTTTAATAAGAAAGTCAGGATAAATCAAATCACCCAACAGACACGCTTGGAGACGTTCAATTCGGCCGTAAGGAGTGATTCTTGCTGTGGAAAAAAGAAAGGGAGAGCGAGTTCGCCAGGCACACAAAACAGAAATAAGTGGAGCGCGCGGGAGGAAGAGTGAAATTTTATTTTTCGGATACGGGAGGAAGGGAGAATGATATTTTATTTTTCAGATACTGCTCCCTGCGGTTTCGCTGATAACGCTCGGCACAAAGGGTTTTGCCGAGGGTCGGGTGGCACCGTAGGCAAAAATTGTTTTTCGCATACCGTTTGTTTAGAAACCCTAGAGAAAAACGATGTTTCTCGTAGTGAGGGCACGTAGGACACGTAAAGTTAAAATATTCAAACTGCCTCTTGTGGATCAGTTTGACAACTTCATTTGAATCTTCCTCTGTGATTAAAATGTCATCAACATACACTAGAACCAACAATAACTTGTTATATACTATAGAGAAGACAAGGGAATTGTTAGAGACAAAATTATGAAAAACCTCATTAAAATGGAACACCCTTAAGCTTGTCAAACGAAGCTCTTGGAGCTTGTTTAAGACCAGAGAGAGTTTTTGTAAGAAACCAAACATGATGAGGCTTTGTTTTGTTCTTAAAGCCCTCCGTTTGAGTCATGTACACAATTTCTTGCAAATTGCTATTTAAAAAAAACGTTATTTATATCAATCTGTTGAATATTCCAACTGTAAGTCACAACCAACTTAAGCACAAGTTGAATAGTTGAAAACTTCACCACATGACTAAAAGTTTCAAAGTAATTCACCCCAGCAATTTGTTGAAAACCCTTGGCCATCAATTGAGCTTTTAATCTGTCTAATGAACCTTCTACTTTGTATTTAACTAGAAACACCCACTAATTGGTCACAACGTGCATGTAGAAAGTATTGGGAACTAACTGCCAAGTATTGTTTTTTACTAAGGCATTAAATTCATCATCCATAGCTTGTTTTCATTGGGGATCGGACAAAGCAGCTTGTGTGGTAATTGGTTCTGATTGATTCACATAAAGGTGACAGCTAGGACACAAACTGTTTTGGTTTGAATATGCTTGATTAGGATCTGGTTATCATCGGATGGATAAAGGCAGAAGTGGTGACAGGTGGAGGAGAAGCAGGTGAAGAAGTAGTGGCATAGGTGAAGAAGAATGAGAAATAATTAGTGGTGAATATGGTGCAACATGTGAAATTCCATTCAAACTGTTATCTAGAACAATACGAGGAATTGGATTAGCTGCAATATCGGGAACACTAGAGCAAGAGACAACATCGGTAGAATCAGATGAAGGGATTGGAAAGAAGAATGAGAAGGAAATAAAGACAAATATAGAAATTCTTATTCATTGCAAGAGACAATTCGAGCAATTTGAATCCTACCACAAGGATGCAAATACTTATAACCTTCGTGATTTTGTCTATAACCAAGGAAGACACACATGGAAGTTCTAAATTGAAATTTTTCATTGTTATATGGATGAAGATAAGGAAAACAAGAACAACCAAAGACTTTAAGAAAGGTGTAATCTAGTTTCTGATGAAAAAGAACTTTTAAAGGAGCTCAATAACTGAGGATTGGTGTTGGTAATCTATTTATTAAGAAAATTGAGGAGACAACTGCTTCCACCAGAATTTGAGTGGTAAGCGAACTTGTGCAAGAAGAGAAAGGCATGTTTCAGTGATATGAAGATGTTTTCGTTTTGCCTTTATATTTTTTTTTTTATGAGTATAAGGACAAGAATATCTAAACTGAACTCCTAATTTTTGTTGATAAGGTAGAAATGGATGATATTCACCACCCAAATCTGTTTGGAGACATTTAATTTTTTGTGTTGAATTGCCTTTCTACAAAAGTCTGAAACTAAACAAAGACATTGAGAGTTTCTGATTTTGTTTTTAACAGAAAAACCCAAGTGAAACGACTAAAATCATCTAAGGAATGAACATATATAATATCAAAAACCATCAGAGGAAGGAACATGAGCTGGTCCCCACAAGTCCGAATGAATTATTTCAAGAGAAGAAGATTTTGCCATTGAAGCTCGAAAATGATTTTGATCCAGTTTACCATATTTGCTAGCATCACAAAAGGACAATTGTTTTATTGAACTAACTGAACTTGGTATAGACTTGAGTACATGACATAGAATTTGACTAGATGGATTCCCTCATCTCATATGCCAAAGATCAATTTTACAATTAGATGTTGATAACGAGTTAAAACTACAACTTGACACATTGTTACAATCAAATTGATCAACAGACTTATCAATGACAACTGAATTTTTTAGCTGAACATTTTCAGAATTAACTAGAGTACAAGAAAAATGCAGAACAACTTTGAAAAGCACTAAGAGGTGATGTAGTTCTTACTTATTCTGGGCCAATTGGCATAATTGACTCCACCACTGCTGAGGCATTCAGCCTCCTACAAGGTTTGAAATGTTTTACTGAATCTCACCTAACTGGTGCCCTCTATGTGGAGGGGGACTCAAAGGTCATCATATCATGGTGCCAAGGAGGCTACAACCCACCTTGGAGGCATAGGTCTATTTCTAATGAAGTTTGTGAGTTAGCTCATATTGTAGTAAAGTGGGAGCATGTACTGGGAGACTCCAATGGAAAGGCAGATGAATTAGCTAAGCTGGGAGTCCAAAGCCAGCAGGTGGTTATTTGGACTCCCTAATTCTACCTATGTAACTAGGTATGTTGTTTTATCGGATGTCTCCAATTTCAGGCGGGATCGAGTAAAGAGATTTCTTTGTGGTATGACCACTGGCTACCCAACTCAAACCTTCCTCTTGTAAATTACCCAAGATTCCAAGCAGGACCCGTTCATCCATCTGAAAAAAATCAGTTCTTTATTAGAATATAGGGAACATGAAATTGAATCTCACGTTCATGGGCTTTGGCCCATAAATGTTGCAAAAAAAAATTTGGAAGCTCTGTCTTCCAGAATTAAACATGACCAACCAATTTGGTCATTAACTTCAGATGGACTTTTTGCTATAAAAATTACATATCACAGGACACAAATAGAAGAAAAGCAAGAAAAAAACAAGTCTCAATATGGGCCCATAGATAACCTATAGGAAAAAATTTGGTCACCAACACTCTTACCCAAACATCGTTTATTTTTATGGAAGCTCTTGCATGAATGTTTGCCAACATCGGATGTATTAGGTAAGAGAGGAATTCAAACAAACCGAGATTGCATTCTATGCCATCATGCACCTGAGTCTATAAGTCATATCTTCCTATTTTGTGAGTTTACAAAAGAATTATTTCTTCACTCGAGCTGAAGTAAGAACTTGTTAGCGCCAAAATTTATAATTGTCACGATCAAGACGGATCCCCAATGGTTGAAGATTGACCGGCAACATACTGATAAGATTAGCAGAAGGAGAACCAGAAGAAGTAAAAGAGGAGGTGGAAGACGAGGCCATTACTGATAATCTCAAGATAAGAGAAGGCTGCCTAACACTGCTTTTTAAGGCTCTCGATACCATGTTGAGAAACTAAAACAGAGGAAAGAAAAGAAGAATTTGTAATGGCTCAAGTGAGCCTCATACTTGCATCCATATCTGATTCAACTTTTAAATAATACGATTGGAAGGCACACATTGCTAGAGAAGAACTGTTCAAGAAAGACTACATGTACCCTTTTTATTGATGGAAGGGACCAAAAAAAAAATATTTAAGCTGGAGATGTCTTTAAATCCAAAAGAAAACAACAAACCAGTTCTGACTCCTGAGGCCATTCATGGGGAGTACAAGTATAAAATGTAATCCTTTTTATGATAGAGGCCTTGATGTTGGTTTGCTATTTGGCGATCTCAAAGATTAAGTCTCAGATCACCAATCAACATGTAGAGTTTTTGCATAGCAAGTAGAAATTAAATGTCATGATTTGGATTTATTCAAATCCAAATCAAACACAAAGTGCAACAACTTATTAAAATTCCAATAAGAATTCATTAAAATTCTTGATAAAAGCACAACAATTCCCTTTAAAAATCTAATACCTATGCTGGTAAGTGTGTAACCAAATGATAGTTAAGAGAGAGAAATAGGAGAGAATTTAGAGAGGGACTGGGGAAAGAAAGAAGGTAGGAAATATAGGGTGTAAAATAGTTATTATAGAGAGAAAGTTAAGATAGTTAATGGAGAAACTACAGAGAGATATTAGAGAAAAAGTACACAGATAAAATAGAAACGAAGTGGAGAGAGAAAGTAGAGAGAAAATATTAGAGAGAAATTAGAGAGAAAGTAAAGAGAAAGTAGAGAAATTAAATTACAGAGAGAGGGAGAGAGAAAGTTGAGGGAAAAATTAGAGAGAAAATATAGAGTGAAAATAAAGAGAGAAAACAAAGAGAGAAATCAGACAGAGAAAGTACAGTGAAAATTTAAAGAGAAATTAAAGAGAAAATTAGAGAGAGAAAATAGGGATGGAAAATAGAGAGGAAGTAGAGGGAGAGAAATATTTAACAATTTCAATTAAAAATGAAGCATATAGATTTTTCTATATCTTATTGTTGTCATAAATAGTTTCATGTATATGGTACATATATATATACACGGCTCAAAGTGGAGACCAAAACGTGCAACTATTTGCTGTTCGAATCAGAGATGTGTAAAACCCAGTACGGGATCTTCTTTTTTTGGCCGAATTATGATGAGAATTGGATTTGTCTATCCATTTTAAGTTTGGATATGGGATTTTCAACGGTTACCTATTTAAGGTTGGACATCCGAATCTCGGATGCTAACAGATCTCAATTTTTGGATATTGGATTTAAACTGATCCTCATTAGGTTAATGGATTGCATCCGTACTGGACACATTAAGATCTGATTCTTGATGGATTGGATTAGAATGTGGGTGGGCTTAATTCAACAGATCCTATTAACACCCCATTTGGATAAGAGGGGTGATATGAGTACGACCATATTTTAGTGCTTAGCCTTATTTGGCGTCTTTGTTGGCAATTTAAGTATAGTATGGCAGTTCTTCTAATATCCTTTTATTTTGGATAATATAATGAAAAATGATATCTATACTTCCGTATTTTACTTTAAGATTTTACAAAAAATTTGGGGTTTAGAGTCATAGTATAAGAAAATAATAATTTATATTAGAGTAATGGTAGCTGCACCTAGGCGAGTACCTATCCAACGTACCTGACACACGTACCAAGCCAATAGGAAAACTTTAAAAATAGTAATTTTTTTTTATAAAATCTTATATTCTAAAAGATAAACTCTAGGCAATTGTGTACCTTGATACAACTAACATTTTCCTTTATTTTAAAGCAAACTTTTGCTGATTTTCTCCGAGTTTATCATGTATGGACAGCAATGTGGATGCCACGATTACGGTAATCGTATCACCACTCTAATATTATATCATTGGGTTTTGAAAACGTGAAATATAACAAAAAAGTAACTCACTTTTTATGGTTCGATAGAGCGTTAAAAAAGCTCCAGTTAATAAATTAAGTGCCAGTGGCCCTTTAAAGTGGGAGTCGCACCTAAAGTACATTTCAACATAAGAATATTTTAAGTTCTCAGACGTGGGTCCTGCTATATATATATATATGTCATATATAAGAGAGAAATCCCCGCTCTCTAATATTATGTGGAATGTAATTAATTCGTACGCCAGTAGCCGCTCTCTAGATCTCCCTCCTATCCACTCTCTCAAAAGTGGAAAAGTTTTTTAAAATAATTAATTTCCATAATATATAGACAGATCGAATACAGTTTAATTTACAACAAGAGATCAACACGACCTGATAATTGTGTGTGTTGTGCTAAAATGCTGGGTAGATAGGATTTGGATATAATATTTCTCATGATCTCGACGGTTTCGGGTTTTAGGTTCAGTGTTGTTTAGAGTTTAGGGTTTAAGGTTTAGAGTTTAGGGTTTAAAGTTTAGAGTTTAATTACATGGATTCTCTCTCCTATGGTCCTACCGGGCACGCCTCCAACATCTTAGAAAAAATGCTGCTGACGTCCCGGGAGAAAGACGAACAAAGTCCCACGTTTCTGACCAGTTGCAAAATCTGCTATGCTCACGAGCTTCACGCTCAGCTCGGGGATCAACTTAACCTGAGCTCATTCAACCTCACGTTTGTGTACATATGACGTGTAAAGCAAAATTTTATCTATATATGAAACAATTGTATTAATAAAGATCTCAGGACGAGGTCCATGGAGAGATTCTTATATATTTTGTCCGCGTGTTCCTCGTTTTAACTTATATATACATCCTCGTTAGGTTTCCTCTCTCTCTCTCTCTCTCTAGATCTCTCTCTCTCTCTAGATCTCTCTCTCTCTCTCTCTCTCTCTCTCTCTCTCTCTCTCTCTCTCTCTCTCTCTCTCTCTCTCTCTCTCTCTCTCTCTCTCTCTCTCTCTCTCTCTCTCTCTCTCTCTCTCTCTCTCTCTCTCTCTCTCTCTCTCTCTTCTCTCTCTCTCTCTCATTTTCTCTCTCTCTTTTCTCTCTCATTTTCTCTCTCATTTTCTCTCTCATTTTCTCTCTCTCATTTTCTCTCTCATTTTCTCTCTCTCATTTTCTCTCTCTCATTTTCTCTCATTTTCTCTCTCATTTTCTCTCTCATTTTCTCTCTCATTTTCTCTCTCATTTTCTCTCTCATTTTCTCTCTCATTTTCTCTCTCATTTTCTCTCTCATTTTCTCTCTCATTTTCTCTCTCATTTTCTCTCTCATTTTCTCTCATTTTCTCTCTCATTTTCTCTCATTTTCTCTCTCATTTTCTCTCTCATTTCTCTCTCTTTTTCTCTCTCATTTTCTCTCTCATTTTCTCTCTCATTTTCTCTCTCATTTTCTCTCTCATTTTCTCTCTCATTTTCTCTCTCATTTTCTCTCTCTTTCTCTCATTTCTCTCTCTCTCTCTCTCTCTCTCTCTCTCTCTCTCTCTCTCTTTCTCTCTCTCTTTCTCTCTCTCTCTCTTTCTCTCTCTCTCTCTCTCTCTCTCTCTCTCTCTCTCTCTCTCTCTCTCTCTCTCTCTCTCTTTTCGCTCTCTCTCATCTCTCTCTCAATTGCTCTCTCCCTCTCCTTTCTCTCCCCTCTCTCTCTCTCCCTCTCTCTCCCAATATCAGATCACGATCAGCCCTCTTGAGAATCTTTCCTTATACACATGTTGTAATTTAGTTATGTAAATATTTTGTAAAGATATTATTCTTCTTGTTTAAGTCTAAGTAAGATACCTAATTGGACTTAGACTCCAGCAGTATATGTATATGTAAATCTCAATAATAGTACAACCAATGAGAGTTTGTTGTTTTACACTATCTCTCTCTAGCTGATCTATTATCTTTATGTACTGATCTGTCTCCATCTATCTTTCTCTCTCATTTGCCCCCTCCTCTCTCTCTCTCTCCTCCTCCTCTTCTCTCTTTCATCCTTTCTCCTGTACCGGCCCAAGAACAACCCTGCAGGATCAGGTCTGCTAGATTTTATAATATTCCGGCCGGGTCTGTCTCACAAACGCAAATATGGATCCAGGCGCTGGTCCGGTCTAAACCGATTAACATAGCAATTACAATTCATTAATTAACCTTGTATTCTTCAAATGAAAAAAAAAAAAAAGAACACACAAATGGACAACTGCAATTAGTCTCCAACGTCCAGAAATACTAGAAAAAGTTCACTAACATCTTACTCTTATTAATCTAGTCTTACATCGAGTAGTGCGAAGAAAGAATTGCGGTCAACAGCGTAAAATAACTACCCTGTGACTAGTACGCAAATGCCTTACTTTCACACCGATGACACCTCTCATCACTGCTATAAATGGCCTGACCCCCTGCCTGAGAAGCATCCATTAAGTCGAGAGGTCCCCTCGAAACAGAGGAAAAGAAAGGTCCTTGCCGGAGTGAAAAGAAGGAGAGAATATGGTTTCCGCAATCGCCGTTGACGACCACGAGATCGTGATCGTCGGAGGAGGCATAGTCGGTCTCGCCACTGCACTTGCCCTTCACAAGTACGTACATATATTCATTCAATTGTTCCAGAAACAAACTAAATATATATACAATCTGCTCTGTTTTGTACGTATTAACTAGTTTTCTCCTTTAATCTGCTCTGTTGTTTTTTCCGGTGGAACCCTGCAGGAAGGGAGTCAAGAGTCTGGTGCTGGAGCGATCGGAAACGCTGCGAGCTTCCGGAGCCACCATTGCCATCTTCGCTAACGGGTGGCGTTGCCTTGATCAGTTGGGTGTGGGCGAAAAGCTGCGTCAGAAAGCTGGACTACTTAAAGGGTATATATATATAGTACTCTTCCTTATCTCAAAAACTAGTTGCTTCAAATTTAATTGTCTTCTTCTCCGACGTCGACGATCAGCAGCTTCTTCGTGCTCTCTTCTTAGTTTTTACTTTGCCCCTTTCCATTTTCTATTCTTGCTACAGTATATGTAAAATTAATTATTACAAACATGTTACGTTAGCTAATTGTTTACGCGTTTCTGCACCGATTTTATAGAGCCAAGTTGGTCGATGATCAGTAATGTCTTCCGAGTTGCTTCCGCTTCCTTCATGCATCTTACTTGCCAGCTTTCTGTTTTTTTTTTTATTATTTTGTTGACTCATGGAGAACGACGAGATCGACTACATAATTAATATTCTTCGTCGATTTATGAGTTTATGATTTTCGAAATTTTAAAGTGCTTTCGTTCATGTGCATGAATCACGTCCATTGACTTGTTGTCAGATCGTAGCCATACTCATACTCAGACATATCTCTGTGAATCGGTGCCGCCATAAAAGCACCCAGCTAGGCCCCCACGCCCAGTTCATATACTTTTTATGGCCCAATAGACTCTGGGATCACGTGATTCTAGGATCAGAAGATCAAGCTGTCTCCATTATTAATTTATTGGAAGCAAATCCAAGATACGTGTTCATGAATGACCAGAAGATATTAATTATTTCTTACTCAGCTTCCTGATGTATATATATATGAATAGATAATAGATAAATATCACACTTACATATTTTTTTTTTACAGGACTCGGGATATAATGCTGTATGACGAAACCACACGGGATCAACCGAACGGGTAAATCAATAATCAACATATATAGTACTCTGTTCGTAATTCGAATATGTTATAGAGATTTTGAGACAGCTGATAAATATTTTTCGGTTTTGATTAATTATTGTAGAAACGTGGAGCAACGATGCGCGAGGAGAAGCGATCTCATTACGACACTCGGCGAAGGTCTGCCGGCGGGGAGTATTCGATTCAACAGCCGGGTGATCGGCGTCGAGATCGAGGAGTCCTCTGGTTTTCCTCTCGTACACTTGGACGACGGAACTCTCATCCACGCAAAGGTGCATTTATATAAGAGCCGGACTAATTGATTTTATAGATCCTTTTCGAAGAAATTAAGTAATGGGTTTTCGAATCCGGATCGCGTACGATTAATGTGTATAGGTTTTGATTGGGTGCGACGGCGCGCATTCGCTTGTGGCGGAGAAGCTTCTCGGGTTCCCGCCGGCGAAGTTTTCCGGGTTGGTCGGAATCCGAGGCCTGACGACATTCGCAGAGCCTCACGGATTCCCCAAAGAGTTTTACAGGTTCAGAGGCAGAGGCTCCTTCGTCGGAAGAACTCCCGTCGACGATCACGTCGTCTCCTGGTTCCTCGCTCGCCCCAAACTTACGGGAGGTAAGAAATACTAGTCCATATTAACGAGAAATTAATATGCTTCCTAATTTCTACTAGCTAGTCACTTTGTTAAATTAAATCCCGACACTAATCAAAATATGAGCGGTGATATAGTTACTGCAGGTTTTTACTTATAAGACTTTACATCCTTATGCCGCCAACTATGTAGCCAAAACCTCGAATATATCATTTTTCTTAAAATATATATATGCTTCTAATATTTTGGGTAACTCATTAATTTTATTACAGTACAAAAACTTCACTTATTAATTAATAATTTTGGCTAGTTACTCATATGTTTATTTCACTAGAAATATGTATATGCTTTCTAACTTGGGCTAATAATTTTGTTACAATACAAAAACGTCACTTTCGTGTATCCTAGATTCGGAGATCATGGAGAACTTGGAAAAGATGAGAGATTCCACTGCAAAGATAGTGGAGGAAATGAAAGTTCCTGCACATATAGTCGAGATCGTGAAGGACTGTGACCTGGACACGGTGAGCTACACGAGCATAAGGTACAAAACGCCGTGGGATCTCCTCGTGGGCAACTTCCGGAAAGGGACAGTGACCATCGCCGGAGACGCCATGCACGTCATGGGTCCTTATCTTCAGCAAGGAGGCGCCACCGGCCTCGAGGACGCCGTCGTGCTCGGCCGGTGCTTGGCGGAAGGCCTGAAAATGATCAGTACGAGCGCCGGAGCCGCCGCCGCCGACGCCGAGGGCGGTGGGTACGGGAAGGCGTGGCGGAAGGGGGTGGAGGCGGCGTTGGACAAGTACGTCCGGGAACGGAGGATGAGGGTGTTTGGGCTGTCGATGCAGTCGTACCTGTTCGGTGCCATGGCCATGGCTTCTTCCAAGCACGTGAAGCTGGCCATACTCGTCGCCATGGCGGTCCTCTTTGGTCATCGACTCAATCACACTCGATACGAATGTGGGAAACTCTGAACTATTGATCAATTAATTAAGATGTACTACAAGTTAAGGTTGAAAATTGCATTATTAAGGTGCATGGCATGCTTGGGACAATTCTCATTGTCCGGGTGACGAAGTTGTAACCTATGTATGAGTATATATAATAAAGAAATGGATTTGAAAGCTTGAACTAAGTATGGGTTTTTTTTTTTGAGTAATGCAATTGAAGCATTTATTTGGCTGATTTGCTCATCTCTTTCCTTCATTTATTACATCTTATATATACATACAACATATAGATTAAGAAATGGATGTAAAAGCATGGAAAGGGTATGAAAAGTAATACAAATATAAAAGCATGTGATACTAATTATAGTACCAATATCATGGTGATTATGTATGTATTGACTCATATTTTATAGAAATAGCATAGAAAAAGTAAGTGAACTATATATTAATTCGCATGCCAATTATGATTTTCTCTCTTATACCACGATTAGAGTCTTGCACAATGTGTACAAAATAATATTCTTCATTTATAAAGTGCACCCCTTTCGATGACCAACCACACTCTGATTAGCATACCTATTACTATTCTTATAAGATTGTATCTCTTGAGAAATCTCAAAAAACCCATACTTTAATTAATATACTTCACTCTATTCTTTAAATCATTTGTCAACATCCAAATTCATTCTTAATACCAAAGCATCAAAAGGATGACATGGAACATTGTTTAGCTCAATTAAATCTGTACAGTCCAAGAAGTAAGTGGATTTTCCTCCTATATATGTTTGTTTTGTAGATGTGATCAAAATAGCATCTTCTCATTTCTGCTTTATGTGCTTTATGTGCTTAAAGTCAAATCTCATATAATAATGGACCACCACCTACTTTGTACACTAATTTTTTTCTCATCCAAATGATGACATTAATTGTGACAATATTTGGATAGGAACTTGCCAAAGTAAGATGCGCATCTAACTAGCTGATGACATAACAATCAGGTACAAACATTTAAATAATTGATATAATATAAATATCTACCAAATGCATAAATAGAAATAAAAAAAAAATTGATAATAACAGTTGCTTCAGATTTCTAATTACTAGCTTGAATAGACATTTTTATATAGGGCCAAGCTACCTAATCTGTTATAAAGTTTATTGTTTATAACAAACACAAAATGGATATAATGTAGATAGTACAAATCGTCATTTGAAATACAATATCTAAGGAAAAAAAAATTTCCGGGTAACCTTCAGAAAATTACCTATAGGTGAGGCCTTTTAAGCATTTTTTCACATATTGAGAACTAAACAATGACAATTGCCTAATAAAACTTTAAGAAAGGATCAATTTTTTTTTTTCTGTTTTCCTTTCTTTAAACAAAAAAAAACATCTATCGGCGAATTGTCTATAGGCTGCCTACAAGTACCCCCTTGTAATTGTTTATAGCCATTATATACCTCGAAGTTTTTTCTTCATCATACTATAATCTTTCAATCATTATTTCAAGCTTAGAATAACTCTTCATTTGAATTGTTTAGTTTTTGGTATTTAAGTTTAGATAATATGCTACACTAGGTAAGAACATTATATATAGAACTTACCTATTAATTGCATATTAGTTAACGATGAGTTGGCAATTTAATTTATCATAAAGATATTAAATTGTAGTATATGAGCATGGAAAAAGCATCCGGGACTGTTAAGTGATTCTGTGAATGTAATTATATTTACCTATTGCATATAAGTCATAGATATTGAGTTGACTCATTTCCGTAACTTGGCTTGATTTGGAAGGAACATGTCCCTTTCTAGCTAGATGACGAGTCCAACCTCCTAACTCAATGCGTAAACCTTAACTTTTAGTTATAATTAGCTCAACCAAGTCGCCTTCAACTCAGCAGAATCCCTAAACAATGGTTAAATGTACAAATTAGCCAACTCAAATTAGTCAGGTTTTGACTCCTTCCTCCATTTTCAACATATACAAGGTAAACAAGTCCAATTGAACCAGCCTCCAATGGTATGAGAGGGATTTCTAGGTACACATGATGTCACTAATTTTGCACACTGCAGTACACTTAAGAATCTATTTTTTCCAGGTATCCTTGGTGGTTAATACTAAAAATTAGATTCTCTCTAAATTTAGGAGAGACATTTAAGTCCTTCTCTCTATATAATTTGATGTGTTGAGTAAAAATTAGTTCTCTTGAAGTTAAAAGCAATGTTTAAAAAACCGGACCTGACTGCAAGTCTGACACGGTTGAAGAGGTTATTACGGTTTGGTTTAAACCCAAAACCAATTATGCCTTAAAACAGTATGGCCCAGCGGGGTCCAGTTTGATCACTATTAGGTGCAAGCTGGTCTAGTTTAATGAAATATATTTTATTTTTTTTGAAGAGATTGTTATAATGAAATATACTTGAGAAGGGGATAAGAAACAATGTTTGAGTGTTAGAGGGGGATTCGAACCCAAGACCTCTTATTCTCCCTATGAAATGATTAACCTGCAATTTAAAAGACTTTATGTGAAATTGTTATATGAAATGGTTTTACCTGCAACATTTCAAACTTTGGTGCAACCGGTCTAACCGAACCAACCCAAAACGCCACTTACTACCGATTGGATGTCCAAGTCTGGATAAACATTGTTTAAAAGTCTTTGAATCTCCAAAAATACTTGATCCTCGCGCAACCTGGATTTTAAAAAATACTTGGGTCGGGTTTTCTGGGTAACCCTACTTGACCCGACCCAAACACCCGGGTTCGGATCCAGATTCCACCAATAGCTCACCAAAACCACTTAATAGCTTTTGTCGTTTGGTAAATGGATTGTAAGGCCCATACTTGGAAACCGTTCCTCATCAAATTCGGTCCATGATAGAGACTGCTTAAAACTACGTGAGCGGCAGAAAAGAAACATCGTTTCAGTGAGCAGTGACAGTGAAAAGACCTTCCATGGACGCCCTTCAGAGTCCAGATGATTCTGTTTTATTTATTTGTTCTTCTTTTTATTTGCACCAGATGTTTCTCTACGCATATATTGTGGTTTTCTGTTTCCTTAAATTCCTTCCCATGTTTCTGTCATTCCAGGTGTTCTCCCCTGCTCCACAACTATTGTTTTTGGTGACGCGACTGATGTGGATGAGCGAAATAACTGAAATGCCATCTTCGGCTCTTCCTCACGATTTCCTTCGTTTGTTTTCTTTCTGGCGCAGTGTTGCTGAATTATACCCACGGTCCACCTCTACTTCCTTACATGCAGTTTTACCCCTCCAGTAAACGAAGATTTTTTGCAGGAATTATTTTTTTACTTTTTCTGAAAGCTCGTGGTCAGAAATTGCTAATGGTATGATTTACGCAACTGAGGTAGCACTTTCTTTCATAAGCTTTGTAAATATTACTTGCTAATCTCAATATTCTGATCACTTCTTGTTACCCTGTTACCGAATTGCTTTGGCTGGATGAGTGGCTCCTCTAAAATCGAGAAGGTTTTTCAGTAACTGGGTATTATCTGAAAGTTCTGTGCTTCAATATTCAGTTTCACAGAATGTACCATTTTCAGACATGTTAAATTGTTAACGATGAGATTTTTCGGTATCCCCAGCCGTTATATAGGCACAGGTGTCGAAGGAAGAGATATTCAACAACATTGGGTGCCGTCGTCTTCGATGAATTTAAGAAAATGAAAATCATGGAAAGTTACGGTTTCAACTATTGTTGCTGAACCTGTGGTTGAAGAAAAAAAATGGTTTTATTTATGGAGTCCTTTTCCCTCTAGCAGTAAGCAGTGTATGGAACAAGATTCTGGAAAGGAGAGAGGATAAGAAAAGTTGAAGTACAGATTTTTTTGGCATGGAAAAATGTGGAAAAGAGACATTTTATATGTTTGTCCATAAAGCTCAAATCATTTTCAACAATTGAATACTGCCTGAATGAAGAGATGTAACATATGAGCGGTTTTTATCCAGTTGCAAATGCATTTAAGGAGAAAGTATGCTTCAAGCAATCTGCGAGAAGAACGAAGTTGAGAAGATAAGAAGCCCAGGTTACTCTGGAGTTCAGCCGGTAGCTTCTCATCCATGGCTGAACTCTCAGCTGAAGAACCACTTCTTTCAAGTGGAAGCACCACGAATACTTCTGCTAAGAAGACTGCAATCTCAGCAATATTTGCAAAATGGATAGTCATATTTTTAATGTGGGCCATATTTTTGTTATGGGCTGCTCTCATTTTCTTCATGCCTACTGAGTTTGTGAAGAATTTGTATCACAAATGGATTGCCACAAGCAGTGGAACTGTATTTGGCCTTTCAGGCAAGTCTTTGTACTTTGTTTTTTATATCTTTTCCTGTTTGTTATGCCACAATAGCTGCTTACACAATCCTCTCATTTCTGGACTGTAGGAAGCATACTTGTCCTGTTCAGTCTTCCAATTCTGCTGGTTGCCTTTCTGGCAATCATATATGTGGCTGCCTTCCCAAAAGAATACCACAAGTATGCTTTCCAAAACTTACTAATATCCTCTCTAACTTGCGGGCAAATATTAAGTTCTCTGTCTTATTTCTGCTTTCTTGTTGTAACTCACGTCAGGTATTAGTTTAAAAAGGCCTGTTCATTCAAAATATTCTTCTCAACTTTCTAAGTATAACTTGTTACCTAAGAGAAATCTTCCTAATTCAGGCAGAAGAAATACATATTCGCAAGGTTCCGCTTATGGACATTCCCTATCATCATTGATGGACCATTTGGTGTAGTCTCTGCAGCAGAGCTAATAGGGATACTCCTATGTGCTGCTTATGTTCTCTGGGCAATTTTTGCTTATACGCTGCAAACACAGGAACTAATATCTAAGTTCTTCTTGTCTTCACTGGAGAAAAGGTACTGTATCTACTTCATTTACAGAATTATTTCGTATTTAAAGCAGAGTGTTTTTTTTTTTGCAGAGTAAGAATTGAATTGTTTGTTTTTTTTTCTTGACAGCTGTTTGATGTTGGAGGTTATGGGCCTCCATTTGGGTTCAATTGGACTCTTTTGCTTAGCATTTTTATTTCTACCAATCGCAAGAGGGTCAATGCTACTCCGCCTTATAGATATCCCATTCGAGCATGCAGCCAAGTATCATGTATGGCTAGGACATCTGACTATGGTGCTCTTTACAGTGCATGGCTTATGTTATGCAATCTCTTGGGCTCTCCAGGGTCATCTTATTCGTGAAGTGAGTACTTGCAGAGGCTTTCCATTTTATACTTTTTGAGCATAAATTTCAACCTGAATTCTGACGTCACACTTGATTATAATTTAAAATTCAGATTTTCCCCTTTTCGTTTGCCTTTCTCTTGTCACTTTTTTCAGTTGAGATAAGGCTATTAAATGGTCGGCATGCTACTTAGAATGTATTTTTTTGGGATTGGTCCAGTATAACTTCTATTTCCCAGGTAGGAGGCTAAATATAAATTTTCATAAACAGGTGGTACATCATAGATTGTGATTTACAAGAAGTAGCAAATCAGATGGTTAAATGTTTGTCTGCAGTTAGGTCTCATTAGTCTGCATAATATTTCTTAATTTACAGTTGATGCTAGTTTCTTTAAACAACATTAGAACTTTTTGTAAATTAATAAAAAGAACTCTGTCTATGCGGATTTACAGGTAAGGGGCTGAATATTAGCTAGGTTTTAGAAGAATTTTCTCGTCCAATTCGCTAATAACTAGTGACAAAGTCAATTTATCTCTGGGCGGAAAGAGTCTATTTCTTTAAATTTAATAAAATTGTTTTACTAAAACAGTGCAAGCGATGCTTTTTAAAGTTAAATTTACATTTGAAACTAAATCTATAAATTTAGTTTATTTGGAACTGAAGTTAATCAGGGTCCTTTCTTATTTTTTTATTAAATCTGCATCAGGTGATCATTAATGTCTGTTTACATGAAAAAGAACTCGTCTTTAGGTAATAACTATTAGTTAATAGAGGATCATTACTAATCCTTTGATGTTTTCTGCTCTTTCTGCTCACTTTGCATACAGATGCTTGAGTGGAGAGACATAGGTGTTGCAAATTTTGCTGGGGTTATTAGCCTTTCTGCTGGTCTCTTGATGTGGGTGACATCACTTCATCCAGTGAGGAAGCACTACTTTGAGCTGTTCTTTTATACGCATCAGCTATATGTAGTTTTTGTTATCTTCCTGGCGTTGCATGTTGGTGAATTCATTTTCAGCATGGCTGCTGGACCCATCTTCCTTTTCGTGCTTGATCGCTTTCTAAGGTTCTGCCAGTCGCGGGCTACTGTTGATGTAATCTCAGCCAAATGTCTTCCATGCGGAACAGTGGAGTTGGTTTTCTCAAAGCCACCAAGTATGTCTTTCATCTTTTTTGAACAATATTGATTTTGAGAACTGTCCATCCCTAACATTTCGTGTATAAGTTATATGTTTCAGACAGTTCTTTTTATGTATTGCAGACATGAAGTACAATGCACTCAGCTTTATTTTCCTTCAAGTCAGGGAGCTATCCTGGCTGCAGTGGCACCCTTTTAGTGTTTCCTCAAGTCCTTTGGATGGTAAACGCCATGTTTCTATACTTATTAAAGTTCTTGGGGAGTGGACAAGGAAACTTAGAGATCATATCACAAACTTCTCTGAGCAACCACAGGAGGGTTTAGAATTTGAACCTCATACTCACATAACAGCTTCAGTTGAGGGGCCCTATGGCCATGAATCTGCATATCACTTGATGTATGTACCATATAATTGACATTTCATTATTAGAGCATTTCCTTAGTGCGTTGAAGTGCTTTAAGCTTGCTTACTAATATCTCATTCATATAATACAGGTATGAGAATCTTATTTTGGTAGCAGGAGGAATAGGAATTTCACCTTTTCTGGCTATCCTGCGTGATATTTTGCATCGGATAAATGAAAAGAAACCCTGTCTGCCAAAAAATGTTCTAATCATTTGGGCAGTGAAAAAGACCGAGGAACTTTCTCTTCTCTCAGTTGTAGATGTTGAGTCCATCTGTCCATCCTACTCTGACAAGATGAATCTCACTATTCAAACTTATGTAACTCAAGAATCGGAGCCTCCTTTGGTGAGTTGATAAATCCCCTTGTCTGAGTCACTCTTTTTACCCTAAATTATTTTTCATGCATTCCTTTTGTAAATGTTTGTTTAAAATTTCAGGAAGATGGTATCTGTATTCCTCTGAAGGCCACAGGAGGTTCTTCGTTTTCTGTAGCCAAAGGCAATTGCATGTCCAATCTGGTTGGTACAGGAAATATCTTCTGGTCTGGATCTTATCTAGTAATCTCCACATTGGGTTTTATCATTTTCTGGGGTTTGATTGGAGCATTATACATCAAGCCTTATGGTATAACTTCTTGGTGGTTCCGTGGACTTCTCTTTGTAGTGTGCATGGTTTCAAGTGTTCTCATATTTGGTGGTCTTGTGATCCTGTTGTGGCACTACTGGATAAAAGAGAGACAATCTATGATAAATGTATTGGAGGAGATGCTAACAAGGATTCTTTTCCACATGAAGAGGAGAAAGTGCCTTGTTCTACTCAAACTAATGTTGTTTTCCCAGAAATCAGAAAGTATGGGTGCAGACCGGACTTCAAAGGTATACTTATTCTGTTTGGTTCATAATAAAAAAAATGCATAAGTGAGGTATTTGTAATGTCTGATCTTGTTTTTGAAGCATTATACAATAGGATTGGCTTACGAGGATGGCACCACATGTAGGTTTAGGTGTAAGGAATAATAAGCTAAATGCTGGCTTTTCTTGGGCGTGGTAGACTTAGATATTCAGTTAAAAATAAGGAAACCACTATCTGGATTCAAATTTAATGGATAAAACATGAATTAGCAGAAAGCAGAGTTTCTGCTGCTCCTGAAAGAAATAGCAAACAGAAAGAAAACATGCTAGCAAAGAATCTTAATCTCTCAGTGAGTCTTTTGTTGTCTTTTGCTCATGGACAGCTCTCAAGATAATTATTTTTCATCAAGCCTCAATGTTTCTACCCTTTTCAGCAATTTTTGAGTCGGTAGCAGAGTGCTGGGGTCATGTTGATGTTGGTGTCATGGTCTGTGGTCCACCAAGTCTTCAATCCAGTGTCGCAAGGGAGTGCAGATCACAGAGCCTGAAAGGTAGATGGAATCAGCCAATCTTCCATTTCCATAGCCACAGTTTCGATCTTTAAAAAGTGAATATGGCATTGGAGCTCAACGATCTTCAGCAATGCATCTATACCTTGGAAATTTCACCATCAGGTACTTCTGGAGGACCTACACAATACATATGTTCCCAGTATGTATATATGAAGCATGTATAGCAATAGTATGTAAATAAGCCTGGAAGGGTGCACCTTTTGAGGGTGCACTTGGTTATCAATAGCTAAGTATTTTTAATAGGCAATATCTGTAATCCATATTTTGATCCCACTTCTCTCTGTTATCCATGGAAAGTATGTAAAAAGTAAATTAATTTTTAGGGGAAGTGCCTTATCTGAAGAAACCCAATTCGAACTCGCCGCCACCATTGGAAATTAAGGTACATGTCCCAGGGAGTGACTCTCGATGGTTTCGGCAAAGGAAGTGAAGGTTCCCCATTGAAGGAAAAGAAGGAAAAAGATAGCTAGGGAAGAGGCTTGATTTTGCACTCCATTTTGGCATTTTGGGAAGAGAATGCCTTTTAAGTTATGGAAGAGGGAGTCGGGACACAGATCGAATTGCTATGCATGTATATATTTCCGTTTCTATCAGTCACAAGTCACAACAAGAGAACGAACTTGTTTTGAATTAATCAGACGCCCAAGGCCACCATGATCAGAACTTTCAATTAAGCTTCAAAGAGTAATGGCAATAGGAATAAACCCAACAATATTGAATAGTACAGACCTATTTTAGAGTGGGATGGAGTCGACAACGAGGGATGAGATCATGGCCTTGGTGCAGCCATGGAAGAAAGTGTATCCGTCCTTGTTGTCTTCGCACAAAACCTCCAACACCCGGGCAAGAATGATGGGACGAGTGATGAGCTTGGCCTGAAAAGCTGTCGGCTTCAGGCACTCGTGTAATATTGCCGGAACAGATCCACCACCTCCTGCTCCGTCAGCTCACGCTCCCTCGTGAAGCATTCCACCGTCGATTCTATGTGCCCTCTCTGCTGCTCAAACTGCATTAATCCATAACCCACCAAACAAAGTCATTAAATTTAACAGATCCATCCTTCATGCATGATCATAATTAGATGTATCTATGGTTCATGCACGTCAACTCTTAAATATATAACTAATTTGACAAGTTAATTTGGGATAGACCTCGGGACCCAAAAGTATGATCCAAAAGTATCACTAAACCACCCGATTTCTAGCATAGAATCATTTCTCTGCTTGCTACTTCCACAATCTGAATGCAGTTCTTGTTAATGGGTAAATAAACAAGAGGAAACCAGCTTGTTCAATCAGCTGGGATATATCTCTAAAATATATTAATTAATTCTAGTAGTACATGCAACTTACTTTGAGATGGTCCTAAGCTCCCTCTGGTGGACAGACTGAACAAGATTGTAATCTACCCTGGCATAATATTCAAGCAGGAGGGGGTTGCAGTCTTAAGCTCTTCGTAGAGCGAGATGAAGTATCTGGCATTTAACCTTAATTGGTGATCGCCTGTTTGGCAAGCGAAGGATCCATAGCGGATTTCAAGTGCTCGGATCGAGGTGAAAGAAACGGCTTCGTCCAATGTCTTCTTCCCCTTGCATTCTAAGGAATGCTGCTTTCGTGCAAACCAAGCAGTCCCTTCACTTCCCATGTCAAGCTCTGCTTGAACTTCCCCAAGTCAACAACTTTGTAGAAAACGAATCATCCTATAGAAGCCGCCAGAACATTGGAATAGAATAGGATAGATGTCTCAAGTTTATGAATAGAACCCAGTGCCAGAAATTACAAACCTCCTTGATAAGTTTTTCGACTTCCTTTTTCCTAATCTTCACTCGTTTTTCAATTCTGTAATTGGAAGGAAACCGGCTGGCAGCCTGCAAACTTTTGGCCTCAGTCAATACTTGATTTGCAAAGTTTTTCATACATATATGGGAAGGTTGGTTTACAGAGTTTGCGTGCATGAGGTCGATTACAAAAAGCAGTTCAATTTCGTTTGCTCGAATCTTCTCATGTTTTTTTCAGTGCTGTGACCGAATGGAGAAATGACTGCCTAAGCTTCTTGAATGGGTAAATCTTTGTACCGGCCGATTCAATTGTATGATTTGCAGAATTTGTATAAACGGGAAGGTTTGATTTACAGAGTCTGCAAAGGTTGGCTAGAAAAACAGACGTCTTCAGCTTCGGTGTTACAGAATTGATGATCTTTGGATAGGACTTAAACCACTCGAATGCCTCTATCGAAGCTGAAAACCATGGTGAGGTGAAACATAGTTCGGTAAACAACGAGATATTGCTGCGATTCACAGGTACTCTCCTCTCTTCCCTGGGGGGTGCTTTGCCGAAATAGCCTCCTGAGTAGTTCTGACTCCCTTCCCCACCTAAAACATTTAAATTCATTAATTAAAAAAAAGCAGTCTTGTATATATACACATGGGTGCAACTCTTAACCCTAACTCCTTCCCACACCAAAAACATTAAATTCATTAATTAGAACAAACAGTCTTATATATATATATATATATATATATATATATAGATACACATGGGTGCAACTCTAATATATATTAAATAGTATGCATGCAGTAATTTATTAGAAAAAAAAGAATGAATTAAAATAGCTTTTGCCTACTCTCTCTAGTAAAGGGCCTGAACAAGGCCGTATTCCAATTTAGCATATTTCATTATTAATGAGAGGATGTCTGGATGATAGACGTCTTTCCCCGGCTCCCTTAAAAAAATGAGATGAAGTATCTTGCCTTTGTCCGTAGCATTTAGTGTTATACGTATTAAAAGTATGGTAGTGTCCAATTACACAAAAATTTGATGACAGCGGAATTTTTTTTTTTTTTTGAAAGTTGATGACAGCTGAATTTTGAATATGAATATGAACTCATGGTCAGATGTTTTCCTTCATGGCAACTCGGTTTCCCTTATTGAGCTTCCTGATTCCCATCAATGCAATGTAAAGTAAATCTCAGATAAGTGTCCAAGTTTGTCATCTTTGTAGTACAAAGTTTGCAGGAAATGGTGATACATAAATGGTTCCATAGGTAACCAATCAAAGAGAGGTTTCATGAGACCTGACTGTACATAATAATAAACAAATCAAGAAGAGAAACTCCCCGTCCCACTACTGAATGGGGAGATAAGAAAGTTTAAATTACAATGACTGATGATTAATACAGATGCAGAAATTGACAAGATAGGCACCCTGACCAGACAACGGAAAGAATAATCTGTCAAGTTGGTTGATGTGCTGCATCTCTTAAGCTGTCGATATGTGCAAAAGACCTCAAGATGGTTTGCAGCCAAAATTGGGTACTGTTCGTTTGTGCACGCCTTAAACCAAACAATCAGCAGCTCGTTGATCTCTCAAAAGCAAGAATAACTAGGTTGTTGTCAGTCTGGAGGCTCGAACAGAAACATCACCATATTGTTGCATCACTACTTTTCAATACCCAAGATCCCCTGTGGGATATGCAGTATTCTTTTACAACCTGCAACATGGAACAAAGTAAGGATCAGGTATGCTGGTTCATCATTTTTAGTACCGATGTATGCAGATAAAAATTTCACAACTTAGCCCACGTATCTATCCCACACACTTTTTAATCTAAACCATTGATGCCTAGGGTTTATCTTCTAGAAAATAGGATTTTATAAAAAATAATTTTTTTTATATTTTTAATGGCTTAGATTAACATGTACGTTGGATAAGTGCGTCCGCTAGGTGCGTCTAGCATTACTCAAACAGAAAACCGAATAAATGGAGGTAGATAAGACAGAGCCAATAATTGTTTTACAACCTTTTTATATTCCTGATCAGTAATGTCTCTTTTGAGCACAATCTTTGCAGCTTCAACAATATCCAGTTTTGCATTTGGTTCCTTGCTGCAGAAAAGATCAATAACAGCCAGTCTGCAGATAAAAATATGAGGAACAAAACAACAATTTTTTTTTTCTTGTAAGTATACTTGCATGAAGAGTTTTGTTCTTGTAAGTATACCTGCAAGAAGAGCCCTGACAAGTTGTCGAATAATATTAAATTAGGAAAAATCAATATCTGTATCTCTTTGAAAATCTAAAATATACATCTAGGCTTGACAACTTCTTCAAGCAGAGCGACATATTTGAGGGAAGATTGTAAAAAGTTAAAACTTGTGTCAAAATGACGTCTATAAATAACAAAACATTATGTAATTAGGTTCCTATATTTTAATTTGGTCTTCTAGTTACATTATCTCTAGCTAGGAACGAATAATCTTTGTTTGACCCGTGGCTTTTCTCACACCATCTTGCAGATATATAATTGGTTAGGCTGCAAGATTTATGTGCTGTTCTATGTAGATGACTCAATATTGAATCAAGCACGTATGATAAAATCGGAAGCCTCTCCAACCAGTATTATCTCAACCTGAAGACTCTCCAACAATGTCTCACATAGATCTCCAAGCCGATATCCATATTTTTTCAAATTCCTTTTTTAATGTAAATTAAATCATACATTTACCTTTTGTGGCTTATATATTGTAACTTATTCAATCAATAAAATCATAGGGGTTTAATTCTAAACCGTCTATTCTTACATGGTAGCAACGATCAGCCTGGGCAAAACATGGAATATTCCTCACCCTCTACTTCTTTCCAAGAGAATACTTTTTTTCTGGGCCCCCCATATAGCTGCTTCACGCGGACAATCACATATATACAAAATCATGTCTCTCAAACTGGATTGCACAAACTATTTACTTTGGGATCACAGTTTCTTCTGTTTTTCACAGCAAAGGAGTAATGGCTTTTCTCACTGGCGCCATTCCGCCTCCTCAGCAAATTACCGATGTTGTTACTGCTTTTCCAGTTCCCAACCCAGCCTACGAGGCCTGGTTTCGCATTGACCAATCCATTTAGAGTTGGACTTTATCCTCGCTAACACCTGCTACTCTCGGTCAAATGATTGGCCTCCAGTTATCTACCAAAATGAGGAACACTAAGGAGCAAACATACTCTCTCCAATCTGCAGGCTAATATACTTCATCTGCGCCTAGATTTACAAAACCTCAAATGGGTCACTATGTCAATCCTTAATTATTTAGAGAAACCAAAATCTTTGCTGACAGCCTAGCCTCAACAGGACGTCCAATTGATCAAGATGATCTTGATGCCTATATTCTCAATGGCCTTGGCTCTGAATACGAGCCATTTATCATGTCAGTCATAGCTTGCAGTGACCCCCTCCTCGACGAACTCCAAAATTTGCTCCTCATGCAGGAGCATCGTCTTGCAGTCCCCACTCAAATTGGTGGCCTTACTCTCGCAGCTGCAACACCATCAGCCAATGTTGTCACAAATAACAACAATCGAGGCCGGGGAACAGGCCACTCATCCACTAGAGGGCGGGGTCGTGGTTGAGGCCGCCACCCAAATAATTCTCACCAAAATTCTCGTCCTAGAATGGACAACTGCCCCTCCTACCAGATTTGCAATCACTGAGGGCATAATGCACTTCAATATTATTATCGATTCAATCAAGCTTGTCAACCTGCCCCTGCACCTACTCTCAATGCCATTAACACCAATGAAAATCAAGGTGAGGGCCTTTGGTATGCCAACTCTGGAACAACTCATTTCACTGGCAACCCCTCAATTCTTGGTGATTGCATACCTGTTCAAACTGACGAGCAGGTCACACTAGGTAATGGCATTACGGCCCCAATTCGGTACAAAGGTTCAATTACCCTTCATTCTTTTCTCCTTCACAATGTCTTTTATGTTTCAAATCTCATAAAAATTTTGTGTCCATTTCCGAGTTCACAAAGAATACTGACACTATATTTGAATTTCATCCTACTACCTATTTTTTATCAAAGACCGACGAACGGGGTGAGTTTTTCATAGGGAAGCTAAGAGATGGACTATATGTCTTCAATAAAAGTTCTTTCCAAGCCTAAGATAATGCATCTGTTTGGCATCAACGGCTTAGCCACTCTTCCACTTTGGTTACACATTCTATCTTAAGACCACTTAATATTCTTGTTGTCAAAAATAAGTATGAAATTTGTGTGCCATGTTATTTATCCAAATCTCATAAATTGCCTTTTATCAATAACAAATTCCATGCTTCACGTCCACTACAAATTCTTTCCCTTGATATTTGGGGTCCTGCCCTCTGCAGATATATTTAAGTTCTATTTATCCATTGTTGACATTTTTAGCAACTATACATGGGCCTAATTTTTAAAATTCAAATATGATCTACACTATTTTCTCTCAATATTTCATGACTTTAATTCAGAATCAACTTCAGACATCCATTAAAGTCGTAAAAACAGATTAGAATTCTGAAGTCATACTTTTCAGACCCATCTAGCGGCACATGGAATTCACCTTCAAATTTCCTGCCCTTACACACCGTAGCAACAAGGCCTAACTCTTCTAAATGCGAGTGCAGTCCCTCCTTACTGGGACTCTTCTTCGTGCTGCTCTATCAAAAACCCCCAGATTACAATTTTTTAAAATATTTTGGCTGCCTCTGTTTCCCTTACCTCCGTGACACCAATAAACACAAACTCCATTCACGTAGTAAACCGTGTGTTTTCCTAGGAAATCATCCTAATTACAAAGGATATCGGTGTTTAGATCCTACAAATCAGCATATCTACATCTCTCGTCATATAATATTTCAGGAGGGTATTTTCCCATTCAAAAACTAACTTGCGCCTAGCTTTGATGACCGGACTCAACTCAGTTTCTCAGCTCCAAAATCAGGTATGACACCTATTTTTCCTCCTGCAAATGTGCCTTCTACTTTGTTTTCTAATTCAGTTGTTTCGGTCAGTCATACAACTCCACCAATTGCAAAACACAGGGGGAGTTTCCTTTTACAAGAAACTCACCCCCTTATTGGCAGTATTGGAAGTTTCCTAACTTATTGAGGAAACTTTTTCCAATATCTTTCCCCCAACAGTAGGAACTTTTAGATCTGTCATTCATAGAATCACGAAGGAGAAGGGAGATCAGAGGATAGAATACCGAAACTAAAACTAATATTTAGCAAAGGGACGACCAAGCAGAAAGAGGAGGAGCTGTTCAAACTAGAATATGAAGCTACGAATGCACGAATCTGTAGCTACTGAAACCAGAAACCAAAAATCAGAAGGAAGTTGTTGGAATTTCAGGTAAGCCATATGCAGATTCGCTTATTTTCTTTTCTCCGTGTGTCGGACTCTTGAATTCCCCCTGGGCAACAACAGGAAGCAAAACACTTTAACTTTGAACACCAAAACAACGAAGATAAAAACAAAAAAAAATGAAAGAAGATAAGCCACGGAATTAAGCTATCTTCATATTTATGTACCTGAAAGTGCATTCAATGCACCGACACACTCCCTCTCTCTTCTTCATTCATCTCTTTCTTTTTAATATTTTATTGTGAGAACTAAGATGAGTAAAGCTATTCTACTTCTAGTGCATTTAATGATCGAAGAGACTCCCTTTTTTCTTCTTTGATTGTCTTTCTTTTTATTATTTTAATGAATTACTTTTTATGTAGGTATCTCTTTCTTTTTATTATTTTAATACATTACTTTTCATGTAGGTCTAAGTCAAAATAGCAAAATGCCTAGTTCAATAGAGTGTTATCACTCGTATTTCTTCTTTTGTCAGTCTTCAGTCTTCAATGCCTCTTACTCTTTACCATATTTCTTTCTATGGTTATACCAATCTAGCAGTGGAGTAGGTTTATAATTACTTCAGGGCATGTAAAAGATTGTCTGTCTAAAGCTTATGTGCACAACATAAACTTGGCTGCAGCAAACACAACAGTCTCACAAACTAGCCGGATTTGTAAGAATTTGAAAATGGAAATCTCCATATTTTAAATAATCAATGGAATCTCCTAAACTAGGTGGAAATTGAATCTTTCGATGAAAGAAAATAATGTTTATTTATAGTAATTTCTAGTCTCCAATTAGCTACAACCTGTAGAAACTTGCATGCATATGGATTAGTTTTTTATGTTCATGGTGTTATGGTCTTGAACTAGATTCACTATGGGAATAATTGGTGTTTATCAGTACTACTGTTAAATTGATGTTTATTGGTATTTAGATAACGATTTCTGGTATTTAGTTAAATTGAATGTGTTTTTAAATTTAGTATCTCTTTTTACATAAATATTATACTTGAGTGGTATAACTTGACATGTATGTACATATTAGATGCCACCAAGAGAAAACAAACACGACATTGGATGGGATCATGGTTCTATGATTGACAATAATAGATGAAAGACCAAATGCAAATGGTGTGGACATGTAATGAACAGTGGAGGTGTGACTAGGCTGAAGCAATATATAGCTAGAGGTTTTAGCAATTCTCAAGATTGTACAAAATGCCTAAAAGGAGTGAAAAATGCTATGAAGGAATATTTTACGAAATCAAAAGAAAGACAAAAGGAAGATTAAAGAATATGAGGAACAAGTTCATTCACATTTGAAACAAGCTGAAGGAGAGCTAGAGTGCTTCAATATTGATGATGAGGATGATAGTGATGTTCCTCAAGAGAGGAAAGATTTAGGAAGAGCTATAAGAATTAGTCGCCAAGAAGTTGAAGATTTGGAAGAAAGAACCAGGAGAGGTAGAGGTGGATCAGGTAGTAGACATAGCACTCAAGAATTTCATGCCCATAAAAGAAAGGCAACAATAACAACCTCATTAAAAATCTTATATTTATGTTCCTGAAGCAGCAAAACAAAGAAAGTTAGAAGATAATTGGACAGGCAAAGCGACCCAGAGATTAGGACGATACATATCAAAGTTTTTTCTATACAATCATACTCCAGCAAATGCAGCTAACTCCGTATATTACAAAAGTATGGTTTCTCAAATTCAGAACTTGGACAAGGAGTTAGACCACCAACCGCAAAAGAAATTTGTAGGGTATATTTGAATGCTGAAATGGAAGAGTTGCAAGATTATATCAAAGATTTAAAGAAAGAATGGGAAACATATGGAGTTACCATTATGTGCGATGGTTGGACAAGTCCGACGAGGTTAGGTATAATAAATTTTATGGTTTATTGTTTTGGAAAAACAATCTTTCATGTATCGGTTGATACATTAAATTTTGTTAAGGACCATCAATATTTGTATAAGTTGATGGAGAAAATTGTTGAAGAAATAGGAGAAAAGCACATAATTCAGATTGTGACAGATAACGATGCTGCATTCCAAAAAGCTGCAAAGCTTCTAATGGAAAAGAGAAGACATTTGTATTAGACTCCATGTGCAGTTCATTGTATAGACCTAATGTTGAAAGAGATGGGAAAGAAAATTTTCATGCAAACTATGATGGAGAAAGCCAAAATTATAAGAAACTATATCTATAACCATAACTGGATATTGGCTTTAATGAGAGAACATATTGGAGGTGAGTTGGTTCGTCTCAGAATGACAAGATTTGCTACTAGTTGGATAACATTGTCAAGCCTTTATAAGCACAAACAAGGGCTTAAGTTTATGTTTACTTCTGAAAAATGGTCAAATTATCATTTGAGTAGAAAAACAACTGTAAAAGAGGTGGACGACTCAGTTTGTAGTAATCAATTTTGGGATAGTGTGCATGAAGCTGATAAGATTTTAGAGCCAATTGTCAAAGTTTTAAAAATGGTTGATGGAGACAAGATGCCTACAATGGGTTATATATATGAGGCGATGAGATTAACTAAGTTAGTAGTTCAAGAATTTTTCCAAGATCATACAAATAATATTGGGATATCATTGATGATAGGTGGAATCGTCAACTCCTCCTTGACTTATATGCAGCAGGTATGTTATTATTTATGATGTATTTGGAAAATAAATAATTTTATAAATTGATTATTTATTATTACTCTATATTTGTTAATATTGCAGCCCATTATCTTAACTCGAAGTACCAATATACTCAATGAATTTATACAAACGAAGAGTTATTGCGAAGCTTGCATAAAGTCATTGAAAGGTTAGAGCCAGATGAAGAAAAAACATTGAAGTCTTCGTTGAGTAACTAATTATAGTATTATTTTTATATTTAAATGATTATGCAAATTATTATGATAACACTGGTTAAATTTTTTACATAAAAACTATGCCAAACTTATTTTGTAGGCAAAATATTTTCGTAAGAAGTTACACACATTTGGCTCTAAAGTGTCTACTCAGGCTTGAAATATTATAATACGAGATGTCCCCTCTCCCTCTTAGAAAGATTGACATAAGAATTTTGTCTCAAACATCATTGTCTTCAGGTTGTGAAAAAAATTGGAGCACATTTTCACTTATACACACAAAGCAGAGAAACAGGTTATCATACGAGAAATTAACAAAGTTGGTGTTCGTTCATTATAATATGAGACTTAAGTTGAAACACATATCACTGGATATTAAGAAAGGAGACGAATATTTTGATCCTATTGATTTGACAAACATATTTAATTTGGATAGCAATGGTGGAATACCTTTCTTTAAATGAACCAATAGATTTTTTACATTAACCTTTTGATGTTTTGGCTTCAGAGATGAATATTGACGTTGACAACTAGGTTGAAGAGCAAAGAAATGCATTTGCAAAAAATAGTGGAGAGTTATTCCAAGTAGTAAACTCCGAGGAAACTACTCAAGACCCTTATGCTGGTGATGCTAGTGATGTTGGTGGTATTGGTAATTCATACAAACGTATATATTTTATAGAAGAATAAAATTTTGACCATGCTACAAAAGACTCCAATCATGGTGCAAGAGAGAAAGACTAGGTAGTCATATTTTGGGTTGTGATGTAGTTTTTTTTTTTACTTTAATCAATAAAAACGTTATGCTTTTAGCATTGATAGCATTAATGAATATTTGTATTTTTCCATTTTTTAAATAAGTTTTCCTAACGTATCCATGGTCATTACATGTGTTTCCTAGCGTATCCATCTGTATCCACGATACGTATTTGTATCCTTAAGGTCCGATACATTCCGTATCTCCGATAATGTGTACCTTGATCACCCCTCTTTCAACCCATCCAATGACCACTCGCTCACGCACAGGCAAACTTACACCGAAACTTCTAAATGCACTCACCTCTGATAATACATTGGAAACACAAACCTGTTACATTACATCACTAGTGAGCAGCTATGACCGAAGAAATAAATGCCTTATTAGCGAATCACACTTGGTCTTGTGCCAAAACATATTGACCATACCCCCATCGGCTGCAAGTAGTCGACTACTATCTGGCTCATGGTAAGTCTTGCACTGACATATAATTGGCAAATATATTAATTAGACATTCAAAATGCCTTTTAACATGCATAATTATTAGAAGAAGTCTATATGACTCAGCACCCGGATCTACTGATCCAATTTACACTGACCATGTTGTCGCCTCAACCGATCCTTATACGGACTCAAGCAATCACCGCGGGCATAGTACACCCGCTTTAAATTTTTACGAATAATGCTATGTGTACATTACTGTATGCATACATTTGCATACAATCTGATGTGGATGTCTTATGTGGTATCCACGTCAGATGTCCTCTTCGGCAAAGAGAAAACCAGAACATTCGGTTTTCTCTTCCCTCACTTTAGCCAGTCATCCCTCTCTCTCTCTCTCTCTCTCTCTCCTGACCCTCTCGCACCTCTGTCTCTCGAGCCTCTGTCTCTCGCGCCTCTGTCTCTCGTGCCTCCCTCTCCAGCGCCTCCGTCTCTCACGTCTCCCTCTCCAGCACCTCCGTCTCTTGCGCCTCCCTCTCCAGCGCCTCCCTCTCTCACGCCTTTCTCTCTCGCGCCTCCGTCTCTTGTGCCTCCATCACTCGCGCCTTCGTCTCGTGCGCTTCCCTTTCTTGCACCTCTCAGTCGATAAGCACGGCTACAAATTAAGAATGGGGGGAGAAAGGGGAGATACCAAATTCGTGGTGGCCGCCTGGGAGAGCGAAAGTGCCGTTCCCAACGACGGCACGTCGTTTGCCCAAGAGCACCCGTCGGCCTTTGATGACAAATGCCACCACCCCGACTCGCGGCACCGGTGCGGCGTCCATAGTCCCAGTTCGACAACTATCCTGCGCAGCCGATGGTCCTTAGTTTAGAGAGCTCTCTCCTCTCACTCTCTCTCTCTCTCTTTCCTCTTCCTCGCTCGATCCTCTCATGCTTACGTCACTTGCGCCTCCTCTCTCGCTCACGACCCTCTCGTTCCATCCCCCCCTCTCCCCCCCCCCCACCCCCTCTCTTTCTTGCTCCCTCCCTCTCCCTCGCCAGCGACGATTTGCTTTAATCTATTCTGATTTTTTTATTGTGGGTTTTGTGGTAAGCCCTTCGTACTGCATATTATTTCTGTTAGAAATTTCGTATTTCCTATATGGTATATGGACATCACACTATCTACAATTGTATTAGCTATTTAATTAATGAGCTTACATTATGTGATCAAATTTGATAAGCTCGTGGACTTCTAAATTGATATGGGCTTTATGAGTGGATACCCATATTAGCCCATCAGGGGATAATGGGTACCCTGATGGATCACTATATAAGGTTGAAGGTTATGGCTCACGACACACCAAATCATTCACTCTCTGTTTTCCCCAGCTGGATAAGAGAACTTCGGGCCTCTGGGCTTTTAGGGATTTGGTTGAGGAAACCACAAACCACTGTTCTAAGTCACGTTTGACTATCAAGACACGATTCACCGTCAAGCCACGAGCCACTGTTCTCAATTGATTCTTTAATCAATGGATTCGGATAAGTCTTTATCTCCTTTATTTGATAATCTAATAAGACGGATCTTTGTAGAAATCCATCAATTTCCTTTATTCTTATTACAATTTTTAAAGCCAATATCAATGAAGTTGCATTTTTTATGTAACACATGTATTCAGGTAAAAAAGAGGAAAAAATGCTGAGGAGCCAAAGAAGTACATGGGATGTGGTGATTGTGAAAATTTAAGCCACTCACTAACGGTAATTACAATTTATGCTCTTTGAATTCCATTTATATTGAGATTTCTCATAAGCACTAATCTTAGATTTTGGTGTTGGAAAGCCTGTCCTTTAGTTTGAATACTATGTTACAGTTGTCAGGTTCTGGCTGCAAGAGATGAGGTAGATGTGCTTCGGAGGATAAGCAAACAGCTCATTGCTTCCTTGCATTTAGCAAAGGGTGATTGTTTATGTCAACTTACTCATATTATTACTCTGTAAAATATTTGAGTTGTGATTAATTTGTTTAAACTCTTCTCTTCGTAGATGCGAAGGAGGTCCATGGAGTTGGATTGCAAGTCTCAAGGCTAGAAAGTGCAGACCTGGATAAACAAGGTTTGCTAATTTTTGCTTACTTATGCTTTGTCCTTTGAATTTTGGTGCGTTTAAAGGCACTAACACAATGTACTCATCCGACCTAAAATATATATTTATCTTTTTTTTAGCATTTATCTTTTACGTTTACATTTGTCTTATAAGTGTGCATTCGGAAGGTGGCCCTTCTCTTGTATTCTTCATAGTTCCCCAAAGGAATTCCTGTTCTAGCTTTCTTCACCTTCTGATTGGTATGGAAAAAATGAAATATAATACTTGTGTGTATTCATATATCTTTTGGACAGAATAATTGCACTCTTGAATTTTTTTAGAACTATGAATTTATATTGCACGCATTATACACATAATAAGTATTTGAGTTTGGCTGGCGGCCCAAAATTTTTGCTACTACATAGGAACATAGTATTTCACACATTCTACACGAGTAAGTTGCTTTGCTATAAGTACTTGAGTTTGGCTCATGATCCAAAATTTATGCTATAGGATATGAACATAGTATCGCACACGTTTTACACATTTAAGTTGCTTTGCTCTAAGTATTTGAGTTTGGCTCTGATCCAAAAGAGTTTGCTTCCAGGTTGTTGCATTCATCAATACCTACTTCCTTGTTGGACTTCAACTAGTATGGGCTGCTATTACTTGTCACCAGTAGTATTCTTTGGATAATCTGTACAATCTATTGGTTTTTTTTTTTTTGTCTTTAGTGAGATTTTAAAGTTGTTGGTTGAAGTAATTAAGGTGAAATGGATGTTATATGTTTCATTGCCTTCCATGTTTGCACAAGCACTGTTTTTAAGTTTAATTCTTATCTCTGTCTAGTCTTCGTATATCTTCCATTTTGCTAAGTGCATACCACATTTAAGGTTGGATTTTATGTTTCATTGATTTTTTATTGTGGGTTTTGAGGTAAGCCCTTCTTACTGCATATTATTTCCTCTATTCTGGTTTTTGTTTACTAATCCTTGAAAAGAGTATCTCATAACCTGTTTATTTTGTATGTGCAGAGAGGAAATCAAATTCTAAAACGTGTCCGGCTCTCTCCTTCGTAAAATTGAGCTTGTTCTTGATGTCCGTCTTCTGAGGTTTCAATACTCATGCATTTGATGTTTAATTTAACCAGCTGTGTGAGATTGGCCAATTGGGTTTTCTTCAATTCTATCAATCTGCCATTTTAAATACACCAAATTCAACAACTTTTTTGTTCTTTGTTTAATCTGGGTTAGAGAACTTTTTTGTAGGTTGCAATAGAACCAACTCAAGGTAAAAAGGTTGAACACAACAGCGTCAATATTGATCTTGTAGGGCAGGGCAGATAGGTAAATCCCAGCATGTGATCTGAGATGGTTTCTTATCGAAATTCTGACTTTTATATTTTAATGCAGAGCTGTACTTCGACGGTGGTAACTTCTATGACTGTACTTCTCTTGGTGAGTTGACAAATTTGTGATATCTTAGATGTGAAGAATGAAAACACAATGTGTTATTAACACGGTAGTCAAAGAGGCTGTACACTTTGAACCACTTTTTTATATCCTTGAAAAGGGCCTACTTATTAAGGTAAAAACTGGATCAATAGAACTGACAAGTTGAGTCTGAGACATAAAGTTTACTGGTATCATTCTAGTCTGCAGCGCGTGAGCTGGATGTTCCTAGTAAGATGTATGAAATGAAAATTTACCCCTTCTAGTTTTCCACTGTTGAGATGCCGTATGAGTCCTACAATGGGGTGAATGTCTGGCTCAAATATGCATACCATTTAAGGCATTTCTCAATCTTTTTCAATTTTGCATAAAGAATCATGATTAGTTAAAGTTTACCTTATGAATGCATTCTAGGGCAGCGTTTGGCAACACTCTTTGATGAAGGGCTTTTTCAAATTAACTCTTTAAAAGAGTTCCCTAAGAAAAAGAATTATTTAATAAAGTAGATGACGTTTGGCAACGATTTACAAAATCCGCCCTAAGAAATAGAGAAGCCCTTAATTATGTTTCGCAACAAAAATCTTAAAAGCTACATTTAATTAAATAAATACAATAATACCCTTATATATAAATAAGTAACATAATAATTTAATAAAATAAAAATATAATAATATTATTAAATAAAATAAATCTAATAATAGTTTAGAGATAAAAATATTTATACACTTTTTTTGGAGGAAGCGGGAAGAGGAGATACACGAGCAGAGATTCGGGGCAACTAATTTGGGGATGTAGGGAAAAGTAGATTTTGTAAGAGTAAAGTTGGAAATACGTTGCCAAACGCTGCCTAAAAATTATGCCCGACTCACTCCACATAAGAGATGTTTTCATCTCTTTGGAAGTCTTATTTTTTGGCTATTCCGAAGCGACAGAATTTGACTCCATCAAAGCGAACTTCACGATGGAGGAGGTGCATCCAAACATAAATTCTAGGTGCGGAGCCATTTTTCCATCCGAAAAACAGCTTCAACGCTGCCAGAAGCGATGCCAAACGGGGCCTAGGTTTGCCTTGAATTTTTTCTCATAATTGATTGTCATATATATTTGTCTCAACTATTATTTGTGTTATGAGCATGGATTGTTCTTTTCATTCGGAGGTTAGAGCATCCAAATATTGTGAAATTGGAGAGTTTTATTGCTTCAAAGTTATCATGCAGTATCTATCTTGTGTTTGAGTACAGGGTACTCAAGTCCTGATATCAACTTTAGCGAATTGTAGGTTCGTTAATATTCATTGTTTTCTTTGCTTTCATCACCAAAGCATAACTTTTGCAGTAGATATTTAAGCTCAAAAAAAGGTAAGAGCACTCAAAAGTCTTTTTTGAGAGAGACAGTAGGTTCGAATCTACCAAGATCTAATTTTTTTTTTTTGAATTCAATATTTTTTTTCTGTTTGCATGAAGGATCTTGACTGTGTGTAATAGGCAAATCATGCTTTGAAATAACATTTTTGTTTGTCAAATATGTTCGTCAAGAATACATTTTATTCTTTGTAAAGTGAGTTTTATGAAAGTTGTTCTCCTGTTTTCCTCTGATGACAACGACTAAAATGGATCTCACAATAGGTTGGTGAAGAAGACTTAGTGCCTTTGGAGTTGATCTTGATAATCGATTGTGGATTGCTCATCAAATATACAAATTTAATGCTTTTCAATGAGACGAGACTCGTGGGAGATGAGATGCTTGTCTCTCAGCTGATCATTAACAAGACTCATGTTATCAAACTGGATACCAATTTGAAGATTGAGATCGGCGAGGTATAGCTGCAACATTTCATCAAGAAACGGACAAATAATCAAGGTTCGGATTGCAAAAGTTGAAAAAGAGAAATTCTTCTTTCATTTCTATACTCTTTCTTTCTATTACAAAATCTCTCTTTCGGAATTGAGGGCAAAACTATATTTTCTTTCTTTCTATTACAATATCTTTGAGAAGAAGAGGGATGGGAGAGGGAGGGAGTGAGAGGCAGAGGCAAATCAAAAGGCTTCAGGAGCAAGGGAGAGAAGAGAAACCGAAACCTGGATGTTCTGGTTTTCTCTTTAATTTGCCGAAGAGGCTCCTGACTTGGATGCCACATAAGACTTCCATGTCAGATTGTATGTAGATGTACGCAAAACCATAGTACGCATAGCATTACTCAATTTTTACTGACTGATCTTTATTTTATTTTATCTGTACAATGGCTCCGCTATTTATCATATTAGTCGATGACGTCATCCTCCTATCAAATAGCAGAAATGCAACAAATCAGTTCATCAAATCTCTTTGCTCCAAGATTCCAGTGAAACACCTTGGCCAGCTACATTACTTATTGGGAATTTATGTTACCTTTTCGGACACCTCCCTACATTTATCACAGGAAAAATTTGCTATCAATCTACTAAGTCGTCTTGATCTTTCTTATGTCAAGCCCGTCTCTACTCCCGTCTCAACTGGCAGCAAGTTATCTAAATTCAGCGGCCTCCCCCTCATGGACCCTACTCTCAACTGATCTGCAGTAGGTGCTCTCCAATACCTCACAATTACACGACCTGATTTACATTATGCTGTAAATCAGGTATGTCAATTCCTGCAAAATCCTACTGAAGTACATTGGGCTGCAGTAAAACGCATCCTTTGATATGTCAAAGGCACCCTCACTCACGGAGTCACACTTCGCCCAATAGACGCATTCGATCTTAATGTCTAATCCGACGCTGATTGGATGGGCAATCCAGATGATCGCCGTTCTACTATGGGTTTCTGTATTTTTCTGGGTGACAACTTATTATCATAGAGTTCTAAAAAGCAAAAAATCGTGCTAGCTCTCGCCACTCGCCACTGCCGCTAAAATTTTATGGTTGCTCGAACAAAGCATATTGAGCTCCTTTCACCTGGTGTCAAAATAATTCGTACTCCTTTCACCTGGTGTGACAATCTATCCGCCATGTACATAATCGTCAATCCCGTTTTTCACGAAATAACAAAGCATATTGAGCTCGATTACTACTTTGTACGTGACTGGATCAACCAAGGCTGTCTTCAGGTGCGTTATATTCCAACTGTCGATCAAATCGCCGAAGTCTTCACAACAGGTCTCTCCAGACAGGCGCATCATCGATTTTTATCAAAGTTAATTGTCTATGCTAGACATCTCAACTTGCGGAGTAAGAGTAAACGACTCAAATTTGAATCAAGCACGTCTGATAAAATCAAAAGCCTCTCCAACCAATATTATCTTAACCTGAAGACTCTCCAACAATGTCTCATAGAGATCGCCTATTCTTTCTCCGAGCCGATATCCATATCTTTTCAAATTCCTTTTTCTATGGTAAACCAAATCATACAGGAACCTTTTGTAGCTTATAAATTTTAACTCTTTCAATCAGTAAAATCATCTGAGTATAATTCTAAATCGTTTATGCTTACAGTCCGATCAGGTTCGCCAGTGTAGCATCCGGTGCTATTTTCAGTAATTATATGGACGGAGCTCCCAAGCAATCTTTTTAGCTCAGTGACTACACCGCTCATCGTGGGTCTGTCCACTCCTTTGGGAAGTATACATGCCACAGCAATCTCGATGGCCTTCTGAGCAGAATTTATATCGTAGTTGTTTCTTAATCTTTCATCAATCATATCAGTAATGTTTCCGTTTGAGATGAGGGGCTCACCCATTCTACCAAACCAATTCTCGGGGAGTCAGCAGACGTCTGGACTATTGCAGATTTTCCTGTGATGAGCTCCAAGAGAACAACCCCGTAGCTGTAAACGTCACTCTTCTTGCTCAAAGTGTGACAAAAGAAGTACCTGGATAAGAAGAATAGTCAGTCAGAAAGAGCCAATCAATCCTCTAAATACTCCAGAAAATACAGTTTAATTTATGAGCTTGAAACCAGAGAACATACTCAGGGTCAAGATAGCCGAAAGTGCCTTTCACTGCAGTTATTATATGAGTGAATTCGTCGTTGTGGAATACTTTGGACAATCCAAAATCGGCTATTTTAGCATCCAATCTTTCATTCAAGAGGATATTTGCAGCCTTCACATCTCGATGTATAATAGGAGGACTGCAACCAACGTGAAGGTACTCCAACCCTGCAACTCCCATTTCTGTAAATGGCATTGTAATGAAAAAAACGGAAACCGTACCTGTACGAAGGTTGAATCTTTCCAATACCTTGTGCAATATCTAATGCAATTCGAATTCGTTGATCCCAGGTGAGGATACCCCTGCTGTTGTCTGTTGTAGTTGCAGATCAACAATTAGCTAGGTTTTTGGCAATCGAGAGAACACTTTTAGCGGATAGAAACTACACAATTAATTTGTTTCTGATACCTTTGAGAAAATTTCCTAGATTCCCTTCAGACATATACTCCAAAATAAGGCCCATTTTTTCACCTTCAGAGAAGTAGCCAATCAAATGGACAAGATTTCTATGACAGGCTTTCATCATTAGCTGAGCCTGAAAAACAGAATTTAACCCATTTTTCCATTTGAGTAGCAGAAATAAGGAAACACGTACGTCTAACATTAAAATTAAACACACGTATACCTCAGTTTGAAACTCGCTGCAGCCAGGAAAATTTCGAGACAGCATCTTAACAGCAACTTGAGTCCCATCATCCATTTTGCCATGGTAAACTACTCCAAACCCTCCTTTACCAAGGACCCTTTCAAAATCGTTTGTCATATTGATAATGTCAACAGATGAGAATCTCTGGTTGTCGAGAACTAGAAGAGGGTCACTCGACTTTATGGCAGGAGTTTGTGAAGCTACACAGAAAAAATAACAAATTTATAACGGAAACGAGGTAGATACGTATAAAACAAGACCTAGGTACTTAGCCTTTACGTCGTGGTTTTCTCCTTCCATATTTTGTCCAGATGAATACACAGACAAGCAATAATAAAGCTACACCGGATGAAGAAATAACTGCTGGAAGTACTGGGACGGCTGCCCTTTGCGTCTTTGGATTTTTAACCGTGCTGGCAGTAGATAGGTTTGGATTGTTAAACGTGCTGCCAGTAGACGGGTACATACACACATTAGACATAGATGAATAATTGGCATTCAGTACAGAAGATTTCATTTCTTGTGTTAATTCTTAGAAAACCATGTTCACTAAGCAGAAAGATGCTTTGGGAACCAATGTCACCGTGACAGAAATCAGATATCTCAACTGAAGTGTCCCGGATTTTGACATTTGTAGTAGCTGGGATGGCAAGGACCCAGAGAAATTATTGCTGGATAAATTCCTGAAACGAAAAGATCATTATTATAAGAAAATTAATCAGAAGAGAAGTTCCTTGGAATTTCTTAGCCAAGTTTGGAGAACTTACAGGTACGTGAGAGAAGGTAACATTGCAAGGAAATCTGGTATATCCCCTGTCAACTTGTTTCTGGATAAATCCCTGAAAGAAATGAAAAGCAGAAATCATCTATAAGAAAAGCAAGGCTTTAAGAATACCATATATGCACAAACATTAATTTATAGCCCATCTAGTTTAATTCTCGGCAATCTGCATACGTGTTTCATATTCATCATTGAATGAACTTGAAAGATTAACACCACGGAAGTGCAAATCAAAAACTGATTCAGAGGCTTCTAGAGAAAGTAGAAAAATTTTTCCCAGAAAGTCGTGACTAGGAGAAATTTAGGAAAACAAACGTCTTGTTCGTCAGTTGCAGTTTCATTGAAAGAAAGATATATGGGATAGGAATTGGTTTATTTACAAGTGAGCGAGGGAAGTTAGTCTTGCAACGAACGAGGGTATCGGTCCTGTGAGGTTGTTATCCGATAAGTCCCTGTAAAATTAAACAAAGGAATAAAAAAAAGAGCCAGTTAGCAAATTGTTCATCTCATGACTCAAAATGTTGTAGGTTGAACACAGGATGGGATTGCTTCCTTAATTATTTAACGTTCAGAAAAGAACAAGAGGACTTACAAAGATTGAATGAGGGCGAGGTTCCCAAATGACGCTTCTATGTTACCAGTCAATCCAGACGAAGAGAGGTTCCTGTTATAGCATGACAAGGAAGCAAATTAATCCAGTAAGCCCGCTCCCAAGATTCACTCGAATTAGATAGTTCTGATCGTTAACAAAGGAACTATATATATGTATATACGTAGAAGCTCTTAAAAGTGTGGTTTATATATATCCAGCGAGTTTCATGATATAGTGTAGTCACAGTGAAATGATTCTTGGTGGATTGTCACTGTCATAGCGGCAAGTCAAGCCATTCCACAAATACTTGCTCGGCAAACATGGATCGCCGCCCATCCAATTTTTCTGCAGTCCGTATTCCACTTTGATGCTCATGATCGCACGAACTGCATAGTCCGACAAACAAATCGTGAATTCCAGACTGATAAATCAGCTGATCAGGCTTCCTGAGGTAACAAGAAAAACTTTTCTAGCTTGTAAAGTACTCGTGAATGTGAGACTTTGATCAATGTGGAGAAGAACGAACCATCTTGTTCGTCAGTTGCAGTTTGATCAAGGGGTAAAACAACATAGATCTCAAAGGCATTTAGGATTGGAGGAAGAACTGATTTTTCTGTCTTCGAGAAAGAAATCCAGTATCTGCGGTCAGAGTTCATGGGCGATGTGGTGTAGACTGTGGAGGCAACCAAGTATTGCGGTTCGTGTGGGAAGCATGATCGCCCATTGTTACAGCAATCGATTTCTCTGAGAGTAGCGCTCCTGTTGGATTTTTTAAAATCTGCAAAATGCCTGAAGATGTGGAACTCTGTGTTGAAATAGTTTGCTGTCCAGTTAAAGTAGAGTGAATCATTCGCGTTCAGAGGCGTGGCCGCAGTTTGCATTACTGCCGATGGAGGATCGAAGCCCAAGTATATGTTATCGACAGTGAGAGAAGTGCTGATAGATGCCCAAGAAGGATCAATATAAGGTTCCCATAATCGATCATAGTCATCGTCCGGATACCTAATGGAAAAAAAACCCAAAATTAACAAGCAGTACTTTCTGCGAGCGAAGTATATCATATTGTTATCTTTTTTTTTATGCCCGATACGTATCAGATTCGTATCTAATTTTATTCTACACAGCTTACCCGACACGTGTTGGATATTCTGCACAGCTTACCCTGCTGGTTGACAATACAAGTATCTAATTTTGTGTTTGATCGACATATACTATAAATACGTACGGATGGAAATTAAAATTGATTCTCTAGCTTCTCTTACCTGATAATTTTTTTAGTGGTTGAACCGGCATCGTAGAGCCACAGAGCAAGAAGGGACTGATTGTATGAGGCTTGCGTGTACATGGAATACTTGAGAAGCCTCGTCTCCAAAGCGGATATGAAAGGTGCTCCCTTACCGGTTTTCACCAGGCACACAGGAATAAAATCCATAGTCGCAAACACCACAATCTGTGTCCGCAGCGATGCATTCCTAGTTAAACTTACCGTAGTCCACAGATTGATTCCCACATAGAGATCAAATTCCGGTACTTCCTCTACTTCCTCGTAATCCAAGTACAAGAAAGAAGCTCGCAGGAAGTACCTGCTGCCCTTCTGGACAGGTGTGACCATATAACAGTTCCGTCCTCCCTCTGGGAAGCTTCTCATGGTCCTGTACTGTCGTTTAAGAGAAAACGCGACGGGATTCGAAGATGGGAACTCTCTGTTTTCGCCGGAGTGTATGAAACCGGCGTCGGAAGTGTAAAAGATCCCCGTCTCATTGTCGGTGTAGTTGGAGCCTTCAGGTATGCCACAGTCGATGCTGATGAATCCTGCACACATATATTGACAGGTACAATTAAAGCATATATGTAGAAATATCGGGAGCTCGTGTGGAACGACGACGTACTAACCTGGTTGAGCCTGGACAAGAACTGCAGAATATGTGAAGATCAGAAAGACGAGAAGGAGATCCGTCTTCGCCATATATGCGTTCTAGTTATGAACTTGGGAGAGAAATTAATTCAGAGGCACAACTTAAATCTCCAGCGGGTCTTCAGGTCAACTGGTAAGTTAGCCAGCGACTAGGATTAATCTATTCCATGGAAAGGGATCCACACGATCGAGTAGAAATTTCTCCTCGACATTCTGAATTTTCTACTGGATTTAATCGACCTGAGTTAAGTCGGTAGGTGGGTCACACTGAAAAGTGTAAACAGTAAATGTCGGTGCGTGTAAAACGATGTCAAAATTGGGCAACCTACTCTGGCTTGTCTTTACAATCGATGGATAATTAGGGTTATTCTTCTGTGTACGAGGATCAACTAACCTTTTTGAGCCTTGACAAGAACTGCATGCAGATGTGAAGAGCAGAAAGAAGAGAAGCCCCGTCACCATGCGTTCCAGTAACGAACTTGTAAAGATTAATTATTTAAGGGCACAACTTAGTCTCCAATATGGCAAGTCAGCCAGCGATTGACTTGGAATCAGATGAATAAAAATATTTCTCTGTTCCCTTGTAGGAATTAATTTGGGGTGAGCGAAATTAATAACAGAAGGTTTGAGAGGGCCGAGCGCAGGGCCGAACACGTTTTCAGGAATATCCTTCTTAATACAGATCGTGACATTGCTGTTCAAAGAAACATCAATACCGAAACTCAGAAAAAAAAAAAAGAAAACAAAATCTAGATTGTGACATGGGCAAATAAGAAAGCAGATCACTCCAGTGCTCTATTATATACTAACCCTTTCTCTCCTTGATCATTTTTTATCCTGATCATCAGGTGACAGTGGAAGGAGAGACTATGATTGTGACATAGGCAACCCAGAGGCAATCTCCCCGGAAATATTAATGGTGACTCAGTCCTCTGATGGAAAGCTGCAGACTCAGTCCTCGACCTGTTCTATTTTCCTGACTGATTAAAAACTAACTGACGATTTCTCAACAAAAATTAAAACCCGTCAACATGCATGAGTGACAATCACGGATCCAAAAAAAAAAAAAAAAAAATCTAGATTGTGACATGGCCAAATAACAAAGCAGATTACTCCAATGCTCTATTATATACTAACCCTTTCTCTCCTTGATCATTTTTTATCCTGATCATCAGGTGACAGTGGAAGGAGAGACTATGATTGTGACATAGGCAACCCAGAGGCAATCTCCCTGGCAACATTAATGGAGTCTCAGTCCTCTGTTGGAAAGCTGCAGACTCAGTCCTCGACCTGTTCTATTTTTCTGACTGATTAAAAACTAACTGACAATCTCTCAACAAAATTTAAAACCTGTGAACATGCATGAGTGACATCTACGGATCCAATTCGGTCCTAGTTCAACTGGCAAGCCAGCCAGGAATATTCTACATTATTGTTCGACTGGACCGTATTTAATTCCATGGAAAGAGAAATTTTCTTGATAGATCTCTACCTTTTGACTTTTCTACCGGCCAATTTAATCCCAACTGGAACGTATAACTTTTTGTATTGATCGAAGAAAGATTTAATTCGGGTTGATGATGTCTGAAAGTTTGTTAACAGTTTTACAGTCATCCATATATAAACCTTATATTCGGGCTAATCCCATTGATAATTGAGTCCTCAAAAAGTGAATTATTCAAAAGAAAGGGACATGCTCCTCCCAGATTCGAATTGAATTGTATCCATTTTGTGCATTTGAAGAAGCTTGTTTAGCTAATCGGTCAGCAACACTGTTAATTTGTAGAATAATATGGTCTGGTAAATGTAGAATCTGTTGAGAAAATTGAGGCATGCGTCCCCCAGCAGCTTCAGTTGCCAATGCATGTAGCTTGTAGCTGAGTTGCCTGAATCGCCAATTTGGAGTCCCCCTCTATAGTGGCCTGTTGATTTGGGAAATAGTGTACTAACAAGTATTAGGCTAATAATAAACCATGAAGTTCAGCCTCGTTATGAGTTTTTTGTGTTAGAGACCATGTAGCAGCTAATAAGGGATGACCATGTGCATTTCGTATAATAACACCACAACCAGCATGTTTTGTACTGAAATAACTTGACCCATCAAAGTTAGCTTTGAGTATATTAGCCGGGGGGAGTGACCAATGAACATTTAAAAGAGAAGGCTTTTCAGGAAGCTTATCACTTACTTTTCTGAGTTTGGCAGTATCGTTTTGTGTAATGAAATCTACTCCTTGCGAACATCCTTTAAAGACCCTTGAATTACGCTCACACCATAGTTCCCAAAGAGCTGTAATAGTTAGCAATATAAGCATTGGGATCTTTCTAGTTTCAGCAATAAACCATGTATCAGAGAGAAATTTCTTTAGATTTGTTTTTGGCTTGGGGATATTAAACCTGCTTCTAAGATCATGCCAAATGGTGTCTGCAAAAGTGCAGAAGAGTAGAATGTGATCTGCAGGAGCAATTGAAGATTGACAGAATATTCAACATGGTACCTGTGGGGAGGATGTCATGCAGAACTTTCCATAAGAAAATTCTGTGCTTAGGGAGGTAATCGTGGTTCCAGATCTTTCTCTAGGTTCGATCTATCCGGCCCATTTTTTGAACATTTCTAACTAATCGGGAATCTGTCTTAATCTTATGGTAGGTGTTTTAATCGAAAAATCACCGTCAATGCTAAGTGCCCATATCTGTCTATCTCTTTTATTTTTCAAACAAGTAGTATTCAATACTTGTGTGGCAACGTCCAGATGCAAAAGCTAATGGACGCGAGATTCGTTTCTCTCCCCTGTGTCATTTAATATTTCTTTTACTTTCTCATGGGATCTTCGAGTCCTGTACCCACTTATTGTACTACAAGGAAGCCGTAGCTCCATCTCCTATTTGATAGTAGAGATTTGATTTAAATAATTCCAGTAAGGGACAGACCTACTTCCAGACAGTTGAGTGACCATGCCTTGATTTGCCCGAAAGTATGTGTGTTACAGACCCGTATTTGGACCTCATCACCTTAGCCCATAGAGAGTTCTCCTCAGTAAAGATTCTCCGCAACAATTTAGTTCTTTACATAGTGTGGAGTTCTTGGATACTTCGAATTCCCAACCATCCAGAATTTACATCTGTGCAGACCTCATTCCAATTTAACAAGTGGATCTGCCTTCTCCCTTCGTAGCTCCATAAGAAATCCTGAAATAGCTTTTCCAATTTCTCAATAGCTTGCTTGGGTATATTGAAGCAGGTTACAAGATGCACGGGTAAACTAGCTAGGATAGACTTTATTAGCACTAATCTCCCTACAAATGACAAGGATATTTTCATCCATCCTTGTAGGCGATTCTGTGTTGATTCAATGAGTGGCCCATACGTCTCCTGTGTAACCTTTGTTATTGGAATAGTAACACCCAAGTACTAGCCCATAGACACAGATACTTTAAATGGAAGTATTTCTAAGATTTCACTCTTAATTAGCTCGGGGTTCCATTTGAAAAAAATAAATTTGCTTTTTCCATGTTTATTCTTTGCCCAACAATCTTCTCGTATTTGTCCAAAATTTCACATAATGCCCAGGCTGTGCTGATTTCTGCCTTTGCAAAGATGACCGTGTCATCATCATAATACAAATTGCAAACTGTGGGCCCATCTCGTGAGTGGGCCCATGGGGTGATCTTTTTTGCTGTATTAAAATTATGGATTTTTTATGACAGCATCTCTTCACACATAATGAATAGGAACGGAGAGATCGGGTCTTCTTGTTTAAGCCCACACATGGGTTTGATACTATCAGAGGGTGTCACATTGATAAGGACTTGCACTACTAGAAAATCATACTCCACCGCCTGTAGTTTTAGTCAGTGGACACTCCGGCTGCAGGTAAAGCAACGTCGTCGCTGAAGGCGTCGGCGGAAGCAATATGCCGACGAAATCGCCCGCCGCTGGAGAGATCCATTTCCGCCGGCGGTCATGAAAAAGATTTTGTCGACGGAACTAGATTCCACCAACAAAATTGTGTTTCGTCGGCGGAAAAAATCTCCACTGACGAAAATTATTTCGTCGCTAGATACTTCTCCACCGTCGAATTCTCTTCGTCGGCCGAGTCCTTTCCGCCGACGAACATGTTACGTCGGCAGAATTATCTCCACTAATGTTGGAACCGCCGACGTAAATAATTGGTCGACGAACATTTAAACCGTCGCTAGAGTTGACCATCATAACGGTCAATTCCGACAATGAGTTAAATCGCCGGTGGAGATTTTATAAAAAAAATTCAAATTTCATTTTTTAATTTGATACTTGTTACCTGACATAGAAGCAGACCATTACATAAAAAAAATTGTTCCCATTTCAAAATGTTTACATTACAAAATATTTACATAACAAAAAATTACACAAATATTTCAACTGTCCTGTTCAAACCAAAAGAGATGTACAATTAGAGCAATCAGTTGTGTGGCTGATTGGTGCCCTGTGGGTACACAATTGATTGCTGCCCTATGGGTTAGAAGGCCCTGCAAATGAACACAAGTTTATGATAAGTGTAATGAAATATATAAAATTAGTAATTAATTATATATTTAAAATAATACTAACATGTACGCGACTGGAGAGAGGTTCACCATTGGTTCAGTTCCTGCAATTGAGACTGCACCAACAATAGTTGGTCCTTCATTGATTCCTTGCCTTCCCTTTCCTTTTACAGTTGTTCCTCTAGAGCTAGTTACTATGGTGCTCTCGTAATTGCACCCCTACGCAGTGGCGCACCAGTCCCAAGTCCTCTCTCATAACCCCCGTGATGGCCCCCAAACACCTTATCTATGATAAGTGTCAAATCCGCGGGGTTCGCTGAGTTGTGGACCTGTAGCTCAATTGCGGTCCAAACAAGCTCCTCCTGCATAACAAACAAAACCTAATTAAATCATTCACTTGGTATTAGGTGAAAATGTCAAAAACCTGATAACTTACACATAATGTTGTTGTCTCCTCATTAGGACATGTCCCATCTTTCCTCTTGTGCACCTTCAGGAAAGATCTCAAAAACACGAAATTTGGACCTTTTGCTTGTTGCTACATAAAATTTAATTTCCTAAAATAAGTATTGTGCAATGTTTATAAATTGAAGTATAGACAAGGCAAAAAAAAGTCAACTCAATATGTACCTCTTCTTCTAAACAATGAGCAAGAGACTTACACCCAAGCATGTGAGTCGTCTTCTGACACTCTCAGTTCACCTTGTTCTTCACATCACGCCCGGACTCCCTTACCCCATCCCAATATTTCACAAGCAGTGTCTAGTTTTCAGGAGCCATACCTTCAATGGGACAGCCTGCTAGTTGCTCTTCGGTCTTCCTATCGTAGTATTGCTTCTTATAGAAGGTACGGTCGTCTCGTTTTATTTTCTACACAACCGGCTGTAAGCTTTCATCGCATTGGTTGCAGTCACAAGCTAATCCTTCTCATTAACAAACTTGTATTTTACCTGCAAAAAAATACATTTTGTTAGTACTTACAACTATTACAAAAAACAAATAGTTAGTTGTTTTGTCTTACATTGATTTATGTGAACCAATCTTTGAATGCATTTGGGCTGAGCTCACACCACTGCAGATGTAGCGGGAAATGTAATTGCCCCTGAATTTGTGTTCCAAGTAGAAAAGATAGGTCATGCTGTGCGAATGAGACCATTTGTCAATCTTTGATTACGATCGTTGCCGCTTTCTCGGGTATGAATGACGTCGCCCTCACCTAATGCTTGACGTGGGTACCTTGAGGCTACAAATCATCAATGCCATCAACATTCCAATCTAGTGGCTGGGTCTCCATGTCCTCCATTGGGACTGGCCCTACATCAATTGCACACTTAATCAACATTAAAATATCATTTTATGAAGCAGTATGAATATAATTGTACCTGAATCATCACTCTCAGGGGATTGGTAAGAGAGGAACAACTCACTAAACTTGCACATTGATTCTTCTAAAATTTAATTAATGAAACAAAAATTAAATAAAGTAAAATTATACAAATGTTTTAGAAAATAAAGTTAATGAATATGTTAGTACCTAAAGATGGAAGTGCTGATGAAGACGTAAGCTCTGAGGGAGAGTCGGCTGCTGGAGCCGGGGCTGATGTCAAAGGGACTGCAGGAGCCGGAGCTGATGTCGAAGGGGATGTACGAATCAAACTCAATGGAAAGGGAACTGCTGGAGCCCTAGCCGATGTTGAAAGGGTTGCTGAAGTCAACCCCGATGGAGAGGGGGTCGTTGGAGCCCAAGCCGATGTCGTCACCCGGGTGTGTTTGTGCCTAAGTGACACAATCACTACTAGAAACATAGTCTCCGCCAGCGGAATGAAAATTGTTTCGTCAGCGGAAGACTATTCCGCCGGCAATCATGTATGACTCGTCGGCGCAATATCTCAGATCCGACCCAACCGCCGGTGGAAGGAAATCCAGCAGTTGGGCCAGATTTGACTCAGGTTCATATGAAATTATTAGGTCCTGATTTGAATCGTGACCTAAGTTCCCGCGCACTGTTACGCATGTAACAGTGCGTAACAGGTGACATCTCTCTCTCTCTCTCTCTCTCTCTCTCTCTCTCTCTCTCTCTCTCTCTCTCTCTCTCTCTCTCGGTTTATTTTCTCTCCCCCCTGGACTTCGACAAAATTTGTCAGTCTTCTCCAGTGCGCAAACCACCTTCCTCCGGCGTTCAGCTTCCTGCCACATCAGTCGAAACATCTCCGGCGTTCTCTCCCCGACGCACGTTCTCCTCTGGCTGTAGACCAAGCTCAGTCAGCTCCGTACAATCATCGGCGGTTCTAACTCGTCTCCAGAGCTCGACGTTTTGCCCTTGCCCTCTCTCTCTCTCTCTAACTCTCTCTCTTACTCTCTCGGTTTTTCCTCTCTCTCTCTCTCTCTTGAATCTCTCTGACTCTCTCCCTGTGATTTTATTTAGTTTCTTTTGATGTTTAATTATTTTTCGTCATTCCCTTTGTATCAAATTGACATATCTCTGCTTTTGTTTCAGTCATTTATTTTGATGTGGTCTCAGTTTTTTATGCTTGAACATTTTATTATTCTGTAGGTGTTGTTGACAGAATTTCCTAGCCTTCCACCAGTATTCTAGAAAACGCCTAGTGTTGTGAAACTAGAGCAAAATTTATTTTTCCCAGTTCATGGTAAATTGTGGAAAACTTATCATATAAGATACTGGACTAAGATAGTGAGCATTGCACACTGTGCAGTGCACATCGTCATTAGCACTATCTTATAAATATCATTTTTATTGTATCCATTATGATACTCACTGTCAATGTTTTATTGATAGCTCTCTTGGTTAGGGAAAAAGGCTGGGTTCATGAATTTGAATCTATTAAAAATCTGGTATATGCTGGTCTCAAACTGGAATCAATATATATATTTAAATTGCATTCATCAAATAAAGGGCTCTGTGACCATTATGACATCGCTGATCTGTTTACTTCATTTTTGCTGCATAGGAATCCATACATGTTGCTTGGCCTTCCTATTTGCTTGATGCATCTGCTTTTTATGCTGGGTGTATACTTAAATCTAGAAGAATAATTGGTTTTAGACTTCTCAAGAAACACTTGATTCATACTGTGGCTAGGTGTGGAATGATATAATCAATTAAATATACAAATTGGAATCTTTTAACATTCACTAATGTATATGTTTGGTAAATGATTGACCAATAAATAATTGTATTAGGTTCTTTCAAATATTCATGGTGCATTTACTTTCTTTATGTTATATAAAGTACTAGACAATTTCTGTGGATACGAATGTTTATTTGTGTTGTTTGATGAGGTTATTCTGTTGCTGTTCTCTATTCAAATGTTAATTGATTAAGTCTAGGTATATGGGGCTTTGCGTATGTCTGTAAAAGTGCTCTTGATGTGGAATTCAAAAATGCTCATTGATGGAGGTGGTGAGTCTATTGTTGCAACATCCTCGCTCATTCTTTCTTCTGCCATACATTCTAACTCAAATTTAGGAGTTCATGGACAAGACCTGTTAAATTTGTCAGGGCCAGGAGATGTGATAGAAGCTCAACGTTTGATTCTGTCACTCTTTTACAGTATTCAAGTAAGCCCTAAGTATAAAGTTTTAGTTCAGTTTTCTCAAATAGTTTTGCTGGTTTATGTCTGTGCTAATTACTAGATGTAAAATTTCTTCTTTTTGTTGATTCTATGCTTAGCGATGACAGAGTTCTTGTGTTACAATCTATTAGCAGCATCGGATTAACAAATTGGACCATAAAAAAATAACTTTTCTGAAGTGTTAGTCGTATCTAATTAAGAATAAGACTTTTCATTCATTTAATGGACTTGTCACTGCATGCCAAAATTAAGAATTGGACTTGTCATTCTTTTAATGGACAACATTTCATCAGCCTGAGATTGTGTATTACTAATTACATTTGCTGTTTTTGTTTTCCTACATGGGGATTTCATTTGAATTCGTATGCTTTGGTTTCTTTTTTCTGTAATTTTCATGTGCCAGTTTCTTATGGGGTCCTTTTCTGTTTCTTTTGTAGGTTGGTCCTGGATCTGTTTTATGTTAACTATAATTTCTCCTTTTGCCTGTTACTGGAACAATGGATTAATACCACCCTCACCTCAAGAGCATCCAATTCTGGGCCTGAATCTTTTGAGACTCCTTGTTCAAAATAGAATAGTGGAGTTCCATACTGAATTAGAGCTGCTTCCTGCAAGTGCGCTAGAAAACCCTTACATCAAGCATGTTGTTGAGTTGGAGCAGTCCTTCATGGAAGGGGCTTACAACCGCATGTTGAGTGCAAGGCAGACAGTTCCACATGAAAATTTTGTGTATTTGGTGACAGGTGTGCTCCCTCTCCCTCTCATCTCTCTCTCTCTCTCTCTCTCTCTCTCTCTCTCTCTCTCAGCTCTCTCTCATCTCTCTGTCTCTCTCATATCTCTCTCTCTTCTCTCTTCTCGGCAGTAACCTAATTTTTTTTATTTTTCCAAATATTGTGTCGGCGGTTGTTTTATGCCGGGGAAGCTGTTCTGCCAGCGGTCATTTTCACCGGGAAGCGGTTACGCCAGTGGCCATTTTTGCTGGGGGAAGAGGTTTGGATTAGTCATCGGCGGAACCTGCTTCCGCCGATGAAATCCGGACTCGCCCGCCAGCGGAGTCAGTTTTCACCCACCGACTACTTCACACCCGCCGCCGATCTTCTGCCGGCGAATTCGACCGCCAGTGGAGACTTTATTTCTAGTAGTGAATGTCCCCGTTCGGTGGCATAATGATCCTACAAAAACAACTGAATTAAAGAGAGAGAGAGAAGGAAGATTTGTAATTATATATAACGGATGTATTTACAAACTTGAATCGACTGACCACATCTTGGGCACACATCTAAATCTTTTCATTCATTTATGAATAGCAAGCAATGGTTTGGACATGCATGAATTTTTTCATAATTCAATCCCAAATCACTCATCATTTTCTTAGACTCATACCAATTGTGTGGAAGCAAATTATCTGATGGAAGAGTATCCTTTATAAGTGAAAGAAGATCCGAAAATAATTTGTTATTCCATCGATTCAAACACTTCAATTGGAATAAATGTACTATAAACGACAGTTGGGAGTGCTCCGTACAATGGTTTTCTGACCTCATTTGGTTGCTGTTCAAATTTGCGGAATTCTGAATCCTCTGCTTTGTGCTCCACATTGCCATCCTCCACATTTTTCATGAAAGCATCGCACAACATTATTGCCATCTCTTCAACGTGACCAGTTTCTATAGCAACGTCGATTTCACGACATTTGGGCAATTCCCTGTGATATCTCTAAATTCCATACATTGGGACAAATCTATTCAGGACAATGTGGGACCTGATTGTCTCGCATTCAAGAAACATATTTTTTTCACATTTCCAACATGGACAACGCATAACACCGTTTCCCTACACACCTAGTTGTTGTGTTGCATAATCTATAAAAAAACTGACTCCACCCACAAATTTTGGATTACACCGAGTTGGCTTCGACTTGTCCTCACTTATCCATTTCTTGTCAATAAAATAGTCCATCTCTGCGTGGCAATTGTTGAAGACAGACTACACACAACAAAGAAATGAGTGTTTAGCACTTTTAGGAGGCAAAAAATAACACACAACCTAGACTTTATCTAAACCATTGTCCCTATGAATCTCACTATGTCCAATTCTCCTCCTCTTACTTCCATACTTCCAATCGGTTGGACTTCCTGGGTGTGGCAGAGAGTAAGAGAAATAGAGAGAGAGAGAGAGAGAGAGAGAGAGAGAGAGATAGAGAGAGAGAGATAGAGAGAGAAACTTGAGAGAGTGAAAACAAGAGATAGAGAGAACTTGAGAGAGACAAAGATAGAGAAAGATAAGAGAAATGAGAGCTCAAACAGAGAGAGAGATACAGAAAGATAAGAGAGATAGAGGGAAAGAATTAAATTCTGAAACAAAATTTGGGAGAGAAAACAGAGGGAGATAAATATTTACCTAGAGAGAAATCAGACACAGAGAGAGAGAGAGAGAGAGAGAGAGAGAGAGTAAAGTTTGAAACAGGATTTGAAAGATAACCGAGAGAGAGAAAGATTCAACTAGAGAGAAATCAGAGAGAAAACCAAGAGAGAGAGAGAGAGAGGGAGGGAGAGAAAAGGAGGGAGAGAGAGATAAAAAGGTATAAGATAGAATAAAACCTGAATGAAAAGCTGCTACTAAACTGGCTTCGATGAAGCTTGTAACGAGAATATATTTCGACAGCAGATTATAATCACCTTAACAAAAATGTGAAATAGAATTTGGGAGTATACCTAGGGAGATAAATATTCAACTAGAGAGAAATGGGAGCTCAAACCGAGAGAGAGAGAGAGAGAGAGAGAGAGAGAGAGAGAGAGAGAGAGAGAGAGAGAGAGAGAGAGAGAGAGAGAGAGAGAGAGAGAGAGAGAGAGAGAGGAAGAGAATTAAATTCTGAAACAGAATTTGGGAGAAAACCGAGGGAGATAAATATTTACGTAGAGAGAAATCTGAGAGAGAGAGAGAGAGAGAGAGAGAGAGAATTAAAGTTTGAAATAGGATTTGAAAGATAACTGAGAGAGAGAGAGAAAGAGAGAGAGAACAAGGTTGGCCGATCTGATTCTGTCAAGTAAAAAGTTCAGTTAGATACACTCTAGAAGGGTTTTTATCTCCCTTGACTCCATGCAAGAACTAAATATCAGAGTTTGACAAGGAAGACGTAATTTAAAATGAAATAAGATGTGAGGAGAAGCTATATCACATACATTTTTCTTTATTTAAAAGATGCATTGGAGAAATACGAAGTGCTATTGTACAATAAAATTGTTTCTCAAGGCAAATGCTAATTGGACTTGAAGGCCCATAAAGGTGACAGAAAGCAAATTATAGATTAAAAATTGGATTAGAAAATAGTGGAGATATCTAGCCAATCCTTAGCGGCACTAAAGACCAAAGGAATAAAAAAAACAAGAAAGAAAGATATGTCACATACCACAGGGACTGAATTGATTGCTTCAACAACAATATATGATAACCAGACTGCAACTATTGCTCCACCTCTAAAGATTATTACAGTGGATTTTTTCTCAAGTCCATCCCACTGCCAAATTACAGATTAAAAATTGGATTAGCAAAAAAACAATAAACAGCTACTCTTATGCATTAGTGTCTAGTTTTTAGCACTTTTTCCTTCAAATCTGAGAAGATATCTTCTACTTGAACAGAACCAGATGTTCCTTCCACTATTGAACCACACTAATCCACTAAATTTTTACATTTTACATCTATGAATGCCAAACGATCCTGAAGAGGTTAATTCCCTCAACTACGGAATCTACCCAACAAGCATCGCATTCCTTCCCCAACTAAAAAAGAAACAATTTTCAATCTCCACTCGTAACAGGAAAAGCAATCGAAACACCAAAAAAAAAAAAAAAAAAAAGAAGAAGACCTTACAGTATAAATCAGAATGAGCGAATTTCACATACACCTGCACACACCTAGGAAGAAATCTGAATGAACAAGACATGAGAACAGTGGAGCAAGCCGAATGCAGAAATTAAAATAGGTTAAAAAGACAAGCTTTGCTAAAATTTCAAGAAACTAACTTACCTACGGCGAGGGTAAGTGGTTTCCGTCGACAGTGACAAGGTCAGAGGAGTTCAACGTCAAGAAGTCTGCTGGAATGCAGAGGAGACCGCCGGAACTCACCCCAAAAGTCTTCGAATGAACTGGGTTTTCGAACCCCAAGGTTTTGTGGTAGCTTGGTCTTCGGTTGTATGAGAGTGTGCGACTCCGAGGAGAGTGAAATGAACACTTTTCAGGGGGAATGCCATGAGAACGCCGGAGTACAGTTTCGCGCGCTGGTTTCCTTCAACGATTTTCGTCGAAGGAAAGCCAGGGCTGGATAAGTAAAAGCGCCCGTTATGCGCGTCACGCTCACTCGCGTTACGTGTATAACGGTGCGTGGGAACTTAGGTCCTGATTCAAATCGGGACCAAATATTACATATGGGCCAATAGGGACCATATGAACCTGCTCCAAATCTGGCCCTACTCTTGGATTTCCTTCCGCTAGTGGTTGGGTCGGATACTGCGATATTCGACTCATAAATGACCATCGATGGAATGGTCTTTCGCCGACAGAAAAATTTCCTTCCGCCGGTGGAGTATGTTTTTCTAGTAGTGTTGGTAGGTTGGGGTAGTTATACAAGCCAACATATCATCTTGCCATTGCCTTGGAAAGTCGAATTTATCAAGCATAAACTGAATAAAATTCCATGACAAGAATCAAATGCCTTTTGTAAATCCAATTTGAGTCCAAAATAAGAATTTTTCTTCCTTTTGGATTTTTTGGCATTAATAATTACATGGGCTTGTAGTGTATGGTCAGAAATTTGCCTAAAAGCTGAGTGGGTAAGTCCCACTAAGGAGGTGATTACATCCTTTGATCTATTTGCAAGGACTTTAGAATAAATTCTGTAGACCACATTACAAAGACTTATGGGCCGGAAGTCGTTGAATGTCCTCGGGATTTTATTTTTGGTATTAGGGTGATGTAAGTTTTGTTTAATTCCCCTTCCATACTTCCAGACCTAAATAGAGCATTGATATTCTGGGTTAATTCTTCTTTCATTAGACTCCAATGTCGTTGAAAAAATACCGGGTGAAACCCATCTAGGCCCGGTGATATGTATAGCTGGAACGTATAACTCCACAGAATGGTACTCTTCTATTTTCAATTTTCATCTAATTAGTAACTTGTAAAAAATTAGATAAGTGATAAAAACTGACAACACAAAGTGACCATCATAGATTTGATTTTTCAATCCGGCTAATTAATTAAGGGATGTTTGTGTTATGCTTTAAATTGCACCCATATATATATATATATATATATATATATGCCTATTCCTTGACTATTCCATATTTTAGCCTAATTTGATCTTACTTCATGCTTGACGACCACGAAAGCTAGCTAGCCGGTCATCATCATCATCAATATCACATACATCGCCGGTTGCCAAAATGGCGGGTTTCTAATTCCTTCCGCCATGGATGACATTCCATCAAGTGTGCACTTTTCATGCTCTATAATTAAATAGTAAATTAAATCGAGTCTGTTTAAATGTTACAAGAACTTACAAGTAGGGAAGGTATATCAATGTTCCAAGAACCCGAGGCACCAGTCCCGTCAAGTTGTTGTATGATAAATCCCTGAACATCAACCAGTGTGGATTATCAAATTTATTATAAACATTATTTATCTATCTTGTTGAGATCTGGCAAAGAAATTAGTCTATTAACAAGTGATTGATGGAAGTTAGCTTTGCAAGGAACGAGGGTATCAGTCCGGTGAGGTTGTTTTTCGATAAGTCACTGTAAAATTAAAAAAAGGAGTTAGAAAAGATGAGACCAATTATTAAATTATTCATCTTACTCAAAATTTAATTGTAGGTTGAACACAGGATGGGAATGTTTACTTAATTATATATTTACCGTTCTAAAATTAAAAAAAAAAAACTGAACTACTTGCAAAAATTGAATCAGGTTGACGTTAATTCCCAAAAGAGGCATCTATGTTGCCAGTCAATTTAGATGAAGACAGGTTTCTTAAAGCAACACAAGACAGAAAATCCAATTATAATGCAGAGGCCCTATATTCATATAAATGGATTATATATTTCATGATCTTTAAAAAAAAAAGGAAATATAAATATAGAAGTCTGTAGATTGGGAGTGTTGAGAGAGTCTAATCTAGTTTAATTACAGAGAAATGATTCTTGGTGGACGGCCACCATCAATGTTATAGCTGCAAGTCAACCCATCCAACGAATACATGTTCGGCAGACACGGATCACCATCCCTTTTTTTGCATTAATCTGTAAATGTCTTTGATGCTCATAAATAACGCCCAAGCTGCAAAGATCTCACACACAAATCAGCAATTCGAATCAGATTCAACGACTTTTTGAGGGCGAACAATTTTTTTTCTTGGGAAGTCGTGAATAAGAGAAATGATGTGGACAAGTGTACTAACCATCTTGTTCGTAAGCTGCAGTTTTGTTTTGTCTGAGGACAAGATAGCTCTCAAAGGCATATAGTATTGGAGGAAAAACTGACTGTTTCGTCTTTCGTAAAAGAAACAAAGCAGTTATGATCACCGGTCATGGGCGTGGTGTGTGTGCCAAGCATGAACGGTCATTGTTACAGCAATTGATTCTCAGAAGTTGAACCAGTGTGGAAGAGCCACATAGAACAAATAGACTGATTGTAAGAGGCTTGTGTGTACATGGAATCCTGTTAGAGAAGTATGTTGTCTAGAAGACTCTACATACAGAAACTTTCCTTTCACAAACTCTACACGTGCTCAGCAATCCAAATCTTGATTTAACTTTATCTTTGGATAGTTACTTTGTTTATTGTAATTACTGTAAATCAACTATTTATTCTTTGTTAAGATTAGGAGTTAGTGTCCTAAACAGACTTGAACTCCTACACAATTGTACATATATATACACCTCATACGTTTGAGATCAATAACAAGAAAATCTTCTGTTACATGGTATCGGGCCAGCCCTAGGCGAACATCCTCAGATGCCCGTCTCACTAGTAGAAAAATGGGATTACCCGACAGTCCAGGTTTAAAACCGTCGAGTAATCCTATCAAAGACGTCAGTCCGGTAGGACCCAGTCGGTCCAGATCGCGCAACAGGTTAACCCGTGGGTTTAGTTTACCGTTGAGTTAATGGTTTCACTCGATGGTCTGCCCGTCGTGTTATTATAGTTCTAAACCAACGATGGTTATGGCCCATCGTGTTTCTCAACCTACCCCTAAGTAAAAAAAAATTTCTTTCTCTTCTTACTCACTCTACGAGTAAAATTTTTTTACTCTTCTCTCCCCCGCGCACAAACTTTCTGTTCATCGTCTTTGCCGAAGGCGGATTCCGATGGCAAACGCCAGTTTCCGACGGCAAATGGCGGAACCCGCTTGTGGAACAACCCCAAATAGCGTCCAGAGTTGCGTAGTGAGTAAAATTATTTTTACTCTTCTCTTCCCCGGCGAAGTTGTTGTTCATTGTCATTGCCGAAGGCAGATTCCGACGGCAAACGCCAGATTCCAACGGCAAATGGCGGAATCCACTTGTGGAACAGCCCTAGATAGTGTCCAGAGTTCTTTCGAGGCAAAAATTTCTGACGCAAAAAGTAGATATATACAAAATTTCATCGTAGGTTTTGATGAGGCTGGACTTCACTCTCTACTTTTTCCTCTCCTTCATTTCTCTTCTTCACATAACATACTTTCCTCTCATTCTGAATATGATAGAACACGTCAATAAACACTTTCCTCTCATTCTGAATAAGATAAAAGACGTCATCACAGAAGAGAAAAAAATCTTTTTTTGCAGGTTTCATATAGTACATTGTCATGTTGTTGTTAGTTTTTAAAGTACTATTATATTGACTATACAAAATTAGAAATCCATCTTCTTATTTGATAGTATATGCTAATAGTTAATGATGAAAGCTCTGGGTTATGTATGAATCACCTCAAAATTATGGACTGAACTACGTGGCCTTTCTTCTTTTCTTCTTTCTCCTTCTGTTGCTTTTCGCCTTGGATCCATCTTTGAAGCTTTAATAAACAGTTGTAATTTTGAAGGGAACAGATATCTTTTTCTGAAGAGACTGACAACATCTTCAAATTTGATTCCTTTCATCTTAATTTTCGTGTGAAAAAAAAAAAGCATCCATGCATGTGTTTCATAAGGCAACCATTCGTTAATAAAATTGCTTTGTTTTCCTCCTTTTGCTTTTATCGGGTTCCAACTTTGAAAATAAATGCATCTGATTTAATATATAGCATCTTATTGTGGGCAAAAGTCGTCGAAAGCTGACAGCAATAAATTAAAGCAAATGAAATCATATTGATTAGCTTTGCAGCCGGTGCGGATGAGGTTTAACAATTATCTTTCCTTGGTTCAAATGAATAAGGTTAAGTATGATGGTTAAATATTTTTATTTCAAGGCAAACGAGTCTTAATTAAAATGAAGACTAATAAATATTAGTAATACTGATAGAGATCATTCTGGATTCAATGCTATCTTCTATTGAATTACTCTTCTACGAGAAGACATGATATCAATCAGAGAGGCAAACCTTGTCTTCCATTTCTGCAGACAAGAAGACCCTCCTATTCATTTCTTCACCAGATATGTGGAGATGGGAAGACAAGAAGAGAAGATGTTAATTAACATTGATTTATTTTAGCTTCCATTAATTGGGTATGTGCTTTTTAATTCCTGTGATAGTTCCCTGTCTCTTTTTCCTATAATTTCATCATTCTTCGTTCCTTCAAAGAGTGTTATCAGCATGCAGATGGGTAAACATGATAAACAATCTATAGTGGATGGGAGCTGAGTTTAGAAAGGTCCCTCCTTGTTGAGTTTAGAAAGGTCCCTCCTTTTGTTTCTCCCCAGCCTTTTGAGTTTAGAAAGGTCTCTCCTTGTAAAAGGTGAAAAATTAACTCATCCCCAGCCTTTTGTGTTTCTGTAATGAAAAATTAACTCATATAGTGAAAACAAAAAAACTTAAATAGGTAAACAATAAAGTGTAAAATATTAACCTATTTGAATGACAATGATAGGTTTCCATGAAAAACAAGTTTTTTAAAGTATATGGTCTCTTTTTCCCAGTTTTATCTGATATATAGAAGGGTTTTCAGTTCCTTGCTTTTTTTTAACATGAATGAAAAACTTCTCCTTTTTCTTCTGAGGCATGAGGGAAGTACATATATATATAAAAATGTAGCACACATGTACTCCAATGTTAGATTAAGTACTACAAATACTTGTTTGTTGAGTTGTTTATCTTTTATTTTTAAACTAACTACTAGTCTTCATATACCTTATTTCTTTTTCTTAAGATGGTTACGTCTGGTTATGGTTTTTTGAGATTTTAGATAGTTTGCTTTTTGTGATGATATTGTGTTGATCTCTTTTACTCTTTTACGAAGGTCATCAGTGGGAAGATAAGAGAACCGTCGATTTGTCAGATTGTTTACCGCGGAATTGACTTCCAAAAGGTAAAATATCATAACATTGTGACTGGCTATTTAGTTTTAGTTAATCATATCTCCCCTTCTTCCAAAAAAAAAAGGTGCAATCCCTGTTACTTTATGTTTCTTTAATCATATCTCTCTCTTTTGAGCACCATTTTACTATATCTTTTACCTGATTACTAGTAATGTTATTGTCCCTCTTGTTAGAGACATCTATTTTACACCCTAATTTTGTCTCATATAATAATCTTAGTAAATCATATTTGGTACTGCTATAAGGTTTCAAGATCATTTCTTGATTTAGCAATAGGGTTACAGTAGCTAGGGACATAAGCAAAGAGAGGGATAGAGAGACATAGTGATGGATAGGATATAATTGGTTGGACTTGTAATCTTGTAACAAATACTCTTTGACAATTCTCATCGAGATGGACTATTTCAGTGACAAGAATTGGATGTACAAGTATAGAACCAAGCTTGCTCGATGCCATCCAAACTTCGTGGGTGGAATCGATTACTTCATCGAGTATACTAAACAACAACTTGGGTTCCAAGGAAACAGTCCAATGCGGTGTCCATGGGCCAAATGTGAGAACAGACATTTCCTTGTGTGCGAGACCATCAAGTTCCATATAATATTAGAAGGTTTTGCCCCACTATACAACACGTGGTACTATAATGGGGAACGACCAGAAAATGAACAAGAACATGTCCAGTTGGAGACGTGACATGGTGAACAAATGAGAATGATGTTAGATGATGCTTTTATGCAAGAAGTTGGAGACGACAGTACAAATCCCGTAGGTGATATCCCAGAATTGCGTAGACTCGAATAGGTCTTGGATAAGGTGATAAAATCACTATATATTGGGTGTGAGAAATATTCTACATTGTCTTTTATGGTGCACTTATTTCAGTTGAAGTGTTTGAACAAATAGACAAATAAGTCATTTTCGGATGTGATATCCCTTATCAAGGACTCTCTTCCCGCAGACAATACTCTCCCACAGAACTGGTAAGAGTCAAAGGAGTTGCTGGCTGACTTGGTGATGGATTATATGAAAATTCATGCATGCCCAAATGATTGTGTCTTATTTAGGAATGAACGCAAGGATTTGGATAGTTTGCCCAAGTTGTGGTTCGTCAAGATGGTAAGATTAAAAGAAAAAGGGCGATGAGAAAAATTACAAGCCAGCTAAAGTGCCTCGACATTTTCCTTTGGTATCGAGGCTGCAAAGGATCTTTATGTCAAGGAAAACTGCAGAATTGATGACATGGCATGGAACTGCTCCTGCAACTAAAGAAGGGAAGATGATTCACCGAAGTGATTCTGTTGCATGGAAACACTTTAACTCCTCACACCCAACTTTTGTTCAGATCCACGAAACGTTCGACTCGGTCTTCTCAGCAACGATTTCAGTCCATTTAAAATTGGGATTGGGTCTAGCCACAGTACATGGCAGGTAATCGTCATTGTATACAACTTACCTCCTTGGTTGGCAATGAAACAGAGTTATTTCATTATGAGTCTTCTAATTGATGGACCGAAATCGCCAGGAAATGATATTGATGTATACTTGCAGCCCTTGATCGATGAGTTGATGGTGTTGTGGGAATCGGTCGTGATGAGTTATGATGCGAATACTGGGTCTTCTTTTCATATGCGCACAACGGTGATGTGGACCATATCAAACTTCCCTGCATATAGGAAGTTATCTGGTTAAGAGTACAAAGGGGTACAAAGCTTGCCCCTCTTGTCATGTGAACACTAGTTCGACGTATCAGCCCCATAGTCGTAAATGTGTGTACATGCGACATCGAAGATTCTTATCGAAAAATGTGAAACCTCTCCTCCAAGCATTTCAGGCATTGATATCTTAAATATATGGGAAGATCATGGCAATGTTGCATTTGGTAAGAAAAAGCTAAAGGTCATCATTTACCAAAGGGGTAGAAGAAGAAAGACATTTTTTTTTAACTCCCATACCAGAGCACTTTATTGATCTGTCACAATTTAAATGTCATGCATGTCGAGAAAAATGTCTGTGAAAGCATCTTGAGCACCATTTTACAAAAAGATGTAAAGTCAAAGGACAACATAAAGTCTAGGTTAAATCCGCAGCGGCTAAACATACATAAACCACTCCACCCAAAGCCATCCAGTAAAGTAGCTGGCAAGTCATCATTCCTCATGCCTCATACAATATGACCAAGGAAGAGAAGACGAGATTCCTCAATGTGTTGAAATATTTGAAACTCCCTTCCAGTTTCTCCTAGAACGTTTCCACTCAAGTTCAAGTCCAACAAAGGAAAATCGTTGGGCTCAAGAGTTACGACTATCATGTTCTTTATGCAACAACTCCTCCCACTAGCCTTGTGGAAATCAATTATGAGACCTGTTTGCAAAGTCATAAATGAGTTTTTTTTTTTTTTTTTTAGAAAATTATGTTCAAAGGTGCTAGATCTGAAGAAAATTGATAAGTTCGATGCAACCATCCCGTTCATCTTGTGAAAGCTTAAAACAATTTTCCTCCAGCATTTTTCGATGTTTTGATTCACTTGATGCTCCATTTACCCACTGAGGCCAGATTGGCAAGGCCGGCCCAAGCGATATTTGTTGATGTTGAAGAATTATGTACACAATAATTACCCGCCAGAGGGATCTATTGCTGAAGGATATTTAATGGAGGAAGCTACTACTTTTTGTGCTCGGTATGTTGAGGGAATTGAGACAAAGTTGACGAGACCAGTACAATGCGATGAAGGTCCTTTTGGGGCGGGCCGCTCCTATTTCCTTAGTACTGAAGAGGCGTATCGGGTCCACCGGTTTGTACTATTTAACAGTCCACAAACTCATCAGTACATACTATACGTAATAAACCATCTTTTTCACTTCCTTGTTCTTTATTATTGTTAAGAATGTGTTAATATAATTTCGTTTTAATCGCATTTAGGAAACACAAAGATTACTTGAGATAGTTGCACCCCGTTGGACTGAACACAAAATACAAACCGAGTAGGACAATCAGTTTGTGCAGTGGTTTCAAACAAATGTAAGTTAGTCTTTGTACACTTACTCTATTGTATTTCACCACCTTTAACGTCATAGATGATTGTGACTTTAATTGTGAAATGTAGGTGACAAATCTGTCAGTTCATCAGGAAGAACTACATGAATTAATCTCCCATGCGCGCTTCCCCGATCGCAAAGCTAAGTCTTATAATGGGTTCTTTCATAGTGGATACAAATTTGAGACAAAGTCAGTTGACATATCACGGATCACTCAAAACAGTGGCATCGCAACAGTAGGAGAGGGGAAGAAATTTTTATGGGGTCTTACAATCCACTCTAGAAGTGTACTTGGAAACATGGACACCCATCCACTTGTTTAAGTGTCTCTGGTATGACACGAAGGAGGGTATTGGTCATGTCTCATTGATTAATACAGCCATGCGAAGAACGAAGATGAATCCTACATTTTTCCTTCGCAAGCACAACAAGTATTTTATCGTAAAAACCTTATTGACCCAAATTGGAGTGTCATCTGTCATTGGAAACCAAGGGCCACTTACAACGATATCCCAGTGGGTAATGTGCCTTCAAGTGCAAAAAAGATGAAACATTGTTGTTGGGACAAGATCTAGGGATGGGACACACGGTTATGTGCAACACGGAAGATGAGGATTTGTGGGTGCGTAGAGACCTCCCCTACGTGGACTCTTCTTCAATCTCGGCTTTGCTCATTGCATATTTAATTTGACACTGTCAAATATTTCTCACTATGTCTACATAAAATTGGATCGACAGAACTATCTCTTATGGCGTCAACAGACGTTACCTGGTCTAAATAGTCAACAGGTAATGGGTTTGGTCATTGTTCCTCCTCCACATTACATTCATGATGATGAGACTGGCGGCCCTATTCTAAACACACCATACTAACAGTGGTTTATTCTCGATCAAACGATCCAAAGCTAGATCATTGCCCTTGGGCGCTCTCTCGATCTCCCTTCTGCTACTGCAATGTGGCAGAAATTGAGGTCTGCATATGCTTCAACATCTCAATCCCGCCTTAATAATCTTCACTTCTAGTTACAAACTCTTCACTTCTAAACTCAGTCAAGCAATTATAGATGATCTCTCAGCATTTAGACAGCCACTCGGTGATCAGACTATTACTCACTACATATGTTCTAGACTCAGCTAGGAGTTTGAGTCGTTTGCATTGTTTGTTACCACTCGAGATGAGAAGTTCTGGACTCCTTGCAGAATCTCCTTCTCACGCAGGAGCATCGCCATAAAATGCAGGTACAGTTTACTCAACTTGATGTTGCAAGTACCCATTCGGCCAATGTTGCCGCTAGAGGTGGTAGAGGAAGTTGCCCTTCTCAGAGATGTCACGAACTCTCCAACCATGGCAGTCGTCAAAATTCAGACCGTGGACAGGGTCGCGGCCACAAGATCGTCGTGACAATGCAAATCGCCCGACTTGTCATATTTTTCAAAAGTCGGCCATGTGGCTATTCAATGCTGAAATAGGTTCAACTTGGCATATCAACCTATTGGTACTTCTCCTTAAGCTTATTCTACGCAGATAGATCCCCACCATGACGCAGCTTGGTACACTCATTCCGGGGCTTCTCATCACCTTGCCTCTAATGCTTCACAATTTGCTAAGAGTCCCCCTTACACAGGCTCGCGTCAAGTGATCCTTTGGAATGGTTCTGGTTTGCCTATTTATTCCGCTGGTACTCTTCCATTAAATCAGTTTGTTTCACTTCACAATGTACTCTACTACCCTTCTTCCCTTAAAAATTTGTTGTCTGTTTCTCGCCTCACTTCTGATCACAACACCATTGTCACTGTTGATTCTAACAGCTTTTGTGTACATGTAGGCAATTCAGGCCGCATAGCACTCAAGGGGCCGAAGAGAAGTCGGCTCTATGTCGTCGACTATGCTGCTTCACCAACCTGTTTACTTTCAATTTTGTTGTTTTTTTTTCATTTGGCATAAATGTTTAGGACATCCTGGTAGTTCTGTTTTGCGTACTATACTTAGACATTTACATATTGAACTTTCTGATTTTAATAAAAAGGCATCTTGCCCCGCTTGTTGCATTACCAAATCAGACTCTTCACCATTCTCTATGCCCACTACTTCAGTACCATCTCCCTTGCATATGATCTCAGTAGATGCACGGGGACCTTGTCCTATTACGTTAAGGAACAGATTTAAATACTATGTTTCTTCTGGAAGTTGCTGGTCATAGTTGCTATTTCGTTGAATGAGAAGTGTCGAGTCTCAAAATAATAGTAGTCCTTACTCTGGAGTTGCAACTGATCATCCAGTCCAAATTAAGCATGTATAGTTGGTATATTTTAAAGACAGGAAAATTGAGTGATTAGTAATCACTAGCCAGCTACTTAAAAGAGTTTTCATTTTCAATTACCTCTTTTTTCTACATTTATACCAAATCAAGCCAACAAATCCTACTCCGACTGATGCCAAAACAACTGCCACCACTGGGACGACAATGCTTCATCTCTTTTTGCATGGTTTGAGGGCACATGGATCAGTTGGGCAGCATGAAGCCAACTTACAAATATTTGGATCAACACTATCAGGATGAGGATCAAAGGTATGTATCAAAAAAAGTAATTTGTCCTCCTTGCATTTAATCATAAGGTTTAAATATACAATAACCCAGCCTTAACGTAAGTGATCCGCCAATGAATGTATCAACAAAAGACATAGGAACAGTATAATTTCACTTACATGAACAAACAAGCTTCCATGGAATTTTCATTATTTTGGTGATCCTCAACACAGATGATCTCAGAAACCAACGTTGAAAAATCATTAAACAAAAGCTAGAGTAAAGATAATATTAGGAACTAAAGATCAGTCTGAAGCCACTTCGTATTTACATTTCTATCACCTAACTCCGTGAAAGTAAGGTACTAGAATGGTTTGGGCTTCGGATTCGTCAGTTCCCATCTCGGTGCTTCCATGTGTGCACTTCTCCACCTCCAAGCATTCTTTCAGTTGGACCACTGCACTGTTTATGGAGGGCCTCTGAACATATCTCGACTGCGTGCAGGAGATGGCTAAACCCAGTACTATCCAAGCGGAGGTAACGTTGAAAGTATCATCAGCTTGCAATTTTGCGTCAACAATGGTAGTAATGTCTCTTTCTTTACCAAATGGTGACACCCACTCCACGAAACTGATATTCTGAGAGTTATCGTGTGTTTGGGTTATTGCAGGTCTCCCTGTGATGAGCTCAAGAAGAACAACCCCATAGCCACAAACATCACTTTTCTCGTTCAGGTTGTTGGAAATGAAGTACCTTTAATAGATTATTATGGCAGGAAGGTTTAAAGCTTGGAGAAGAAAAATGTATAAAATGAAAGAATAGAGTACTTCAAAAGAAAAAGGAAAAAGAGAAAAAGAAATATAGGTAAGCTAGCATTATTTCTTTTTGTATTTAACTCACTCAGGATCAAGATATCCATGGGTTCCCCGCACTTGAGTTGTTATATGGGTGTGGTGATCATCATTGAAAACCTTGCAAATGCCAAAATCAGCCAATTTGGCCTCTAAGTTTTCATTCAAAAGGATGTTTGCAGCCTTCACGTCCCTATGGATAATTGGTGGATTGCAGAAATAATGTAAATACTCCAATCCTACAATAATCCAGTGGGTACACATCAATCAATCCATTTATATAGCTATGCAAATAAGACAAAAGTATAGACTTAATTAAAGTTGTTGATGGAATTAAACGAGAAGCTCAATTCCATGTTTCATGAACACATATTTGTTTGTGTGTTTTTTTAAGAGTATATAAGGATTTTCATAAAAACCATGTTCTTAGAACAAATTTCTCATTTATATAGATTAAAAAGTAAGGATTTTTGCTAACCTTGTGCGACATCTAGTGCTATCTTAAGTCGCTGATGCCAACTAAGAATTTCCTTCTCATCTTGGACTGTAAGCATGAGAGTATGGCCAATCAGTAAGCTGATTAATTCTTTTTCCAACTGAATCAATTTCGGGTCATAGTAAATTAAATAACACACTTGATTTTTAATTTGCATGCATGTACTACCTGATAAAAGATTTCTTAGGTTTCCTCTGGCCATGTACTCCAATATTAGGGCTGTGTTCTCACCATCAGCACAATATCCAACAAATCGAACTAGATGCCTATGGTAAAGTGTCATCAACAGCTGCACCTGCATGTAATTCATATATATTCCCCACCAAACATGTTAGGGTGGAATTTACTAATTGATCAGTAAAAAATTAACACTCAATCCTCATATAATAATATACCTCTGTTTTGAATTCAATAGAAGCATGAATACTTTGAGAGAGCATCTTTACTGCTACCTCCTTCCCATCCTTCATTTGACCAAGAAAGATGGTCCCAAAGGCTCCTCTGCCTAGCACCCTCTGGAAGTTGTTGGCCATTGTCACTATGTCATCAAATGAGAAGCGCGTAGTCCCAAAATAAAAGGAGCCCTCTCTTTTTAAAGTACTCCGGGAATTTGGTCTTGCGGCTGATCATTGAGGCCAATTTAATTAAGCATTTATAGTTAAAATATGATAAGTCACTAAAATTGAGTGATCACTAATTATTACAAGACCATTTAAGCAAAGTTGTCAGCTTTCAATTACCTCTTTTTTCCCCCATTTAAACCAAATCAACGACCCAACAATTCCTACTGCGACTGCAGCCACAACAATTGCCACCAGCAGTAGTGGGGCAATGCTTAGGCTCTTTTTGCATGGTTTTAGGGCACAAGGATCAGATGCGTGACATGAAGCCAAATTACAAAGATTTGGATCCACACTATCAGGAGGACAATGAAAGGTATATATGTATCAGGAAACATAATTTGTTCTCCATGCATTGAATCTTAAGGTTTATATATACCGAATATTATCCCAACCTTAACGTAAGTGATCCACCTGCAGTAGTGGATTTATCAACCAAAGACGTGGGAACAGATCCATTGAGCTGGTTGTGAGATAAATTCCTGCAAGCACGAAAAATCGATCTTACACTATATGATTGGACTCCTTTTACATGATAATAGAGGTACGAGACTGAAACACTAGTCTTTTAGAAGCTTAATTCCCAACTTACAAGTAAGTGAGGAATATCAATGCTGCAAGAAACTCTGGCACCGTTCTCCTCAAGTTGTTATCCGATAAGTCCCTGAACATTTATATGCTTGTGGATTAGGGGATACCTAGCTAGCTTTAAAATATGATATATCAATCTCTAAAGGTAAAATATGATATTATTAAAGATTGGTATATTTACAGGTGAGCAAGAGAAGTAAGTTTTGCAATGAATGAGGGAATTGGTCCTGCGAGGTTGTTTCTTGATAGATCCCTGTAAAAAATAAATAAATAAATAAATAAGTCCAGTTGATAATATTGCTCCATGTTAGGCAATAATAAAAACAACCGGAATATGAACAATGATTAAAGTTCAGAAAGGAACCATATAATTAATTAATCCCAATGACTTACAAAGATGAAATCAGTTTGAGGTTTCCAAAGGATTCATCTATCTCTCCGGTCAATCCAAATGAAGACAGGTTTCTAATTAGACAGCAAATTCAGTAAATTAAGCAGATGCATGGATTCATACAAATTAGAATGTTCCTCATCCTTGCGAAAGCAAATATTATTTATACATATTATAATATATATTTAAAATATAATATTTTACTTACTTGATTCTTGGTACTGCTGGATATTGGTCATCGTTGTAGCTGCAATGCAGGCCATCCCACAAATACTTTTTCGGCAAACATGGATCGCCCATCCAGTTTTTTTGCAATCCGTACACGTCTTTAATCCTCATCATCGCATGAACTTCAAAGAACAATACCCCATAAACACGACAATTCAAAACGGATTAATTGATCTAATAAAAGCCTTCTTAAGAAATTACCAGAACAGAAAAATTTTCTCGTAAAACCGTGAATACATACGAGACATTTGGGAAGAAAAAACCAACCGTCTTGTTCGTCAGTTGCGGTTTCGTTGAGGCTTAGTACAACATAGATCTCAAAAGCATTCAGTATTGGAGGAAGAACTGATTTTTCTGTCTTCGTAAAAGAACATAGTTACGATCACCCGTCATGGGCATGAACGCCCATTGTTACAGCAATCGATTTCCCTGAGAGTAGCGCTCCCGTGGTTTGATTTCTCAAAATTTGCAAAATGTCTGTAGACGTGGAACTCTGTTCTGGGATCGTTTGCTGTCCAGTTGATGTAGAGTGAATCGTTCGCATTCAGAAGCATCGCAGCAGTTTGCATTACTGCTCATGGAGGGTCGAAGCCCGAGTATGTGTTTTCAACTGCGAGAGATGTGCTGATGGATTCCCAAGAAGGGTCAGTGTAAGGTAGCCACAATCGATCATAATTATCATCCGGATACCTATTGGAAGAACCCAAAAATTTAGAAATAGTACTTTCTGTGAAAGAAAGGGGTTAAACGCAGTGATATTAAATAAAAGTTAGAACGCCCAATTAATTAGTTGATAATGTCAAGGATATTACGGTAAAACACGATTTGTAATTGAAAATTATAACTAATTCTTGATGGATCGGAATTCAATTTGATCCTCTTCTCCTACCTGATGATTTTTCCAGAAGTTGAACCTGCGTCGTAGAGCCACATAGCACGGACTGATTGTAAAAGGCTTGCGTGTACATGGAATTCTTGACAAGCCTCGTCTCCAAAGCGGATGTGAAAGGTGCTCCCTTGCCAGTATTCACCAGGCACACATGAATAAAATCCCTAGGCGCTACCACCACAATCTTCGTCCACCAAGGCAGCGATGCATTCCTAGTTAAACTTACCGTAGTCCACCGATTGATGCCCACATAGAGATCAAATTCCGGTACTTCCTCTACTTCCTCGTAATCCAGGTACAAGAAAGAAGCTCGCAGGAAGTACCTGCTGCCCTTCTGGACAGGTGTGGCCGCATAACAGTTCCGTCCTCCCTCCGGGAAGCTTCTCATTGTCCTGTACTGTCGTTTAAGAGAAGACGCAACGGGATTCGAAGATGGGAACTCTCTGTTTTCGCTGGAGTGTATGAAACCGGCGTCGGAAGTGTAAAAGATCCCCGTCTCATTGTCGGTGTAGTTGGAGCATTCAGGTATGCCACAGTCGATGCTGATGAATCCTGCACACATATATTGACAGGTACAATTAAAGCATATATGTAGAAATATCGGGAGCTCGTGTGGAACGACGACGTACTAACCTGGTTGAGCCTGGACAAGAACTGCAGAATATGTGAAGATCAGAAAGAAGAGAAGCTCCGTCATCGCCATGCGTTCTAGTTACGAACTTGGGAGATAAATTAATTCAGAAGCATGCACAACTTAAATCTCCTGCGGGTCTTCAGGTCAACTGGCAAGTCAGCCAGCAGCGACTTGGATTAATCTATTCCATGGAAAGGGACACGATCGAGTAGAGATTTCTCCTCCACTTTTTTAATTTTCGACGTACTGGATTTAAGCATCCTTGATCATTTTTTGTGCTGATCATCAGCTGACAGCGGAAGGAGACTATGATTATGACATGAGCAAGTACCCATGAGGCAATCTCCCCGGCAACATTGGAGACACAGTCCTCTGATGGAAAAGCTGCAGAGCATTGCTGCGCAACTGGAAGAACTACAGAACTCAGCATGCCTTCGGGGAAGCGCCAACATGGTACCAGACAAGCTTGCTAAAATGGCGCGCATCAACCGTGGCTTGTGAAAGAGCCACAGTGCAAATACGTACGTCTATGGAGTAATTGCAATATCTACCCTTTTCTGAAGCAGGTTTTGGTTGAAGATTACATTAGAGCAATTAGTCTTGTACCGAACATGATTTACAAGGATGACTGTGTTTTGATAAAACACTATTCAGACCTCGTTAAACTATGAATGAAAACCTGCACCTTTTATTAGGACAATCACGACCCATGGTACGTACTCGACGTGTTCTATTCTCCTCTACATTTTGAATTTTCCACTGGATTTAATTGTCCGACTGGTACGTACTCGACGTGTTCTATTTTCATGAGTGGCAATCACGATCCAATTCGGTCCTCAGTTCAACTAGCGCGCAAGCCAGCCTGGAATCTACATTATTGTACGACTGGTATTTAATTCCATGGAAAGAGAAGCTTTCTTCTTCAGTACCTTTCGACTTTTCTACCGGATTTAATCCCGACTGGAACGTATAACTCCACAAATTGGTACTCTTCTATTTTGAATTTTCATCTAATTAGTAACTTGTGAATAATCAGATAAGTGATTAAAAACTGACAACACTAAGTGACCATTATAGATTTTTTCAATCCGGCTTATGGGAGAAGAACCAAACAAAGTTTGGGTGATGCTTTTACACCCAGATATATATATGCCTCTTCCTTGACTATTTCATATTTTCGCCTAATTTCTTTCTTCACCGCGAAAGCTAGCTAGCCGGTCATCATCATCATCAATATCACATACATCGCCGGTTGCCATGGATGACAGCCCATCAAATGGGCACTTTTGACATCATTCGAGGTCTGGTTAAAACGGATGCTCATATTAATGGAGTTGCAGCTGGGAGACACTGATACCCCTTTACGTGTTGTCCAAATCTGCAGTAGGTAGGGTTTTAAGACTGCATTTAAAGTGGGTATCGCCTGTTTCAAGATTCAACGTACATATTAATCTTCAATCTCCGAATGACTTTATAAAGGAAATATTGAAGATTAAAAATACCAAAAATGTTAAACGTGACCCCTTACTTGATTGTCTTCAATGTCCCTGTGCACTGTTCTGGAACATTTGCAACAAAATACGTATAATAAGTCTACAGTTATGTTCCATACGCTTACAAGCTAATCTCCGCCCTGTTTTCGTCCTCTAATAAATCAGGCATGTGGTTCAAACGAGCCGAGGCAACACGCTAAGTTAAGTCGACAGGTGGGTGGGTTTGGTGTAACGGGTCCCATGGAAAAAGTGTAAACAGTAGATGTCGGTGAAAAAAAAAAGTCAAACTTCTGTATAAAAAAAAAGTATTAAACAATATTACATTTAATTAGTTCCCGCGGGATGTGTGCACAAAGGGTTGTGTCCAAACTCCAAACAATAATTATTCACGAATGATTGCACACGTTTACAAGCGTTGCTTACCGTAAAGATCTGACCCTGCAGTACTCTGGGGTAAACTGACCCCCGAGGGAATTATAGCTCACATCCATTTTCACTTAAACAGATCAGCTTCTACTGTGTTTGCAATTGAATTCTAATACATTTTCTTCGTAACATGATTTCATTTCCATATTATATGTAAGATGAGCTCTCTATGATGTGTAACACGATAATTTTATTGAATGAAGGTTACTACATTTATAGACAACCTAAAGGTCCATAATCAGATGATACAATCGGGGAAAACAGTTACATAGATAGAGAGTTTGAATTTGATGAAAACAATATTTGCAGATCGACGATCGTCAGATTTACCAGCCCAGCAGCATCAAAATAAATATATAAGTAAGTCAAAAATATCAATCGAAGATATTGTGATTCCGTGATTTAGGGAGCCCTTGGTGTATCTCAGAATATGTTTTACTGCTATCCGATGTACATCTGTGGGTTTCTGCTGGAACTGACAAACATGATTTACAGTATGGGCGTGTGAGCGTAAGATATTGAAGGGCACCTACAGCTGAACGATAGAGAGACGGATCTTCGAGCGGTTTGCCAGTAAATTTTAAGAGCTTGCTGCCAGGTGTGACTAGAGTACTTACGGGTTTGACATTGGAGAGATCGAGTCTTTGGAGAAGATCCTTGGCGAATTTCTCTTGTGAAAGATGAAGCGAATGCTGATTCAATGTCGCATGAATACCTAGAAGGTAATGTAGTTTTCCTAGGTGTTTAACTGGAACTCTGTGCAGGCTGAGGGAATGAATCATATGATTTGTGGTTGTTTTGCTGATGGACAGAAGAATCACATCATTGACATAAATGAGTAGGAAAAGTATAATCTCGCAATCATAAAGATAAAATAAGGAATGATCTGCCTTCAACCTTGTTAAACCGAGATCGGTTAGTAATCATTTAAACTTTGTGTACCATGTTCTGGGCGATTGCTTGAGACCTTATAAGGAGCGGTTAAGTCGACAAACATAGTCGGGTCTTATTAGATAATGGAATCTGGGTGGTTGGCTCATATAGACTTCTTGTAATTGACCATTTAAGAATGTGTTCTGAATATCGAGTTGTTCGATGTCCAACTTATAAGTGAGTGCCAGACTTAGTACAAGTTGGATTGAAGTTGGCTTAATGACTGGACTGAAGGCATCAAAGAAATCCATTCCTTTTTGGTGAAAGCCCTTGGTGACTTGTCTTGCTTTGTATCGTTCAATTGTGTCGTATGAGTGTTGCATAGTTCTGAAAATCCACTTGCAACCAATAGGGGTACGATTTTTAGGCAGAGGCACCAAATTCCAGGTTTGATTAGCTAGCAAGACATTTATTTCATCCGCTGTAGCAATTCTCCAGCGAGGTATCTTTATCGCTTGAAAGTAACATGATGGTAGGTCTAGTGGGTTGATGGATGTAATAGCATTTAGAGATTTTGGCTTTATATTGCCTGTGCGCGATCGGGTTTGCATTGAATGAGTGCATAGTGGGGCAAAGTCACTTGGGGGTAGCATCGTAATTTCTGTGGATAACTGAGTTTGCAAAGAGTTTGTAATAGGTGAAGGTTGTTGAGGGAGGTAGGCTGTTTTGAGGGGATGGAGAATTTATTGGAGAGGCCGTGGGCCCGGCTTAACTAATTATAGGAGGTGGAATCAAAGGAACTCTTGCTGTAGTAGTAGGAATAATTGAACGAATAGGTGGAAAAATTGGAGACATACCTTTTTGTGAACCCGTGTGGAGGCGTGTGCATACATCAGTTGCTGCTGTTCCTGTGATGTTTTAATATGGAAAAACCGATTCAAGGAATACAACATGGCAAGATAGCCTTTGTAATGTGGATGGTAACCCAAGAAGATGCAAGTCTTACAGCGAGGCTCAAGCTTGTATCTGGAGTAGGGCCGGAGGTAAGGAACAGAGACCCAAAAATCTTGAGAAAATGATAATCGAGTAGTTTATGGTATAGAATTTCATAGGGTGATTGTTGGTTATTTAAAGGAAAGGGAGACGATTAATAAGGTAAGTGGCAGTTTAAAGAGCAGAATCCAGTAGGTTGTGGGGACCACAGTGCATGACAAAAGTGTCAATCCAGATGCTTGCGCTCTACTATTCTATTTTGGTGTGGTGTGTAAGGACAAGGAGAATTGATGATGAGTAATGCTATGGGTAAGGAGACAGTACTCAGAGCCGAGTACTGTCTCCCACGTGGATGGCTTACGTGGCCTTCCACGTCGTGTGCTGAATCAGAATGGAAAACCGGCAGTGGGAGGGAGAGAGCGGGAAGGAAAGGGCGGGAGAGAAAAGGCAGGAGGTTGCCCATATGCTACATCTTGTTGGCGAGCCTTCGACATGGCACGCTTAGCGGAGGTTGGTGGAGGGAGACAGCGGGACGATGAATGCGGACACTGCGGTGGGGAGGCTGCCGTCGGGAAGCCACCGTCGGGAAGCCACCATCTGGACACTGCGGGAGAGACGCCACAGGAGAGATGCTGCGAGAGGCGGGGTTGCCGAGAAGCAGAGACGCTGCGGAAGGTGGGGACGCCACAGGAGGGATGCCGCAGAGGGAGGAAGCGGGAGGGAGGGAAAGAAGAAGCTGCGGAAGGTTCTGGAAAAAATTTCCCGAACCCTATTGCTACTGCCGGTTTTCCCCTCTGATTCTGCACACGACGTAAGCCATCCACGTGGGAGGTGGGAGATAGTACTCGATCTGTACCCATAGCATTACTCATTGATGATGGATCTCATGTTGGGCTAAAATTAGTTGAAAGGGTGTATTTAAAAATTCAGAACAGCCATCTGAACAATATTAATTGAAGACTAGAATTGCTTATGAACTAAAGTCGTAAATTGAGAGAATGTAGAATAAATATCATACTTTGACTTTAGAAAATAAATCTAGGGAAAATTGGTAAACACGCCAACAATAGAGTGATAAACTTAAAACCATCGACAAAGAGGACGCGTTAAGGGCCCCATAAATCAAGCGACAATAATTGCAGCGAATGAGACACTTAGAATTTTGTATTCAGAAAAGGAAGTTGATGTGACTTAGAGAGATGACAAGGCGCACACACGCTACAGATGCATTTTTCATGAGTGGATCTAAAAGGAATGCAAAACACAATTTGTAATACATAAGAATGTGTGGCCCAATCAATCATTCCTCGATTCGGAATTATTTTTGAGCGACGAGCGTTGTTAGGCAAGGCGGTTGGGAAGACATCTAGAAGGTGTAAAGGCCATCTTAAAGTTGCCCCTGATGTAGCACTCACCCTGTTCGCCAATCCTTGATCAAAAGATTATTTGGGTGAAATTCAAAAAGTGTTTCAATTTGTTTGGTAAATTCAGAAACAGACACAAGGTTCTTAATGAGATTGGGCATGAAAATGACATTTTTTACTAAAATAGACTATAGAAACGGTGCCTTTGTATTTAACTGTGCTTTACTTCCATTACTTAGAGTAACTTGCTCATCACGTGGTAGCATAGTGTGTGGTCATGGAACTAAGTCTGATCACCAATGAAATGGTTTGTCTCACCTGAATCGATACCAAAGCCCTTCGGCATTGGTTTCATTCAGGTTAATCGTGTTTAAGGCTGGTGCTGGTCAAGGCTGATAGGCTTGGTCAAATCTATTGTAACACTGTGGAGCATTATAATTTCGACAATTGCATATTTGACAGGCCGGACGGTTGTTGGGTCTGGCTCTGTTTGCTTGAGGAGGCATGTTTGAATAATTTCGCCCGCCTCTTCTTCCTCCTCTTGTGGAGCGTCCTGTACCTCATCCTCTGTTAGAGGCTGCAGTCGCTATGTCGACTGAAGGTGCCGTAGCAGGAAGACTGAGTCCACCAATCTGGGTGTTTTGCCTTCTAGATTTTGTAACCGAAAGAGAGATTTTGTAATAGAAAGAAAGAAAATATAGTTTTGCCTTCTAGATTTTGTAACCGAAAGAGAGATTTTGTAATAGAAAGAAAGAAAATATAGTTTTGCCCTCAAGATTTTGTAATTGAAAGAGAGATTTTGTAATAGAAAGAAAGAGTATAGAAATGAAAGAAGAATTTCTCTTTTTCAACTTTTGCAATCCAAACTTTGATTGTTAGTCCGTTACTCTTGATGAAATGTTGCAGCTGTACCACTCGACCCTGAAGACCTCATCTCGTTCATATTAAATGGCCTCGGCTCAGAATATGAGCCCTTTATCATGTCCGTCACCCTATGGATAGAAGACATCCCCTTGAGGAATTACAAAATATGCACCTTACTCAGGAGCACTTAGTTTGAAATGAGGTGTCGATGGGGTATTTACAGGTTTTGTCTTCTTATATATGTCAAAGCGTTGTAGTACTTTCTTCAAATACTGATTTTGTGTCAAACAAAGTGTACCCTTCATTCGATCTCTCATGATCTCCATGCCGAGAATTTTCTTTGCATCACCCAGATCTTTCATTTTAAACTCTTTGCTCAATTGGGCCTTCATAATATTGATCTCCTCTTGATTCTTTGATGCTATCAACATATCATCGACATATAAGAGGAGATATATGAAAGATCCGTCTTGTAGCTTGTTGAAATACACAATGATCCAAACTGCTTCAAGTGTATTTCTGCTTAATCATTAATTGATCAAACCGCTTATACCACTACCTTGGTAATTGTTTTAGGCCGTATAATGATTTGTTCAATTTACAAACCCAATTTCCTTTTCCATGTACGATGAAACCTTTAGGTTGAGTTATATGGATTTTTTTCTTCTAAATTTCTATGTAAGAATGTTGTCTTCAATCTACCTCCAAATCAAATTGTGCTACCAAAGCCAAAAGAATTTTAATAGAGGAATGTTTCACAACTGGAAAAAAATACCTCATTATAATCAATTCATTCCTTCTGAGGATAGCCTTTAGCTACAAGCTTTGCTTTGTAGCGGACATCATTCTTTTGTGGAAATCCTTCTTTCTGAGTATAAACCCATTTGCAACCGATTGCCTTCTTTCCTTTTGGAAGCCATGTTAGCTTCCAAGTGTGATTCTTCTCAAAGGACTGCATTTCCTCCTCCATATCAGTCTTCCACTTTTCTTTATCTACAATACTGGTAGCTTCTAGAAAACTTTGAGGTGTGCCTTCAACTATGATAGGAAATGCATAGCCCACCATATCATCAAAACGAGCAGTTTTTCTAATCTCCCTTCTTTGCCTACTGATGGCAATTGGTAAACAATCCTGCTGAGGAGGTTCCAGGGTTAAAACTCTTCTACTCCTGCACCTTCTTCTGTTTTTGGAGTGTCACTTTCCTACTGCTAGTTTTCTACTGCCTTGGTTGAAGTTGTTTCAAACTCTACCTGTTGTGGAGACACCTCCACTTGCTGTGGAGTCACCTCCACTTGCTGTGAACTTCTCTTTGAATCATTTGTTACTTACCCTTTTGAACATAGAAGATTCATCAAAGGTAACGTCCCTGCTAAAAATACTCTTCTTTAAAGATAGACACCATAGTCGTTATCCCTTCACACCCGAAATGAATCCCATAAACAAGGCTTTCTTAGCCCTTGGATCCAATTTAGATTCTTTGATGTGATAATAAGCAGCGGAACCAAAAACACGTTAAGTATCATAATCATTTGCAGGGTTGCCAAACCATACCTCTGAAGGTGTTTTGCCTTTTAGGGCAGCTGATGGTAGACGATTAATGAGATAGCATGCATACGTGACAGCCTCTGCCCAGAACTGTTTGACCAAACTAGCATTGGACAACATACACCGAGCTTTCTCCAGCAAAGTTTGGTTCATCCGTTCTGCCGCCTCATTTTGTTGTAGTGTATTTCAGACTGAAAAATGTCGAGTGATACCTTCCATTTTGCAAATATCAAAAAATGGATCACTTCGATATTCGCCTCCATTATCTGATCGGAGCACCTTAATCATCCTCCCAGATTTGGTCTCCATCATTTTCTTCCATTCGAGAAATTTTTCTAGCACTTCATCTTTGGATTTCTTAGTATACACCCATACTCTTTTGGAATAATCAACAACAGAAGTAACAAAAAAATGTTTACCTCCCAAAGAAGCTGTCTTAGTTGGTCTTTCTACATCTGTGTGAACGTAATCAATAATTCCTTTTGTATTGTGGATTGGGGTACTAAACTTTACTTTTGTTTGTTTTCCCAGAACACACTGCTCGAAAAAGTCCAATTTACAGACTTTAGCTCCTTTTAATAATCCTTGTTTTGACATTATTTGCAAGGATTTTCTTCCAACATGTCTAAGCCTCATATACCATAGCCTGGAAATCTCAGCTTCTTTGTGTTCTTCTGATATTGCTGCTACAGTGTCAACTTCAGTGTTCCCTTGATAGAAATATAGGTTATTTCTCCTAACTCTTTTCATTACAACAAGTGCTCCTGAAATAACTTTAAGAATCCCATCTTGTATATTTATGATTAAGCCTTTTGATTTTAAGGCTCCTATCGATATGAGATTCTTAGTTTTTTCGGTATATACCAAACTTCTGTTAACAATCTTGTTGATCCATCACAATTCTTCAAATTGATTGAAACGATCCCTTCTATCTTGCATTTTGATTGTCTGCAAAGGAGACGACTCCTCCATTAATTTCTTTAAAGTTAAAGAACCACTCCTTTCTGGAACACATGGAATGAACATCCAGAATTAAGTAACCATTCATCTATGTGAGTTATTCCTTAAAAACAAGCCAGAGAATAGTCTGACTCGTCATTGTCTGCTACATACACTCCTGACACAGCTTTTCCTGACGAGGACATCAAGGCCACAGCAAATACTCATCCGGTTCAAGTTCCTATTGGTCCAATAACAAGGGGTCTAGCAAAGAAATTTAAAGAGGAGTTGAACAACCTCGTCAAACGTGTCATTCAACAACAAGATAATGCTTTTATAAATGAGAGTAACCAAAAGCTACTTTTACTCATCAAGGTTGATAAGAGGACAGCTCATCACGTTTTAAAAGCATCAAGGATCCAATCAAGTGAAATTCACGTTCTAGAAGATTCTGAGATTTAATCAACTCTTTGAAGCTCAATTTGAGCTATGAAGGCCCATTGAAGCCCAATGGAAGGCTCATCCACGAAAATATGGTTTTGGGGATTTATTTGAGAGGTTTTTATTAATTACTTCTCAACTAAGGAACCTCAATTAGGAAAGTTTTGTATTTAGATGTATTTTCGTTTAAATTCGTTTCTAGGGTCTCTTAGGAGTCATATTAGAGTTAGAATATGAGTGTACGCATTTTCTAACTTTGCCTATATAAGGCCTTTAAGGAAAAACTGTAAGGATAGCAAATTTTAACCTAAATCAACTGTTCATCTCGAGTTCCCTTTTAGGGTTCTTGAAGATACGAATTTTGAACTTATCTAAGGTTCTTGTGGCGTTCAACATGACTTATCAAACGGATTCCTCCATCCCCTTTTGTGGCGTCTTTACTATACCAAGGTTCTTGCTTTGCTAAGCAATGGGTCGCTGTTTCATGCATTCTTTCTTCTCTTGAGTTCTTCGTCCATCTTTTATTATGGGTTGCGTCACATTGTTGGCGTGGTTCGTATCATTTTCTTTCTTCTGTTGTAACTTTGGGCATTCTTTCTTCCAATGACTTTTTTCATGACAAAAGGCGCCTTCATTTTTAGCAAATCTTCCCTTAGAGCGAGATCTACCTCGACTTTTGGGTTTACTATTTTTAACACGACCCCTTACAGTGTAGGCTTCCCCTGCTAACGAGCTACCGTGTTCCTTTTGGCCTTTTCTCCAGATCTCATTATCATATAAAACAACACATACTTCATCTGATGTAATTTTCTCTTTTCCATAGTATTTTAGTAACTAGATGATCATATTCACTAGGAAGGGAAGATACAAGCAAGATTGTTTTATCTTCATCCTTTATCATTTCTTCAAAGTTCAACAATTCAGCTACCAACTTATTGAAATTCAAAATATGGGTATACATTGTCGTACCTGACTGATACTGAAAGCGGAATAATTTTTTCTTCAAATACAACCGATTCTGGCAGCTTTTCTTTAAGAATTGTTTATCTAGCTCCTTCCATAGTTTACTTCCAAATGTCTCCTTCATATAAGGGAATTTCATTTCCCTTGTGAGAAATGATCGGATTACTACACATGCATTATGATTAATCCGACTCCATTCTTCATCATCTAGGTACGAAGGCTTATTGTCTTCCAAAGCAATATCAAACTCTTGTTGATAAAGAACATCCATCATCTCACATTGCCACATACTAAAATTGTTCGATCCATCAAATTTTTCCACGCCAATCTTAGTCTTTGTCAACACCATCCGAGAAGACCTTGAAGTCGAAGCAGAGGAAGCCGAGGTTGTTGATGATACTTCCATAATTAAATATAACTATGACACGAGCGTGGAAATAAATAAACTACCGAGGTCGTTAACCTTGGCTATGATACCAATTGTTGTGGAAATATGGTTGGTTTCTACCGAATGTGAACAATTGTACCAAGAAATTAGACAAAAAAAAATTCCTAGGTAGTTGGAGGAGACACGAACGGTCTCTCTTAAAACCCAACTTCCTTAGACTCGTAAGTCCTTTTGACAGAATTTTTCTTAAATAATTTAATGGACAATATATCACCTAGGAAATAAATCGAACAAAGAATACTAAAAAAATATAACACAAGAGTTACGTGGTTCTGTATTTTTCTAAGTGACAACTTATTATCATAGAGTTCTAAAAAGAAAAAAATCGTGCTAGCTCTTGCCACTCGCCACTGGCACTAAAATTTTATGATTGCTCGATCTTCTCAAAGAACTGTGTCAAAATAATTCGAACTCCTTTCACCTGGTGTGACAATCTATCCTCTATGTATGTAATCGTCAATCCCCTTTTTCACGGAAGAATAAAGCAAATTGAGCTCGATTATCACTTTGTATGTGACTAGATCAACCAAGGCTGTCTTTAGGTGCGTTATATTCCAACTGTCCATAAAATCGCCAACGTCTTCACAAAAGGTCTCTCCAGACAGGTGCATCATCAATTTTTATCCAAGTTCATTGTCTATGCTAGACATCTCAACTTGCGGGGTGAGTGTAAACGACTCAAATTTTAATCAAGCACGACTGATAAAATCGAAAGCCTCTCCAACCAATATTATCTTAGCCTGAAGACTCTCCAACAATGTCTCATAGAGATCACCTATTCTTTCTCCGAGCCGATAGCCATATCTTTTCAAATTCCTTTTTCTATGGTAAACCAAATCATACAGGAACCTTATGTAGCTTATAAATTATAACTCTTTCAATCTGAGTATAATTCTAAATCGTCTATGCTTACAGCCTGATTAGGTTCGCCAGTGTAGCATCCGGTACTTTTTTCAGTAATTATATGGACGGAGCTCCCAAGCAATCTTTTTAGCTCAGTGACTACACCGCTCATCGTGGGTCTGTCCACTCCTTTGGGAAGTATGCATGCCACAGCAATCTCGATGGCCTTCTGAGCGGAATTTATATCGTAGTTGTTTCTTAATCTTTCATCAGTCATATCAGTGATGTTTCCGTTTGAGACAAAGGGGCTCACCCATTCTACCAAACCAACTCTCGGGGAGTCAGCAGACGTCTGGACTACTGCAGATTTTCCTGTGATGAGCTCCAAGAGAACAACCCCGTAGCTGTAAACGTCACTCTTCGTGCTCAAAGTGTGAGAAAAGAAGTACCTGGATAAGAAGAATAGTCAGTCAGAAAGAGCCAATCAATCCTCCAAATGATCCAGAAAATACAGTTTAATTTATGAGGTTGAAATTAGAGAACATACTCAGGGTCAAGATAACCGAAAGTGCCTTTCACTGCAGTTATTATATGAGTGAATTCGTCGTTGTGGAATACTTTGGACAATCCAAAATCGGCAATTTTAGCATCCAATCTTTCATTCAAGAGGATATTTGCTGCCTTCACATCTCGATGTATAATGGGAGGACTGCAACCAACGTGGAGGTACTCCAACCCTGCAACTCCCATTTCTGTAAATGGCATTGTAATGAAAAAAACGGAAACCGTACCTGTACGAAGGTTGAATCTTTCCAATACCTTGTGCAATATCTAATGCAATTCGAATTCGTTGATCCCAGGTGAGGATACCCCTGCTGTTATCTGTTGTAGTTGCAGATCAACAATTAGCTAGGCTTTCGGCAATCGAGAGAACACTTTTAGCGGATAGAAACTACACAATTAATTTGTTTCTGATACCTTTGAGAAAATTTCCTAGATTCCCTTCAGACATATACTCCAAAATAAGGCCCATTTTTTCACCTTCAGAGAAGTAGCCAATCAAATGGATAAGATTTCTATGACAGGCTTTCATCATTAGCTGAGCCTGAAAAACAGAATTTAACCTACTTTTCCATTTAAGTAGCAGAAATAAGGAAACACGTACGTCTAACATTAAAATTAAACACACGCAAACCTCAGTTTGAAACTCGCTGCAGCCAGGAAAATTTCGAGACAGCATCTTAACAGCAACTTCAGTCCCATCATCCATTTTGCCATGGTAAACTACTCCAAACCCTCCTTTACCGAGGACCCTTTCAAAATCGTTTGTCATATTGATAATGTCAACAGATGAGAATCTCTGGTTGTCGAGAACTAGAAGAGGGTCACTCGACTTTATGGCAGGAGTTTGTGAAGCTACACAGAAAAAATAACAAATTTATAACGGAAACGAGGTAGATACGTATAAAACAAGACCTAGGTACTTAGCCTTTTCGTCGTGGTTTTCTCCTTCCATATTTTGTCCAGATGAATACACAGACAAGCAATAATAAAGCTACACCGGATGAAGAAATAACTGCTGGAAGTACTGGGACGGCTGCCCTTTGCGTCTTTGGATTTTTAACCGTGCTGGCAGTAGATAGGTTTGGATTGTTAAACGTGCTGCCAGCAGACGGGTACATACACACATTAGACATAGATGAATAATTGGCATTCAGTACAGAAGATTTCATTTCTTGTGTTAATTCTTAGAAAACCACGTTCACTAAGCAGAAAGATGCTTGGGAACCAATGTTACCGTGACAGAAATCAGATACCTCACCTGAAGTGTCCCGGCTTTTGACATTTGTAGTAGCTGGGAGGGCAAGGACCCAGTGAAATTATTGCTGGATAAATTCCTGAAACGAAAAGATCATTATTATAAGAAAAATTATCGGAAGAGAAGTTCCTTGGAATTTCTTAGCCAAGTTTGGATAACTTACAGGTACGTGAGAGAAGGTAACATTGCAAGGAAATCTGGTATATCCCCTGTCAACTTGTTTCTGGATAAATCCCTGAAAGAAATTAAATGCAGAAATCATTTATAAGAAAAGCAAGGGTTTAAGAATACCATATATGCACAAACATTAATTTATAGCCCATCTAGTTTAATTCTCGGCAATCCGCATACGTGTTTCATATTCATCATTGAAAGAACTTGAAAGATTAACACCACGAAAGTGCAAATCAAAAACTGATTCAGAGGCTTCTAGAGAAAGTAGAAAAAATTTTCCCAGAAAATAATGATATTTTTTTGAAGCCAGGATAAATAATGCTTTTTTTTAACCAGTGAAATGCTCTTTATTGCTTTTCAAGAATCTTAAAAATGATATTTTACATCTTCTTTACATTCTTTCAAGATGGACTTTGCCAAGTTACATAAATAATGCATTTTGAGGTCAACATAAATAATGTATTTCACAGTCAAAATAAATACCAGATGAACTTCGAAACTTAAAATATTAAACAAAGATATGGATGCATAAATTTGCATATGAGATAATTTGTCAAAACTAACTCCAGTTATAGTCACAGATCCTTCACCAAACTCTCCCTCACCTTCATCTCCATGATTGTTAAGTCTGGGAATGGGGCCTGGGTGAAACTCAGCCCCAATTGGATTGAAATTAGAATCTATAGAATATTTCCTCACTGTTTTTGTTATGTTCAACCTGTTCTGCAGATCAGAGGAACAAAATTTTGATGGATTGCTTACAGTAGTATGAGAAAGCAACTTTCCAAAAAATCTTTTCATTCAACAAACAAATAGAGCAGAGTAGGAAATGTTGGCATGAATATATATATATATATATATATATATATATATATATATATATATATATATATGTATATGTATAATATATAATTATCTTTGGAAGCAGACCCATTCTTTGCCATGTTTTTGCATCATATTCGAAACAAACAATACAATATCATTTCTTTCGGTGGCTAATTCCAAACAAGGGGAAATTCTGGTTAACTTCAAGAGATACTTCTTAAATGGGAACACATCATAGTTGCATAGTAGTGGAAAGCTCAGTATTTCATTATCATCTCGAGTGAAGAACCATATATTCTTTTGATGCAAACATCACAAGCCTAAAATAGAAAAATAGGGTTGACCCTTGAATTCAAATATTTGAACAATCAACACAATTCAAATTTTTCTAACGTCCCATTCACTGCAGTCAGACATCTAAAGCATACCACAAACAACTATGCATTCTTCAGCTTTAAATTAGTTTTGGCATACCCATGTTGCACACATACAAAAAAAAGTAGTAACAGTCCCCCTCTCTCTCTCTTTCTGTTTCTCACTCTCTCTCACTCTCTCTCTCTCTCCCTCTCTCTCTCTCTCTCTGAAATTTTTAATTAACTACGTCGTGATTTTCCCCACTTTTCTTGCAGTATTTTTTTCTTCAAATTATATTGATTTGTTGCATTTGCTTCTATTAGTTTTTGTCCACAATTTATTTATCCACCTTAAATATAATTTCTTGCATGGATAGCTGATAGCCTGTTAGAAGTTTACATTCCTATTAGTTGTGCCTAACATTCTCAAGGCTTTTGCTTTCTTAGACTGGTTCATATTTTTTTATTTTAATCTTCGAGAGTATATAATAGCTGAATGGACAGTAGTTTTGTAATTTGGTAGACTGCGGCTTGAAAAAAGCTGAAATTCAGGTGAGCAGTCTATTAAAAATCTTGGTTACAAGAAGAATATACGAGTTGGGACCCTTGGGGGCGGCACGTCCATACTTGATTAATGCGGATGAAGCATATCAGATCCACCGTTTTGTGTTATTCAACCATCCAGATGTTCAACATTTTTTGTCGTAAGTATATTTTCTTTAATTTGTCACAAATTTATTATTTTTATTATTTTATTTTATTTTTCTACTGATTGTAGAGAACATAAAGATATTTTGAGACAATTGCACCCTCAATGGTCTGAGCATCGGCTACAAATAATGCAAGGAAGGAAGTTTGTGCAATGGTTTAAAGCACATGTAAGTGCATACAATATGTCTATCTGTGCGTTAGTCTTCAACAAGAGTACACATAATGATCATTTTCAAAACATGTTCAGGTCAACAATATGCATGAGAGGGGACATGTACCTAACGAGATAATCGACCTTGCACGAGGTCCGAAACGTGATGCTTGTTCATACCATGGGTTTTTCGTCTATGGGTACAAATTTGTAACAGAATACGTTGATAGAACCCGGGTGTTGCAACTATTGGAGACGGGGATGATATATTTTATGGGGTCTTGCAGTCTGTATTAGAGGTCTATATCGGGACATGGACCCCAACACACTTGTTTAAGTGTAGTTGGTATGACATGAAAGATGGAGTTGGTCGTGTTGTTGATGAGTATGAATTCACTTTAGTGAACACGACGAAACGAAGTTTTGAAGACGAACCATTCATCTTCCCATCTCAAGCACAACAAGTCTTTTATTCCAAGGATCCGATCGACGTAGACTGGAATGTGGTTTGTCGTAATTGGAGACCAAGGGATACTTAAGAGATGCCGGTGGTTCATGATGATGGTAGTGCTGAAGCTTTGTTACATGCCCAAGATCCAGGAGGGGTAAGCATGGAGGAATTGAACCCTCATGATGACGTTGTGTGGGTGCATAGTGATCTCGGGGCAGGTTTGAGGATTGATCTAGATGAGCTTAACAAAAACTAAAGTATGTTCAGATAATGTGGCTCTTCTTGTATTTTGAGATTGTTTTTTTTTAAATAACATACTTCTATTTCTCCTTTTGCAGGATAATGGTTGTGAAGAAAGTCTCCGGCATGTCTTATCTGAGGCATATGAGATCTACATCCACAGATTCGGATGAGTCGGACACTAGAGGTAAAAATCTTTTATGTTTGTTTAGTATATATTATTCTGGTAGGACTTATGTTTTTTGTTTTCATTCAGCGCCAGTAGATATTCGTGTGATATTTCCGAGCTATACATCCCCACAAAACAATGAAACAGGTATATATCAATATAATGTTCTCAATTAATTTATACATATTCAAATTGAGTATATCCGATAATTGTATTTCCATTTTTTTAGGACCCTCTTAGCCGGTGCAAATGGAGGACATGGAAACAGAAGCACCGAAGGATATAGAATCTCGAGCGGTGGATGAGTCTGAAACCCAACCACCGGATGACACAGAGATGAGACCCCCAGAAGCAGTCATTCGACATCGTAGGGGCAGAGGGCCCACAAGGGCGACCAATCTCGTGCCTGCTGATGGTGAACCCAAGTGGCAAATCACTATTAAAAATCGACAGATGACTTCTTCCTATCAGAAGAAATTGGTTAGATTAATGGGTATCGATGCACGTGCTGAACACTATTTCCCTCTACACAAGCAATGGCGTCAATATAACAAAGATGAATTCAAAAAATGGTTTGAACATATCAGGGTATGTTTTTTTAACTATTAGTACATTGATTTAGCGTCTTCAAATAGGGACAAGTGACAAAGTTGTATTTATTTTTGTAGGGAAAATACGAGTTCTTCAATGAATTAGGAAATCCACTTGATGATGGTGACGCGATGAAAGTACTGAAGCCTGTCCTCCAGAAGATCATTAGAGATAACAGGAGTGCACTTAGGAAAAAATATTTTGAAGGGAAGATTGATTCACAGTTGCGAGACAGTCCTGTATCCTACCTCAATAAAGATGATTGGATAGCACTAAAGAAGTATTGGAAATTACCACATGTGAAGGAAATCTCTGAAAAGAATGCAGCAAACAGAAAGAACCTCAAGACCACTCATACACTTGGGACCAAACCACTCGCTCGTTACTACGAGGAACAGGTATTTTTATGTACTACTCTCATTCATCGATTTCATGTTGTAGAAAGTATGTAACTTGTTAAATGTTTCCAAAACAGCAATCAGCAGATGACGGGTTCACCATGTGTCACTACTATGTGAAGGCCCATCAGAAAAAAGATGGGTCATTTCCAAATGAACGAACAAAATCTTATTGTGTAAGTTATAAATTTATTATTACTTTTATTCGTTTACTTAATAGTGGAAATATACTCTTACCTTATGGTTTTTTTTTATGCAAAAAGCGGTGGAGGATGTTGCAGTGCGTTCAGAACTAGCATTAACAGCCAAAGGACCTAAAGAGTTCACTCCAGTCTTGGATGACATATTTGGAGGCCACCATGGTGGTTATGAGAGAGGTGTGGGGACAGGATATACTCGAGGTAGGGTGGCAATTCTGCTGAAGTTGACAGGTTGAGATCACAGCTTGAAAGAACAGAGAGGAAGATAGGGACAAACAAAGAGAAGGTTGAATCACTTACTCGCTCGAATGCAGTCATTGGAGCAAGTGGTGCAACAATTGGTTGCAGAGCGCACTGGTAGCACAACATCAACTCCAGGTTTGAATATTTAAAGAAACTACATTTTAACCTTGTATATTGGTTTGGCTTGTTCTTTCTTTCTCTAAATAATAAGTAATTAGCCAGTGATGGGTTTATCTTTGTTCTTTATTTGTTAAAATAAAGTTAAACTTTTTGCAGGAACACAAGAGGGGAATGACCTTTTATCTCAATGAGGATTGAACAAGAAGTTGAATGGAGTTTGTCTTTTTTTATATGACCATTTATCTCAATGAGGAGTTAAAGTAAAATGTTAAATTGGTCGGTCTTTTTTAGATACAACTAGTTCCAGTTGTAGTTGTAGTATCGTTTTTGGTATACTTCTTTTTGGTGTATAGGAAATTGTATTTGTGTAGGGTAATTAAGTTTGACTCCTTTCTTTAATGGCAATTATGTATTATCACAGTTCTCTGTGTATGGATAGTGTACAGGTTGACTAAATTTTGAATGAGATGGCATTCTCTTTTGGATGTATGTGTCTGAATTATTACAGGTTCACATAGTTTGAATGAAAGTAATTATGAATGAGATGACATTCTTTTTTGAATGTATGTTTGTGAATGGTTACAGGTTAACATAGTTTGAATGAATGAATGTAAAATTGAAGAAGATGATATTCTTTTTTGAACGTGTGTGTGAATTGATATTGCAGGTTGATATAGTTTGAATGAAAGTAATTATGAATGAGATGACCTTTTTTTTAATGTATGTGTGAATGGATACAGGCAGGTTGACAGTCTGAATGAATGAAAATAAAATTGAAGGAGATGATATTCTTTTTCGAATGTGTGTGTGAATGCATATTACAGGTTGGCATTGTTTGAATAATTCAATGTAATTTTGAATGTATATATAGATTTGTATGAAAAGAATTTACCAACGGTTCAGATTTGAAAAAAAAAAAAGACAAGACATATAGAGGTGGTTGTCAAAACCGCCTGTAATAAAGCACAATTTTATAGTGGTGGTTAGCAAAACCGCTTTTGTAATAAAACAACATTTTATAGTGGTGGTTGGCAATACACGCCTGTAATAAGAACGAAATTTTATAGTGGTGGTTGGCAAAACCGCCTGTAATAAGTCCTAAATTTTATTGTGGTGGTTTGCAAAACCGCCCGTAATAAGAACGAAATTTTATAGTGGTGGTTGGCAAAAGCGCCACTAAACGTAGTTTTACAGGTGGTTTAACAAACCGCCACTAAAATCTTAGAAGTTAGTTTTACCGACGGTTCTTTAACCACCTCTAAAACATATGTATTTTTAGCGGTGGTTTATTATAGTGGCGGTTTTTAAGATTACCGTCCGTTTTTTCCCACCTCTATAACTAATATATTACAGGCGGTTTAAACCACCACTAAAAAGGCTTAATTAGCGTTGGTCGGTTTAAACCGCCTGTATATACTTTTACCTACACTGTCTATAGAGGCGCCAAAAAACCGACGCTATAGTTTTTAGAGGCGGTTATGGACATTATAGTGGCGGTTTCGAACCCACGATAAAGGTGGTTTTTTTAGCAGTGGATGCGTCGACCAGCAGGTTCAATCGCCAATGCCATGTAGCTTGTAGCTGAGTTGCCTGAATCGCCAATTTGGAGTCCCCCTCTATAGTGGCCTGTTGATTTGGGAAATAGTGTACTAACAAGTATAAGGCTAATAATAAACCATGAAGTTCAGCCTCGTTATTAGTTTTTTGTGTTAGAGACCATGTAGCAGCTAATAAGGGATGACCATGTGCATTTCGTATAATAGCACCACAACCAGCATGTTTTGTACTGAAATAACTTGACCCATTAAAGTTAGCTTTAAGTATATTAGCCGGGGGGAGTGACCAATGAACGTTTTAAAGAGAAGGCTTTTCAGGAAGCTCATCACTTACTTTTCTGAGTTTGGCAGTATCGTTTGTGTAAGTAATAATTTTTTGAGTAATGACATCTACTCCTCGCGAGCATCCTTTAAAGACCCTTGAATTACGCTCACACCATATTTCCCAAAGAGCTGTAACAGTTAGCAATATAAGCATTGGGATCTTTCTAGTTTCTGCAATAAACCATGTATCAGAGAGAAATTTCCTCAGATTTGTTTTTGGCTTGGGGATATTAAACCTGCTTCTAAGATCATGCCAAATGGTGTCTGCAAAAGTGCAGAAGAGTAGAATGTGATCTGCAGTATCAATCGAAGATTGATAGAAAACGCAAATGTTTGGTATATTCATATCTCAGTTATTCAACATGGTACTTGTGGGGAGGATGTCATGCAGAACTTTCCATAAGAAAATTCTATGCTTAGGGAGGTAATCGTGGTTCCAGATCTTTCTCCAGGTTCGATCTATCCGGCCCATTTTTTGAACATTTCTAACTACTTGGGAATCTGTCTTAATCTTATGGTAGGTGTTTTAATCGAAAAATCACCGTCAATGCTGAGCGCCCATATCGGTCTATCTCTTTTATTTTTCACACAAGTAGTATTCAATACTTGTGTGGCAACGTCCAGATGCAAAAGGGAATGGACGCGAGATTCGTTTATCTCCCTGTGTCATGCAATATTTCTTTTACTTTCTCAAGTGGTTGTACAGGACCTATGCATTTCCTTTTTGAAAATATGAGTGGGATCTCCGAGTCCTGTACCCACTTATTGTACCACAAGGAAGCCGTAGCTCCATCTCCTATTTTATACTAGAGATTTAATTTAAAGAATTCCAGTAAGGGACAGACCTACTTCCAGACAGTTGAGTGACCATGCCTTGATTTGCCCGAAAGTATGTGTTACAGACCCATATTTGGACCTCATCACCTTAGTCCATAGAGAGTTCTCCTCAGTAAAGATTCTCCACAATAATTTAGTTCTATACGTAGTGTCGAGTTCTTGGATACTTCGAATTCCCAACCCTCCAGAATTTACATCCGTGCAGACCTCATTCCAATTTAACAAGTGGATCTGCCTTCTCCCTTGGTAGCTCCATAAGAAATCCTGAAATAACTTTTCCCATTTCTCAATAGCTCCCTTGGGTATATTGAAGCAGGTTATAAGATGCACAGGTAAACTAGCTAGGATAGACTTTATTAGCACTAATCTCCCTGCAAATGACAAGGATATTTTCATCCATCCTTGTAGGCGATTCTGTGTTGATTCAATGAGTGGCCCATACGTCTCCTGTGTAACTTTTGTTGTTGGAATAGTAACACTCAAGTACTTGCCCATAGACACAGATACTTTAAATGGAAGTATTTCTAAGATTTCACTCTTAATTAGCTCTGGGGTTCCATTTGAAAAAAATAAATTTGCTTTTTCCATGTTTATCCTTTGCTCAACAATCTTCTCGTATTTGTCCAAAATTTCTCATAATGTCTGGGCTGTGCTGATTTCTGCCTTTGCAAAGATGACCGTGCCATCAGAATAATGCAAATTGCAAACTGTGGGCCCATCTCATGAGTGGGCCCATTGGGTGATCTTTTATGCTGTATTAAAATTTTGGATTTTTTATGACAGCAGTTCTTCACACATAATGAATAGGAACAGAGAGATCGGGTCTTCTTGTCTAAGCCCACCCATGGGGTTAATAATATCAGAAGGTCTCCCATTGACGAGGACTTGCACTACTAGATTTTTTATGACAGCAGCTCTACACACATAGTGAATAGGAACGGAGAGATCGGGTCTTCTTGTCTAAGCCCACACATAGGCTTGATAATATCAGAGGGGTGTCCCATTGATGAGGACTTGCACTACTAGAAAATCATACTCCATCGCCGGTCGTTTTAGTCGGCGAACACTCCGGCGGCAGGTGAAGCGTCGTCATCGCTGAAGGCGTCGGTGGAAGGAATACGCCGATGAAATCACCCACCGCCGGAGAGATCCATTTCCGCCGGCAGTCATGAAAAAGATTTTGTCGGCGGAACTAGATTCCACCGACGGAATGGCATTTCGTCGCTGGAGACTTCTCCACCGTCGAATTCTCTTCGTCGGCCGAGTCCTTTCCGCCGACGAACATGTTACGTCGGCGGAATTATCTCCGCTGACGCTGGAACCGCCGACGTAAATAATTGGCCGACGAACATTTAAACCGTCGCCAGAGTTGACCGTTATAACGGTCAATTCCAGCAATGGGTTAAATCGCCGATGGAGATTTTATAAAAAAAAAATTCAAACTTTGTTTTTTAATCTGATACCTGTTACCTGACATAGAAGTAGACCAGTACATAAAAAAAATTGTTCCCATTTCAAAATGTTTACATTACAAAATATTTACATAACAAAAAATTACACAAATATTTCAACTGTCTTGTTCAAACCAAAAGAAATGTACAATTAGAGCAATCAGTTGTGTGACTGATTGCTGCCCTGTGGACCTATATCTCAGTTGCGGTTCGGACAAGCTCCTCCTACATAACAAACAAAACTTAATTAAATCATGCACTTGGTATTAGGTGAAAATGTCAGGAACCTGATAACTTACACATAATGTTGTGTCTCCTCATCAGGATATGTCCCATCTTTCCTCTTGTATGCCTTCAGGAAAGATTTCAGAAACACGAAGTTTGGACCTTCTGCTTGTCGCTGCATAAAATTTAATTTCCTAAAATAAGTATTGTGCAATTTTTATAAATCGAAGTATAGACAAGGCAGAAAAAAAGTCAACTAAATATGTACCTCTTCTTCTAAAAAATGAGCAAGAGACTTACACCCAAGCGTGTGAGTCGTCTTCTGACACTCTCGGTTTGCCTTGTTCTTCACATCACACCCGGACTCCCTTACCCCATCCCAATATATCACAACCAGTGTCTAGTTTTCAAGAGTCATACCTTCAATGGGACAGCCTACTAGTTGCTCTTGGGTCTTCCTATCGTAGTATTGCTTCTTATAGAATATACGGTTGTCTCGTTTTATTTTCTGCACAACCGGTTGTAGAGCTTTCATCGCATCGGCTGCAGTCACGAGCTGATCCTTCTCATTAACAAACTTGTAATTTACTTGCAAAAAAAATACATTTTGTTAGTACGTACAACTATAAAAAAAACAAATAGTTGTTGGTCTTACATTGATTTCTATGAACCAATCTTTAAATGCATTTGGGCTGAGCTCACATGCCTGCAGATGTAGCGGGAAATGCAATTGCACCCGAATTTGTGTTCCAAGTAGAAAGTACAGGTCATGCTGTGCTGATGAGACCATTTGTCCATCCTTGATTATGATCGTTGCCGCTTTCTCGGGCATGAATGACGCGCCCTCACCTTACGCTTGACGCGTGGTACCTGAAGCTGTGAATCCTCAAAGCCATCAACAGTCCGATCTAGCGGCTGGGTCTCCATGTCCTCCATTGGGACCGGCCCTACATCAAATGCACACTTAATCGACATTAAAATATCATTTTATGAAGCAGTATGAATGTAATTGTACCTGAATCATCACTCTCAGGGAATTGGTAAGAGGGCAACAACTCCCTAAACTTGTGCATTGATTCTTCTAAAATTAAATTAATGAAATAGAAAGTAAATAAATTAAAATTATACAAATGTATTAGGAAATAAAGTTAATGAATATGATAGTACCTAGAGACGGAAGCACTGATGAAGACAGAAGATCTGAGGGAGGTCGGCTGCAAGAGCCGGGGTTGTTGTCGAAGGGGCTGCAAGAGCCGGAGTTGATGTCGAAGGGGATGTAGGAATCAACCCCGATGGAGAGGGGGCTACTGGAGCCCTGGACGATGTTGAAAGGGTTGCTGAAGTCAACCCCAATGAAGAGGGGGTCGCTGGAGCCTGAGCCAATGTCGTCACCCGGGTGCATTTATGCCTAAGTGACACAATGTCCCCCTTCAGTGGCATAATGATCCTGCAAAAATAACTGAATTAAAGAGAGGAAGAGAGAAGAGAAGATTTGTAATTATATATAGCGGATGTATTTACAAACTTGAATCGACTGACCACATCTTGGGCATGCATCTAAATCTTTGTATTCATTTCTGAATAGCAAGCAATCGTTTGGACATGCATGAATTTTTTCATAATTCAATCCCAAATCACTCATCATTTTCTTGGACTCATACCAATTGCGTGGAACCAAATTATCTGATGGAAGAGTATCCTTTAGAAGTCAAAGAAGATCCGAAAATGATTTGTTACTCCATCGATTCAAACACTTCAATTGGAATAAATGTACCATAAACAACAGTTGGGAGTGTTTATGACATCCTCTGTACAGTGGTTTTCTGGCCTCATTCAGTAGCTGTTCAAATTTGCGGAATTCTAAATCCTCTGCTTTGTGCTCCATATTGGCATCCTCCACATTTTTCATGAAAGCATTGCACAACATTGTTGCCATCTCTTCGACGTGACCAGTTTCCACAGCAACGACGATTTCACTACGTTTGGGCAATTCCCCGTGATGTCTCCAAATTCCATACATTGGGACAAATCTGTTCAGGACAATGTGGGACCTGATTGTCTTGCATTCAAAAAACTTACTGTTTTCACATTTCCAACATGGACAACGCATAACACCGTTTTCCTGCACACCCAGTTGTTGTTTTGCATAATCTATTAAAAACTGACTCCACCCACATATTTTGAATTACACCGAGTTGGCTTGGACTTGTACTCACATATCCATTTCTTGTCAATAAAATAGTCCATCTCCGCAACAATTGTTGAAGACAGACTACACACAACAAAGAAATGAGTGTTTAGTACTTTTAGGAGGCAACAAATAACTCACAACCTAGACTTTATCTAAACCATTGTCCCTATGAATCTCACTATGTCCAATTTTCCTCCTCTTACTTCCACACTTCCAATCGGTTGGACTTTCTGGGTGTGGAAGAGCGTAAGAGATATAGAGAGAGAGAGAGAGAGAGAAACTTGAGAGAGAACTAAGAGAGTGAAAACAAGAGATAGAGAGAACTTGAGAGAGACAGAGATAGAGAAAGATAAGAGAAATGAGAGCTCATACAGAGAGAGAGAGAGAGATAGAGAAAGATAAGAGAAATGAGAGCTCATACAGAGAGAGAGTGAGAGATAGAGAAAGATAAGAGAGATAGAGGCAGAGAATTAAATTCTGAAACAGAATTTGGGAGAGAAAACGGAGGAAGATAAATATTTACCTAGAGGGAAATCAGAGAGAGAAAGAGAGAGAGTGAGAGAGAGAGAATTAAATTTTGAAACAGGATTTGAAAGATAACCGAGAGAGAGAGGTTCAACTAAAGAGAAATCAGAGAGAAAACCGAGAGAGAGAGACAGAGAGAGAGAGAGAGAGAGAGAGAGAGAGAGAGAGAGAGAGAGAGAGAGAGAGAGATAAGAGATAGAGGGAGAGAATTAAATTCTGAAACAGAATTTGGGAGAAAACTGAGGGAGATAAATATTTACCCAGAGAGAAAACAGAGAGAGAGAGAGAGAGAGAGAGAGAGAGAGAGAATTAAATTTTGAAACAGGATTTGAAAGATAATCGAGAGAGAAAGATTCAACTAGAGAGAAATCAGAGAGAAAATCAAGAGAGAGAGAGAGAGACAGAATTAAAGTTTGAAACAGGATTTGAAAGATAACCGAGAGAGAGAGAGAGAGAGAGAGAGAGAGAGAGAGAGAGAGAGAGAGAGAGAGAGAGAGAGAGAGAGAGAGAGAGAGAGAGAGAGAGAGAGAGAGAGAGAACAAGGTTGGCCGATCTGATTCTATCAAGTAAAAAGTTCAGTTAGATACACTCTAAAAGAGTTTTTATCTCCCTTGACCTCATGCAAGAACTAAATATCAGAATTTGACAACGAAGACGTAATTTAAAATGAAATAAGATGTGAGGAGAAGCTATATCACATACATTTTTCTTTATTTAAAAGATGCATTGGTGAAATACGAAGTGCTATTGTACAGCAAAATTGTTTCTGAAGGCAAATGCTAATTGGACTTGAAGACCCATAAAGGTGAAAGAAAGCAAATTATAGATTAAAAATTGGATTAGCAAATAGTGGAGATATCCAGCCAATCCTTAGCGGCACTAAAGACCAAAGGAATAGAAAAAAAGAAAGAAAGATATGTCACATACCATAGGGACTGAATTGATTGCTTCAACAACAATATATGATAACCAGACTGCAACTATTGCTCCACCTCTAAAGATTATTACAGTGGATTTGTTCTCAAGTCCAGCCCACTGCCAAATTACAGATTAAAAATTGGATTAGTAAAAAAAACAATAAACAGCTACTCTTATGCATTAGTGTCTAGTTTTTAGCACATTTTCCTTCAAATCTGAGAAGATATCTTCCACTTCAACAGAACCAGATGTTCCTTCCACTATTGAACCACACTAATCCACTAAATTTTGACATTTTACATCTATGAATGCCAAACGATCCTGAAGATGTTAATTCCCTCAACTATGGAATCTACCCAACAATCATTGCATTCCTTCCCCAACTAAAAAAGAAACAATTTTCAGTCTCCACTTGTAATAGGAAAATCAATCGAAACACCAAAACAAAAAAGAAAGAAAGAAGAAGACCTTACAGTATAAATCAGAATGAGCAAATTTCACAAACACCTGCACACACGGAAAAAGAAATCCGAATGAACAAGGCACGAGAACAGTGGAGCAAGCCGAATGCAGAAATTAAAATAGGTTAAAAAGACAAGCTTTGCTAAAATTTCAAGAAACTAACTTACCTACGGCGAGGGGGAAGAGGCTTGTGGAAGCTTGGTCTACCGGAATGCAGAGGAGACCGCCGGAACTCACCCCGAAAGTCTTTGAATGAACTGGGTTTTCGAACCCCAAGGTTTTGTGGAAGCTTGGTCTTCAGTCAGATGAGAGCGTGTGACTCCGAGAAAAGTAAAACGAACACTTTTCAGGGGGAATGCCGCGGGAACGCCGGAGTACGGTTTCGCGCGCTGGTTTCCTTCGCCGATTTTCGACGATTTTCGTCGAAGGAAAGCCAGGGCAGGAGAAGTAGAAGCGGCCGTTACGCGGTCTGACCGTCGTGTTATTTTAGTTTTGAACCAACGATGGTTATGGCCCGTCATGTTACTTAACCTACCCCTAAGTAAAAAAAAATTTTCCTTTCTCCGTACTCACTACGCGAGCAAAATTGTTTTTACTCTTCCCTCCCCTGTGCGCGAAGTTGTTGTTCATCGTCTTTGCTGAAGGCGGATTCCGACGGCAAACGCCAAATTCTGACGGCAAACGCCAGATTCCAACAGCAAACGGCAGAACCCGCTTGTGGAATAGCCCCAGATAGCGTCCAGAGTTCTTCCGAGGTAAAAATTTCTGAGGCAAAAAGTAGATATATACAAAATTTTATCTTAGGTTTTGATGGGGCTAGACTTCACTCTCTACTTTTTCCTCTCCTTCATTTCTCTTCTTGACATAACATACTTTCCTCTCATTCTGAATAAGATTGAAGACGTCAATAAACACTTTCGTCTCATTCTGAATAAGATAGAAGATGTCAATAAACACTTTCATATAGTACATTGTCATATTGTTGTTAGTTTTTAAAGCACTATTATATTGACTATACAAAATTAGAAATCCATCTTCTTATTTGATAGTATATGCTAATGGTTAATGATGAAAGCTCTGGGTTATGTATGAATCACCTCAAAATTATGGACTAAACTACCTGGCCTTTCTTCTTTTGCTTCTTTCTCCTTTTGTTGCTTTTCGCCTTGGATCCATCTTTGAAGCTTTAATAAACAGTAGTAATTTTGAAGGGAACAGATATCTTTTTCTGAAGAGACTGACAACTTCAAATTTGATTCCTTTCATCTCAATTTTCGTGTGAAAAAAAAAAAAGCATCCATGCATGTGTTTCATAAGGCAACCATTCGTTAATAAAATTGCTTTGTTTTCCTCCTTTTGCTTTTATTCGGTTCCAACTTTGAAAATAAAGGCATCTGATTTAATATATAGCATCTTATTGTGGGCAAAGTCGTCTAAAGCTGACAGCAACAAATTAAAGCAAATGAAATAATATTGATTAGCCTTGCAGCTGGTGCGGATGAGGTTTAACAATTTTCTTTCCTTGGTTCAAATGAATAAAGTTAAGCTGATCAGTATGATGGTTAAATATTTTTGTTTCAAGGCAAACGAGTCTTAATTAAAATGAAGACTAATAAATATTAGTAATACAGCTGATAGAGATCATTCTGGATTCAATGCTATCTTCTATTGAATTACTCTTCTACGGGCAGACATGATATCAATCAGAGTGGCAAACCTTGTCTTCCATTTCTGCAGACAAGAAAACCCTCTGCATTTCTTCACCAGATATGTGGAGATGGGAAGACAAGAAGAGAAGATGTTAATTAACATTGATTTATTTTAAGCTTCCATTAATTGGGTATGTGCTTTTAATTCGTGTGATCGTTCCTTGTCTCTTTTTCCTATAATTTCAACATTCTTCGTTCCTTCAAAGAGTGTTATCAGCATGCAGATGGGTAAACATGACAAAACAATCTATAGTGGATGGGAGCTCATCAGTTTAGAAAGGTCCCTCCTTGTTGAGTTTAGAAAGGTCCCTCCTTGTGTATCTCCCCAGCCTTTTTGTTTCTGTAATGAAAAATTAACTCATATAGTGAAAACAAAAAAACTTAAATAGGTAAACAATAAAGTGTAAATTATTAACCTATTTGAATGACAATGACAGGTTTCCATGAAAAACAAGTTTTTTAAAGTATATGGTCTATTTTTTCCGGTTTTATCTGATATATAGAAGGGTTTTCAGTTCCTTGCTTTTTTTTAACATGCATGAAAAACTTCTCCTTTTTCTTCTGAGGCATGAGGGAAGTACATATATATATATAAGATGTAGCACACATGTTCTCCAATGTTAGATTAAGTACTAATACTCGTTTGTTAAGTTGTTTATCTTTTTATTTTTAAACTACTTACTGGTCTTCATATACCTTATTTCTTTTTCTTAAGATGGTTATGTCTGGCTATGGTTTTTTGAGATTTTAGATAGTTTGCTTTTTGTGATGATATTGTGCTGATCTCTTTTACTCTTTTACGAAGGTCATCAGTGGGAAGATAAGAGAACTGTCGATTTGTCAAATTGTTTACCACGGAATTGACTTCCAAAAGGTAAAATATCATAACATTGTGGTTGACTCTTCAGTTTTAGTTAATCATATCTCCCCTTCTTCCAAAAAAAAACAAAGGTGCAATCCTTGTTTCTTTATGTTTCTTTAAGCATATCTCTCACTCTTGAGAACCATTTTACTATATCTTTTACCTGGTTACTAGTAATGTTATTGTCCCTCTAGTTAGAGACATCTGTTTTACACCCTGATTTTATCTCATATAATAATCTTAGTAAATCATATTTGGTACAGCTATAGGGTTACAAGATCATTTCTTGAGTTAGCAATCGGGTTATAGTAGCGAGGGACGTAAGCAAAGAGAGGGATAGAGAGACATAGTGATGGATAGGATGTAATTGGTTGGACTTGTAATCTACTAACAAATACTCTTTGAAAATTCCCATCGAGAAGGTCTATTTCAGTGACAAGAAATGGATATACAAGAATAGAACCAAGCCTGCTCGATGCCTACCAAACTTCGTGGGTGGAATCGATCACTTCATCGAGTATGCTAAACAATAACTTGGGTTCCAAGGAAACAGTCCAATGCAGTGTCCATGTGCCAAATGTGAGAACAGACATTTCCTTGTGTGCAAGACCATCAAGTTCCATATAATATTAGAAGGTTTTGCCCCACTATACAACACATGGTACTACCATGGGGAACGACCAAAAAATGACAAGAACACGTCCAGTTGGAGATGGGACATGGTGAACAAATGAGAATGATGTTAGATAATGCTTTTATGCAAGAAGTTGGAACGACAGTACAAATCCCGTAGGTGATATCCCCGAATTGCATAGACTCGAACAGTTACTGGATAAGGTGAAGAAACCACTATATGTTGGGAGTGAGAAAAATTCTACATTATCTTTTATGGTACACTTATTTTAGTAAACAAATGGACAAACAAGTCATTCTTGAATGTCATATCCCTTATCAAGGATGCTCTTCCTGCACACAATACTCTCCCACAAAACCGGTATAAGTCAAAGAAGTTGATGGCTGACTTGGGGATGGATTATGTGAAAATTCATGCATTCCCAAATGATTGTGTCTTATTCAGGAGTGAATACAAGGATTTGGATAGTTTCCCAAGTTGTGGTTCGTCAAGATGGACAGCCACTCGATGATCAGAATATTACTCACTACATATGTTCTAGACTCAGCTAGGAGTTTGAGTCGTTTGCATTGTCTGTTACCACCCGAGATGAGATGTTCTAGACTCCTTGCAGAATCTCCTTCTCACGAAGGAGCATTGCCATCAGATGCAAGTACAGTTTACTCAACTTGATGTTGCAGGTACCCATTCGGCCAATGTTGCCGCTAGAGGTGGTAGAGGAGGTTGCCCTTCTCAGAGATGTCGCAGACTCTCCAACTGTGGCCGTCGTCAAAATTCAGACCAAGGACAGGGTCACGGCCACAAGATCGTCGTGACAATGCAAATCGCCCGACTTCTCATATTTTTCAAAAGTCGGCCATGTGGCTATTCAATGCCGAAAAAGGTTCAACTTGGCATATCAGCCTATTGGTACTTCTCCTTAAGCTTATTCTACGCAGATAGATCCCCACCATGACGCAGCTTGGCACACTCATTCAGGGGCTTCTGATCACCTTGCCTCTAATGCTTCACAATTTGCTAAGAGTCCCCCTTACACAGGCTCGCATCAAGTGATCCTCTGGAATGGTTTTGGTTTGCCTATTTATTCCGCTGGTACTCTTCCATTAAATCAGTTTGTTTCACTTCGCAATGTACTCTGCTACCCTTCTTCCCTTAAAAATTTGTTGTCTGTTTCTCGCCTCACTTCTGATCACAACACCATTGTCGCTGTTGATTCTAACAGCTTTTGTGTACATGTAGGCAATTCAGGCCGCATAGTACGCAAGGGCGGAATAGAAGTGGGCTCTATGTCGTCGACCATGTTGCTTCACCAACCTGTTTACTTTCAATTTTGTTGTTTTTTTTCATTTGGCATAAACGTTTAGGACATGCTAGTAGTTCTGTTTTGCGTACTATACTTAAGACATTTACATATTAAACTTTCTGATTTTAATAAAAAGGCATCTTGCCCCGCTTGTTGCATTACCAAATCAGACTCTTTACCATTCTCTATGCCCACTACTTCAGTACCATCTCCCTTGCATATGATCTCTGTAGATGCACGGGGACCTTGTCCTATTACGTAAAGGAACAGATTTAAATACTATGTTTCTTCTGGAAGTTGTTGGTCATAGTTGCTATTTCGTTCAATGAGAAGTGTCGAGTCTCAAAATAATAGGAGTCCTTTGGAATTGCAACTAATCATCCAGTCCAAATTAAGTATATATAGTTGGAATATTTTAAAGGCAGGAAAATTGAGTGATCAGTGATCACTAGCTAGGCACTTAAATAGAGTTTCCATTTTCAATTACCTCTTTTTTTCTACATTTATACCAAATCAAGCCAACAAATCCTACTCCGACTGATGCCAAAAACACTGCCACCACCACTGGGACGACAATGCTTCATCTCTTTTTGCATGGCTTTAGGGCACTTGGATCAGTTGGAGTGGCATGAAGCCAACTTACAAAGATTTGGATCAACACTATCAGGATGAGGATCAAAGGTATGTATCAGAAAAAGTAATCTGTCCTCCTTGCATATAATCATAAGGTTTAAATATACAATAACCCAAGCTTAACGTAAGTGATCCGCCAATTAATTTATCAACAAAAGACATAGGAACAGATCCACTGAGCATTCTGTAAGAGGTAATTTATTTTTGTAGCAATAGCCTTTCTTCTCTTCCCACAAATCAGTATAATTTCACTTACATAAACAAACAAGCTTCCATGGAATTTTCATTATTTTGGTGATCCTCTCTGTAAGTGGTAATTTATTTTTGTAGCAATAGCCTTTCTTCTCTTCCCACAAATCAGTATAATTTCACTTACATAAACAAACAAGCTTCCATGGAATTTTCATTATTTTGGTAATCCTCAACACAGATGATCTCAGAAACCAACGTTGAAAAATCATCAACCAAAAGCAAGAGTAAAGACAATATTACAATCTAAAGATCAGTCTGAAGCCACTTCGTATTTACATTTCTATCACCTAACTCCGTGAAAGTAAGGTACTAGAATGGTTTGGGTTTCGGATTCGTCAGTTCCCATCTCGGTGCTTCCATATGTGCACTTCTCCACCTCCAAGCATTCTTTCAGTTGGACCACTACACTGTTTATCGAGGGCCTCTGAACAGATCTCGACTGCGTGCAGGAGATGGCTAAATCCAGTACTATCCAAGCGGAGGTAACGTTGAAAGTATCATCAGCATGCAATTTTGGGTCAACAATGGTAGTAATGTCTCTTTCTTTACGAAATGGTGACACCCACTCCACGAGACTGATATTCTGAGAGTTATCATGTGTTTGGGTTATTGCAGGTCTCCCCGTGATGAGCTCAAGTAGAACCACCCCATAGCCATAAACATCACTTTTCTCGTTCAGGTTGTTGGAAATGAAGTACCTATAATAGATTATTATGACAGGGAGGTTTAGAGCTTGGAGAAGAAAAATGTATAAAATGAAAGAATAGAGTACTTCAAAAGAAAAAGGAAAAAGAGACAAAAGAAATATAGGTATGCTAGCATTAATTTTTTTTTTTTTTTATTTAACTCACTCAGGATCAAGATATCCATGGGTTCCCCGCACTTGAGTTGTTATATGGGTGTGGTGATCATCTTTGAAAACCTTGCAAATGCCAAAATCAGCCAATTTGGCCTCTAAGTTTTCATTCAAAAGGATGTTTGCAGCCTTCACGTCCCTATGGATAATTGGTGGATTGCAGAAATAATGTAAATACTCCAATCCTACAATATTCCAGTCAAGTACACATCAATCAATCCATTTATTTAGATATGCAAATATTACAAAAGTATAGACTTCAAGTTGTTGATGGAATTAAACGAGAAGGTCAATTCCATCTTTCATGTACACAAATTTGTTTGTGTTTTTTTTTAAGAGTATATAAGGATTTTCTTCAAAACCATGTTCTTAGAACAAATTTCTCATTTATATAGATTAAAAAGTATGGATTTTTACTAACCTCGTGCGACATCTAGTGCTATCTTAAGTCGCTGATGCCAACTAAGAATTTCTTTCTCATCTTGGACTGTAAGCATGAGAGTATGGCCAATCAGTAAGCTAATTAATTCTTTTTCAACTGAATCAATTTCGGGTCGTAGTAAATTAACTAACACACTTGATTTTAATTTCCATGCATGCACTACCTGATAAAAGATTTCTTAGGTTTCCTCTGGCCATGTACTCCAATATTAGGGCTGTGTTCTCACCATCAGCACAATATCCAACAAATCGAACTAGATGCCTATGGTAAAGTGTCATCAACAGCTGCACCTGCATGTAATTCATATATATTCCCCACCATACATGTTAGGTTGGAATTTACTAATTGATCAGTAAAGAATTAACACTCAATCCTCATATAATAATATACCTCTGTTTTGAATTCAATAGAAGCATGAATACTTTGAGAGAGCATCTTTACTGCTACCTCCTTCCCATCCTTCAATTGACCATGAAAGACGGTCCCAAAGGCTCCTCTGCCTAGCACCCTCTGGAAGTTGTTGGTCATTGTCACTATGTCATCAAATGAGAAGCGCCGAGTCTCAAAAGTAAAGGAGCCCTCTCTATTTAAAGTACTCCGGGAATTTGGTCTTGGGGCTGATCATTGAGCCCAATTTGATTAAGCATTTATAGTTAAAATATGATAAGTCAGTAAAATTGAGTGATCACTAATTATTACAAGACCATTTAAGCAAAGTTGTCAGCTTTCAATTACCTCTTTTTTTCCCCCATTTAAACCAAATCAACGACCCAACAATTCCTTCTGCGACTGCAGCCACAGAAATTGCCACCACCAGTAGTGGGGCAATGCTTAGGCTCTTTTTGCATGGTTTTAGGGCACAAGGATCATATGCGTGACATGAACCCAAATTACAAAGATCTGGATCCACACTATCAGGAGGAAGATGAAAGGTATGTATCAGCAAACATAATTTGTTCTCCATGCATTGAATCATAAGGTTTCTATATACCGAATATTATCCCAACCTTAACGTAAGTGATCCACCTGCAGTACTGGATTTATCAACCAAAGACGTGGGAACAGATCCATTGAGCTGGTTGTGAGATAAATTCCTGCAAGCACGAAAAATTGATCTTACACTAAATGATTGGAGTCCTTTTACATGATAATAGAGGTACGTGACTGAAACACTAGTCTTTTAGAAGCTTAATTCCCAACTTACAAGTACGTGAGGAATATCAATGCTGCAAGAAACTCTGGCACCGTTCCGCTCAAGTTGTTATCCGATAAGTCCCTGAACATTTATATCCTTGTGGATTAGGGGATACCTAGCTAGCTTAAAAATATGATATATCAATCTCTATAGGTAAAATATGATATTATTAAAGATTGGTATATTTACAGGTGAGCAAGAGAAGTTAGTTTTGCAATGAATGAGGGAATCGGTCCTGTGAGGTTGTTTCTTGATAGATCCCTGTAAAACAAATATAAATAAATAAATAAATAAGTCCCGTTGATAATATTGCTCCATATTAGACAATAATAAAAACAACCGGAATATGAACAATGATTAAAGTTCAGAAAGGAACCATATAATTAATTAATCCCAGTGACTTACAAAGATGAAATCAGGTTGAGGTTTCCAAAGGATTCATCTATCTCTCCGGTCAATCCAAATGAAGACAGGTTTCTAATTAGACAGCAAATTCAGTAAATTAAGCAAATGCATGGATTCATACAAATTAGAATGTTCCTCATCCTTGCAAAAGCAAATATTATTTACACATATTATAATATATATTTATAATATAATATTTTACTTACACAGAAATGATTCTTGGTACTGCTGGATATTGGTCATCGTTGTAGCTGCAATGCAGGCCATCCCACAAATACTTGTTCGGCAAACATGGATCGCCCATCCAGTTTTTCTGCAATCCGTACATGTCTTTAATCCTCATCATCGCATGAACTTCAGAGAACAATACCCCACAAACGTGACAATTCAAAACGGACTGATTGATCAAATAAAAGCCTTCTTAAGAAATTATAACCATAACATAAACATTTTCTCGGAAAACCGTGAATACATACGAGACATTTGGGAAGAAAAAACCAACCGTCTTGTTCGTAAGTTGCGGTTTCGTTGAGGCTTAATACAACATAGATCTCAAAGGCGTTTAGGATTGGAGGAAGAACTGATTTTTCTGTCTTCGAAATATAAAGAGAGTAATTACGATCACCGGTCAAGGGGTCGTCGATGTAGATAGTGTCGGCAGCCAAGTATTCCGGAGCTTCTGTGTAGCATGTGATACCGTCACTTCTACAGCAATTGAATTCCCTCAGAGTAGAGCTCCCATTTGGTTTCTGAAAATCTGCAAAATGCCTAAAGGCATGGAACTCTATTCAGGATCGTTTGCTGTCCAGTTGAAGTACAGTGAATCGTTAGCATTCAGAGGTGTCGCCGCAGTTTGCATTACTGCTGATGGAAGTTCGCTGAACGAGTTTTTCTTGGTATCGATAGTGAGAGAAGTGCTGATGGATGTCCAAGAAGGATCAGTGTACGGTACCCATAATCGATCGTAATTATCGTCCGGATACCTATTGTCAGAACAATAATGCAAAATTAAAGGGATATATTTATATATCGGCTCTATTTAAGAGAGTAATTAAGTTCAATGCTATCAAATGAATAGTGTCACTCTTAAGTAGAGAAGAAAACGGAAAAGAAAATCATCATAAGAAGTTAAAAAAAGAGCTTATCATTCGTTGTATGTGACTTTTGTTTTGTCTAGTACTGGAACAAAAAATCAAAGCAAGAGATTCTGTGTAATTATATTAAAGATATTAAAATGCAAAGCAACCATGTCAACAGTTGAAGAACAAATCGATCCCTTCCAATTTCAAATTTAATGTATTCTCAAATATAAATGCGATTAATTTGATGTTCTTCTCTTACCTGATGATCTTTTCAGAAGTTGAACCGGCGTCGTAGAGACACATAGCACGGAGTGATTGATTCATGTAAGAGGTTTCCGAGTACATGTAATCCTCGAGAAGCCTCGTCTCCAAAGCGGATATGAAAGGTGCTCCCTTGCCAGTGTTCACGAGACACACTTGAATAAAATTCCTAGGCGCTACCACCACAATCTCAGTCCACCAAGGCAGCGATGTGTTCGTTAAACTTACCGTAGTCCACAGATTGATGCCCACATAGAGATCAAATTCCGGTACTTCCTTTACTTCCTTGTTATCCAAGTACAAGAAAGAAGCTCGCAGGAGGTACCTGCTGCCCTTCTGAACAGGTGTGACCGTATAACAGTTCCGTCCTCCCTCCGGGAAGCTTCTCGTGGTCCTGTACTGTCGTTTAAGAGAAGATGCGACGCGTACGGGATTCGAAGATGGGAACTCTTTGTTTTCGCCGGAGTGTATGAAACCGGCGTCGGAAGTGTAAAAGATCCCCGTCTCATTGTCGGTGTAGTTGGAGCCTTCAGGTATGCCACAGTCGATGCTGATGAATCCTGCACACATATATTAACAGGTACAATTAAAGCATAGATGTAGAAATAGCGGGAGCTCGTGTGGAAGGACGACGTACTAACCTGGTTGAGCCTGGACAAGAACTGCAGAATATGTGAAGATCAGAAAGACGAGAAGCAGATCCGTCATCGCCATATATGCGTTCTAGTTATGAACTTGGGAGATAGATTAATTCAGAGGCACAACTTAAATCTCCAGCGGGTCTTCAGGTCAACTGCTAATTAAGTCAGCCAACGACTTGGATTAATCTATTCCACGGAAAGGGATCCACACGATCGAGTAGAATTTTCTCCTCCACATTCTGAATTTTCTACTGGATTTAATCGACCTGAGTTAAGACGATAGGTGGGTCACACTGAAAAAAAAAACAAAATCTAGATTGTGACATGGACAAATAACAAAGCAGATCACTCCAATCCTCTATTATTTACTAACCCTTTCTCTTCTTGATCATTTTTTATCCTGATCATCAGGGTGACAGTGGAAGGAGAGATCGACTATGATTGTGAGATGGGCAACCCAGAGGCAATCTCCCCGGCAACATTAATGGAGACTCAGTCCTCTGATTGAAAGCTGCAGACTCAGTCCTCGACGTGTTCTATTTTCCTGACTGATTAAAAACTAACTGACGATCTCTCAACAAAAATTAAAACCCGTCAACATGCATGAGTGACAATCACGGATCCAATTCGGTCCTCAGTTCAACTGGCAAGCCAGTCAGGAATATTCTACATTATTGTTCGACTGGACCGTATTTAATTCCATGGAAAGAGAAATTCTCTTGATAGATCTCCACCTTTTGACTTTTCTACCGGCCAATTTAATGCCGACAGGAACGTATAACTCCAAAGATTGGTACTCTTCTATTTTCAATTTTCATCTAATTAGTAACTTGTGAAAAATCAGATAAGTGATTTAAAACTGACAACACAAAGTGACCATCATAGATTTGATTTTTTCAATCCGGTTAATTAATTAAGGGAGGTTTGTGTTATGTTTTTAATTGCACCCATATATCTATATATATATATATATATATATATATATATATCTACATCTATATCTATGCCTATATATATATATATATATATATATATATATATATATATATATATATATATTAGATATGCCTATTCCTTGACTATTCCGTATTTTAGCCTTATTTGATCTTACTTCATGCATGATGACCACGAAAGCTAGCTAGCCGGTCATCATCATTATCAAGTGGTCACTTTTGACATCAGTCGAGGTCTGGTTAAAACGGATGCTCATATTAATGGAGTTGCAGCTGGGAGACACTGATACCCCTTTACGTGTTGACCAAATCTGCAGTAGGTAGTTCGGTTTTAAGACTGCATTTAAAGTGGGTATGGCCTGTTAATTCAGGATTCAACATATTAATCTTCACACTCCGAATGACTTTATAAAGGAAATATTGAAGATTAAAAATACCAAAAATGTTAAACGTGACCCCTTACTTGATCGTCTTCAATGTCCCTGTGCACTGTTCTGGAACACTTGCAACAAAATACTTATAATAAGTCTACAGTTATGTTCCATATATACGCTTACAAGTTAATCTCCTCCCTGTTTTCGTCCTCCAAGAAATCAGGAATGTGGTTCAAACTAGCCACTCAGGCAGCACGCTAAGTTAAGTCGACAGGTAGGTGGGTCTGGTGTAAAGGGTCCCATGGAAAAAGTGTAAACAGTAGACGTCGGAGCAAAATTCAGTATAAAAAAAAAAAAAAAAAATTTACATTCAAGTAGTTCCCGCGGGATGTGTGCACAAAGGGTTGTGTCCAAACTCCAAACAATAATTATTCACGAATGATTGCACACGTTTACAAGTGTTGCTTACCGTAAAGATCTGACCATGCAGTACTCTGGGGTAAACTGACCCCCGAGGGAATTATAGCTCACATCCATTTTCGCTTAAACAGATCAGCTTCTACTGTGTTTGCATTTGAATTCTAATAAATTTTCTTCATAACATGATTTCATTTCCATATTATATGTACGTAAGATGACCTCTCTATGATTTGTAACACGATAATTTTATTGAATGAAGGTTACAATATTTATAGACTACCTAAAGGTCCATAATCAGATGATACAATCAGGGAAAACAGTTACATAGATAGAGAGTTCGAATTTGATGAAAACAATATTTGCAGAGATTAGCTGGAAGAGGATTTAATCTTTTGTTAGAGAATCCTCCGTAAGCACATATGGAGTTGAGAAAAATCAGATAAGGAGTTAAGCAAAAACAGGATCATTGACACTCCCCTTCAAATTTAGCCGTTTGGAAAAACGGTTAATTTGGTCTGGAAGCGATGATGTTTTTGCCGAGAAAGACCTTTGGTGAAGATGTCTGCAATTTGATCCTCTGTTTGAACGTATTTCACCTGTAGACAACCGTAGGCGATTATTTCGCGCACAAAGTAATAATCCAGTTCAATAAGTTTTGTATGAGCATGGAAGACCGAGTTGGCAGCTATATAACTGGTGGAGACATCGTCAGGGTTACCAACCCAGCAGCATCAAAATAAATATATATGTAAGTCAAAAATATCAATCGAAGATATTGTGATTCCGTGATTTAGGGAGCCCTTGATGTATCTCAGAATATGTTTTACTGCTATCCAATGTACATCTGTCGGTTTCTGCTGGAACTGACAAACATGATTTACAGTATGGGCGTGTGAGCGTAAGATGTTGAAGGGCACCCACAGCTGAACGATAGAGAGACGGATCTTCCACCGGTTTGCCAGTAAATTTTGAGAGCTTGCTGCCAGTTGTGACTGGAATACTTACGGGTTGGGCATTGGAGAGATCGAGTCGTTGGAGAAGATCCTTGGCGAATTTCTCTTGTAAAAGATGAAGCGAATGCTGATTGAATGTTGCTTGAATGCCTAGAAGGTAATGTAGTTTTCCTAGGTGTTTAACCGGAACTCTCTGCTGTGAGAATGAATCATATGATTTGTGGTTGCTTTGTTGATGGATAGAAGAATCACATCATCGACATAAATGAGTAGGAAAAGTATACTCTCACAATCATAAAGATAAAATAAGGAATGATCTGCCTTCGACCCTTTTAAACCGAGATCGGTTAGTAATCATTTAAACTCTGTGTTCCATGTTCTGGGCAATTGTTTGAGACCATATAAGGAGCGGTTAAGTCGACAAACATAGTCGAGTCTTATTGGATCATGGAATCTGGGTGGTCGGCTCATATAGACTTCTTGTAATTGACCTTTTAAGAATGTGTTCTGAATATTGAGTTGGTTGATGCCCAATTTATAAGTGAGTGCCACACTTAATAGAAGTCGGATAGTAGCCAGCTTGATGACTGGACAGAAGGTATCAAAGAAATCCACTCTTCTGTTTGGTGAAAGCCCTTGGTGACCTGTCTTGCTTTGTATCGTTCAATTGTGTCGTATGAGTGTTGTATAGTTCTGAAAATCGACTTGCAACTAATAGGGGTACGATTTTTAGGCAGAGGCACCAAACTCTAACATGATGGTGGGTCTAGTGGGTTGATGGATGTAATAGCATTGAGAGATTTTGGCTTTAGATTGCCTGTGCGCCAATGTCACTTGGGGGTAGCATCGTAATTTCTGTGGTTAACTGAGTTTGCAAAGAGATCGTATTAGGTGAGGGTTGTCGTACAAAGGGAGGTAGGCTGTTTTGAGGGGATGGAGAATTTATTGGAGAGGCCGTGGGCCCGGCTGAACCAATTATAGGAGGTGGAATCGAAGGAACGCTTGCTGTAGCAGTAGGAATAATTGGAGACATACCTTTTTGTGGACCCGTGTGGCGGCGAGTGCATACAGCAGTTGCTGCTGTTCATGTGACGTTTTTATATGGAAAAACTGATTCATGGAATACAACATGGCGACAGATGTAGATTTTCTGAGTAGTCCGGTCAAGGCTGTGATAGCCTTTGTAATGTGGATGGTAACGCAAGAAGATAGCAAGTCTTACTACGAGGCTCAAGCTTGTGTTTGGAGTAGGGGTCGGAGGTAAGGAAAACAGAGACACCCAAAAATCTTGAGAAAGGTAATTTATGGTATAGAATTTCATAGGGTGATCGTTAGGTTTTTGGAAGGAAAGGGAGACGATTAATAAGGTTGTGGGGACCGCAATGCTAGACAAAAGTGTTAGACCAGTTTCGACTATGTGTCGATGCTTGCACTTGCTATTCTATTTTGGTGCGGTGAGTAAGGATTGGAGAATTGATGATGGATCTCTTAGGATAAAATTAGTTGAAAGGTGTGCTAAAAAATTCAGAACTGCTATGTGTGAACAATTTTAATTGAGGACTAGAATTTATTACGAACTAAGGTCGTAAATTGAGAGAAAGTTGAATAAATATCAGACTTTGACTTTAGAAAATAAATTCAGGTAAAATTGGTAAACACGCCCACAAAAGAGTGATAAAACTTAAAACCATCGATAGAGAAGACAGGTGCTGGGCTTCATAAATCAAGCGACAATAATTGCAGCGGATGAGACACTTAGAATTTTGTATTTAAAAAAAAAAGTTGATGTGACTTAGAGAGATGACAAGGCACACACCGTGCAGATTTATTTTTCATGAGTGGAACAGAAATTGCAATAGATAAGTACGGATGGCCCAGTCAGTCATGCCTCAATTTGGAATTATTTTTGAGCGATGTTAGGCAGTGCCGTTGGGAAGACATCTGGAAGATTTTAAAGCCATCTTTATGTTGCCCCTGATGTAGCACTCACCCCGTTCGTCAATCCTTGATTAAAAAATTATTTGGGTGAAATTCAGCGCATATCTGAAAATTCTTTTTTAAAGTTTTAATTAGATTAGTAATTCAATTGAAATGAAAATTATTTTTATTTAAAAGAAAAATTGAACGCGTCGCCTTCTCCCATTCTTACTTCCGACGAGTAGTACTTGTCAAGCACTAGTGTTTCCCAAAGAATTGTTCGCTTTGAGAACACTCTGTACCAAATCCCTTGGTAGTGCTTCGGCGGCGCGCCTGCACTAGAGAAACACAATTTGAAGTCATCATCGACATTGGAAATGAACAGGCCTGGTTTTGTAGTACATTTTGCCGTTTTGGGTAGAGAATGCATGCGACATATGTTACGGAAGAGGCCGAGTCAGGTTCACAGATCAATCGAACTGCTATGTACGTATGTATATACTTCATGAGTTTCTATCACTCACAAATCCCAACAAGAGAACGAGAATTTTTTCAAGTCACAGGCCCAAGGCCACCATTATTAAAACATTGAAGCTTTAAATATTTGCTTGAATAAACCCAACAATATTGATCAAATACAGTATTTGGAGAATGTTATTTAGAGTGGGATGGGGTCAACAACGAGGGAGGCGATCATGGCCTTGGTGCGGCCATGGGAGAAAGTGTATCCGTCCTTGTTGTCTTCGTACAAAACCTCCATCACCCGGGCAAGATTGACGGGACGAGTGATGAGCTTCGCCGGAAAAGGAGTCGGCTTCATGCACCCTTGATTGATGTCTTTCCATGCAACCGTGTAGTATTGCCGGAACAGCTTCACTACCTCCTGCTCCGTAAGCCCACGCTCCCTCATGAAGCATTCCACCGTCGATTCTACATGCCCTCTCTGCTGTTCAAACTGCATTAATCCAGAAACCACCAAATTAACAAAGACATTAATCCAAAAAATCGATCATTCATGCATGATCATTATTAGCTATAGACATATACATTCCGTTCTAATGAATCAAATGAGCTGAAATATTATGATCTATATATATATATATATATATATATATATATATACGTACCTTCCCCGTGACTATGTCGTCGATGAACCTACAGATCTCTGCAGCAGCCATGGTGATCCTGGGTTGGGTTTTCAGCCACTCGAATATGTCACTGGAGACTTCTCCCATTCCGACCATGGAGAGGAGGAAGATGGTTCGGTACCCACAGCTGGTGAAGGAGACGTTCATGTGCTCTTCCGTTCCAGGCTGATACTGTTTCACATACCATTCTGTTTCGACGAAGAAGGCCTTGCACAGATCTTTCATCTGCAATTATTTATAATGAGCTTCCAATTCATCCTTTTGAGAGGGTTCATTCACCACAAGAAAATAACGTATGTATATGCTTTTATATATAATTACCGTACCGCTTCAATCATGTAGTCAATTTGGTAGGAGAGTCCGTTTGGAGCAATCTCATCGTGAAACTCCTCGGTGTATGCAATCAGCTCGCGAAAAAGTGGTCTCATATACTCGGGCAGCGTCACTTCTGCCTTAACATCCCATCTGTATGGAAGTGCACTTCATATGTCATCTACATATATATAAAACTAATTTGGCAAGTAGTTTTGGGATAGACCTGGAACCCAACAACTTTACAATTCCATACATATCTTACAAGATTAATCAGTGTTATAAATCTGCTGCAAGAAGTAATTCATGCATGTATTTCAATTACCTCTCAACTGCGTCGGTAAAGAGCTTGAGTTCTTCGTAGACACCATATGCATCATAAGTATCATCAATGAGTGATATCAGGCCTAAGATTTTGGAGGCAAACACCCTTGATTGGGAGTAACGAGGATCAAAAGCCACGCTCATAATCCAAAAGTAGCACTCGACCACCCGGTTTCTAGCATAGAAGCACTTCTCTGCCAGCTCTTGCTCCTTCCACCATCTGCATGCAGTTCATGTTAATATGGGTAACTAAACAAGAGGTAACCTGCAGCTCTTTCAATCAGGGATATACCTCTACAATTAATTAATTAAGTACGCTAGCTAGTACATGCAACTTACTTTGAGATGGTCCTAAGCTCCCTCTGGTGGACAGACTAAACAAGATTGTAATCTAACTTGGCATAATCAAGCAGGAGGGGGTTGCAGGTCTTGAGCTCTTCGTAGAGTGAGATGAAGTATCTGGCATTCAACCTTGGCAATCGCCTGTGAATTGGTATCTTGACGGCTCGGGTAACCTGTTTGGAAAGCGAAGGATCCAAACTTGAGAGGGCAGATTTCAAGTGCTCCGAAGCAAAAGCCACTGCTTCGTCCAGTATGTCCTCTCCTTACACGCCAAGGAATGCTGCTTCATGCAAACTAAGCAGTCCCTTCATGTCCGAAGCCAAGCTCAGCTTGAACATGCCCTGCTCGTCCACGAACTTGTTGAAGACGTCTGTTGTATATATACCACATCCACGAAAGCAATTAGTAATATATGAAGTACTCGTGCAAGCTTGAAACAAAATCGGTATTAATTAATTGCAGCTGAATTAATTGAATAGTAGTGAGGACTAACTAATATATACTACTTTCAATTACCTGTGGAAGCCTTGTATCCTCCCTCTCTCAAGACGCGGAATCGGGTGGCCACAGCGTATAAATCATAATCACCAATATTAACATCTTCAATATTTGAATTTGTGGTATGAATTCGGTACAACGCCTCATCGATTTCCTTCTCAAATTGATAGTCCAATCCAAGCCTGTTAACGGCGTCCAGCAAGTAGATCTCTTCGGGGGTTCCGTGGGCGAGTTTCAACATCTGCCTCACTTCCTCTTTCAGAACCTCAGCCCTTTTAGCCCATTGATCCAGCTTCTGCAAGTAATTAAGAGAACTTCATAATTGATACAGAAATATATATGCGTCGACAAACAAATAAGAAGTAACGGTGGTCAGTACTGTATACCTCTTCGTCTTGGACGAGGTCGACAAAGTAATGGCCCCAAGCAGATGGAGGAAATTGAGCCACGGAACGAACCATCTCGCCCTTCTCACCATTCTCAGCTTGAGGAACAGTACTTGTGGGAGAGACAGGAGGATTAACAAGAGCCATCTGATGAACTTGCGATATATGCAAATAGGTCTGGTTTCTGAGCTTGCAGCTTCAAAGACGATCACAGTTGCAAGAGTACTACACCAGGTAAGAGCACGGGGAAAGGAATTTATAGATAGAATTTCCTCTTTGACTGGCATAATAAACTGCGCCAAGTTCAGAAAGAGACGTAGCCAACATCTTTGAAACATCCACCGCATCAGACAGGGAAATTATATAAAAAAAAAAAATCATGTAGCAGCCAAATGTGCCTTGACCGTCCTGTTATAAAAGGAGGCTCAGTGAGAACGTATATAGCAGCCCCGGCGGCGACGGCTGCATCTGTTTCATCCGTCTTCATGGCCATTGATGGCTAGCTAGATCAATAAAGAGGAAGACGCCTGCTTCCCCGAAGGCCACCTCACATTGAGGAAATTAAAGCTGGAGAGTCTTCTGAAGGCAGCAGCTGCAGATCTAAGCTAAGCCTCTAATTGACCATGATATATTAATTTAAGATTGCGTGCATGGATGTAAACAGTAAATAACCAAATCGATTGGTTATTCTAATTATGATTATCGAAACCCAATGTTTTAAAAACCTAATCGGTCATAGAACAGGTAGGAAGTTCGTTTTGGTCGAACCCGGTTAGACCGGGTTGGACCAATGGTGGAACTGGTGAAGGGTATATTATAGAATTTTGGTATCTATAAAAATACAAAGAAAAATAAAATCACTGAAAAGTTTTGAGATTTGTCGGTTGGGCTGCTCTCCTTTTAGAAAAAACGATATTGAGTTCGCATCGATCTTGCCCTGAAATTTTTTTCAACTTTTCTTTTTCAAGTGTATTTAAGCAAAACGGACCGGCTGGGTTCAACTGGACCAACCCGCTGGGTCACCCGATTTTGAGGAAAAATAGGTTATGGTCTCAAACTGATATGGGAATATATATCCATAGGTTCCGGTTCAACGGGGTAGGACAGGCAGGTCCGGTCCGGTTTTTAAAACACTGATTGAAACCATTTCTATTTGATTATTCTTGTAGTCATTCATTTTGTGATTGTCAAAAATTTTAAAATAATTAAGGAAACAATATTTAAAATAAATAAAATAAAACAAAAATATCAGCGTTATTTTGTCTATATTTCAACAATAATCAGATAATGAGGAAAAATGGGTGAGGTTGTGTGTGCCGATAAATTATCATATTACCCTTATTTAAACAGTAATATATCCCATAAAACATATTGGGTAATTGGGCAAAACAGGTTTGAAAGTGCTATTAGTCTATTTTAGTTTCTATTTTGTTTATTAAATGGTAATCGGGTAAATGGTGTTTGTAATTTATATTTTATATTTGTTTAGTTCTTAATAGTCAATTGCAGTGCTTTAAAAATTCTCAGGGATTGCCGACGCATAGTGCCGCCAACCATGAATATTAGAATTGAATAGTGTATATGTCTCTAGTTTCGGAGTAGAACCAGTTCCAGGATAAGTTTTTCGACTTCGTTTTCCTCATCTTCTCTCAACTTTTCAATTTTGTAGCTGAAGTGAGACAAGCTGACAGCCTGCAAAGTTTTGCATACATCAGGAAAGGTTGATTTACAGAGTATGCACACATGAGGTGGATTAGAAAAGCAGTTCGACACTTCGACTTCGCTTGTTTGAATCTTCTCTTGCTTTTTCGGTGTTGTTACCGAAAGGAGAAATGACTTCCCGAGCTTCTTGAATGGGTAAATCTTTTTACCGATTCAAGTATATGATTTACAAACTTCGTAAAGGCCATATGCATCAATATATAAGTACATTCATTGGTCAATGAAATCAATTAAGCGTACATTTTGGCTGCAGCTAAGCATCCGGACGTAGCACTTCACCACTCAATCTACTAACCCTGACTCCTCCCCCACCGACAACAATTAAATTCATTAATTAGAACAAACACAATCATATATATACACATGAATGTAATTCTACTATACATTAAATGGCATGTACGCATAAGTTTATTAGAAAAAAAAAGAATTGAAACAGTTTTTGCCTAGTTGGAGACTTCCTTGATCTCTCTCTAGTAAAGAGTCTAAACAAGATTGTATTCCAATTAGCATATTGGAGTTTTTACAAGAGGATGTTTGGATCAGATTATCTTGCCCTGGGTCTCTTCGTAAAAAGAGAGGAAGCCTCTTTTCGTTGGGTATTTCTGGAGCCCGTTGGATGTGTTTTTCTAGAATAGGGTGGTCGACAGTATTAGTGGGCCGCTGGCTCTCTCTCTCTCTCTCTCTCTCTCTCTCTCTCTCTCTCTCTCTCTCTCTCTCTCTCTCTCTCTCTCTCTCTCTCTCTCTCTCTCTCTCTCTCTCTCTCTCTCTCTCTCTCTCTCTCTCTCTCTCTCTCTCTCTCTCTCTCTCTCTCTCTCTCTCTCTCTCTCTCTCTCTCTCTCTCTCTCTCTCTCTCTCTCTCTATCTCTCTATCTCTCTCTCTCGGATAAAGCTTTCTAATTCCGGCTAATCATATTGGGATAAACTTTAGACCAACTCTACTTGATATCTAGTTCCTCAAACATCCTTTGTCATCTTGTTCATTTCCACAAAATTGATGATATTTAAAATATATTTTTACAATTGAATTTACAAATAATCAACTAATTACACATTATGATCAATTTTTTTCTTCAATTTGACTGAATGGCTTAAGCCATTAAGGAATCCACTGGACTATTTAATACCATCCACTCTACTCTGCCTTTCCTTTTCGTTTTTATAAAACATGTTTAGAGATATTCGAAAGCACATGACACCTAAAGCTATTGTATAAGAGAATGAACAGGGCCCTTTACTTTCGATCTCGGATCTGCTCATGGAAGATTTAATTTGACTCTGTCAAATATTTCTCACTGTGTCTGCATAAAATTAGATCGGCAAAACTATCTCTTATGGCGTCAACAGACGTTACCTGGAATAAATAGTCAACAGGTGATGGGTTTGGTCATTGTTCCTCCTCCACAGTACATTCATGATGATGAGACTGGCAGCCCTATTCTGAACACACTATACTCATAGTGGTTTATTCTCGATCAAACGATCCAAAGCTAGATCATTGCCACATTATCCGAACCAGCCCTTGGACACACTCTCGGTCTCCCTACTGCTGCTGCAATGTGGCAGAAATTGAAGTTTGCATATGCATCAACATCTCAATCCTGCCTTAATAATCTTCACTTCTAGTTACAGACTCTTCTCAAAGGGTCTCTATTCATGTTAGCATATCTGAACTCAGTCAAGCAATTATAGAATATCTCTCAGCATTTGGACAGCCACTCGATGATCAGAATATTACTCACTACATATGTTCTAGACTCAGCTAAGAGTTTGAGTCGTTTGCATTGTCTGTTACCACTCGAGATGAGATGTTCTAGACTCCTTGCAGAATCTCCTTCTCACGCAGGAGCATTGCCATCAGATGCAGGTACAGTTTACTCAACTTGATGTTGCAGGTACCCATTTGGCCAATGTTGCCGCTAGAGGTGGTAGAGGAGGTTGCCCTTCTCAGAGATGTCGCGGACTCTCCAACTGTGGCCGTCGTCAAAATTCAGACGGTGGACAAGGTCGCGGCAACAAGATCGTCGTGACAATGCAAATTGCCCGACTTCTCATATTTTTCAAAAGTCGACCATGTGGCTATTCAATGCCGAAAAAGATTCAACTTGGCATATCAGCCTATTGGTACTTCTCCTTAAGCTTATTCTACGCAGATAGATCCCCACCATGATGCAGCTTGGCACACTCATTCGGGGGCTTCTGATCACCTTTCCTCTAATGCTTCACAATTTGCTTAGAGTCCCCCTTACACAGGCTCGCATCAAGTGATCCTCTGGAATGGTTGCCTATTTATTCCGCTGGTACTCTTCCATTAAATCATTTTGTTTCACTTCGCAATGTACTCTGCTACCCTTCTTCCCTTAAAAATTTTTTGTTTGTTTCTCGCCGCACTTCTAATCACAACACCATTGTCACTGTTGATTCTAACAGCTTTTGTGTGCATGTAGGCAATTCGGGCCGCAAAGTACTCAAGGGCGGAATAGAAGTGGGCTCTATGTCGTTGACCATGCTGCTTCACCAACCTGTTTACTTTCAATTTTGTTGTTTTTTTTTCATTTGGCATAAACATTTTGGACATGCTCGTAGTTCTGTTTTGCGTACTATACATAGACATTTACATATTAAACTTTCTGATTTTAATAAAAAGGCATCTTGCCCCGCTTGTTGCATTACCAAATCAGACACTTTACCATTCTCTATGCCCACTACTTCAGTACCATCTCCCTTGCATATGATCTCTGTAGATGCACGGGGACCTTGTCCAGTTACGTAAAGGAACGGATTTAAATACTATGTTTCTTTTGGAAGTTGTTGGTCATAGTTGCTATTTCGTTGAATGAGAAGTTTCGAGTCTCAAAATAATAGTAGTCCTTTGGAATTGCAACTAATCATCCAGTCCAAATTAAGCATATATAGTTGGAATATTTTAAAGGCAGGAAAATTGAGTGATCAGTGATCACTAGCTAGGCACTTAAATAGAGTTTCCATTTTCAATTACCTCTTTTTTTCTACATTTATACCAAATCAAGCCAACAAATCCTACTCCGACTGATGCCAAAAACACTGCCACCACCACTGGGACGACAATGCTTCATCTCTTTTTGCATGGTTTTAGGGCACTTGGATCAGTTGGAGTGGCATGAAGCCAACTTACAAAGATTTGGATCAACACTATCAGGATGAGGATCAAAGGTATGTATCAGAAAAAGTAATCTGTCCTCCTTGCATATAATCATAAGGTTTAAATATACAATAACCCAAGCTTAACGTAAGTGATCCGCCAATTAATTTATCAACAAAAGACATAGGAACAGATCCACTGAGCATTCTGTAAGAGGTAATTTATTTTTGTAGCAATAGCCTTTCTTCTCTTCCCACAAATCAGTATAATTTCACTTACATAAACAAACAAGCTTCCATGGAATTTTCATTATTTTGGTGATCCTCAACACAGATGATCTCAGAAACCAACGTTGAAAAATCATCAACCAAAAGCAAGAGTAAAGACAATATTACGATCTAAAGATCAGTCTGAAGCCACTTCGTATTTACATTTCTGTCACCTAACTCCATGAAAGTAAGGTACTGGAATGGTTTGGGTTTCGGATTCGTCAGTTCCATCTCGGTGCTTCCATTTGTGCACTTCTCCACCTCCAAGCATTCTTTCAGTTGGACCACTACGCTGTTTATCGAGGGCCTCTTAACAGATCTCGACTGCGTGTAGGAGATGGCTAAATCCAATACTATCCAAGCGGAGGTAATGTTGAAAGTATCATCAGCATGCAATTTTGGGTCAACAATGGTAGTAATGTCACTTTCTTTACCAAATGGTGACACCCACTCCACGAGCCTGATATTCTGAGAGTTATCATGTGTTTGGGTTATTGCAGGTCTCCTCGTGATGAGCTCAAGTAGAACCACCCCATAGCCCTAAACATCACTTTTCTCGTTCAGGTTGTTGGAAATGAAGTACCTATAATAGATTATTATGACAGGGAGGTTTAGAGCTTGGAGAAGAAAAATGTATAAAATGAAAGAATGGACTTCAAAAGAAAAGGGGAAAAGAGACAAAAGAAATATAGGTATGCTAGCATTATTTTTTTTTGTATTTAACTCACTCAGGATCAAGATATCCATGGGTTCCTCGCACTTGAGTTGTTATATGGATGTGGTGATCATCTTTGAAAACCTTGCAAATGCCAAATAAGCCAATTTGGCCTCCAAGTTTTCATTCAAAAGGAAGTTTGCAGCCTTCACGTCCCTATATATGGATAATTGGTGGATTGCAGAAATAATGTAAATACTCCAATCCTACAATATTCCAGTCAAGTACACATCAATCAATCCATTTATATAGATATGCAAAGATTACAAAAGTATAGACTTAAAGTTGTTGATGGAATTAAACGAGAAGGTCAATTCCATCTTTCATGTACACAAATTTGTTTGTGTTTTTTTTTAAGAGTATATAAGGATTTTCTTGAAAACCATGTTCTTAGAACAAATTTCTCATTTATATAGATTAAAAAGGATTTTTGCTAACCTTGTGCGACATCTAGTGCTATCTTAAGTCGCTGATGCCAACTAAGAATTTCCTTCTCATCTTGGACTGTAAGCATGAGAGTATGGCCAATCAGTAAGCTGATTAATTCTTTTTCAACTGAATCAATTTCAGGTCATAGTAAATTAACAAACACACTTCATTTTTAATTTCCATGCATGCACCACCTGATAAAAGATTTTTTAGGTTTCCTCTGGCCATGTACTCCAATATTAGGGCTGTGTTCTCACCATCAGCACAATATCCAACAAATCGAACTAGATGCCTATGGTAAAGTGTCATCAACAGCTGCACCTGCATGTAATTCATTAATATTCCCCACCATACATGTTAGGTTGGAAGTTACTAATTGATCAATAAAGAATTAACACTCAATCCTCATATAATAATATACCTCTGTTTTGAATTCAATAGAAGCATGAATACTTTGAGAGAGCATCTTTACTGCTACCTCCTTCCCATCTTTCATTTGACCATGAAAGACGGTCCCAAAGGCTCCTCTGCCTAGCACCCTCTGGAAGTTGTTGGTCATTGTCACTATGTCATCAAATGAGAAGCGCCGAGTCTCAAAATTAAAGGAGCCCTTTCTATTTAAAGTACTCCGGGAAATTGGTCGTGGGGCTGATCATTGAGGCCAATTTGATGAAGCATTTATAGTCAAAATATGATAAGTCAGTAAAATTGAGTGATCACAAATTATTACAAGACCATTTAAGCAAAGTTGTCAACTTTCAATTACCTCTTTTTTTCTCCCATTTAAACCAAATCAACTACCCAACAATTCCTACTGCGACTGCAGCCACAGCAATTGCCACCACCAGTAGTGGGGCAATGCTTAGGCTCTTTTTGCATGGTTTTAGGGCACAAGGTTCAGATGCGTGACATGAAGCCAAATTACAAAGATTTGGATCCACACTATCAGGAGGACGATGAAAGGTATGTATCAGCAAACATAATTTGTTCTCCATGCATTGAATCATAAGGTTTATATATACCGAATATTATCCCAACCTTAACGTAAGTGATCCACCTGCAGTACTGGATTTATCAACCAAAGACGTGGGAACAGATCCACTGAGCTGGTTGTGAGATAAATTCCTGCAAACACGAAAAAATGGAATATCTTTCATTATATGATTTGACTACTTTTACATGATAATAGAGGTAAGCTTATTCCCAACTTACAAGTATGTGAGGAATATCAATGCTGCAAGAAACTCTGGCACCGTTCCCCTCAAGTCATTATCCGATAAGTCCCTAAACATTTATATCCTTGTGGATTAGGGGATACCTAGCTTAAAAATATGATATATGAATCTCTATAGGTAAAATATTATATTATTAAAGATTGGTATATTTATAGGTGAGCAAGAGAAGTTAGTTTTGCAATGAATGAGGGACTCGGTCCTGTGAGGTTGTTTCTCGATAGATCCCTGTAAAACAAAAATAAATAAATAAATAAAGAAGTCTCGTTGATAATATTGCTCCATGTTAGACAATAATGAAAACGACCGGAATATGAACAATGATTAAAGTTCAGAAAGGAACCATATAATTAATTAATCCCAGTGACTTACAAAGATGAAATCAGTTTGAGGTTTCCAAAGGATTCATCTATCTCTCCGGTCAATCCAAATGAAGACAGGTTTCTAATTAGACAGCAAATTCAGTAAATTAAGCAGATGCATGGATTCATACAAATTAGAATGTTCCTCATCCTTGCGAAAGCAAATATTATTTATACATATTATAATATATAAAAAAATAATATTTTACTCACAGAGAAATGATTCTTGGTACTGCTGGATATTGGTCATCATTGTAGCTGCAATGCAGGCCATCCCACGAATAATTGTTCGGCAAACATGGATCGCCCATCCAGTTTTTCTGTAATCCGTACACGTCTTTCATTCTCATCATCGCATGAACTTCAAAGAACAATACCCCACAAACGTTACAATTCAAAACAGATTGATTGATCAAATAAAAGAATTCTTAAGAAATTATAACCATAACATAAAAATTTTCTCGGAAAACCGTGAATATATACGAGACATTTGGGAAGAAAAAACCAACCGTCTTGTTCGTAAGTTGCGGTTTCGTTGAGGCTTAATATAACATAGATCTCAAAGGCTTTTAGGATTGGAGGAACACTAGCAAAAAAGAGCCATCCGCCGACGGGCTTGCAATAATGAAAATATAAACATAAACATAAGCTCATGTATGCAAAAAAAATGTTCTATATACATTAAGAACTACAGTGTCCACACCATGGATCCGATGAAAAGTTCTGTATATATAAATTTACAAAGTCTACTAAAAACAAAGTGGAAGTGATCTTGACGCGCCGTTTCCATCCATTACAATCCCTGACAACGGTGGCTTCTTCCACAAATCTGAGGTCAGCTCCCACAACAACCTGAGAACCAAAATAGAAGTATATTACTTCTCCCACCAAACTTGCCATACAGAACTCCAATGTTGCTTATCAGCCAAACTGAACAGCAAGAGTCGAAAGATGCTATTACTGACCTCCAAAATAATACGATCGTCAATGTTGCGGTGGTGGGACTCTCCATGGCCAGAAGACCCTACTGAGAAGCTTATCACGTAGAAAATTAGAGATATATTTATGCTCATCAATTTAAAATAATGTAGAATACTGAAGACAATTCTTACCTTGCTGTGACTGTGCAAGAAGTAACATTTCTAGCCTCTCCATGCGGCGCTCATGGCTTGTACCTGCTGGGACAATGCCTCCTTATCCCGCCTCTCCCTCTCCAACTGTTCAGCCAATGCCACATAACTACGAGAGCTGGAAGAGGCACCTCTCTCTGTGATCGGCGCCTGTACCAACCCCTCTCTCGTAGCCACCTTTGTGGCCCCAGAACACCGTATCTATTACCGATGTCACCTCTCCGGGATCCTTGGGTGAGCGACGTTACTTTCAACGCATGCACGCGCACCGCTTCTGCCTGCAGTGAAATTAATGAATTAAATAGGTCTGGAAGTTGTATTCAACACGGATCATAACTTAAAAATATATAACACACGGTGTTCAGCAGTTATTTCATCTGGATACGTCCCATCCTTCCTCTGATGAGCTTTGAGGTATGCCATCAGGAAAGTGTAGCCCTTAGAGTCAGACGTACGCTGTAATTAATGTAAACAGTAAGCAAAAATAGTGTAAAGGAAAAATAAGAAGAGTTCCCAGAAGGTAATCATATAAAAACCTGTTCCTCTAAGAATCGGGAAGAGACTTTGACCCAAGGGTATGCGTTGTCTTGAGCTTACATCGATTCGACTGTTCTGCTCATCCATACCCCGACTCTAACATTGTCCCAATACTTCACGAGGAGAACCCAGTCCTCTTGGCTCATACCAGGTATGGGACAAGTCTTGATTAACTCGTCGCCTTCCCATCATAGTGCTCCTTCTTATATGCCGCTCGGTTATCTCTAATGATTTTCTGGAGCACGGGCTTGATAGCCTCCATAGCCTCTTGCTCTGTGACTGGAGCACCCTCGGCATCCACAAAGTTATACTTTGCCTGCCCAAAAAAAAGAGTCAGTCCGGCAACCATAAGACGGTTGAAGATAAATAATTAACTAGCACTACTTACTTTGATGACGTTAAACCAGGTCTGGAACTCATGGGGGGGATAGTCACGCCACTGGAGATGCAACGGAAAGTACTGATCGGCCCGTACTACCGTCCCCATGAGATATGACAATGAAGACTGTCGGCCTACAACCATCTGGCCATCTCTGATAATGACCGTCCAAGGATTATCAGGCAGAAACGAAGATGCTTTAACTTTCCGTTTCCCACGCGGATTTGATGGTTCAGCAACATCTTCTGTTTCTGCCCAGTCGGGTCTTTGCGTCTCCATGTCTTCCATAGGGATCGGGCCTGTCAATTTGCAAGTTAGAACACAATTCATATAACACACTACAAAAATATCATTACACGTCAAGTTTACCATTTTGAAACAGAATTGTAACTTGGAGAGAGGGAGACCAAGAGAGGGGGAGAGAGAAAAAAGAGGGAGACTTTAAGAGTGTAAAACAGATTTTACATTCAGAGAGCAAGAGAGGGAGAAAATAAATTAGAGATGTAAGAGTTAAATCTATAACTTAAATCAGAGAGAGAGAGAGAGAGAGAGAGAGAAATTAGATGCTAATTGGAAGAGTTTAAAACAGAATTCTAAAAGAGAGAGAGAGAAAGAGAAAAATAGAGAGAGGTTAAGAGAGTTCAAATCAGAAGTTCAAAACAGAGGGAGAGAGAAAGAGAGAGAGATAAAGAGAGAATAAGATAGAGATGTAAGATTCAAAAACGGAATGTTAATTCAGAGAGAGAGAGAGAGAGTGAAAAAAAGAAAGAAGTTTACCATTTTGAAACAGAATTGTAACTTGGAGAGAGAGAGATTAAGAGAGGGGGAGAGAGAAAAAAGAGGGAGACTTTAAGAGTGTAAAACAGATTTTACATTCAGAGAGCTAGAGAGGAGAAAATAAATTAGAGATGTAAGAGTTAAATCTATAACTTAAATCAGAGAGAGAGAGAGAGAGAGAGAGAGAGAGAGAGAGAATTAGATGCTAATTGGAAGAGTTTAAAACAGAATTCTAAAAGAGAGAGAGAAAGAGAAAAATAGAGAGAGAGGTTAAGAGAGTTCAAATCAGAAGTTCAAAACAGAGGAGAGAGAAAGAGAGATAAAGAGAGAATAAGATAGAGATGTAAGATTCAAAAACGGAATGTTAATTCAGAGAGAGAGAGAGAGAGAGAGAGAGAGAGAGAGTGAAAAAAAGAAAGAAGTTTACCATTTTGAAACAGAATTGTAACTTGGAGAGAGAGACCAAGAGAGGGGAAAGAGAAAAAGAGGAGACTTTAAGAGTGTAAAACAGATTTTACATTCAGAGAGCTAGAGAGGAGAAAATAAATTAGAGATGTAAGAGTTAAATATATAACTTAAATCAGAGAGAGAGAGAGAGAGAAATTAGATGCTAATTGGAAGAGTTTAAAACAGAATTCTAAAAGAGAGAGAGAGAAAGAGAAAAATAGAGAGAGAGGTTAAGAGAATTCAAATCAGAAGTTCAAAACAGAGGGAGAGAGAAAGACAGAGAGATAAAGAGAGAATAAGATAGAGATGTAAGATTCAAAAACGGAATTTTAATTCAGAGAGAGAGAGAGAGAGAGAGTGAAAAGAAGAGAGAATTAGAAGTTTAAAACAGATTTTGAGGGTAAACAGTAAGAGAGTGAGAGCTAGAGAGGGAATTGAAGGAGCAACCAAACAGAGACAAACTGATCACATCCACCATTGATTTTCACAAAAACACTTCCCATCATCATTCAACCCATGCTTGCAACACCATGCAAAAATCATTCTACAAACACACATCCACCATTGATTCTCACAAAAACACATACCATCAACATTCAACCCATGCTTGCAACACCATGCAAAAATCATTCTCCAACAACAATATATCTTAAAACAACACTAACGAAAATTTAAAACTTACTCGTTACTGTTCAGTAGCGGCTTTCGGGAGAGTCCTCTGTCTCTGATTTTCGCCCGACGATTGCCTCACGCTGGTTGTCAACAGAGGGCTAGAGGACGGCGAAAATTTATGGAACAAAAATAAGAGAAACTAGTGAGAATCATGACGAAGAAGGAAAAGGGAAGCAACGGGACCATAATAAACTTACCTACGGCGAAGAAAAACAAACTCTTGCCGGCGGAGAGGAACCAACAGCTTGATTCGACGCTTACGCTTGCTGGCGGAACGCCGAAAGCACGCGCCACCGCAAAAACGGTGTTTTTGGCTTCGGGAAGAGCGCGGTTTGAAGAAAGAGCAGCTTTCTTACCTTCGGTCGGAGGACTACGCGAGACGCCAAGACGAAAAAGACGAGAAATTTCCGCTGGAGAATGCCGGGGGCACGCCGGAGGAACGCCGGAGAACGCCGGGGAACGCCGGGAAGGCCGGGGAAGGCTTCGCGCGCTCGATTCCGTTGACGCGTTTCGACGGCTTCCGTCGAAGGAAAGGGTTTAAATTTCAGTAACCCTGTCTTCCCGTTACGCGCGTAACGCTGCGCGCGAAGCAAGGACACAATATTTCAACCCGTCGGCGGAGAAAACAGACACAAGAGAATTAAGCTTCCCCCGACGGGTGGACGACAAATGATGCGTCGGCGCAACACAACACAGTCACGCGACGCCGCGCGTCAAGATGCGTCGCCAAAAGAAACCGTCCGGTTCCCCGACGGGTGAAAACAATTTCGCGTCGGCGCTTGGGATCGTTATCGCCCGACGCGCGTCAACAGGCGTCGGCGGAAGAGATCTTCGATTCCGCCGATGGGTGGGAACAGCAGTGCGTCGTTGCTTTTGAACAATATCCGCCGACGCGTCTTATAAGGCGTCGGCCGAAGAGTTTTGTAATCCCGCCGACGGGTGTTTTAGGTAAAGTGAAGTTCCGCCGATGTGCTTGTGAACCCGTCGGCGGAAGGTCTCTCCGCCGACGAGTTTTGTTCGGCCCGTCGGCGGAGGGTACTTTTTTACTAGTGGAAGAACTGATTTTTCTGTCTTCGAAATATAAAAATAGTAATTACGATCACCCATCATGGGCGTGATGGTGTAGTCTCTAGAGGCAGCCAAGTATTCCGGAGCTTCTGTGAAGCATGTGATAAGGCCAGTTCTACAACAATTGAATTCCCTTAGAGTAGAGCTCCCATTTGGTTTCTGAAAATCTGCAAAATACCTAAAGGCATGGAACTCTATTCCGGGATCGTTTGCTGTCCAGTTGAAGTAGATTGAATCGTTAGCATTCAAAGGTGTCGCAGCAGTTTGCATTACTGCTGATGGAGGTTCGTAGCCCAAGTCTCTCATGTTTTCGACAGTGAGAGAAGTGTTGATGGATGTCCAAGAAGGATCGGTGTAAGGTACCCATAATCGATCGTAATTATCGTCCGGATACCTAATGTCAGAACAATGATGCAAAATTAAAAGGATATATTTATATATCAGCACCATTTAAGAGAGTAATTAAGTTCAATGCTGTCAAATGAATAGTGTCACTCATAAGAGCAGGTTGGTAGGAGTTCCACTTGCAATCAATACGTACTCGGGATAACACGAAGAATTAATAGACGGATGACACGAATAATATTAGACAAAAATATATAAACGTAGAGAAGAAAACGGAAAAGTTAATTATCTTAAGAAGTTAAAAAGAGCTTATCATTGGTGGTATGTGGGTTTTGTTTTGTCTAGTACTGGAACAAAAAATCAAAGCAAGAGATTCTACGTAATTATATTAAAGATATTAAAATACAAAGCAATCAAGTCAACAGTTGAAGAACAAATCGATCCCTTCCAAGTTCAAATTTAATGTATTCTCAAACATAAATGGGATTACTTTGATGTTCTTCTCTTACCTGATGATCTTTCCAGAATTTGAACCTGCGTCGTAGAGCCACATAGCACGAAGGGACTGATTGTAAGAGGCTTCCGAGTACATGGAATCCTTGAGAAGCCTCGTCTCCAAAGCGGATATGAAAGGTGCTCCCTTGCCAGTGTTCACCAGGCACACATGAATAAAATCCCCAGGCGCTACCACCACAATCTCCGTCCACCAAGGCAGCGATGCATTCCTAGTTAAACTTACCGTAGTCCACAGATTGATTCCCACATAGAGATCAAATTCCGGTACTTCCTCTACTTCCTTGTAATCCAAGTACAAGAAAGAAGCTCGCAGGAAGTACCTGCTGCCCTACTGGACAGGTGTGACCGCATAACAGTTCCGTCCTCCCTCCGGGAAGCTTCTCATGGTCCTGTACTGTCGTTTAAGAGAAGAGGCGTTGAGAGTCGAAGATGGGAACTCCCTGACTTCGCCGGAATGTATGAAACTGGCTTCGGAAGTGTAAAAGATCCCCGTCTCATTGTCGGTGTAGTTGGAGCCTTCAGGTATCCCACAGTCGATGCTGATGAATCCTTCACACATATATTGACAGGTACAATTAAAGCACATATGTAGAAATATCGGGAGCTCGTGTGGAACGACGGCGTACTAACCTGGTTGAGCCTGGACAAGAACTGCAGAATATGTGAAGATCAGAAAAAAGAGAAGCCCCGTCATCGCCATGCGTTCTAGTTATGAACTTGGGAGATAAATTAATTCAGAGGCATGCACAACTTAAATCTCCTGTCTTCAGGTCAACTGGCAAGTCAGCCAGCAGCGACTTGGATTAATCTATTCCACGGAAAGGGACACGATCGAGTAGAGATTTCTCCTCCACTTTTTTAATTCTCGACGTACTGGATTTAAGCATCCTTGATCATTTTTTGTGCTGATCATCAGCTGACAGCGGAAGGAGACTCTATGATTGTGACTTGAGCAAGTACCCAGGTGGCAATCTCCCCAGCAACATTGGAGACACAGTCCTCTGATGGAAAAGCTGCAGAGCATTGCTGAGCAACTGGAAGAACTACAGAATTCAGCATGCCTTCGGGGAAGCGCCAACATGGTGCCAGACAAGCTTGCTAAAATGGCGCGCATCAACCGTGGCTAGTGAAAGAGCCGCACTGCAAATACGTACGTCTATGGCGTAATTGCAATATCTACCCTTTTTTGAAGCAGGTTTTGGTTGAAGATTACATTAGAGCAAGTTTAATACCGAACATGATTTACAAGGAAGACTGTATTTTGATAAAACACTATTCAGATCTCGTTAAACTATGAATGAAAACCTGAATCTTTTATTAGGACAATCACGATCCATGGTACGTACTCGATGTGTTTTATTCTCCTCTACATTTTGAATTTTCTAATGGATTTAATTGTCCGACTGGTATGCACTCGACGTGTTCTATTTTCATTAGTGACAATCACGATCCAATTCGGTCCTCAGTTCAACTAGAGCGCAAGCCAGCCTGGAATCTACATTATTGTACGACTGATATTTAATTCCATGGAAAGAGAAGCTTTCTTCTTCAGTACCTTTCGACTTTTCTACCGGATTTAATCCCGACTGGAACGTTAACTCCACAAATTGGTACTCTTCTATTTTTAATTTTCATCTAATTAGTAACTTGTGAATAATCAGTTAAGTGATTAAAAACTGACAACACTAAGTGACCATTATAGATTTTTTCAATCCGGCTTAAGGGAGAAGAACCAAACAAAGTTTGGGTGATGCTTTTACACCCAGATATATCAATGCCTCTTCCTTGACTGTTTCATATTTTCGCCTAATTTCTTTCTTCACTGCGAAAGCTAGCTAGCCGGTCATCATCATCATCAATATCACATACATCGCCGGTTGCCATGGATGACAGCCCATCAAGTGGGCACTTTTGACATCATTCGATGTCTGGTTAAAACGGACGCTCATATTAATGGAGTTGCAGCTGGGAGACACTGATACCCCTTTACGTGTTGTCCAAATCTGCAGTAGGTAGTTGGGTTTTAAGACTGCATTTAAAGTGGGTATCGCCTGTTTCAGGATTCAACCTATTAATCTTCAATCTCCGAAAGACTTGATAAAGGAAATATTTACCAAAAATGTTAAACGTGACCCCTTACTTGATCGTCTTCAATGTCCCTGTGCACTGTTCTGGAACACTTGCAACAAAATACTTATAATAAGTCTACAGTTATGTTCCATACGCTTACAAGCTAATCTCCGCCCTGTTTATGTCCTCTAATAAATCAGGCATGTGGTTCAAACGAGCCGAGGCAACACGCTAAGTTAAGTCGATAGGTAGGTGGGGGTCTGGTGTAACGGGTCCCATGGAAAAAGTGAAAACAGTAGATGTCGGTGCAAAATGAAGTCAAAATTCTGTATAAAATAAAGTATAAAACAATATTACATTTAATTAGTTCCCGGGATGTGTGCACAAAGGGTTATGTCCAAACCAATGTTTTAAAAACCGAACTAGTGATTGAACCTGTGGAGCCTCCGATTTTGGTTCAACCGGATCAACCGGGTTCAACCAGTATGAGTTTTTTCTAATTAAAAAATATATAATAATATTTTATATACAAAAAATAAGAATAAAAATACAAAAATACTATTAAAATACTAAAAAGGTAGGTAAAACGGTTCAACCGGTCCGGTCCGATTTTCGGTTCAACGGTTGAACCGCTCAAAACCGGCCCATCAACCGGTTTTCTACCATTTCCGGGTTTTTGAGCGAACCGAGCCGTTCAAAGTTCCGATTCTGGTTGAACCCGGTCGAACCAGCCGGTTCGGTTCGGTTTTTAAAACACTGGTCCAAACTCCAAACAATAATTATTCACGAATGATTGCACATGTTACAAGTGTTGCTTACCGTAAAGATCTGACCATGCAGTACTCTGGGGTAAACTGACCCCCGAGTGAATTATAGCTCATATCCATTTTCACTTAAACAGATCAGCTTCGACTGTGTTTCCATTTGAATTCTAATAAATTTTCTTCATAACATGATTTCATTTCCATATTATATGTAAGATGAGCTCTCTATGATGTGTAACACGATAGTTTTATTGAATGAAGGTTACTACATTAATAGACTACCTAAAGGTCCATAATCAGATGAAACAATCGGGGAAAACAGTTACATAGATAGAGAATTTGAATTTGATGAAAACAATATTTGCAGAGATTAGCTGGAAGAGGATTTAATCTTTTGTTAGAGAATCCTCCGTAAGCACATAAGGAGTTGAGAAAAATCAGATAAGGAGTTAAGCAAAAACAGGATCATTGACACTCCCTTCAAATTTAGCTGTTTGGAAAAACAGTTAATTTGGTCTGGAAGCAATGATGTTTTTGCCAAGGAAGACCTTTGGTGAAGATGTCTGCAATTTGATCCTCTGTTTGAACGTATTTCACCTGTAGACAACCTTAGGCGATTCTTTCGCGCACAAAGTAATAATCCAGTTCAATAAGTTTTGTATGAGCACGGAAGACTGAGTTGGTAGCAATATAACTGGTGGAGACATTATCACGCCAAAGAGTAGGTTTGTGTAAAATACATATGTGAAGCTCTTTAAAGATTTTGAGTAACCAGGAGATTTCAGAAGCAGTTGCAGCTAGAGCATAGTATTCAACTTCAGCGTTGGATCAAGAGAGTTTCGTTTGTTTCTTAGAACTCCAAGATAAGAGATTGTCGCCCAGAAAAATGCAAAACCCAGTTGTAGATCAAAGATCGTCAGGGTTACCAGCCCAGCAGCATCAAAATAAATATATATGTAAGTCAAACTTTTCAATCGAAGATATTGTGATACCATGATTTAGGGAGCCCTTGGTGTATCTCAGAATATGTTTTACTGCTATCCGATGTACATCTGTCGGTTTCTGCTGATACTGACAAACATGATTTACAGTGTGGGCGTGCGAGCGTAAGATATTGAAGGGCACCCACAGCTGAACGATAGAGAGACGGATCTTCGAGCGGTTTGCTAGTAAATTTTAAGAGCTTGCTGCCAGGCGTGACTAGAGTACTTACGGGTTTGGCATTGGAGAGATCAAGTCTTTGGAGAAGATCCTTGGCGAATTTCTCTTGTGAAAGATGAAGCGAATGCTGATTGAATGTCGCATGAATACCTAGAAGGTAATGTAGTTTTCCTAGGTGTTTAACTGGAACTCTCTGCAGGCTGAGAGAATGAATCATATGCTTTGTGGTTGCTTTGTTGATGGACAGAAGAATCACATCATTGACATAAATGAGTAGGAAAAGTATAATCTCGCAATCATAAAGATAAAATAAGGAATGATCTGCCTTCAACCCTGTTAAACCGTTAGTAATCATTTAAACTTTGTGTTCCATGTCCTGGGCGATTGTTTGAGACCTTATAAGGAGCGGTTAAGTGGACAAACATAGTCGGGTCTTATTGGATCATGGAATCTGGGTGGTTGGCTCATATAGACTTCTTGTAGTTGACCATTTAAGAATGTGATCTGAATATCGAGTTGTTCGATGTCCAACTTATAAGTGAGTGCTAGACTTAATACAAGTTGGATAGTAGTTGGCTTGATGACTGGATTGAAGGTATCAAAGAAATCCACTCCTTTTTTGTGAAAGCGCTTGGTGACCTGTCTTCCTTTGTATCGTTCAATTGTGTCGTATGAGTGTTGTATAGTTCTGAAAATCCACTTGCAACCAATAGGGGTACGATTTTTAGGCAAGGCATCAAATTCCAGGTTTGATTAGCTAGCAAGGCATTAATTTCATCCGCTGTAGCAATTCTCCAGCGAGGTATCTTTATGGCTTGAGAGTAACATGATGGTAGGTCTAGTGGGTTGATGGATGTAATAGCATTTAGAGATTTTGGCTTTATATTGCCTGTGCGCGATCGGGTTTGCATTGAATGAGTGCATAGTAGGGCAATGTCACTTGGGGGTAGCATCGTAATTTCAGTGGATAACTGAGTTTGCAAAGAGATTGTTATAGGTGAAGGTTGTCGAGGGAGCTAGGCTGTTTTGAGGAGATGGAGAATTTATTGGAGAGGCCGTAGGCCCGGCTAAACTAATTGTAGGAGGTGGAATCAAAGGAACTCTTGCTGTAGTAGTAGGAATAATTGAACGAATAGGTGGAAAAATTGGAGGCATACCTTTTTGTGGACCCGTGTGGAGGCGAGTGCATACATCAGTTGATGCTGTTCCTGTGATGTTTTTATATGGAAAAACCGATTCATGGAATACAACATGGCGAGATAGCCTTTGTAATGTGGATGGTAACCCAAGAAGGTGCAAGTCTTACACGAGGCTCAAGCTTGTATTTGGAAAATGATAATCGGATAGTTTATGGTATAGAATTTCATAGGCTGATTGTTGGTTTTTTTAAAGGAAAGGGGACGATTAATAAGGTAAGTGGCAGTGTAAAGCGCAGAATCCAGTAGGTTATGGGGACCACAGTGCATGACAAAAGTGTCAAACCGGATGCTTGCGCTCTACTATTCTATTTTGGTGCGGTGGGTAAGGACAGGAGAATTGATGAGGATCTCATGTTGGGCTAAAATTTGTTGAAAGGGTGTACTTAAAAATTCAGAACAGCCATATTTTAATTGAAGACTAGAATTAATTATGAACTAAAGTCGTAAATTGAGAAAATATTGAATAAATATCAAACTTTGACTTTAGAAAATAAATCTAGGTAAAATTGGTAAACACGCCAACTGATAAACTTAAAACCATCGACAAAGAGGACGGGTTTAGGGCCCATAAATCAAGCGACAATAATTACAGCTAATGAGACACTTAGAATTTTGTATTTCAGAAAAAGAAGTTGATGTGACTTAAAGAGATGACAAGGGCACACACTCTGCAGATTAATTTTTCATGAGTGGATCTGAAAGGAATGCTAAACAGTATTTGTAATAGATAAGAATGTGTGGCCTAATCAATCATGTCTCGATTCGGAATTACTTCCACTAGCTAACTCGACAACTTAAAAAAGGGGGTCTGGTTCGACCCCGTTTTTCTTCTTTCACTCTCACTTCCTCTCCCCCAACCCAAATCGCCTTCGCCTCAGCCTCCCGTGGCCTCAGCCTCCCGCGCCCTCCCGTGCACACTAAACTGTCAATGCCTACAGAGAAGGGCAACGATGACGACGTAGAAAATGATGTTTGAGATTTTTTAACTGTCTCAAAGTGACCGAGAGAGACTCTGTTATGTTTTTTTTTTCTATTTTGACTTTTGCAATTTGTTATTCATCCAAATGTGCAAATGCTGTTTTTTGTTTTTTTGTTAGATTATTTCTTTGTGTTCAGGTAAAAGAGACTCCCGTGGCCTCGGCTCGGCCTCCCGCGGCCTCGTCTTGGCCTCCCGCGGCGTCGACTCATCTCACGCGGCAGCCTCTGCCTCGGTATGTTATTTGGTTTTTCAAGGGATTGTTATTTGGAAAAAAAAAACATGTTGCCGATCTCTCTCACCAGTATGTTTGTTTGATAGACACTAAAAGAATTCATTGTTGGCGCTGGTGCTGAAGTGAAATCCTTAACGACATTGTATAGTGGAGTGGTATGACCTTGACATCATACTTTATTCAATTCTTTTTTGAATAAGTCTTAGTTTCTTGATTTTGTTACCTATTTCAAAGATTTATTGTAGTTCATAGTTTCGCTGATGAATGATTCTCTATTTAATTGGAGTCTTGGATAGGGAAGGAATGCGGATGCTCTAGCCCTTTACTTTGGCGAGGACCCTACTGGCTGTCCATTTGAGCACGGTAATTTCTTTTCTGATGCTTCATTTGGTGCATAAACGAACACATCAAATAGTTGTATCATTTTTATTATAAAGTGTATTAAAAAAATTTTTCCCACCTATTGAGAACATTCTGAAATTACAAAAGCAGGCTGAAAAAAAAACATGTTGCAATTGTCATTGCAGTCTTCATCCTATAGCAGGAGGAAAGGTCACTGCTATAATGGTTGGTAAGAACACCTTTGTAGCTCTGCTTTTGAATCCATGACTTTTGTGTGTTTTTGGTCTTCAGAAATTTGGATCTTTCTGCAGCTTGTTTGACAATTGGAGCATATTCGAAATGGTTCAATGTTGTGGATCACTTTGAAAGACTTTACCATTGTATGTATGGTGGGAAAACCCTAAAAAGCTGGAGGATTTTCCTGTGATTCATATTGACCAACTTGCCAATATTTTTGGGTATGCAGAAATCATCTACAACGTGTTTTCTATCACAATTATGGTTTCTTACACTTTTCTTTTAAAATTATGATTTCAGTTTAATGATAGGTTTAAGTTATTTGATTTAGTTTCCAGGATCTTTTTTCAAACATCTATTAGTTTAAAAACATGATTTTTTTTTTAAGGGACTGCAAATAGTATGTGTTGATCTAATGTATTACTGCTTGGATTACTTTCAGTGGATCTTTAAGCTCAAAATGGTAAGAGCACTCAAAAGTCTTTTTTGAGAGGATGGTGGTTCGAATCCACCAAGATCCATATTCTGTTTTTTTTAAAAAAATTTCATTTATACTGCTTAAGAATTCTACCTCAGCTTTATAAATGTGAAAGGATGGCTTCTCTTATGAAGTTTCTGTAAAAATGTTGAGATGAGAAATTTGGAGCAGCATCAATCATGTCTTTCGTCGTAATTGTTGTCTCTGATTTCCTTTTCATTGTCTTCTTGTTGTGGGAGAGTTAAACTCTAGTGAACATAGTTGGAGAATAGTTTGATGCTCTACTGTAGATTGCTTTCGCAAAGGCAGTCCTTGTGTTCAATCTTTTCCAAGGACACCATCGGAGGGTCATACTATAACACCTAACGTCATTCTTTCGCGGTGTACACTCTTTAATTATTTGCAACCAGTGTCAATGATGAAGAAAGGGTATTGGAGAAAGAAACATGAAGGCACCAGCTGGTCATAAAACCAGAGCTGTCCTCAAAGGCTGCAATGCACTAAAAGAACAAATTGATGTAAACTCCAGTAATTGTATTGACTAAGATTTGTTGTTGCATGTTACAAAAACAGAGGCTCCAAGATTACTAAAACATCGTTCCTGCCACAAGTAGGTCATACAAATAACCTTCCATTGATGGAAACAAACAAACATTGCATGAAGCGAATTCAAGTCTCTGATAAACAAGCTAGGATATAATGCATGAAGCACCACAAGAACTATCAGAATAACAACAGCCTCCAAGCAACAACGAGAAAAGGTGGCACATCTCACAAGGTTGTATTAGACGCAATTTCACAATCCTCATTCAATTTAAACGAAAATTAAAAAAAAAACAATTTGGATCTTGATGGATTCGAACCACGGGAGAGGCTGAGGCAAGGCCACGGGAGAGGCTGAGGCGAGGCCACGGGAGAGGCTGAGGCGAGGCCACGGGAGAGGCTGAGGCGAGGCCGCCTGGAGCTGCAAAATGGGAGGCGAGGCCGCGGGAGGCTGTGGGATGGGCGGCGCGGCCACGGGAGGGTGCGAGATGGGAGGCGCAGCCGCGGGAGGGTGCGAGATGGGAGGCGTGGCCGCAGGAGGCTGCGAGATGGGAGGCACAGCCGCGGGGCAGGGAGCTGCGAGATGGGAGGCGAGGGCGAGGCCGCTGTGGGAGGCTGAGGCAAGGGCGAGGCTGCCGCGGGAGGCTGAGGCGAGGGCGAGGACGCCGCGAGAGTCCGAGGTGAGGGCGAGGCCGCTGCGGGAAGCTGAGGGGAGGCCGCTGGAGGAATCGGGAGGAAGAGCCGCTGCGGGAGGAAGAGGGAGGGAGAGGAGTGATTTTGGGGGAGAAGAAGCGAGAGAATAGCGATTTGGGGGAGAGGAAGCGAGAGAGGGAAAAAAGAAAAGCGGGGTTGAACCAGACCCCCTTTTTTAAGTTGTCGAGTCAGCCACTTACGTGGACGGCCACGTAAGCCATCCATGTAAGCAGTGTGCAATTTATAAACACTCCCGGAGTGGATATAGCATTACTCATTTTTGAGCGACGAGCGTTGTCAGGCAAGGCAGTTGGGAAGACATCTGGAAGGTGTAAAGACCATCGCCCCTGATGTAGCACTTACCTTGTTCGCCAATCTTTATTTTCACTGGCAGAGTGGATGTCCTCAGCCACATTCTGAAGTGGATGGCTTATGTGGCCATCCATGTGAGAAGCTGACGCAGCATCCAAAAACCGACCGCGTCAGTCTCCCCCGCCCGCCCGCCCTCTCTCTCGCCTGCCCGCCTGCCTCTCTCTCTCTCTGCCCGCCTACCTCTCTCTCGCCCGCCCGCCTGCCTCCTCTCTCTCGCCTCTCGCCCGCCCGCCTGCCTCTCTCTTGCCTGCCTGCCTCTCTCTCTCCCCCGCCTGCCTCTCTCGCCCGCCCGTCCGCCTCTCTCGCCCGCCCGCCAGCCTCTCTCTCTCTCCGCCCGCCCGCCTCTCTCTCTCTCTCGCACGCCGCCTCTCTCCTCCCCACCTGTGATTCCATCCGTCTCGCCATCTCTGTCCGTCACGCTTCCGCCGCCTCTCTCTCCCGCCCGCCTGCCCGCCCGCCAGCCCGCGATTCCATCCGTCTAGCCATCTCTCTCCATCACGCTCCCGACCGCCCTCTCCCTCCATTTCTCCTTCTCACTACCCGCCCTCTCCCTCCATTTCTCCTTCTCGCCGCCTGCCCTCTCCCTCCATTTCTCCTTCTCGCTGCCCGCCCTCTCCCTCCGTTTTTGTCCCTCACTCTCCCTCCTTGCTCCCTCCCGGCGAGCCGTGACGCCCCCGGCTTTGCGGAATCCCAAAGTAAGGGGAGCGAAACGGATGGCTCTCGAAGCAGGTTGATCCGGCGTCCAGAATCATCGCCGATGGTGCATCCAACTTAAAAGAATAAAAAACTTCAAGTTCAGACTTTTGGATCAGGGATAATAAAGTAATGAACAAAATAAACTAATGAGAATGTAGAGTAGGGAAGCAATGACGATGGTGCGCCGGACCTGACATGCTGCGAGACGGAGAGATGGAGGGAGAAAGGCGGGCGGAAGCGAGACGGAGAGATGGAGGGAGAGGGCGGGCGGAATCGTGACGGAGAGAGATGGTGAGACGGATGGAATCGCGGGTGGACGGGAGAGGCGGGCGGGAGGCGGCGAGCGGAGAGAGGCGGCGGGAGAGGAGCGGAGAGGCGGCGGGAGGCGGCGGGAGAGGCGAAGCGGGAGAGGCGGCGGGAGGCGGCGGGAGAGGCGGCGGAGAGGCGGCGGGAGAGGCGGCGGGAGAGGCGAGGGAGGAGGAGCGCGGGAGGCGAGGGCGGGAGAGGCGGCGGAGAGGCGAGCGGGAGAGGCGGCGGAGAGGCGGCGGGAGGCGGCGGGAGGAGGCGAGCGGGAGAGGCGGCGAGGGAGGCGGAAACGTGCGGGAGGCGGGTGCGGGAGAGAGGCGGGTGCGGGAGGGCGGGTGCGGGAGGAGGCGGGTGCCGGAGAGAGGCGGGTGCCGGAGAGGCGGGTGCCGGAGAGAGGCGGGTGCCGGAGAGGCGGGTGCCGGAGAGGCGGGTGCCGGAGAGAGGCGGGTGCCGGAGAGAGGCGGGTGCCGGAGAGAGGCGGGTGCCGGAGAGAGGCGGGTGCCGGAGAGAGGCGGGCGGGCGAGAGAGGTAGGATAAAGGGAAGGGGCGACCGACGCGGTTGGTTTTGGATGCCGCATCGGCTACTTACGTGGATAGCCACATAAGCCATCCACGTCAGAATGGCCAAGGACATCCACTCTCCGAGTGGATATAACATTACTCAATTCAAAATGTGTTTCAATTTGTTTGGTAAATTCAGAAACAGACACAAGGTTCTTAATGAGATTGGGCATGAAAAAGACATTTTTTAGTAAAATAGACTATAGAAATGGTGCTTTTGTATTTAATCTGTGCTTTACTTCCATTACATAGAGTAACATGGTCACATGGTAGAGTAGTGTGTGGTCAAGGAGCAGAGTCCGATCCAATGAAATGCGTCTCACCTGAATCGATACCAAAGCCCTTCGGCATTGGTTTCATTCAGGCTAATCGTGTTTAAGGCTGGTGCTGGTCGAGGCCGACAGGCTTGGTTGAATCTGTTGTAACACTGTGAAGCAGTATGATTTCGACAATTGCATATTTGACAAGCCGGACGGTTGTTGGGTCTGACCTTGTTCGCTTGAGGAGGCATGTTTGAATAATTTCGCCTACCTCTTCCTCCTCCTCTTGTGGAGTGTCCTGTACCTCATCCTCTGTTATAGGCTGCGGTCACTATGTCGACTAAAGGTGCCGCAACAGGAAAACAGAGTTCACCAGTCTGGGTGTTCACGACATGACTGCGCTCTTGAGAAAGGTGCATATTTTGTAATTCCTTGAGGGGAAGGGGTTCTGTCCATAGGGTGACGGACATGATAAAGAGCTCATATTCTTAGCCGAGGCCATTTAATATGAACGAGATGAAGTCTTCAGGGTCGAGTGGTCGACCTACTACTAAAAGGCTCTCAGCCATGTTTTTTGTCTTTTCTAAGTAGTCGGGAATGCTTTGACTACCTTTCTTCAAATTTTGGAGTTCCAACCGAAGTTGGAGAATATGAGCTTGCAAATTGGAGGAATAGGTCTGCTCGAGCGTAGTCCACATTTCATGAGAAGTTTGGAGGCCAATCATTTGGCCGAAAGCTGCTGGAGTCAGAGTTGATAGAATCCACTCTGTAAGGTTTGGTCAATGTCGGAACCAGGCTTCACATGCAGGGTTAGGAGCATTAGCAAAAAGATTATCTGCCACCTACTGTTGAGGTGGCGCCGATATAGTTCCCGTGAAAAAACCATTCACGCCTTGCCTTTGAAAAACTGGTAGAAATTGAGAGCGCCATCAGAGATAATTGCTGCGATCGGGTTTCAAGGAAACATAGTTTTTTATATTAGTAATCGGAAGCGTGAAGCTGACACGGGGTAGGCCAGGGTAGAAGGTGTTGGTGTGAAAGGGAGCTGGAGCAGGGGAAGACGAAGTGTGCTTGCCCAGGTGTTGCGGCTGATACCATGTAAGATGAGCTGTTTATGATTTGTAACTCGATAATTTTACTGAATGAAGGTTACAATATTTATAGACTACATAAAGGTACAGAATCAGATGATACAATCAGGAAACAGTTACACAATTACTTAAAAAAAACAAGTGACAATCCCGTAAACTTCCTCCTGAGCACGATAAGGAGTTGAGAAAAATCCAAGAAAAAGTTGAATAAAAACAGAATCGTTGACATTATACAGAAAACAACGAGTCATACATTTTCCACCATTAATTAACAGAAATCATCTTTGTTCATCGCCATTAGACGAAACCTCACCAAGGAAATTAGATCAAACCAAATAAATTACAAGCTAAAAAACACTACTCTGAATTAAGTCACTCCCAATATATTGAGATGCAATTTTATTTAAAACTAAAATTGAACGCGTCGCCTTCTCCCATCCGTACTACCAACGAGTACTCCTTGTCAAGCACTAGTGTTTCCCAAAGAATCGTTCGCTTTGAGAACTATCTGTACCAAATCACTGGGTAGTGCTTCGGCGGCGCGCCTGCACTAGAGAAACCCAATTTGAAGTCATCGTCGACATTGAACATGAACAGGCTTGGTTTAGTAGTACATTTTGCCGTTTTGGGAAGAGAATGCACATATGTTACGGAAGAGGGAGTCAGGTTCACAGATTAATCGAACTGCTATGTATGTATATACTTCATGAGTTTCTATCACTCACAAATCCCAACAAGAGAACGAGAATTTTTTCAAATCACAGGCCCAAGGCCACCATTATTAAAACATTTAAGCTTTAAATATTTGCTTGAATAAACCCAACAATATTGATCAAATACAATATTTGGAGAATGTTATTTAGAGTGGGATGGGGTCAAAAACGAGGGAGGCGACCATGGCCTTGGTGCGGCCATGGGAGAAAGTGTATCCGTCCTTGTTGTCTTCGTACAAAACCTCCATCACCCGGCAAGATTGACGGGACGAGTGATGAGCTTCGCCGGAAAAGGTGTCGGCTTCATGCACCCTTGATTGATGTCTTTCCATGCAACCGTGTAGTATTTCCGGAACAGCTCCACTACCTCCTGCTCCGTAAGCCCACACTCCCTCATGAAGCATTCCACTGTCGATTCTACATGCCCTCTCTGCTGTTCAAACTGCATTAATCCAGAAACCACCAAATTAACAAAGACAATAATCCAACAAATCGATCACTCAGGCATGATCATTATTAGACATATATATTCCGTTCTAATGGCTGAAATATTAAGATATATCTATATATATATATATATATATATATATATATACCTACAGATCTCTGCAGCGGCCATGGTGATCCTGGGTTGGGTTTTCAGCCACTCGAATATGTCGCTGGAGACTTCTCCCATTCCGACCATGGAGAGGAGGAAGATGGTTCGGTACCCACAGCTGGTGAAGGAGACATTCATGTTCTCTTCCGTTCCAGGCTGATACTGTTTCACATACCATTCTGTTTCGACGAAGAAGGCCTTGCACAGATCTTTCATCTGCAATTATTTATAATGTGCCTCCAATTCATCTTTTCAAGAGGGGTCATTCACCACAAGAAAATAATGTCCGTATATGCTTTTATATATAATTACCGTACCGCTTCAATCATGTAGTCAATTTGGTAGGAGAGTCCGTTTGGAACAATCTCATCGTGAAACTCCTCGGTGTATGTAATCAGCTCGCGAAAAAGTGGTCTCATATACTCGGGCAGCGTCACTTTTGCCTTAACATCCCATCTGTATGGAAGTGCACTTCATATGTTATCTACATATATATATAAAACTAATTTGGCAAGTGGTTTTGGGATAGACCTGGAACCCAACAACTTTACAATTCCATACATATCTTACAAGATTAATTAGTGCTATAAATCTGCTGCAAGAAGTAATTCATGCATGTATTTTAATTACCTCTCAACTGTGTCGGTGAAGAGCTTGAGTTCTTCATAGACACCATATGCATCATAAGTATCATCAATGAGTGATATCAGGCCTAAGATTTTTGAGGCAAACACCCTTGATTGGGAGTAACGAGGATCAAAAGCCACGCTCATAATCCAAAAGTAGCACTCGACCACCCGGTTTCTAGCATAGAAGCACTTCTCTGCCAGTTCTTGCTCCTTCCACCATCCGCATAGAGTTCATGTTAATATGGGTAACTAATTAAACAAGAGGTAACCTGCAGCTCTTTCAATCAGGGATATACCTCTACTATTAATTAATTATGTACTCTAGCTAGTACATGCAACTTACTTTGAGATGGTCCTAAGCTCCCTCTGGTGGACAGACTGAACAAGATTGTAATCTATCTTAGCATATTCAAGCAGGAGGGGGTTGCAGGTCTTGAGCTCTTCGTAGAGTGATAAGAAGTATCTGGCATTCAACCTTGGCAATCGCCTGTGAGTTGGTATCTTGACGGCTCGGGTAACCTGTTTGGAAAGCGAGGGATACAACAGACGTCTTCAACAAGTTCGTGGACGAGCAGGGCATGTTCAAGCAGAGTTTGAACATGCCCTGCTCGGACGTAAGACGGTTGACTCCACGCTTAGTTTATGAGTTTGCATGAAGCAAAATCATTCTTTTAATTGCGCTGCAAGGAGTAGTGAGGACTAACTAATATATACTACTTTCAATTACCTGTGGAAGCCTTGTATCCTCCCTCTCTCAGGACGCGGAATCGGGTGGCCACAGCGTATAAATCATAATCACCAATATTAACATCGTCAATATTTGAATTTGTGGTATGAATTCGGTACAACGCCTCATCGATTTCCTTCTCAAATTGATAGTCCAATCCAAGCCTGTGAACGGCGTCCAGTAAGTAGATCTCTTCGGGGGTTCCGTGGGCGAGTTTCAACATCTGCCTCATTTCCTCTTTCAGAACCTCAGCCCTTTTAGCCCATTGATCCTGCTTCTGCAAGTAATTAAGAGAACTTCATAATTAATACAGAAATATATATGCGTCGACAAACAAATTAGAAGTAACGGTGGTCAGTACTGTATACCTCTTCGTCTTGGACGAGGTCGACAAAGTAATGGCCCCAAGCAGATGGAGGAAACTGAGCCACGGAACGAACTATCTCGCCCTTCTCACCATTCTCAGCTTGAGGAACAGTACTTGTGGGAGAGACAGGAGGATTGACAAGAGCCATCTGATGAACTTGCGATATATGCAAATAGGTCTGGTTTCTGAGCTTGCAGCTTCAAAGACGATCACAGTTGCAAGAGTACTACACCAGGTACTAATTAGAGAACGGGGAAAGGTTTATATAGATAGAATTTCCTCTTTGACTGGCATAATAAACTCCTCCAAGTTGAGAAAGAGACGTAGCCAACATCTTTGAAACATGCACTGCATCAGACTGGGAAATTATATTAAAAAATCACGCAGCGCCCAAATGTGCCTTGACCGTCCTGTTATAAAAAGAGGCTCAGTGAGTATCTGTTTCTTCCATCTGCATAGCCATCGATGGCTAGTTAGATCAATAAAGAGGAGGACGCGTGCTCCCCGAATTAAGGCCACCTCACATTGAGGAAATTAAAGCTGGAGAGTCTTCTAAACGCAGCGGCTGCAGCTCTTAGCTAAGCATCTAATTGACCATGATATATTAATTTAAGATTGCACAGAGAGTGCATGGGTGTAAATAGTAAATAACCAAATACATTGGTTATTCTAATTATGATTATCGAAACCCAATATTTTAAAAACCGAATTGGTCATAGAACAGGTAGGAAGTTCGTTTTGGTCGAACCCGGTTTGGCCAATAGTTGAACTGGTGAAGGGTTTATTGGTTTATTATAGAATATTTTTGGTATCTAGAAAAATACAAAGAAAAATAAAATCACTGAAAAGTTTCGAGATCTGTCGGTTGGGCTGCTCTCCTTTTAGAACAAACAATATTGGGTTCGCATCTTGCCCCGAAATTTTATTTCAACTTTTCTTTTCAAGTATTTAAGCAAAACGGACCAGCTGGGTTCAACCGGACCAACCCGCTGGGTCACCTGATTTTGAGGAAAAATGGGTTATGGTCTCAAACTGCATCGGAATATATATCCATCTGGTCCGGCAGGTCCGGTACTGTTTTGAAAAACGCTGATTGAAACCATTTCTATTTGATTATTCTTGTAGACATTCATTTTGTGATTGGCAAAAATTTTAAAACAATTAAGAAAACAATATTTAAAATAAATAAAATAAAATAAACAAATCAACATTATTTTTTCCATATTTCAACAATATTCAGATAATGAGGAAAAATAGGAGAGGTTGTGTGGGCTGATAAATTATCATATTACCCTTATTTAAACGGATAAATTATCATATTACCCTTATTTAAACGGATAAATTATCATATTACCCTTATTTAAACGGTAAAATATCTGGTAAAACAGGTTTGAAAGTGCTATTAGTCTATTTCAGTTTCTATTTTGTTTATTAAATAGTAATCAGGTAAATGGTGTTTGACATTTATATTTTATATTTGTTTAGTTCTTAATAGTCGATAGCAGTGCTTTAAAAACCGAATCGGTGATCAAACCGGTGGAGCTTCCGATAATAGTTCAACTGGTATGAGTTGTATCTTATTAGAAAAATTCATAATAAGATGTCTATATACAAAAAATGAGTTTAATAATACAAAAACTATTAAAAAGAGTAAAAAGGTAATTAAACCAGTTCAACTGGTCCTGTCCAATTCACGGTTCAGTGGTTAACCGCCGGTGAACTTAAAGTATTTGTATGTATTTTTTTTTCCAGCGATAAATATAGCGCCGGAAAATTCTCCGGTAAATTACAGGGGATATTTAGCGCCAGTAAATTACTGGCAATTTTTAGTGCCGGTAAATTACCGACGCAAAAAAGTGTCGATTTACCGCCTGTAAGCCGTTTACCGTCACTCCATTTACCGGCGATCAATTTAGCGCCAGTAAACTGTTTACCGGCGGCGTTAAGGGCTTTACCGGCGGTTTTGAGCCGCTGGTAAAGGCCGCTTTTTTGGCTGTTTTTTTTTCATTTGGCATAAATGTTTAGGACAACCTGGTAGTTCTGTTTTGCGTACTATACTTAGACATTTACATAAAGAACTATCTAATTTTAATAAAAGGCATCTTGCCCCGCTTGTTGCATTATCAAATCAGACTATTTACCATTCTCTATGCCCACTACTTTAGTACCATCTCCCTTGCATATGATCTCAGTAGATGCGCTGGGACCTTGTCCTGTTACGTAAAGGAACAGATTTAAATACTATGTTTCTTCAGGAAGTTGTTGGTCATAGTTTCTATTTCGTTGAATGAAAAGTGTCGAGTCTCAAAATAATAGTTGTCCTTGTCCTTACTCTAGAGTAGCAACTGATCATCCAGTCCAAATTAAGCATATATAGTTGGATTATTTTAAAGGCAGGAAAATTGTGTGATCAGTGATCACTAGCCAGCCACTTAAATAGAGTTTCCATTTTCAATTACCACTTTTTTTCTACATTTATACCAAATCAAGCCAACAAATCCTACTCCGACTGATGCCAAAACAACTGCCCCACCACTGGGACGACAATGCTTCATCTCTTTTTGCATGGTTTTAGGGCACATGGATTTGTTGGGCGGCATGCAAAGATTTGGATCAACATTATCCAGATGACGATAAAAGGTATGTATCAGAAAAAGTAATTTGTCCTCCTTGCGTTTAATCATAAGGTTTAAACATACAATAACCCAACCTTAATGTAAGTGATCCGCCAATGAATTTATCAACAAAAGACATAGGAACAGATCCACTGAGCATTATGTAAGAGGTAGTTTATTTTTATAGCAATAACCTTTCTTCTCTTCCTACAAATCAGTATAATTTCACTTACATAAACAAACAAGCATCCATGGAATTTTCATTATTTTGGTGATCCTCAACACAGATGATCTCATAAACCAACGTTGAAAAATCATCAACCAAAAGCAAGAGTAAAGATAATATTACGATCAAAAGATCAGTCTGAAGCCATTTCGTATGTACATTTCTATCACCTAACTCCGTGAAAGTAAGGTACTAGAATGGTTTGGGTTTCGGATTCGTCAGTTCCCATCTCGGTGCTTCCATCTCCACCTCCAAGCATTCTTTCAGTTGGACCACTACACTGTTTATGGAGGGCCTCTGAACAGATCTCGACTGCGTGCAGGAGATGGCTAAATCCAATACTATCCAAGCGGAGGTAACATTGAAAGTATCATCAGCATGCAATTTTGGGTCAACAATAGTAATGTCTCTTTCTTTACCAAATGGTGACACCCACTCCACGAGACTGATATTCTGAGAGTTATCATGTCTTTGGGTTATTGCAGGTCTCCCCATGATGAGCTCAAGTAGAACCACCCCATAGCCATAAACATCACTTTTCTCGTTCAGGTTGTTGGAAATGAAGTACCTATAATAGATTATTATGACAGGGAGGTTTAGAGCTTGGAGAAGAAAAATGTATAAAATGAAAGAATAGACTTCAAAAGAAAAAGGAAAAAGAGAAAAGAAATATAGGTATGCTAGCATTATTTTTTTTTGTATTTAACTCACTCATTATCAAGATATCCATGGGTTCCCCGCACTTGAGTTGTTATATGGGTGTGGTGATCATCTTTGAAAACCTTGCAAATGCCAAAATCAGCCAATTTGGCCTCTAAGTTTTCATTCAAAAGGATGTTTGCAGCCTTCACGTCCCTATGGATAATTGGTGGATTGCAGAAATAATGTAAATACTCCAATCCTACAATATTCCAGTCAAGTACACTTCAATCAATCCATTTATATAGATTTGCAAATATTACAAAAGTATAGACTTAAAGTTGTTGATGGAATTAAACGAGAAGGTCAATTCCATCTTTCATGTACTCAAATTTGTTTGTGTTTTTTTAAAGAGTATATAAGGATTTTCTTGAAAACCATGTTCTTAGAACAAATTTCTCATTTATATAGATTAAAAAGTATGGATTTTTGCTAACCTTGAGCGACATCTAGTGCTATCTGAAGTCGCTGATGCCAACTAAGAATTTCCTTCTCATCTAGGACTGTAAGCATGATAGTATGGCCAATCAGTAAGCTAATTAATTCTTTTTCAATTGAATCAATTTCGGGTCGTAGTAAATTAACTAACACACTTGATTTTTAATTTCAATGCATGCACTACCTGATAAAAGATTTCTTAGGTTTCCTCTGGCCATGTACTCCAATATTAGGGCTGTGTTCTCACCATCAGCACAATATCCAACAAATCGAACTAGATGCCTATGGTAAAGTGTCATCAACAGCTGCACGTGCATGTAATTCATATATGTTCTCCACCATACATGTTAGGTTGGAAGTTACTAATTGATCAATAAAGAAATAACACTCAATCCTCATATAATAATATACCTCTGTTTTGAATTCAATAGAAGCATGAATACTTTGAGAGAGCATCTTTACTGCAACCTCCTTCCCATCCTTCATTTGACCAAGAAAGACGGTCCCAAAGGCTCCTCTGCCTAGCACCCTCTGGAAGTTGTTGGTCATTGTCACTATGTCATCAAATGAGAAGCGTCGAGTCTCAAAATTAAAGGAGCCCTCTCTATTTAAAGTACTCCGGGAATTTGGTCTTGTAGCTGATCATTGAGGCCAATTTAATTAAGCATTTATAGTTAAAATATGATAAGTCACTAAAATTGAGTGATCACTAATTATTACAAGACCATTTAAGCAATGTTGTCAGCTTTCAATTACCTCTTTTTTTCCCCCATTTAAACCAAATCAACGACCCAACAATTCCTATCATGATCAGCAGCCACAACAATTGCCACCACCAGTAGTGGGGCAATGCTTAGGCTCTTTTGCATGGTTTTAGGGCACAAGGATCAATGAATGAAGCCAAATTACAAAGGTATATATGTATCAGGAAACATAATTTGTTCTCCATTGTTTTCATTGAATCATAAGGTTTATATATACCAAATATTATCCCAACCTTAACGTAAGTGATCCACCTGCAGTACTGGATTTATCAACCAAAGACGTGGGAACAGATCCATTGAGCTGGTTGTGAGATAAATTCCTGCAAGCACGAAAAATCGATCTTACACTATATGATTGGACTCCTTTTACATGATAATAGAGGTATGAGACTGAAACACTAGTCTTTTAGAAGCTTAATTCCCAACTTACAAGTATGTGAGGAATATCAATGCTGCAAGAAACTCTGGCACCGTTCCCCTCAAGTTGTTGTCCGATAAGTCCCTGAACATTTATATCCTTGTGGATTAGGGGATGCCTAGCTAGCTTAAAAATATGATATATCAATCTCTATAGGTAAAATATGACATTATTAAAGATTGGTATATTTACAGGTGAGCAAGAGAAGTTAGTTTTGCAATGAATGAGGGAATTGGTCCCGTGAGGTTGTTTCTTGATAGATCCCTATAAAACAAAAATAAATAAATAAATAAATAAATAAATAAGTCCAGTTGATAATATTGCTCCATGTTAGACAATAATAAAAACAACCGGAATATGAACAATGATTAAAGTTCAGAAAGGAACCATATAATTAATTAATCCCAGTGAGTTACAAAGATGAAATCAGTTTGAAGTTTCCAAAGGATTCATCTATCTCTCCGGTCAATCCAAATGAAGACAGGTTTCTAATTAGACAGCAAATTCAGTAAATTAAGCAGATGCATGGATTCATACAAATTAGAATGTTCCTCCTCCTTGTGAAAGCAAATATTATTTATACATATTATAATATATATTTAAAATATAATATTTTACTTACACATAAATGATTCTTGATACTGCTAGATATTGGTCATCGTTGTAGCTGCAATGCAGGCCATCCCACAAATACTTGTTCGGCAAACATGGATCCCCCATCCAGTTTTTCTGCAATCCGTACACGTCTTTAATCCTCATCATCGCATGAACTTCAAAGAACAATACCCCACAAACACGACAATTCAAAACGGATTAATTGATCTAATAAAAGCCTTCTTAAGAAATTACCAGAACAGAAACATTTTCTCGGAAAACCGTGAATATATACGAGACACATGGGAAGAAAAGACCAACCGTCTTGTTCATAAGTTGCGGTTTGTTGAGGCTTAGTACAACATAGATCTCAAAGGCATTTAGGATTGGAGGAAGAACTGATTTTTCTGTCTTCGAAAAAAAAAGATAGTAATTACGATCACCCGTCATGGGCGTGGTGGTGTAGACAGTGCCGGCAACCAAGTATTCCGGAGCTTCTGTGTAGCATGTGATATCGCCAGTACTACAATAATTGAATTCCCTCAGAGTAGAGCTCCCATTTGTTTTCTGAAAATCTGCAAATGCACAAAGGCATGGAACTCTATTCCGGGATCGTTTGTTGTCCAGTTGCAGTAGAGTGAATCGTTAGCATTCAGAGGTGTCGCCGCAGTTTGCATTACTGCTGATGGAGGTTCGTCCGAGTTTATCTTGTTTTCGATAGTGAAAGAAGTGTTGATAGATGTCCAAGAAGGATCGGTGTAAGGTACCCATAATCGATCGTAATTATCGTCTGGATACCTAATGTCAGAACAATAATGCTAAATTAAAAGGATATTTATATAGATTAATGCTAGACGCACCTAGCGTCCGCACCTATCTGAGGTACATGTTAATCTAAACCCTTAAAAATATTTTTTTATCATAAAATCCTATTTTCTAGTGGATAAACCCTAGGCATCAATGGTTTAGATTAACAAGTGTGTGGGATAGGTGCATGGGCTAAGTGCAACTAGCATTATTCATTTATATATCGGCTCTATTTAAGAGAGTAATTAAGTTCAATACCGTCAAATGAATAGTATCACTCATAAGAGCAGGTCGGTGGGAGTTCTACATGCAATCACTACGTACTCGGGATAACACGAAGAATTAATAGACGGATGACACGAATAGTATTAGACAAAAATATAAAAAAGTAGAGAAGAAAACGGAAAAGAAAATCATAATAAGAAGTTAAAAAGCATCATTAGAGATTCTTTTGTGTCTTGTAATTATATTCAAAGATATTGAAATATTAAAGCAAAATGCAAACCAAGTCAACAGTTGAAGAACAAATCAATTCCTTCCAAGATCTAATTTAATGTATTCTCAAATATAAATAGGATTAATTTGATGTTCTTCTCTTACCTGATGATCTTTTCAGAAGTTGAACCAGCGTCGTAGAGACACATAGCACGGAGTGATTGATTCATGTAAGAGGCTTCCGAGTACATGGAATCCTCGAGAAGCCTCGTCTCCAAAGCGGATATGAAAGGTGCTCCCTTGCCAGTGTTCACGAGACACTTGAATAAAATTCCTAGGTGCTACCACCATAATCTCAGTCCACCAAGGCAGCGATGTGTTCGTTAAACTTACCGTAGTCCACAGATTGATGCCCACATAGAGATCAAATTCCGGTACTTCCTTTACTTCCTCGTAATCCAAGTACAAGACAGAAGCTCGCAGGAAGTACCTGCTGCCCTTCTGGACAGGTGTGACCGTATAACAGTTCCGTCCTCCCTCCGGGAAGCTTCTCATGGTCCTGTACTGTCGCTTAAAAGAAGATGCGACGCGTACGGGATTCGAAGATGGGAACTCTTTGTTTTCGCCGGAGTGTATGAAACCGGCGTCGGAAGTGTAAAAGATCCCCGTCTCATTGTCGGTGTAGTTGGAGCCTTCAGGTATGCCACAGTCGATGCTGATGAATCCTGCACACATATATTGACAGGTACAATTAAAGCATATATGTAAAAATAGCGGGAGCTCGTGTGGAAGGACGACGTACTAACCTGGTTGAGCCTGGACAAGAACTGCAGAATATGTGAAGATCAGAAAGACAAGAAGCAGATCCGTCATCGCCATATATGCGTTCTAGTTGTGAACTTGGGAGATAAATTAATTCAGAGGCTCAACTTAAATCTCCAGCGGGTCTTCAAGTCAACTGCTAATTAAGTCACCCAACGACTTGGATTAATCTATTCCACGGAAAGGGATCCACACGATCGAGTAGAATTTTCTCCTCCACATTCTGAATTTTCTACTGGATTTAATCGACCTGAGTTAAGACGATAGGTGGGTCACACTGAAAAAAAAAAACAAAATCTAGATTGTGACATGGACAAATAACAAAGCAGATCTCTCCAATCCTCTATTATTTACTAACCCTTTCTCTTCTTGATCATTTTTTATCCTGATCATCAGGGTGACAGTGGAAGGAGAGATCGACTATGATTGTGAGATGGGCAACCCAGAGGCAATCTCCCCGGCAACATGAATGGAGACTTAGTCCTCTGATGGAAAGCTGCAGACACAGTCCTCGACGTGTTCTATTTTCCTGACTGATTAAAAACTAACTGACGATCTCTCAACAAAAATTAAAACCCGTCAACATGCATGAGTGACAATCACGGATCCAATTCGGTCCTCAGTTCAACTGGCAAGCCAGTCAGGAATATTCTACATTATTGTTCGAGTACTGGACCGTATTTAATTCCATGGAAAGAGAAATTTTCTTGCTAGATCTCCACCATTTGACTTTTCTACAAGCCAATTTAATCCCGACAGGAACGTATAACTCCACAAATTGATACTCTTCTATTTTCAATTTTCATCTAATTAGTAACTTGTGAAAAATCAGATAAGTGATTTAAAACTGACAACACAAAGTGACCATCATAGATTTGATTTTTTCAATCCGGTTAATTAATTAAGGGAGGTTTGTGTTATGTTTTTAATTGCGCCCATATATATATATATATATATATATATATATATATATATATATTAGATATGCCTATTCCTTGACTATTCCATATTTTAGCCTTATTTGATCTTACTTCATGCATGATGACCACGAAAGCTAGCTAGCCGGTCATCATCATTATCAAGTGGTCACTTTTGACATCAGTCGAGGTCTGGTTAAAACGGATGCTCATATTAATGGAGTTGCAATGGGAGACACTGATACCCCTTTACGTGTTGACCAAATCTGCAGTAGGTAGTTGGGTTTTAAGACTGCATTTAAAGTGGGTATGGCCTGTTAATTGATCAGGATTCAACATATTAATCTTCACACTCTGAATGACTTTATAAAGGAAATATTGAAGATTAAAAATACCAAAAATGTTAAACGTGACCCATTACTTGATCGTCTTCAATGTCCCTGTGCACTGTTCTGGAACACTTGCAACAAAATACTTATAATAAGTCTACAGTTATGTTCCATATATACGCTTACAAGTTAATCTCCTCCCTGTTTTCGTCCTCCAAGAAATCAGGAATGTGGTTCAAACTAGCCACTCAGGCAGCACGCTAAGTTAAGTCGACATGTAGGTGGGTCTGGTGTAACGGGTCCCATGGAAAAAGTGTAAACAGTAGACGTCGGAGCAAAATTCTGTATAAAAAAAAATAAAAACATTTTACATTCAAGTAATTCCCGCAGGATGTGTGCACAAAGGGTTGTGTCCAAACTCCAAACAATAATTATTCACGAATGATTGCACACGTTTACAAGTGTTGCTTACCGTAAAGATCTGACCATGCAGTACTCTGGGGTAAACTGACCCCCGAGGGAATTATAGCTCACATCCATTTTCGCTTAAACAGTCCAGCTTCTACTGTGTTTGCATTTGAATTCTAATAAATTTTCTTCATAACATGATTTCATTTCCATATTATATGTACGTAAGATGACCTCTCTATGATTTGTAACACGATAATTTTATTGAATGAAGGTTACAATATTTATAGACTACCTAAAGGTCCATAATCAGATGATACAATCAGGGAAAACAGTTACATAGATAGAGTTTGAATTTGATGAAAACAATATTTGCAGATCGACGATCATCAGGGTTACCAGCCCAGCAGTATCAAAATAAATATATAAGTAAGTCAAAAATATCAATTGAAGATATTGTGATTCTGTGATTTAGGGAGCCCTTGGTGTATCTCAGAATATGTTTTACTGCTATCCGATGTACATCTGTCGGTTTCTGCTGATACTGACAAACATGATTTACAGTATGGGCGTGCGAGCGTAAGATATTGAAGGGCGCCCACAGCTGAACGATAGAGAGACGGATCATCGAGCGGTTTGCCAGTAAATTTTAAGAGCTTGCTGCCAGGCGTGACTAGAGTACTTACGGGTTTGGCATTGGAGAGATCAATGTTAGGAAAATGACTATCCGAATAAGGCTTCGGATCCGGATTCCCTAATATGGCCGCCTCATATGAAAGACTTGGGCTTGTCTTTCTAGAGCGCTCATGAGAAATCCTGAGGTTAGCGCATGGCCTTATAAAAGCGAAATGCCATATCGTGGAGTTCGTTCGAGAGTAAGAGTTCGATGCGTGTTATGAGGGTTTCAAACATGATTCACTAAGTTCAAGAGTACTTCACTTGGTGGATCCGTTTGTTGTCTTATTTCACTACGTTTCAATTCAAATCGAAAGATATTGATACTTAAGTATTCAGCTCTAGATATGCCCAGAATAGGAATCATTCTTGTGTGTCATTTTGTGGGGGATTGTTAGGAAAATGACTATCCGAATAAGGCTTCGGATCCGGGTCAGTGTCCGTATCCGGGTCCAGGTCCGAGTTCGGATCCGGATCCTCTAATTAAGTCAAGACGACTTAATCTCCTTCCTTTTTGCTTCCCGTCTGCTCGTCGAATTAGGGCTTGAGCGAACGGAATTTTCCGATTAAGTGAATGACTCTTCAACAAGGGGATTTTGACGAGATCTCTTCGGCACGAAGAGTTCTACCCGACCGTTGAAGAAGAAGAAACGTGGAAGCATTGGAAGAAGGTATAAAAGGGTTCTCCCGAAAACTAATAGGTACGAAAAATTCAATCTCTCTCCCTCAATCTCTCTGTCAGTCAAGTTTCTCTGATTCTCTGTCTCTGTTTTTCTTCACAAAAGTCTAATCTTTTTTTTATTTGGTTTCCCGTGTGCAAACACGTTGTGTTGTTCCTCTATTCTGGCTCTCTCTCGACGATTCCACTCTTCCGCGCATGAGTGCACCTCACCGGAAGAGAGCTGCGTCACCTTAGGAGACTTTCGAACAACGATTGTGCATCCGAGATCGCCGATAAAGTCTTTAAGGCAGTGGATTCTCCACGCCGCAGCTTTGGTCTTCAACCGATAAGTTTTTTCCTATTTGGTTTACTTGATTAGAATAATTAAGTTTTATTTGTAGTTCTTCTTATTATTAGTTTAAGATGAGCATGCTGCAATTTATGTCATTGAGAATGCAAATAGTTGGATTCTGATTTTAAGAAGTTTTAGTTAATTTATCTACGTTTTATGCAGTAATTAGAAATAGTTGTTCGGCTTGATGATCTGGTAACCATTGGACAGTAAATTTTAAGAGCTTGCTGCCAGGCGTGACTAGAGTACTTACGGGTTTGGCATTGGAGAGATCAAGTCTTTGGAGAAGATCCTTGGCGAATTTCTCTTGTGAAAGATGAAGCGAATGCTGATTGAATGTCGCATGAATACCTAGAAGGTAATGTAGTTTTCCTAGGTGTTTAACTGGAACTCTCTGCAGGCTGAGAGAATGAATCATATGATTTGTGGTTGCTTTGTTGATGGACAGAAGAATCACATCATTGACATAAATGAGTAGGAAAAGTATAATCTCGCAATCATAAAGATAAAATAAGGAATGATCTGCCTTCAACCCTGTTAAACCGACATCGGTTAGTAATCATTTAAACTTTGTGTTCCATGTTCTGGGCGATTGTTTGAGACCTTATAAGGAGCGGTTAAGTCGACAAACATAGTCGGGTCTTATTGGATCATGGAATCTGGGCGGTTGGCTCATATAGACTTCTTGTAATTGACCATTTAAGAATGTGTTTTGAATATCGAGTTGTTCGATGTCCAACTTATAAGCGAGTGCCAGACTTAATACAAGTTGGATAGTAGTTGGCTTGATGACTGGACTGAAGGTATCAAAGAAATCCACTCCTTTTTGGTGAAAGCCTTTGGTGACCTGTCTTGCTTTGTATCGTTCAATTGTGTCGTACGAGTGTTGCATAGTTCTGAAAATCCACTTGCAACCAATAGGGGTATCTTTTATCGCTTGAGAGTAACATGATGGTAGGTCTAGTGGGTTGATGGATGTAATAGCATTTAGAGATGTTGGCTTTATATTGCCTATGCGCGATCGGGTTTGCATTGAAAGAGTGCATAGTGGGGCAAAGTCACTTAGGGGTAGCATCGTAATTTCTGTGGATAACTGAGTTTGCGAAGAGATTGTAATAGGTGAAGGTTGTCGAGGGAGGTAGGCTGTTTTGAGGGGATGGAGAATTTATTGGAGAGGCCGTGGGCCCGGCTAAACTAATTATAGGAGGTGGAATCAAAGGAACTCTTGCTGTAGTAGTAGGAATAATTGAACGAATAGGTGGAAAAATTGGAGACATACTTTTTTGTGGACCCGTGTGGAGGCGAGTGCATACATCAGTTGCTGCTGTTCCTGTGATGTTTTTATATGGAAAAACCGATTCATGGAATAAAACATGGCGAGATAGCCTTTGTAATGTGGATGGTAACCCAAGAAGATGCAAGTCTTACTGCGAGGGTCAAGCTTGTATTTGGAGTAGGGCCGGAAGTAAGGAAAACAGAGACCCAAAAATCTTAAGAAAATGATAATCGGGTAATTTATGGTATAGAACCTCATAGGGTGATTGTTGGTTATTTAAAGGAAAGGGAGACGATTAAAAAAGCAAAAATGTCGCGAGGGAGGGAGGCACTATGGAGGGAGGGACGAGGGAGGCACTATGGAGGGAGGGACGAGGGAGGGAGTGAAGCTGGAGGGAGGGACGAGGGAGGGAGTGAAGATGGAGGGAGGGAGTGGAACTGGAGGGAGGGAGCGGGAGGGAGAGAGCGAGAGGGAGAGAGCGGGAAGGAGGGTGCGGGAGGGAGAGAGCGGGAGGGAGAGAGCGGGAGGGAGAGAGCGGGAGGGAGAGAGCGGGAGGAAAGGGCGGGAGGGAAAGGGCGGGAGAGAGAGCAAGAGGGAAAGGGCGGGAGAGAGAAAACGGGAGGTTGCCCATATGCTACATCTTGTTGGCGAGCTTTCGACATGGCACGCTTAGCCGAGGTTGGTGGAGGGAGACAGCGGGACAATGAATGCAGACGCCGCGGTGGGGAGGCTGCCGTCGGGAAGCCGCCGTCCGAACGCCGCAGAGGGACGCCGGAGAGATGCTGCGAGAGGCGGGGTTGCCGAGAAGGAGAGACGCCGCGGGAGGTGGGGACGCCACAAGAGGGATGCGGAGGGAGGGAAAGAAGAAGCGGTGGAGGGTTCGGGAAATTCCCGAACCCTACTGCCGGTTTTCCATTCTGATTTAGCACACGACGTAAGCCATCCACGTGGGAGACAGTACTCGGTCTGTACCCATAGCAGTACTCATTGATGATGGATCTCATGTTGGACGAAAATTAGTTGAAAGGGTGTACTTAAAAATTCAGAACAGCCATTTTAAGAACAATTTTAATTGAAGACTAGAATTGATTATGAACTAAAGTCTTAAATTGAGAGAATGTTGAATAAATATCAAACTTTGACTTTAGAAAATAAATCTAGGTAAAATCGGTAAACACGCCAACAATAGAGTGATAAACTTAAAACCATCGACAAATGAGACAATAATTGCAGCGAATGAGACACTTAGAATTTTGGATTCAGAAAAGGAAGTTGACGTGACTTAGAGAGATGACAAGGCGCACACACGCTGCAGATTAATTTTTCATGAGTGGATCTGAAAGGAATGCAAAACAGAAATGTAATAGATAAGAATGTGGCCCAATCAATCATGCCTCGATTCGGAATTATTTTTGAGCGACGAGCGTTGTCAGGCAAGGCGGTTGGGAAGACATTGGAAGTTGTAAAGGCCATCTTTAAGTTGCCCCTGATGTAGCACTCACCCTGTTCACCAATCCTTGATCAAAAAATTATTTGGGTGAAATTCAAAAAGTGTTTCAATTTGTTGGGTAAATTCAGAAATAGACACAAGGTTGTTAATGAGATTGGGCATGAAAAAGACATTTTTTAGTAAAATAGACTATAGAAACGGTGATTTTGTATTTAACTGTGCTTTACTTCCATTACGTAGAGTAACTTGCTCATCACGTGGTAGCGTAGTGTGTGGTCATGGAACTGAGTCTGATCACCAATGAAATGGTTTGTCATGGAACTTGTTAAATCTGTTGTAACACTGGAGCATTATGATTTCGACGATTGCATATTTGACAGGCCGGACGGTTGTTGGGTCTGGCTCTGTTCGCTTGAGGAGGCATGTTTGAATAATTTTTCCCGCCTCTTCTTCCTCCTCTTGTGGAGCGTCCTCTACCTCATCCTCTGTTAGAGGCTGCAGTCGCTATGTCGATTGAAGGTGCCGCAGCAGGAAGACTGAGTCCACCAATTTGGGTGTTCACGACATGACAGTGCTCCTGAGTAAGGTGCATATTTTGTAATTCCTCAAGGGGATGTCTTCTGTCCATAGGGTGACGGATATGATAAAGGGCTCATATTCTGAGCCGAGGCCATTTAATATGAACGAGATGAGGTCTTCAGGGTCCAGTGGTCGACCTACTGGTAAAAGGCTCTCAGTAATGTTCTTTGTCTTTTCTAGGTAGTCGGGAATGCTTTGACGACCTTTCTTCAAATTTTTGTGTTCCAACCGAAGTTGGAGAATATGAGCTTGCAAATTGGAGGAATAGGTGTGCTCGAGCGTAGTCCACATTTCCTGGGAAGTTTGGAGGCCATTCATTTAGTCGAAAGCTTCTGGAGTCAGAGTTGATAGAATCCACTCTGTAAGGTTTGGTTAATGTGGAACCAAGAGTCATATGCAGGGTTAGGAGCATAAGCAGAAGGATTATCTGCCGCCTGCTGTTGAGGTAGCGCCGATATAGTTCCCGTGAACAACCCATTCACGCCTTGGCTTTGAAAAACTGGCAGAAACTGAGAGCGCCATAAGAGATAATTGCTGCGATCGGGTTTTAAGGAGACATGGTTGTTTATATTGGAAATCGGAAGCGTGAAGCTGACATGGGGTAGGCCAAAGGTGGAAGGTGTTGGTGTGAAAGGGAGCTGGAGCAAGGGAAGACGAAGTGTCCATGGCTTGCCCAGGTGTTACGGTTGATACCATGTAAGATGAGCTGTTTATGATTTATAACTCGATAATTTTATTGAATGAAGGTTACAATATTTATTGACTACCTAAAGGTACAGAATCAGATGATACAATCGGGAAACAGTTACACAATTACTTAACAAAAACACGCGACAATCCCGTAAACTTCCTGGAGTTGAGCACGATAAGATGTTGAGAAAAATCCAATAAAAAGTTGAGCAAAACCAGAATCGTTGACATTATACAGAAAACAATGAGTCGTACATTTTCCACCATTAATTAACAGAAACCATCTTTGTTCATCACCATTAGACGAAACCTCACCAAGGAAATTAGATCAAACCAAATAAATTACAAGGTAAAAAACACTACTCTGAATTAAGTCACTTCCGATATATTGAGATGCAATTTTAATTAAAAGTCAAATTGAACGCGTCGCCTACTCCCATTCGTACTTCCGACGAGTACTCCTTGTCAAGCACTAGTGTTTTCCAAAGAATTGTTCACTTTGAGAACTATCTGTACCAAATCCCTTGGTAGTGCTTCGGCGGCGTGCCTGCACTAGAGAAACCCAATTTGAAGTCATCGTCGACATTGGAAATGAACAGGCCTGGTTTTGTAGTACATTTTGCCGTTTTGGGAAGAGAATGCGACATATGTTACGGAAGAGAATCGAACTGCTATGTATGTATATAGTTCATGAGTTTCTACCACTCACAAATCCCAACAAGAGCGAGAATTTTTTCAAGTCACAGGCCCAAGGCCACCATTATTAAAACATTTAAGCTTTAAATATTTGCTTGAATAAACCCAACAATATTGAATACAGTATTTGGAGAATGTTATTTTAGAGTGGGATGGGGTCAACAACGAGGGAGGCGATCATGGCCTTGGTGCGGCCATGGGAGAAAGTGTATCCGTCCTTGTTGTCTTCGTACAAAACCTCCATCACCCGAGCAAGATTGACGGGACGAGTGATGAGCTTCGCCGGAAAAGGAGTCGGCTTCATGCACCCTTGATTGATGTCTTTCCATGCAACCATGTAGTATTGCCGGAACAGCTCCACTACCTCCTGCTCCGTAAGCCCACGCTCCCTCATGAAGCATTCCACCGTCGATTCTACATGCCCTCTCTGCTGTTCAAACTGCATTAATCCAGAAACCACCAAATTAATAAAGACAATAATCCAACAAATCGATCATTCATGCATGATCATCATTAGACATATACATTCCGTTCTAATGAATCAAATGAGCTGAAATATTATGATATATATAGATATATATAAATACATACCTTTCCCGTGACTATGTCGTCGATGAACCTACAGATCTCTGCAGCGGCCATGGTGATCCTGGGTTGGGTTTTCAGCCACTCGAATATGTCGCTAGAGACTTCTCCCATTCCGACCATGGAGAGGAGGAAGATGGTTCGGTACCCACAGCTGGTGAAGGAGACGTTCATGTGCTCTTCCGTTCCAGGCTGATACTGTTTCACATACCATTCTGTTTCGACGAAGAAGGCCTTGCACAGATCTTTCATCTGCAATTATTTATGATGAGCTTCCGATTCATCTTTTCAAGAGGGTTCATAATTCACCACAAGAAAATAACGTATGCATATGCTTTTATATATAATTACCGTACCGCTTCAATCATGTAGTCAATTTGGTAGGAGAGTCCGTTTGGAGCAATCTCATCGTGAAACTCCTCGGTGTATGCAATCAGCTCGCGAAAAAGTGGTCTCATATACTCGGGCAGCGTCACTTCTGCCATAACATCCCATCTGTATGGAAGTGCACTTCATATGTTATCTACATATATATATAAAACTAATTTGGCAAGTGGTTTTGGGATAGACCTGGAACCCAACAACTTTACAATTCCATACATATCTTACAAGATTAATCAGTGTTATAAATCTGCTGCAAGAAGTAATTCATGCAGGTATTTCAATTACCTCTCAACTGCGTCGGTAAAGAGCTTGAGTTCTTCGTAGACACCATATGCATCATAAGTATCATCAATGAGTGATATCAGGCCTAAGATTTTTGAGGCAAACACCCTTGATTGGGAGTAACGAGGATCAAACGCGACGCTCATAATCCAAAAGTAGCACTCGACCACCCGGTTTCTAGCATAGAAGCACTTCTCTGCCAGCTCTTGCTCCTTCCACCATCTGCATGCAGTTCATGTTAATATGGGTAACTAAACAAGAGGTAACCTGCAGCTCTTTCAATCAGGGGTATACCTCTACAATTAATTAATTAAGTACGCTACCTAGTACATGCAACTTACTTTGAGATGGTCCTAAGCTCCCTCTGGTGGACAGACTGAACAAGATTGTAATCTAACTTGGCATATTCAAGCAGGAGGGGGTTGCAGGTCTTGAGCTCTTCGTAGAGTGAGATGAAGTATCTGGCATTCAACCTTGGCAATCGCCTGTGAGTTGGTATCTTGACGGCTCGGGTAACCTGTTTGGAAAGCGAAGGATCCAAACTTGAGAGGGCAGATTTCAAGTGCTCCGAAGCAAAAGCCACTGCTTCGTCCAGTATGTCCTCTCCTTGCACGCCAAGGAATGCTGCTTCATGCAAACTAAGCAGTCCCTTCACGTCCGAAGCCAAGCTCTGCTTGAACATGCCCTGCTCGTCCACGAACTTGTTGAAGACGTCTGTTGTATATATACCACATCCACGAAAGCAATTAGTTTATGAAGTACTCGTGCATGCTTGAAACAAAATCGATATTAATTAATTGCAGCTGAATTAATTGAATAGTAGTGAGGACTAACTAATATATACTACTTTCAATTACCTGTGGAAGCCTTGTATCCTCCCTCTCTCAAGACGCGGAATCGGGTGGCCACAGCGTATAAATCATAATCACCAATATTAACATCATCAATATTTGAATTTGTGGTATGAATTCGGTACAACGCCTCATCGATTTCCTTCTCAAATTGATAGTCCAATCCAAGCCTGTTAACGGCGTCCAGTAAGTAGATCTCTTCGGGGGTTCCGTGGGCGAGTTTCAACATCTGCCTCACTTCCTCTTTCAGAACCTCAGCCCTTTTAGCCCATTGATCCAGCTTCTGCAAGTAATTAAGAGAACTTCATAATTAATACAGAAATATATATGCGTCGACAAACAAATTAGAAGTAACGGTGGTCAGTACTGTATACCTCTTCGTCTTGGACGAGGTCAACAAAGTAATGGCCCCAAGCAGATGGAGGAAACTGAGCCATGGAACGAACTATCTCGCCCTTCTCACCAGTCTCAGCTTGAGGAACAGTACTTGTGGGAGAGACAGGAGGATTGACAAGAGCCATCTGATGAACTTGCGATATATGCAAATAGGTCTGGTTTCTGAGCTTGCAGCTTCAAAGACGATCACAGTTGCAAGAGTACTACACCAGGTAAGAGCACGGGAAAGGAATTTATAGATAGAATTTCCTCTTTGACTGGCATAATAAACTGCGCCAAGTTCAGAAAGAGACGTAGCCAACATCTTTGAAATATCCACCGCATCAGACAGGGAAATTATATAAAAAAAAAATCATGTAGCAGCCAAATGTGCCTTGACCGTCCTGTTATAAAAAAGGAGGCTCAGTGAGAACGTATATAGCAGCCCCGGCGGCGACGGCTGCATCTGTTTCATCCGTCTTCATGGCCATTGATGGCTAGCTAGATCAATAAAGAGGAAGACGCCTGCTTCCCCGAAGGCCACCTCACATTGAGGAAATTAAAGCTGGAGAGTCTTCTGAAGGCAGCAGCTGCAGATCTAAGCTAAGCCTCTAATTGACCATGATATATTAATTTAAGATTGCGTGCATGGATGTAAACAGTAAATACCCAAATCGATTGGTTATTCTAATTATGATTATCGAAACCCAATGTTTTAAAAACCTAATCGGTCATAGAACAGGTAGGAAGTTCGTTTTGGTCGAACCCGGTTAGACTGGGTTGGACCAATGGTGGAACGTATATTATAGAATTTTGGTATCTATAAAAATACAAAGAAAAATAAAATCACTGAAAAGTTTTGAGATCTGTCAGTTGGGCTGCTCTCCTTTTAGAAAAAACGATATTGAGTTCGCATCGATCTTGCCCTGAAATTTTATTTCAACTTTTCTTTTTCAAGTGTATTTAAGCAAAACGGACCGGCAGGGTTCAACTGGACCAACCCGCTGGGTCACCTGATTTTGAGGAAAAATAGGTTATGGTCTCAAACTGATACCGGAATATATATCCATCGGTTCCAGTTCAACAGGGTAGGACAGGCAGGTCCGGTCCTGTTTTTAAAACACTGATTGAAACCATTTCTATTTGATTATTCTTGTAGTCATTCATTTTGTGATTGTCAAAAAATTTAAACTAATTAAGGAAAAAATATTTAAAATAAATAAAATAAAATAAAATAAAATAAAAAAATCAGCATTATTTTGTCCATATTTCAACAATAATCAGATAATGAGAAAAAATGGGTGAGGTTGTGTGTGCCTATAAATTATCATATTACCCTTATTTAAACAGTAATATATCCTATAAAACATATTGGGTAATTGGGCAAAACAGGTTTAAAAGTGCTATTAGTCTATTTCAGCTTCTATTTTTTTTATTAAATGGTAATCGGGTAAATGGTGTTTGTAATTTATATTTTATATTTGTTTAGTTCTTAATAGTCAATAGCAGTGCTTTAAAAATCGAATCGGTGATCAAACCGTGGAGCTTTCGACTATGATTCAATTGGTATGAGTTATATCTCAATAAAAAAATTCATAATAAGATGTTTACATACAAAAAATAAATTTATTAATACAAAAATAATTAAAATAATAATAATAATAACTAAACCAGTTCAACCGGTCCGGTCCAATTCACATTCAGTGGTTGTCCACTAAAACCGGTTAGTAAACCGACCACTGCATAGGACACGGAAATCATATAAAAAGTCATGTTCTTCATCTTATGTATTAATAAAATATATTAGATATGCCTCGTGTCCAAATGTGCCCTTGACCGTCCAATGATAGGAGGTAGGCAGCCCCGGCGGCGACGGCTGCATCGGTCTCTTCGGTCTGCATGGCCCTCAATTGTGGTCTACCTCCCCATGGAGGGAATTACAGCTATGGAGTCCTCTAAGACAGCGGCTGCACTAATCGACCATGGACATATTAATTTAAGAACGCACCGTGAGTGCATCGATGTTAGCAGATATTAATAACCAAATGGCATAGGTTTTTATAATTATGATTATCGGAACCATTTTCTTCTGGTTTTATTCAAGTCATCCATTTTTCTAATTATTTGGAAAATAATATTTTTTAAAAAAATATTTAAAATAAAGGAAAAAATATTTAAAATATTAAAATAAAATACAATTACAATAACAATTAAAATTTTACAACATTATGTTCTCAGCATTTCAACGGAATAATTGGAAAAATGGGTAAGGTTGTGTGGGCTGATAAATTTATCATATTAATTAGTACTCTAATTTAAACGATAATTAGGTAAAACAGGTTCAAATTAAAGAGCTATTACCCTATTTCAGTTTCTGTTTCGTTTAAACGGTAAACGGGTAATGGTATCGAAAATTAATATTTTATTTTTTTAGTTTTAAATCGACCATGGATATGTTAATTTAAGAAAGCAACTTGCACAACCTCGTTGAACCAGATCCACTTTAATTTGCCAGGAATCGAGGGCTGCCTTGGTTGTTGGGTTCTAATATTTTCTGCCACAGCTTCAATAAAGTGTAAACGGTACAATTCCATCAGATCTATATTGAACAAAATGAAAATAAAATCTGAATTTCAATTTCAGTTTACCCATTTATTTTATTCTATTACAATTTAATAAATTTGAAAGAAACAAAAACAGAGTTTTCGAACAGAGTTTTACCCAATTAATGTTTGAGCAGTGATATAAGTAGGGTTTTTACTTCCAAGACTTTAGTAAGAGATAAACTTAGAGATAAAATCTGCAAGATTTTAGTTTTTTAATTAAATATTATCAATCTATTTTAATTGGTAAACCTTAAATCATAAATTTTCTCTTACCTAGACCGCCAACTATGGTCAGCATGTAAAACCTCGAAGTAAAATTAAGAAGTGCTGATATCATTTTTCTTTGTGTTTATATAAAAATAATATAGTAAATTTATTAGCTTACACCACCCTACCAAAAACGCTCTCCCACCAGCCAGCTCATGGAAATAGAAGGACTGCAATTGAAAACATACTATTTTTATTGTATTTTGTTTGATTTATTTTTAGAATACTTTCTCCTAATTTTGTGGTTTTCTAAATTTTTTAAATTTTTTATTTATTTCCAAAACCATTTATTACCTGATTAGTGATTACCCATCAGAAAATTGGGTGATAAAATAATTGAAAAATAATGACTCGAAAAATAACAGGTTGAAAGGTTCCCATAATTGAGAACCAAAATCTGAATGACCTATTCCCTTTAGTTTATCTACAGTTTACATTCCTTACAATTGGAGTCCCTATGAAAAACAAAATTTATCAATTTTTTTTTTAAAATTTGTGTTTCTTTTATGTCAAAAAAAACCTAAGAATGAGCCCCTAGGTCAGTTACAACAGAAACTCTCACAACAAGGAGTTGCTGGTGCAACCCTTGTTGTGCAAGAAAATCAGCACATCCATTTGCACTTTTAATACATAAAATCAAGAGATTACAGAATTGGTAAAATTGGAGAGCTCATTAAAAAGAAACCGGAATCTCTAGATTGCCAAAGCCCCAAGAAATAATCAGTGTTTCCTAATGGGATAATCTGTTGTGCATGTAAATACAAGCATCTAGAACAATTTCTCCTTAAAAAAAGATGTCACTAAAGTGTGTCATTTCTGGAAAAACTCTCGTGCAAATAGACACGGTACTCTCAGTGAATTAAGATAAAAGATTCTCAGGGATTGCCGACGCATAGTGCCGCCAACCATGAATATTAGAATTGAATAGTGTATATGTCTCTAGTTTCGGAGTAGAACCAGTTCCAGGATAAGTTTTTCGACTTCGTTTTCCTCATCTTCTCTCAACTTTTCAATTTTGTAGCTGAAGTGAGACAAGCTGACAGCCTGCAAAGTTTTGCATACATCAGGAATTACTTGATTGATTTACAGAGTATGCATGCACATGAGGTCGATTAGAAAAGCAGTTCGACACTTCGACTTCGCTTGTTTGAATCTTCTCTTGCTTTTTCGGTGTTGTTACCGAAAGGAGAAATGACTTCCCGAGCTTCTTGAATGGGTAAATCTTTGTACCGATTCAATTATATGATTTACAAAATTCGTAAAGGCCATATGCATCAATATATAAGTACATTCATTGGTCAATGAAATCAAGCATACATTTTGGCTGCAGCTAAACATCCAGACGTAGCACTTCACCACTCAATCTACTAACCCTGACTCCTCCCCCACCTAAAACAATTAAATTCATTAATTAGAACAAACACAATCATATATATACACATGAATGCAATTCTACTATACATTAAATGGCATGTACGCATAAGTTTATTAGAAAAAAAAAGAATTGAAACAGTTTTTGCCTAGTTGGAGACTTCCTTGATCTCTCTCTAGTAAAGGGTCCAAACAAGATTGTATTCCAATTAGCATATTGGAGTTTTTACAAGAGGATGTTTGGATCAGATTATCTTGCCCTGGGTCTCTTCGTAAAATGAGAGGAAGTATCTTTGCATTTGTCCATAGCTGTCTCTTTTCGTTGAATATTTCTAGAGCCCGTTGGATGTGTTTTTCTAGAATAGGCTCGTCGACAGTATTAGTGGCCCGCTGGGTCTCTCTCTCTCTCTCTCTCTCTCTCTCTCTCTCTCTCTCTCTCTCTCTCTCTCTCTCTCTCTCTCTCTCTCTTGTTCATTTCCACAAAATTGACGATATTTAAAATAAATTTTTACAATTGAATTTACAAATAATCAACTAATTACACATTATGATCAATTTTTTTCTTTAATTTGACTGAATGGCTTAAGCCATTAAGGAATCCACTGGACTATTTAATACCATCCACTCTACTCTGCCTTACCTTTTCGTTTTTATAAATCATGTTTAGAGATATTCGAAAGCACATGACACCTAAAGCTATTGTATAAGAGAATGAACAGTGCCCTTTACTTTCTTTACACGGGTGACTTTTATTTCGCAAAAGTGTGGTTCAGCTCTTTTAAGCCATTTCCTTAATTTTCTGCATGTATATTAAATAATTAATTGTTGTAATTGGGTTTCTTTATAAGTTAACTAATAATTAAGCAAATAACTAATTATCAAGCATTCATAATCACAATATGGTATCACGTAATGACATAAAGTTAATTATATATAGTATATACTGTCAGCAATACTGTCGGTGCATAACATTCTATTTAATTCTTCAAATTGGACGATCCAAGCCCACACCCTTGATAAACTTAAAACGGAAATGATTAAATATATCTTTTTCTTTATGAAGTAGTCTTGCGGAGCTTTAAAAGGAAGCCGGATCGGTGATATCGACGCTCAAATTTGTAAGAACTTAGGCTTGATTTGAATAGAATGGGGAGTATTTTACATAATCAAGGTCAAGGGCACGCAGCGAAAGACATCCAAAATGCCTAAACAGCCAATGCCCAGAATCCACATTTACAAAGACGAACGGATCGATACGAGTGAAACTACTTAATTTCTTGAAAAAGCTTTCAATATGCCTGTCACCAACGTTCGTTCAATGGGCCAGTACCCTTTCAGTTTGGAAATTGAAGCTCCCATTAAAATGACATGTTAGTTTGGTACAACATTCTACATTATTCAAGAAAGAAGCTGGTAACTACAGCTTTCAACGGTGTTATATATCAGATATTCCATGTATGCACCTGCACCCTGATCCATCTACCAAATGAATTAATCAAAAGAAAGTAGGATACCAACTGACTGGTGTACACGTTCTTGTTCACCAATTGGCTTGTCTGTATAATGTATCAGACGACTAAGATCAGCATCCCTGAACTGACCCAACTGAAAATTATACTAAAAAACAAATGATTGTCTTGAAAATATTAATCTACATAACTTTAGCTTGAAGATTCCCCAGATATATATCTTGCAACAACCTTAGATCAATTTCATTCAACTAATCCACCTAGATTAATGACACATTTTGGCATGTCCTTGTGAGAGTTAATGTTTTAGCCGTAGTTTCTTCCTTATTGGGACCGGGGGTGTCATATAATTGGTAACGTAGAGAATAAATTATTACTCCAACCCTCGTCTCCACCACCACTACCAGATATTCCATTAAAGCCTGCGGGTCTGGAGGTAGAGAGAGAGAGAGAGAGAGAGAGAGAGAGAGAGAGAGAGAGAGAGAGAGAGAGAGAGAGAGAGAGAGAGAGAGAGAGAGAGAGAGAGAGAGAGAGAGAGAGAGAGAGAGAGAGAGAGAGAGAGAGAGAGAGAGAGAGAGAGAGAGAGAGAGAGAGAGAGAGAGAGAGAGAGATCTACCAACCGATCGATGTTGTCTTTTCCACGAATCTCAGTAGCTGGGCTGTCATGTTCAATCATGCATCTTATTTTGCTTTGCTTCGATTTAAAGATTGCAACACGTTAGTACCAAATCTGTCGTCCACCTCAAGGAATCCAATCTCCATTTTCCAGTTTTTATCTCACTGGGTGGGTGCAGTTCATGACTTATAAGCAAACACTCGAGACGAACCCTGATCTCTCTGTGAGAATAATTCAAAAAGCTCACCTGGGTTTGCTCCTTCATCGGAATAGACCAAAACCCAGAAGCCCCCAACCTTCATTTTCTCGATTGAAATTCGATCATGGGGTTTCCTCACCTCCACATGAGGTCCAAAACCCAGAACCCCTTCAATCTAAAGCTGCTCCTCCTGGCCGTCTTCTTCGGTTTCCTGCTTCTCTTCGTCTTAAGGTCTAGCCTCTCCTCGTCCCCCTCAGCCACCAAACAGCCATTAAAGAAATCCATTGATCAAGGGGAGGTGGGTCGAGTAAAGGACGCCTCGTTATGTCCTCCTTCGGCGCCTTGCAGCAAGATCCCGGCGCCCCTGGCGCAAGCTCTCATCCACTACACCACCTCCAAAATCACTCCACAGCAAACGTTTGAAGAAATCACTGTGACTTCCAAGGTGCTTGAACAGAAGTCCCCATGCAACTTCCTAGTGTTCGGCCTGGGCCACGACAGCCTCATGTGGAGCTCACTCAACTACGGTGGAAGAACGGTGTTCCTTGAGGAAGACAAGGCCTGGATTGATCAAATCACCTCTAAGTTCCCCTCACTGGAGACGTACCATGTCGAGTACAGCACCAAGGTGCGCGACGCCAACGATCTAATGCAGCGGGGAAGAGAGGAGGAGTGTAGGGCAGTGGGTGACACGAGATTCTCCAAGTGCCCATTGGCACTGAGAGGGGTTCCCAGTGAGATCTATGATGTGGAGTGGGACTTGATCATGGTCGATGCTCCGACGGGCTACTTCCGGGATGCGCCGGGGAGGATGGGGGCGATATGGACAGCTGGCATGGTGGCGAGGAACAGGAAGGAGGGGGAGACGGAGGTGTTTGTGCATGATGTGGACAGGGAGGTGGAGGACAAGTTCTCTATGGAGTTTTGGTGTGAGGGGTACCTCAGGCAACAGCAAGGGAGGCTCAGGCATTTCACAATTCCAAGTCATAGGGGCAGCTCTAGCAAGCCATTTTGCCCCTGATCAGGAATATATACATACGTATACAGATCATATGTTGTGGCAGCGAGAGATGAGGAAATGTAGGAAATTTCCTTTGAATTTTTCCTTTTCCACCACTTTTTTCTCAAATAAAATGTGGAGGAAGGAGATTTTCTAGATTGAGTGGCAGGGCACCAGGCCACAAAATTCTTACCCATTCATTAATTCAGTTTATTTTGGAGAGGATGCATGATGGTTTTAGTCCCAAAAATATTCTTGTGGGAGTGTGGTATTCTGTAGGATGAATTTGATACATTAGAACTATGAAATTTCTTCCAAAAAAATAAAAGCAACATGGGGATTGGTTATAATTATCTCAACCAAACAAGTTATTCTCGGATGAGAGAGATGGCAAAAATGCTAAAAAGATTTTATATTGTACTTCTAATTTTGTGACCAACCATAGCTTTAGATTGACTTCCAAAAATCTTTAACATTTTTAAAATCTAATTTTTACTTCAAAATGATATATTAATTAGGAAAAATATTAAATAAAATTTTGATCTACTACTGAATTTTCATAGTTGGTTCAAGGAAATGTCTCCATGACAATTGACGGTCAAGTAAGTTTGTAGTTGGTCTTCTATATCAGAATGCATATGAATAAGTTTATATTGTCAACTCCCAAAGTTTGGTAAGGCATAAAAGTATTCCCAAAAAGAAACATATGACTAATATTCTAGATATTATTTTATTTTGTACTTTTTTTCCAGTAGGATACATGTTTGTAATAGCTTCATGTTGACTAGGTTAATTTTAATGTCTCTATACAAAAAGGAATTACCTTTAACACAATTTTCATTAGACCCCATCCCTACTTTCCTCCCTACTTTCATCCCTCCCTCCCTTTGCCCTCTTGATTTGTGCCCCTCATTCTCTCCCACCACCCCTCCTTCATCTACCCCCTCCTTGCCTCCTTCCTCCCTCCCTCTGCCCCTCTCAAACTGTGCCCCTCATTCTCTCCCACCACCCTCCATCTGCGCCCTCCCAGCCTCTTTCCTCCCTCCCTCAGCCTCTCCCTCCGCCTCCCTCCATATGCACCTTCTCTGCCTCCTTCCACCCCTTCCTCCAACCCTCCATCCCCACCATCTCCTCCATCCCCACCATCTCCTCCATCCCCACCATCTCCTCCATCCCCACCATCTCCTCCATCCCCACCATCTCCTCCATCCCCACCATCTCCTCCATCCCCACCATCCATCCCCCCACCATCTCCACCATCCCCACCATCCCCTCCATCCCCTCCATTCATGGCAAGAAACTAGACATTTATGGGCGGTTGACAACTACTAATGAGGCAAAAGAGTGGTGATATGCCTACTGCCAAATTTTATTGTGAGGGGGTATAGTATGATGTGGTGTCCTTGTTGGCAGTAGATATAAGAGATAAATTAGGATCCATGTTCTTACTCTATAGGTAAGCCTAAACCATAGACCTTATCGGGACTGCCAACTAGATTGCTAGGAGGATAACCACATCGTGATGTAAAAACTTAGTAAAATATTGCAGTACTAAAATCATTTTTCGAGGCAAAAACACCTTATAAAAGTTTTAATGGCAGTTTATGGACGGCCCGAGTAAAAAACATAGCTATATCTTATTATAGGCGGTCCAAACTGCCAGTAATAAAAAATCAACAACATGTAATAAAGGAAAACAATAGTGGTGGTTGCAACCGCCAGTAATCCTCACTTTAGAGAGTCGGTTTCTAGAACCACAGTTATATCAACACTAACACTGATAAATTCGTATTCTATAAAATAAAAGACTAATTTTCATCAATCCATACAAAATGGTCCATTTGTACACAAGTCTGCATTCATATACAACTTAAAATTGAATTTAACATCATCCATTCATACATTTAAAAAACTATCAACATGCCAAACTTACGTAAACAATGATTACACATGTAGAAATCTAATGGCATTGGTAAAGTAACAAAATTAGCCATTAACATGGTCACCCTTGAATTTAACATCATCCATTCATACATTTAAAAAACTATCAACATGCCAAACTTACGTAAACAATGATTACACATGTAGAAATCTAATGGCATTGGTAAAGTAACAAAATTAGCCATTAACATGGTCACCCATCTCTCTATCTAGGTAACCAACATGACTACCCATATAACACATCACCAGAGCATTGAGAGGAATACTCATTGTGATCATGTGCACCTGCAATGCATTTAAGAAAATTTAATTGGCCAAATAATCAAACTAAATCTACATAATTAAAACCTGAAGTTAAGGGTGTTGTGGCATTGCGCTCTGACGCAAGATGGTGCACTAGTAGCTCCAATGACTGCACTTGAGCCATAAGTGATTCATTGACTTCCCTTTGTGTTGCTTCAAATTCCTCTGTTGCTTGGAACCACAATCTCAATGTGTCTATTTCTGTAGTCTAGCTAGAACTAACAAAGGAGGCACCCTACCTCTCATATAGAGAGGCCCAATTCATCTCTTCTAACCACCATGGCGGCTCTAAAGACCTCATTCAAGATAGGAGTCAGTTGGTGAGGTTCCTACCATTTAAGATATTTCATTCAACAACTTTCTCTAGTACAACATTCTACAATAAATAAAAGTTAAAAAGTAAGTTCACATTGTAACCATCAAATGGACAGACAAAAGTAATATTAAATTTTTAACTTACACAATAGTCTGGTGTTTCCTCATTAGGATATTGCCCATCTATCTTCTTATTGGCCCTTAAGTGTGAATTCAACATGTTAAAGGCTTGCCCTTTCACTGTTCGTTGTTATGAAAGTTTTTAATTGAGGAATGGAAAGAGTTAAAACACTGAAATACCTCTTCCTCTTATCAACGGAAGAGAGGCTTCGTCGCAAGTGTTTGGGTGGTATTGGGGAACTTTCTATTCTGTTATTTGGGTGGTATTGGGAACTTTCTTTCATCTTTGCATGTGTTGTCAGCTCATCGCCGGATAAGTCTCACCAACTTCTTCTGTTGTCCCTATTTTGTAGTCATTTTGCATATTCATTTCAAAGGTGTCTATTGGTAATTGCAAACTGAACAAACTAAATAAGAACATTAGTGGTTTGTTTTCTTTAAGCCTGCCACAAGATTGGCTTTGCCGGTTGTGGGACCTCCCTCTACGTCAAGACTGGCTGCCCTTGTGGGACCTCTCCCTCTACGTCAAATAGGTTACTCTTGTGTTTGTGTTTCCATATCATCAAAGAGGATAAAATCCTGATCCCCCATTGTTCTTGACGCTGTACCTGATGGGCCTAACATAATAGGAATACAACCGTGATGTAATTTGCAATAGAACATTCATGTACAAAGCAAATGTTGAATAATCAAAGTCACATATACTTGTTGTATTGCCCTCAACAGCTCAAAGAGAAACAAAGAGATTGAGTAAACATTGAATTTCAAAAATGATGAACAAATCTCACACAAACTTAACACATAAGCTAAAAATGAAATGTCCACCGTAAATTGGCAATTACCTGATTCATCGGGGTTTGTTGATAATGTCTACCTTCAGCGGCATTAAACTGCAAAGAAACAATGAAATTTAGTTAGATTCATCAATAGTTGTGAAATATAATGTTAGCAAGAACACATTTCCTAAAGAAACAAACTCATTTATATCAACCCCCAAACTTGCTACGAGTTCTCTATGCACTCACACAACATAATCATGAGAATTCAATTCCTCCACTCCTCTTAGTCCTCCGGGATCTCTGCCCAGTAACAACTAGCTTAAAAGTTAAAAAGTCTGATACAAATAGGAAACAAAATGGTAGAGGAACAATAAGTACAACAACATGATCTATAGTGTCTAAAAAAATCACAATTATAATTTCCAAACCATTAATGTGTATTCAAAAAATCAAACCTAAATTTCAGCATGCACAATACTTTAATAATCAGAATGTCTAACTGAAATTACAACATGCAAGATATATTAATAATTATAACATTAACTTAAATTACACCATTATCAGTAGGCTATTATGCTTTCTCAGTCAAATTGAAATCAAACAAAGATAAATCATTAACCAAAAAAGGCATGATCATGGGAAGATTGCCTGAAACAGTAATATAATGATACATGAAGATGTACTTAACAAATCATTACCTTTAGCTTATATAGTTCAAAAAAAAAAATGGGCAAAGAGAAACATACAGCCAAAAGTATCAATGCCACAACCTATGAAGTACAGACAAATGTAAAATCAGAAACTTAATGTGGATTAAACCCTTCCAAACAAATATGAAAAGCATAAAACCAATGTTTTAAAAACCGAACCGGTGATCGAACCGGTGGAGCTTTTGATTTTGGTTCAACTGGATCAACCGGGTTCAACCGGTATGAGTTTTTTCTAATTAAAAAATACATAATAAGATTTCTATATACGAAAAATAAGATTAAAATACAAAAAACTATTAAAATACTAAAAAGGTAAGTAAACCGGTTCGATTGCCGGTTCAGCGGTTGAACCGCTCAAAACCGGCCTATCAACCGGTTTTTTACCATTTATGGGTCTTTGAGCCGAACTGCTCAAAGTCCCGGTGAGAACATAAAACAGTAAAAACAATTTTCAATTACTCAAAGGAGGAATTCAGAAGAGGGAAGAATGACTTTACCTTGAGGGCATACCAACAATCTTAGAGAACAATATTAGAGCAATTGACAAAGGCATAGAGGGACAAAGAGAGGGAGGATATTAATAGAGAAACTAAGAATGAGAAACTTAGAAGAGAACAAAGATTAAATTAGAAACTTAGAATGAGAAACTTAAATAATACTTAGAATGAGAAACCTAGAATGAAAAATCCATATGAAGAAGGAGAAAAAAAAAACGTAAATTAGTAAATGTTTATCTTATCGATTTACTTGAACGTACAAGTGTATTTATATACAATTGAGAGGTGTTTGAGTCCCATTAGGAGACTGACTCCAAAACTTAATAAACAAGAAAGTATTGAGTAAAAATCTAAGTTTGATCACTATCCAAATATACAATGTGATCAAGTTAAGGTAGCTTGAGCATGTGTAGAATTTGTACATGGCAGGTCTCTGCACGTGGAATCTTTTTGAGTCTCTAAGATTCCCCCGCAAGGTTGGAAGGTCTCTGTACATGAAATCATTAGTATATTTAGACTACGACAAATGAATACCTGCCTTTTTGTGAACCACCTCAATGCTAAGAAAATAATGAAGGTTGCCCAACTATTTGACAGAAAATTCTGCTTGTATGCCTAAAATAAGAGAATTAATCACAGAAGGAGAGCACTTAGTAACAATGATATCATCAACATAGATTAGAAGATATATAATTGAATCAGCATAGTATTTTCACAAGAGGGAAGAATCAACCTTGGATAGAACAAACAAACCTGAGTACTTCTACAAAAGACAGACCGCAAGTGGTTGAGTGTTGTCAAAAACTAGGAGGTTGTGCTATATAGACTTCTTCTATTAAATTGCTATTGAGAAAAGTATTACTAACATCCAACTATCAAATAGTCCAGGTTTTGCTTACAACCAAGGTAAGAACAACCCGAATTGCAACAAACTTGACAACAAGGTTGAATGTCTAGGAGTAATCCTGACTTTCAGGCTGATTGAATCCTTTGGTTATTAAAAGAGCTTTGCATCTATCAATGCTCATGTTGGGTTTAGTCTTACTGTGAAATCCAATTTACAACTAATAGCACGTTGATCATGTGGCAAAGAAACAAGTGTCTAAGTACGTTTAGATAATAAAGCTTTGAATTCCACCTCCATAGCTTTATTCCATTCGAGATGTTTCACAACTTGAGAGGAACAAGTGGGTTACACTAGTGAAGAGGGAAGGACAGAAGGACGACAAGTGGAGACATGAATTTTTTATTTAAGAGACCCAGTCATTGAACAAGTAGTCATAGGATGAGTTATGTTTAGGGAATTAGGACAAGCAGTTGGTAAAGGGATTGGGTGAAGGAGGAGTAGGAGTAATTGAGGAAGATGGAATAGGTCCTTGTGTAGAGGACAACAAAGAATCAATATCAAGACGCATACCAGAGAGAGTGGACGTATGTACTGAAGTGGGTTTTGACACCAGCCAGTTAGAACAAGATGACTGGTGTGTGGTAGGACAACAAAGCATCGAGAGAGGTAAAATCTGTCTTGGTTGACTCAGAGGAGGCGTACATGAAGGAGTGGGAAGCAAGACCACCTTGGAGTATGGAAAAGTCATCTCATCGAAGACAACATTGTGATGATGTACACCCGACCTGTAGAAGCATCAAGACACCTGTAGAGGTGGATAACAAAGACAGCCAAAGACACGCATAGAAGAATAACCCAGTTTGTGACCAAAAAGTAGTTCAAATGGAGTTTTAGAAGATAAAACTGGGGTAGGCAATCAATTTATATTAAAGTGGCAGCAGAGAAAATAGTCTCAATGCTCCTTGGGCATAAAAGCATGCGCAAGCAAAGTCATGCCCATTTATGGAGGCCACAAGAAGCAAGTAACTTTTCAAACTTCGGACTTTGATTGAAGTAAAAACAACCACATAAATTGATTTAAATGATATATAAAGGAGCATAGTATTTAAACCCGTTATGCGACATAATAGGACATGCTCTCCAAACGTCGGCAGAGATAAGAAATGGAGAAATAGTAGACTTCATTGTGCAACAACCTGGGAAATATGCCTTTCTATTGAATCAAATTTTCGGTATTCAAACTCCACATTTTATTACGTAAAACAACACTACCAAAATGACCTTAACATTAATGTCAAAAGGAAAATAGGGACACAACCGAAAGTAAGCGTGTAGGGGAAGCAGCATGGTCAATGAGATAGAGACTATTCTTATGCTGTCCCTTTAGTAATATGCATACTGAATTGGCTTCCTTTACAGAGACACCATTAGAGTCAAAAAAACTGTGCAATTATGATGAAATGTCAACCGAGAGACAGATAGTTAATTATTTAAAGGAAGAAGGGACACATAGAACATTGCAAAGAGTGTGTGAGGGATTTAAAGCTAGTGTACCAATGGTAGAAATATGCAGACCTGAACCGTTGCCGAGAATGACTTGATCGGAACCATTGTAGAGAACACTCCCAATGAATTTTGAAGCATCTGAAGCAATGTGGTGAGAGGGACTAGCATCAATGTACCAGGCCGAGTCTCGCATTGGGTCTATCTGTGCAAAATAGGCTTGAGAAGAAGGAACAATTTGCTGATACGTTATATTGAAACGATGGTGGCATTGAGCTAAGTGTCTGACTTTCTAACATATTTCATAAGTCGGACGGTTGCTTTCATTGCGCCTGTCTTTGCTGTCGACGTCCCTAATTGGATCAACCACAACCCTTCTGATTTTATCGACCCCATCTGCCCCTTGCAGCCACATTGGCCATCTTAGTACATGAAAGATCAAGATAAGTTGTTGCACCATCTATAAGCAGGTGCTCTTGCGTGAGGACTAAATTCTGCAAAGCATCGAAGGAGAGGGGAGCATTTGTGTTGGTGACGGACATGGGGAACGATTCGAATTCTTGACCGAACCCAGAGATGATGTAATGAGTGGCTGTATAATCATCAAGAGGTTGTCCAGATGAAGATAGATCATCAATAATCTTCTTGACATTGTCAAGTTAAGTCTCCATCGAGAGAGACCCTTTGAGAAGAGTCTGCAACTGAACCAAAGGTGATTAAGGCGCGACTAAGAGGTAGATTCATAAACAGACATTAACTTTTGCCGCATAGCGGTGGCAATCGGGGACCGAGAGTTTGTCAGAGCACAACTTCTGATAGTGTGGCTATGATCCAGCTTTGTATCTTCTGATCTAGAACATACCACTGAGAATACAGTGGATTAAGAGAAGGGAGTTTGAATCATCAGTTTGAATATACTGAGGAGGAAGAGTGGATCCATCAACTAGACCCGTAACCTGTTCACTGTTTAAGATAGTTAGCATACCATGTAAGAGGGGAATTTTCTTTTTATTTAATTAACTTAAACGTACAAGTGTATTTATATACAATTACGAGTTTGAGTCCCAGTAGGAGACTAACTCCAAAACTTAATAAACAAGAAAGTAAATCTAAGTATGGTCACTATTTAAATATACAATATGTCGAGTAATGGTAGGCTGAGCAATTGTAGAATTCGTACTTGGCAGGTTTCAACGTGTGGAATCCTTCAAGGATTTTTCTCTCTAATAGTAACTTAGAGTGAGAAATCCAAGAATAGATCAGAAGAAATCAATAGAGAACAAAACTTAAAAGAGAAACAAATAATGGGAAATTTATATAGACAACAAAATTTATAAAAAAACTTTATTCACATATTTGACAATCAAATAAGACATGGTAATGTGAATGCCCTCTTTATTAATACCATGACTATAAACACCTTCGCTGAGTAATCGAATAAATAGTCAAATTAACAAAACCAAATTTTAAATAGAGAAAGCATAGTCTAAAAACATACATAGACACACGAACACATGACACAAGAGAGAGAGAGGGAGAGAGAGAGAGAGAGAGAGAGAGAGAGAGAGAGAGAGAGAGAGAGAGAGAGAGAGAGAGAGAGAGAGAGAGAGAGAGAGAGAGAGAGAGAGAGAGAGAGAGAGAGAGAGAGAGAGAGAGAGAGAGAGAGAGAGAGAGAGAGAGAGAGAGAGAGAGAGAGAGAGAGAGAGAGAGAGAGAGAGAGAGAGAGAGAGAGAGAGAGAGAGAGAGAGAGAGAGAGAGAGAGAGAGAGAGAGAGAGAGAGAGAGAGAGAGAGAGAGGAGAGAGAGAGAAAGGTGTTTAGGAATCACAGAAGATTAGGGTGTTGGTGCTTGAAAGGTGTTTAAGGAATCACAGAAGATTAGGGTGTTGGTGCAGAGGTGTAGCACTTGCAGGAGCCTACACAACGGTGAAAACAAACATCAAAATGAGTAAAAATTGAGATAGAGCAATTGAGATTGATCAACTGCGATAGAGCCATTGAGATAGAGAAAATAACAGAAAAATAGAGGGACAAAGATAACGATGTAAATTAAAATGTCACTTAATGAAAAAAAAAGCATATCATTAAGTTCTTGAGTTAAATAATACTGAATTTATTTAGCAAAAAAATTATTTCCAGAAGTAGCAGAAAAATGAAATACAACTAAGACACATTCAGTGTGAAACCCCATCTCATATCCTTACTTCTCCATCCTCCCATCCATTTGTTCCCCATTTCCCCATCCACTTGTTCCTCCATCACCCCCATCCCTTTGTTCCCCATTCCTTCTTCCCCCATTTGCATGTTCCCCCATCCCCTTGTTCCCCCATCCCCTTGTTCCCCTATCCTCTTGTTCCCCATTCCCTTGTTCCCCCATTTCCCCAACCCCAACTCTAAAACAAGCAACAAAAAAGAATGATTACACTAAACAATTGGCTTTTAGTAGTGATGAACTACAAGGTATGAGCTATAATATAATCCATGAGTAGTACTAGGAAAAAAATCAATACAAAATAGAAAATCAAATAGAGACTTGGAAGGGGAAAGAGAGAGAGAGAGAGAGAGAGAGAGAGAGAGAGAGAGAGAGAGAGAGAGAGAGAGAGAGAGAGAGAGAGAGAGAGAGAGAGAGAGAGAGAGAGAGAGAGAAACAGAAACAGAAACTAAGAACTAGAAGAAAATGTTACACTTCTTACTCCCTAAAAATAGGAAAATGACAATGAGTACTAGTAGTAATGAATAACAAGCTATGAGCTATAATATAATACATCAGTGACACTAAAAAAATCAAATAGAGACTTAGAATGGAAAATTTAGAAAGAGACAACAGTAATTAAAAGAAAATAGAATTTAAAAGAGAACAAATTAAAAGAAAAGATAATAAGAAACTAAAAGACAAATCAAGAACAAAATGGGCTCCCAAAAAATCACTTGTAGTCACCACAGATTCTCAATAACATTAGACTGTCACACAAACGCAAAGGAGATTCTGCAAATAAAAGACAATATATATAAATCATAGCAAAGATAAACTCCAATTTTAAGTTATGTGACAACAAAAATTAGTATAAAGCTAAAATAAAAGTAAAGAAATGTTTAAAATAGAATTTGTAAAAATTTGCCTTGAATTGGCTTAGGGACAATATGGAGGAGAAGTTGAGACAACCCTATACTTTAAAGCAAGTAGCTGGAAAAATCTCCATGTTTTAAAATTTGAGAATGAGAAATCACATATGAGGTAATCATTCTGATAAAAAGAGTTGTCAAAACTCTCTAATTACCCACCATAAATGACAAACTTAAAGAGACAACAACAATTAAAAGAACAGAAAATTTAAAACACAAAAACATACTAAAAGACAAGAAAAATGATATTAAAAGCAAAATGGAAGAAGCAACAACTTTTTGGTGGAAGAAGAAACATTTGTTTGTGTGTGGTATGTTGAGGGAATTGAGATCAAGTTGACCAGGCCTAAATGTTACGACGACAGTCCGGTCCACCAGTTTTTATTGTTTAACAGGCTGGAAACTCAACAATGCCTACTATAAGTATCAAAATAGCTTTCACACTTCCTTGTGCTTTAGTATTTATAAGAATCTGTTAAAATAATTATGGCGCATAGGAATATAAACAATATTTGAGACAGTTACACCCTTGTTGGACTAAACGTTGAGTACAGACCGAGCAACATAACTACTTTGTCCAATGGTTTCAAACACTTGTAAATTAATCTTACTCTTAATCAATGATACGAACAACCTTAGGTGTGATAGATGATTGTGGCCTTCATTGTGAAATGTAGGTGACGAATCTGCCAGTTGAGGAAGAAGAACTATATGTGTTAATCTCACTTGTGTATGGCCCAATCACGAATTTACGTCATACAATGGGTTATTTTGTAATGGCAACAAGTTTGAGACAGAGTGTGTTGACAGAACACGTATCACTCAAAAGAGTGGCATTACAACAGTAGGAGAAGAGGATGAGATATTTTATTGGGTCTTACAATCCATAGTAGAAGTGTACATGGGAACATCGATGCTCATCCTCATGTTTAAGTGTCACTAGTACGACATAGAGGGTATTGGTTGTGTGTTAGAAGAATTTGACTTCACGTTGATTAAAACAACTAAGCGAAGTTATAAAGATTGGAGTGTTCATCTCAAACGAACAAGTATTTTTTTGTAAAGACCCCATTGACCCAGATTGGAGTGTCATCTGTCATTGGAGACGAAGGGCCACTTACGTCTATATCCCTGTGGGTAATTTGGAAACAAGTGTAGAAGAAGATGAAGATTGTTGTTGGCACAAGATCCAGGGGTGGGAGACATGGCTGTGTTCAACCCAAAAGATGAAGATTTGTGGGTACGCATAGAACTTGGTGCAGGCTTAAGGGTTGACGTGGCTGATTTGAATGTAACTTAAAGTATGTTTGATTATTTTATCTTGTGTAGATGCTTTAGTGCTAACTGTATATTTCACATATATATTGTAATGAATCTAAAAAAAAAATTATATTTGTGTTTTGCAGGTTAAAAACGTAGACATGTTAGGCTGCGGAGGTATCTTACTTGGACTCGACAAATTTATCATGTATACGTCTAATTAATGTTGTTAATTTCTTGGACTTTGTTATATCTTATTATTTATATATTAATTTATTAATAATTTTTTAGCATGTCCAAACATACAAGTTTTATTTCTGGATTACACATCACCTCTATTCGACTGTGCCAGGTAAAAGATTATTTAGTATTGTCATTTGCATCAGATTGAATTCATTTTTACAACTTTGCAATTAATATATAACATATGTTATGTTGACTTCACAGGAAAGCTAGATCAATCCTCTGCACAAGGTTCAGAGACCCAAACTCCAGTAGATGTGGATATGGAAAAATTGTCATCTGATGTTGTTATGGAAAGTCAAAACCTGACGAGGATATGGAAGAACACGAATTAGCTCAAGATAGAGAGGTAGTGCTGGAAATTTAACTACCTGAGCAATCCATGAGACGGAGGGGTAAAGGCCTAACTATGGCACGTTCATATCTGCATGAAGAAGGTACTTGGGTTGTCCCCCATAAAGAATGTGGAGATGACTACAAATATCAAAACTATTTGTCCAAGCTCATGGGCACGTTTGCTCGGGCCGAACAGTACTTTCCCCTCCGCTACAATGGTGAGATTATCCTGATAAAGAATACTTAAAGTGGTTCACCCATATCAATATACTCGTAATTTGTTATTTTACTTAAAAAATTCCTTAAGGTACTGATTGAGGTTTTTTGTTTCACAGGAAAAATACAAATTTGTTAATGAAAAGGGTGAGGAGGTGACTTGAAGTATCACCATGACAACCATCAAGCCGGCCGTTTTTATGAGAAGGAGGTAAATCTGAATTTCACAAGTTTTATCTCTTTGTTTATGTGTTCAATGAATTTCACATGTCAGCTCAATAAATTTGGTCTTTAATTCAGCAAGTGATGGGACATATCTAAATGAAATGATAGTTTAAGTATGTGTAAGTGTTCATGCATGTTCGTATGACAAATAATATTGACATGCACTATGAGTTTCATGACCAGGTTACTATTAAACAAGAAGTGCTCTGGTCCAAAGATCCGCGGGGTGATACCTGTATTGGACAAGGTGTTTGGAGGCCAACACACTGTGGTGGCTCTGCGGAAAAGATAGATAATGAGCCAAAGTTTTCTGTAATGACAAAGTTATTGCAAAAGAAAAAAAAAAGAACATAAAGAGGCAATGAGAAAAAAATTGAAATGTTGAAGCAACAAGAGATTGCACTCACACAACGACAAGCAACTATTGGGTCCCCATCCCCCTACACCCTACCCCCCATCCCCTACACCTACCCAAAAGCGCTCTACCCAAACGCGCTCATACCCTAGGTAGCCGAACAGCAGTGTTCCAGTGCAAACCTCAGCGCTGGTCACTTATTCAACTTTCCATCCTTTTGCTCCTAGCTGCGGTGATGTTGTGACTCCATTGTGGCATTGTGCAATGTCAACTTCTACAGTTTTCTTCTTTTGAAGGTATTTTGGTAATTTGTTCCCGATTTGAAACTCTTTTGATCGGTGTTATCAAGAGAGCAAGTTCATGTAATTAAGAGAGAATGGGGTGTGAAACTGCCATTCCCAATCTCTCTCTCCGTATATATCTTTGTATTTATCTCATCATATCTTCTCTCCTTGATTCCTAATATCTCTCTCCGTGTATATGTTTATCATATCTCCCTCATTGATTTCCTCTCAATGAAATTGTATAAATACATAATCAATATGAATGGGAGTCATCAAAGACTTTCCCTTTTTAAAATACTCCCTCCCGATCCATACTCCCTCTCAATCGATACTCCTCTCGATCGATACTCGATCGATACTCCCTCTCGATCGATACTCCCTCTCGATCGATACTCCCTCTCGATCGATACTCCCTCTCGATCGATACTCCCTCTCGATTGATACTCCCTCTCGATCGATACTACCTCTCGATCGAAACTACCTCTCGATCAATTGATCTATACCCCCTCCTTATCGATGGATCGATACTCCCTCCCTCCCTCCTTATCGATGGATCGATACTCCCTCCCTCCCTCCTGATCGATCGATACTCCCTCCCAATTGATCAATACTCCCTCCCAATCGATCGATACTCCCTCCCAATCTATCGATACTCCCTCCCAATCGATCTGATACTCCCTCCCAATCGATCGATACTCCCTCCCAATCGACTGATACTCCCTCCCGATCCTATAGTCCCAATCAAAACTTTTTCTCCCTCCTAATCAATACCCCCTTTCCTAGTCATTGATAGTCGACTCCCTTCCTCCCAATAAATCGATACTCTCCGTATCCCTCCTGATTGAATAATCGATAACACTCGATACCTGCTAATCAATTGAGGTTCCCTCCTTCCCAATTGATTGATTGATAAAGTGTGAATCAATGTAGAACTTGAATAAGGGAAGAGGATATAGAAATGTAAGCCAAGTGAGAGGAAAAGATTAGGCCCTTTATTAATAACATACCAAAATATCGCTCTTATTGAATTTAATAAAATCCTCTCTAAGACCCAAAATAACTAGTAAAAACTTGAAGCTAATAAATGCCTATTAAGGCTTACAGTTTCCAAAAAATGCTAATAAAGCCCACTAATGACCTACTAAAAAACCACTAACCAGAATAACATTCAATTGCTGCCCACCAAATAATAATATCGTTCTCTTATAATATCTTTCAGGATCTTAGATCAATACAACCGTAATTTGATAACGGAAGAGAGCTTCAGCTCATAATCTGTTAACAACTACAACCTTCTTGTACTCAATATAGGAAGAGAAGAAACTGGAGAAGGTCATGAAGATCGCCCACAAAACAAGGCAAAAACAGAGATTGAAAGAAAGTTAAAGAACAGATATGAGATAAATAAACCAATTAACAACTTCAACCTTCTTGTACTCAATCTAGGAAGAGAAGAAACGAAAGTAGATCATGAAGATCACCAATAAAACAAGGTGAAAACAGAGACTGAAAGAAAATTAATAAACAGCTACCAGAAAGATAAACCAATGTGGCGGCTACAAGATGTCTCCATGCAATTTCCAAACCCTGTCTCTACTTTTTCAGTGTACAAGATTCAACCCAATTTCTTGCTTATAACTGTATAAAATTGCTTAAGAAACACAAGAAGATGACATGTGATTACAAAAGAGAAATATACTCAAATTTACATTAAGCTACAGTAAGCTCAGCTCCTTCATGCCCAAACTCAAGTGAGAATTCATGTATAGTAACCCTCTTTAGATAAGCAGAAGAAGGTCTTGCACATATCTTCTCTTGGTCTGAATGTCAATTCTGGACTGATGACCTAACACTCTATAGGCAGAAAAAGTGCCAAGGTAGCCAGTATATAAGCACGAAAATCAATTTTCTTGGCGGATATTCAGTTTTCACCCTAGATTATTGTGTCAACTCCAAATCCAACTGCATCCCCTTTTCTTCTCAATGCCCATATCTTTCATCACCTTCCATGTGTAAGACTTGCAGTGCAATTGTTACGTCAACTCCAAATCCAACTGTTTCCAGTTTTCTTCTTAATGCCCATATCTTTCATCACCTTCCATGTGTACGCCTTGTAATCTCGTTCTCCCAATGAATCGTAGATGTTTGAGAGAAGAACATAACCAGCTGAGTCTTGTGGATAACATTGAATTATCCTTTCTCCAGCTTCCTCTCCAAAGGCCAGATCCCCATTCTCCTTGCAAGCTCTAAGAACAGTGTGCCAAATCATAGGAGGTGGTTCAAAAGGCATTTTTAGTATGACATCTTTTGCTTCTTTAAGTTTTCCAACACGGCATAAGATATCAACCATGCAAGTGTAATGTTCTTCATTTGGTATGACATCATAATCTCTGTACATAGAACTGAAAAGATCCAAAGCTTCAGATACGAGGCCAGTATGGCTACATGCAGACAGGACCCCAACAAAAGTGACTGCATTTGGTTTCGATCTGCTACATTTCATTTCTGCAAAGATGCTCAATGCTTCAAATCCAAACCCATGATGGGCATACCCACAAATCATGGAGTTCCATGTAATCACATCTTTATGATTGGTACTTCTGAAGATCTTTGACGCATCTTCAATAATGCCACACTTGGAATACATGGTAATAAATGAATTGCACACAGGAACTTCACATTGAAATCCTCGTCCAATGACTTGACCATGAATTTGGGACCCAATGGAAATGTCTGCTAGCTCTGCACATGACTTGCAAATGCTCATGAAGGTTATTTGGTTTGGATTTATGGCCTTGCTGCTCATTGATAGATAAAATTTGAAGGAATCTTCTATAAAACCATTTTGAACACATCCTGAAATAATTGCATTCCATGAGATAAAATCAACTATGTAGATATCTTCGAATACTAGTAATGCCTTCTCCATCAATCCACAGTTGGCATACATGGAAAGTAGAGCATTCATTACAGCTGTGTCAAAATCCATGGCAGACTTACAAATATGAGCATGGATCTGCTCACCCATTCCCAATCTTTCCACACAGTTACACATATCAATCATAACACTAAATGTGTATTCGTTAGCCTCGATACCCTTCTGTTTCATTTCATGCCAAACTCTAACTGATTTGTTCATATATCCACCGCGTGAATATCCCATTATCATCATATTCCAGGAGAACAGATCTGGTTCTTCAATTTCTTTAAAAATGCTCTCCATTTCTTTGACTTCTCCGCACTGAGAGTACAACTCAAGGAGAGAATTTGTAAGAGCAAAAATCCTCTCAAAGCCATTTTTAACAATGCAGCTATGTACTTGCATTCCAAAATCAAGATGGAGTAGCTTTGCACAGCTAGATATAATACTTGAAAACATTCTTTCATCAACATCAATGAAACCCTCCAGTTGGTTCTCATATAGGAGTTCAACAGATTCCTCATAGAAACCTTGATCCCTATACAACCCAACCAGTAGATTGTAGGATACAGCATCTCTCCTTTCCATCAGTCTGAATACTGTCCTTGAAATGTTTAAAATCCTACACCTGCAATACATGGTCAGGATGATATTGTTGACTCTTTGATCCAGTGTATCTAAAAATTTGAGAATCATAGCATGAACCATCTTAGCAGTCTCAAATACAGTAACAGTTGAACAACAAGAAAGAAAACTCGAAAGGGTGGATGTATTCATCCTCCATCCTTCCCACAAAAACCTTGCAATATATGCAACACCGCAATCACCAAGGCCATTTAATGCATGACCACCAATCATGGAATTCCATGTGACAATATCCTTCCCATCTGACCATTCAAACAAATGTTTGAAATCCTCCAATTTGTAGAATCTCGCGTACATATTTATAAGAGCATTTAGAATAGATATACCTGATAGAAAAAAACCAGCTCTGATGATGTATCCATGAATTAGAATCCCATGTTCAACTAGTTCCAGGTTTGCACAAAGAGTTATCAAACTAGAAAGAGCAAAATCACTGAAAGTGACACCGGCCAGGCGAGCATTTCTTAATAATTTAAATGCTTGATCAGATTCACATTCTTGGAGATACGCTCTTGACAGGATCTCGCAAGTGGTTTCATCAAAAGCATACATTTCATCAAATATTTTAACTGCTTCGTTTGTACAATCGGCCCCCACATACGCCGTCAAGAGTGCATTCCCCACTAGGCAGTCAGAAGAAAGACCAAGTTTCAAGCTTTCTCCATGAATCAGCTGACAATTTGTGAAACTGCCCTCCTCACTTGATGCAACTAAAGCCGTGGCGAAAGTTGACTGAGTAGGAAAACTTCCCGACCTTTTCATTTGGCGTAGGAAAGAAAAACCCATGAGAGGAAGTCCTAGCCGGACATATCCAGATATCATCGTGTTCCAAGATACGACATCTCTGCTGTGCATTTCGTTGAACACTTTCAGTGCACTAGAAATTCTTCCAGAAACGACATACGCGTGGAGGAGCATGTTGATTTTGAGTAAGTTAGAATGATGACCAGTCCGTAGAACGATGGAGTGAGCCATTTCACATATACGTATCGATTGAGAAGCTGCGGCATTCCGCAAGATTGAAATAATAAAACAAGATGGAATGATCGGTGTCGACATCTATTTCGATCTCGAATCCACCCAGAACGCGAAGAAACGGAACCACCTATTAGATATTCCATTAATTGAACGAAACTCCTGCAAGGACTTTCGAAGTTAGATTCAGAAAGACTAGTCCCACTTCTGAAGATCTCCGGCAACAGCCTTTTGCCCACACGTCTCCCTTCGTCGACCAGCGACAGTCCCTAACTGCAGTTCAGCTAGATAACTCGTTTCCATGTACTGATTATCGGATGAAAATGGAGTTCTCAGCCGTCTTCAGGTTTCGCGCCCTCGTCTCGTAATTCTTCAGGTGTAATGGCGATGGAAAGCAGGGAGAAAAGGATAGGGGGGTTCTGATTTCCGAATGATATTATCGAAAAAGTTAAAATGCGTGTGTTTTGTTGTTTGATGAGTTTTAACTTTTTACTTGATATTCTGGAAAAGGTATTTCCAGAATGTATAATTCTACCGTAAGTTAGACAACTATACTAGATTTCTTATACATTTCTATATATATAGTATTTGCATTAATAGAGAATAATATAAAATAATTAATTTAATAATACTTTTTTTCAGCTTAGTTGACATTTCAGGTCTAGGGTTTAGGCTTCTCTGTAGAATAGAAAAATAGTTTCTATTTTATCTTTTACTTAGATTGCTAAAGTGGAAGCAAAATTGCAACCCAAACTACCAAGATAATTAGCACAAACAAATTCCATAACCATTTGCCACAATAAAAAAGCATAGTAAAACATAATCCATAACTAATCTATATATGTAAGTTACCCCATTTTGTGTATATTATGTTACTTAAGTCTTCCAAAAGATGCATGAACCATTGAACATACAGTACTAAAAGTAATTTTCACCCTTTTAGATTACTAAAAGTAATTTTTACCTTTTTAGATTACTAAAAGTAATTTTCACCCTTTAGACTATATGTATGACCATGTGGGCTGGATTGTGGACTAGATAGTGGGCTAGATTGTGGGCTAGATGGTGGGCTTGATTGTGGGGAAGATTGTGGGGTAGATTGTGGGGTAGATTGTGGGGTAGATTGTGGGCTAGATTGAAAGTGAAACCCGCTCTCGTGTCAAGTTTCATTCCTCATTTTTCACTGGAATTATCTTTCGCTTAGTTAGGTCTCATCTTTTCCAGTTCCTTGGCTCCGTACTTTCTTCACCGCGATTCTGCAATCCTGTAATCTTGAAGTCAGAGAAAGCAGAGAAAGAAAAAGATGCAAGGAAGCGATGATGTTAGCGTCGAAGAACTTGCCTCTAATTTGGCGACCTACAAAGATCAACTTGCCGAGGTAAAGTTCATTACTCGAGAACTACTGTTAGAGTAATTGGGTTCTTATATTATTGCGCAAGTGTTTGTCCTCTGAAATTTTACGCTTTATTTTTATTTTTCCGCTCTTTTTTGTGCTTCTCTTCTTTCATTTTTCGACGCCAGCTATGCTCTGTTGCTTTTTATTGTTATTATTATTATTATTATGTGTAGTGTTGAATTGTTTCTACTCGATCCCTGTTTTCGGGTTTTACTTCCGTGATTATTATGTTTCTAAGGGTTCTATGTTATTAGAACTGAATTTAGTTGGTACGCCTTAGCTCAACTGCTTTACCCATTTTTGAAAAGCGATTTTGAATTAAAAGCTGTTGTTGTTGCTGGAGACAGTTTTTAGTGACTAGGTACTGCAAGTTCAATTTACAGCAGGCTCTTCTTCCTTTATTATGAAATGTTGGTTTCTTATACCATCTTTTGCCTGATATCTGGGTGCATTGCTCCTTATGTTTTAATGCCTTTACAGGTTAGGAAACTTTTAGCTGATGATGCTGGAAACTCAGAATATGTCGATATGGAGAAGGAGCTTGAAGAGGTAAGCAGCGGTGCACTTATAGTTCTCTGTGTGGTACAGAATCTTTGTCACCTGGTTACTTGCATATAATAACGGCGTTATTGAGTGTTTGGCCTTGTGTATGAGTTAAGAAATATTGGAAAATCAGAGTTAATTATAGGAATTTCTTGACTAGGGGTATCTTATGTTCCCTTTTAAAGCAATCATCAACATGTTGTTCAAGCAGGGCAGCACGATACAGCTGCATGCAGGCAGGAGACTTTCAGGGAGTTATTGTTTTTAGTTTTTGCTACGAAAAGGTGAGAAGAGTGCTTTTCTTGAAAACTAGCCATACGGTTAAGACAAAGAGAGCTATTTGGAGAATTTTCCGATAAAAAAAAAGAGCTGTGTGTGGAAAAAGCGGCTTTCTCAAGATGCCCATCACCCCTATTTTGGTTCCTGTGCAGGTTCGCTGTGTCATGATGGCCTGCCTGCTTGCTTCTCCCTGATTTCAGATGTTCACGACTGAGATTCTAAGTTTGAAATCTGGATCTAAATTCATTGTTTTATAAAAAGAAAGTCAGTTTCTTTTGTTTGTCATCTGTTGGCTGATTCCTTGGAATTATTTTGGCTTGAAGGTTATTGCTTTGACAGAGGAACTCTTAGAAACAGCTAAGCAATCTCAACTGTCTGGAGTGAGTCCCAATATTGATGCAGATTCATCTCCTAATCAGCAGAAATCTGATGTATCATCCAAGGTTGAAATGGTGAACTTTGTTAAAACTCTTCTCTTTCTTCTTTCTGAAATTTGAAGATTTCGTCCATTGCTCTTATTTAAGCTCTAAAGTTACTAGAAAAGGAAATGGTAGTTTTGGATGATGGTAATCTTGGCAAGGTCCTCAAAATTTCAATGATAGAAATGAAATACAATTTATTCGCATTTAAACAACAAGGGCTACAAATTTTGTGTCCTTTGTTAATAAAGGAAGTGTCTTTTTCTGATAATACTCTCTGTTATGCGCAATATCTCACCTTTATTTATCCATGTCACTGATTACTTCTCAATATAGTTGGAGATTACAATGTTTGCACTTTTTTGAAAAAGTGTACCAGGATATAGTTTTGTCTCTCAGTTGCTCGGAATTCTTTTTAAGCTTTGTTGATTGCCAGATGTTACCAAACTCTCTCTCTTTTGTTTTTGTATGCACATGTTACTGAACTCCCTGTTCTTCTTTTGGCTATTTTTTTTTTTTTTGAAATGGTGTGATCTTTTATTGATTTCTGAAGATTGCATACATCATTTATATTGGGTTACATATAGTACATTAGAGCGACATAAATCAAGCTAGGGTAGGGGGAGAGATGTCCCTGTGATTGTAGATGCCCTCCTTACTCCTTGCTTTGCAAGATTGTCTGCTAGAGAGTTAGCAGATCTAGGAACTTTAGACCATGATAACTGCCACTCCAACGTGATATCCCAGATTTCATCAAACAAAAGGTCTATTTTAAGTTTTATTGGTGGAATGAAAGGTCTATATGTCAGAATTAACTTCAAGATTTTGCTTGTAAATTAATTTTATCAGAACTAGATTGTACTGGCTTGTTCAACCCTGTTGAACCTGCAGCAGAGTCCTTTCCGGAACCGGTTTTGCCTTAAAACCATTTGATCCAGTCGATCAATTCGGTCTTGACCGTAAATTGGACTATTTAGATCTGTCTGGGTTGATAGTTTCTTTTAGGGGGATCAAATGGTATAGTTCAAGTTCATGAGGAGGGAATGCAATTGAAAATGATTTACTGTTGTGTGGTGATTTACAACGTTGACTACAATTGTTTGTCACACCGTACTTTGGTTCAACTGTTGGTCAAAACCAGTCTAATCAGATTTGACCTTAATTGGTAATGTACTGGTTTGATGATCAGTTCTGTTTTCAAAGCACTGTTATACATGCATTAAGTTGCCTCCACAGCTAGGCGTACTTGTTTGTGCTTCCTATGTGTATTTATCATGCTTTGTTTGCTTATATATGTTGTGTGACTTGGGTAGGTTGCGAAGTACTTTTTATTTTGAACTAAGATTTAATATTACATTCCATCTGTTCTTTTCTGGTGTTCATTATTTTTCTCTTTTCTAGATTACAAATAATTTTTCTGGAACATATGAGAGATTGCCTATTGGCTCAAAGGTTCAGGCTGTTTATAGCGAGGATGGAGAATGGTATTGTGCTTCACTCTTGGCTTTTGTTGAGTATAGTTTTTGTCATTTTCTTGCCTTTTCCTTACGTGTTGATTTAGTTGAATGTTTAGGTATGAGGCAACAATTGAATCTGTCACTGAAAATGGATACATTGTCGGCTATGATGGATGGGGAAATAAAGAGGAGGTATTTTATCTTATTATGTATGTTAATTCCTAGTAGGATTTAATTAATATCTCAGTAAAAGTATCTTGTACTTTTTTCAATATATTTTGGATTTTTTTTGGAAAGTGTTTTGACATTTTTTTTACATTTTTCTGTAAAAGAAACTTTTATATTGTCAAATGAAAACATGTGTGTCACTTAGCTAACAAACTATTAAAAATATAATGATGCTTTAAACATGAAAAAAAGAATACTGTTGTGAAGTTCTGACTCTAGAACACTGGAGCACACAGTAAATACTATAATTGGGGGTTAGAAACTTTCAAAAAAAAAAAATAATTGGGGGTTAGTGCAGAGTGACATTATTTTCAGGGACACTTATGTCCTGAAAAATTCATTTTCCGATGTTAGTGTAATTCTAGGTGGTCAGGACGTTTGCTTCTCTTCAAGTTCAGGAAAGACTTTAAAGTCCTACTTCTTTGGTCATCTCATTCTTTTATTTTTATATGTTTTATCTGATTATGTCATCATCAACTCAACTGGCAAACATTGATACTTCAGTTGGACCAGGTTACCTTACAGGGTTGGGTTTCATAAGAATTGGGTACCACTAAATGTAGCTGAAACTTCACCACAATAATCAACCGTAAAATAAGTATCTCAAACTCTCTCTCAGAAAAAAAAAGAGTATCTCTAATTCCCTTAAAACAAGCATAATTCACTAAAACTTCCACAAGCAAATTTGGCTACCTGTAGCTTGCACATATGCTTTGACCGATGGAAATAATAAACACCAAAAAACACCTAATTTGACCAATAGCAACATACCAGCTGTTATTTAAAACATAAAAAACATTTCAGCAACTTCCATATCTAATATTGGTTCCATTTAACAGAGAGAACTACAAAGCCATCATATGATATATCATTTGCCCCACAGATAGTCACTTTTAACATTGAACTCCTCCAAGGCGGCAAGCAAAGAGATAACATGGAGAAACACCCTCAGTGACGATGTTAAAGTTTTGTATAGATTGTGACTTGGGCCTTTTCTCGATGTTGCATTAGGGTTTTGATGTAGAACGTTTTTGGAAATGGTTTTTTTTTTTTTTTTTTTTTTTTTTTTTTTAGTACTCTGAGCCCAACCTCTCGAGGCTTTGGATTGTGATTCATGGCCATGAAGCTGGTGAGAAAAAGGTAGCTGGAAGTAAATACAGGAATTGATTCCAACTCTCAGCAGTTATATTCTTCTTATAGTAACATCTTCAATGTTTAAACTGATATAGTTCACTCTGTTGTTCACATTTATTCAATGCTCCAAGCAAAACAAGCTGAATGTGTCTTTAGCCAATACTTATCTCATCCTCTCTACGATACATAGTACTCTTAAGGCTTTGCTTCTCCCGAGCATTAAACCAAATCTTTGCCTTTGTTTGTAACTGCACCTGCAGAAATCACATTCGCATCTTTTATTTTCCACCCAACTCTGCCCACATATTCAGCTATAAAAGGTAGGTAAAATGTTCCTCATCAACCAGATCCTCCTTCATTTTCTCGAGAGGATACAAATGCTTTCAACAGGAATGTCATCGAGTTCCAGTTTTTCTCTTTTGTTGTCATCTTCTTCATTGTTTTGGCCATCTCTTCACTAAGGGTGACCATAGCTTGCACAAAATCCCAACCCCTCCTCGGGAAGGTACCAGTCCACAGCATCAGCCGAAGCGTCCAATGGCTATGACCCCGGCTTCCTCATTCCCGGCATAGACGGTTCATGGCCCCTCCTCTAAGAGGGCCGTTCATGGTGCCTCCTCTTGTTGGGGGTTTCATGGTACCTCCTTTGGAGGGCAGTTCGTGATGCCTCCTTTTGGAAATATTCCTAAGAGCTCGATTAGAAACAATTTGCCGTCTTCATCCGGAGGCAATGGTGTTGAGTCTCCAAGTCCCGCATCTAGTGGCTCACTTCATCCTTGAGGAAGAAACTTTCCTTCAAATCAGGTAGTGGCATCATCCTTTGATGATACTCAAATAATGTATCGTGCCCTAGGAATGCATAAGTCAAGAGTAGATGGAGATTCCTCACGCTAGAGTCCCCGAGCATTCTTCCATAATAAGTAGTTCAGTCCGTTTAGTAGTGGGTAAAATGTTATGCAAGTGAGTCAGAATTCTCTCCGATTGCGGCATGGCCTTCGTTGTTAAACACGATCACAATAGTGTGGTCTTTTAAGTGCGACACAGTAATGCCGAAATGATAAGTACAACTATAAGAACAGAATATATTTTGTTTTCAAGGTTGCTCGTAGTCATTATAAAGAGTTTTCTTGTCATCATCTTGATTGATCATAATCCATCATAAGAACCGACAGTTTCCCAAAGAATTTATACTTATACCGAAAGCAGCCAATTGAGAAAGTCCTTGTTTCATAAGAATGCTACAAATGATACATCAGCCCTCTTAATATTATCATATTCTTACGTACTTGTAAAGCACGAGTTTCAGAGCACCGAACTTCATTGGGAGCAGCTCATCAAACAGGATCGTTGTCCTCTTAAAAATAGTGGCTTTGCCTAAGTATCTCAAAAGCACCGGTTTTGGAAATTGCAAGGACACTTAAGCATGTGATAAATGTACAACGAAATGAGATGTGAAACCATCTAATCAATCGAGATCCGTCTTTTAGAATAGGGCAAAGGAGAAAATTTGCGTAGAAAAAGGAATCCAGAACGATCTACAAGATGAGCACTACGAAGAATTACTAACACAGAAAAAACCAGGATAAATTATTCAAACAATACGAAAGGAGAGAATATGAGAGAAGAACTAGGGTGAAGAAAAGGAGAAAGGGAGGAGAAAAGAGGTTTCAATATTCAATAAAAATCAAGTCATCCGTTTTACAACATACATGGCCTATTTATAGGCTAATGAAACCCTAATAGTACTTTGACTCCTACTAAAACACTTTGTCTCAAAAATAAATAACAAAGTACTCTCCTAATTCTACTACGATTAGGACATGAGAGTCCTATTTCTCGCCTAGCATAGGTCTTAAGACCTTGTGCTACGTCATTCCTCCCGTGGAGAAGAACTCAACTCCGGGGAGTTAAAGTGCAAATAAGAATCCAACAAGGCGGGGCGAAGTGCTGGCGCAGTTAGTCTTCGTAAATCCAAGTATCATCAGAAGAAGGACGATCTTTCCAACGCACAAGGAATTCGCGATCACCTCCAACCACCGATGTAACGTACTTATCGTCAAGGACATCCACAATCACATCTCGCGGAGCAGTAGGCTGTGTAGGCAGGCGAGGAACGACAACTGACGATGGACCTGCAACCATAGAAGAAGGCAACACAGGAGGCTCAAATGTGCCTCGGTAAGCAAATAAATCTGCCACATTGAATATAGGACTGATAGACAAATCAGGAGGTAAATCAAGGACATATGCATTGGATCCGAGACGACGAGTAACTGCAAAAGGACCAATGGATTGGGCATGAAGTTTCTTTAGGGCATTTGGTGGAAAAGCGGCGCGGGGTTAAGGCGGGCCATAACATACTCACCAATCTGAAATTCCTTAAACCTACGATGTGCGTCGTGAGAAGCTTATAATTTTCATTACTCAAAGAATTTTTCGTTTTATCTCAGCATGTAGGTTATGGATGTGTTCCATAAAAGTGTGGGCAGATTCGTAAGGCCGATATGTAGCGGGTAGGGAATAAGGTCAAGAGGTTGTTGGGGTGAGAGGCCATATACAATTTCAAAAGGGCTTTTACCGGTGGTGCGATTGACGAGTTATTGTAAGCAAATTCAGCAATGGGTAAAATGACATCCCATGTCCCGTGTTTGTCCCCAACCTAACAAAAAACAAATCCCCAAACTACGGTTAACCACCTCCGCTTTGACCATCGATCATGGATGAAAAGCAGAGGAAAACTTTAATGTGGTACCAAATAACTTCCAAAGGGTCTTCCAAAAGTAACCCGACAAACTTAACATCACGGTCGACACACTAAAGAAGGCAAGCCATGTAAGCGCACAATCTCCCTAAAGAATAGTTTAGCTATAAAAGATGCATCGGTAGTCCTAGAACAGGAATGAAGTGAGCCATTTTAGAAAATTGATCCACCACTACAAAAATAGCATCATGCTTTGTAACAGTCCTTGGCAAGCCTAAGACAAAATCCATGCTAAGATCACGCCGAGCGAGTGTGGAAGAGGAAGGGAGTATATAAACCAAAGTGTTTTGTTTGCGAGTTTTGCTTAATTGGCAGTGCGACCTTTCGAGAGACAATCAGAGCAACATCCTTTTTCAAGAAGGCCGATAAAAACGATCCTCGACTAAGGCAATGGTCTTATCTCGTCCAAAGTGGCCAGCCAGGCCTCCAACATGTAACTCCCACACCAAAAAATCTCGGAGGGATGAACGAGGAATACACAAATGGGTACCCTTAAAGAGGTAACCATCACGTAATAGGAAGCCCACATCTTTGGTGGGAGGGAGCATCGCTAAGGTCACTAAAAATCAAACCAAAGTCGGGACAATTAGGGTATTCATCACGGATACGCTCAAACCCGGTTACACATGAGTGGTCATGGAATGGAGAACAAGGGATGTGCGACTAAGAGCATCAAGCAACTTTATTATCTGGCCCGCACAATGCTTAAGGACAAAGGTAAAATCTTGAAGAAACATAACCCACTTGGCATGTCTTGCACTTAAATTGCGGGGGAGTTCAAGTATCGGAGGGTTTGATGGTCGGAGTAAAGTACAAATTCTTTGGGCAAAAGATAGTAGCGCCCATGATGGAGAGATTGAACTCATCGCATAAAATTCTTTATCATAAGTAGAGTAGTTTTGTTTGGCATCATTAAGTTTCTCAACAAGTATGCTACTGGATGACCTTCTTGATTGAGAACGCATACAGATGCCCAAACCCGACGCATCACAAACAACTTCAAAACTTTAGATAAATCCAGGCGGCGTAACAATGGGGCGAGAGTGAGTTTGTCCTTAATACTAAGGAAAGCCTTATGTGCAACAGTGTCCATTTGAAATCACCCTTTTTGGGCACTCGTGATTGGTGCGATGATAGTACTAAACCCTCTAATAAATCGACGATAAAAGAGGCTAGCCCATGAAAGCTACGAGCTTCATCGCCGAGTAGTTGGTTTGGGCCACTCGAATAGCCTTGAGTTTATCGGGGTCAGCCGTAATTCCTTGAGACGAGACAATGTAGCCAAGAAAGAGGACTTGAGTTTGCACAAAGGCGCATTTCAGCGGGTTGGCATATAATTTTATGGCTCTTAAGGTAGTCAAGACTTGACGAAGATAGTCTAAATGTTGCCCCTCGGATGTCTTTAAATCGAATGTCATCAAAGTAGACCACAAGGAATTTGCCAATGAAAGGTCGAAAAATGTTGGTCATGACTCTCATGAAGGTACTCGGGGCGTTAGACATACCAAAAGGCATTACCACCCATTCATACAACCCATCTTGAGTTTTAAAGGCAGTTTTCCACTCATCTCCTGGGCGAATTCTAATTTGATGGTATCCACTCCGTAGATCTATCTTGGAGAACACCTGAGCACCGGCCAGGTCATCGAGCATATCGTCTAACCGTGGGATGGGAAATCGATATTTCACAGTAATCTTATTTATAGCTCGACTGTCCACACACATGCGCCATGATCCATCTTTCTTGGGGGTTAACAAAACAAGAACGACACATGGACTTAGGCTATGACGGATAAAACCTTTACATAGCAAACCCTCTATTTGCCTATTCAACTCGGTTCGCTCGGTGGGGTTCATTACAGAATGTGGAAGGTTAGGCAATAGGGAACCAGGGGTGAGGTCAATGGCATCTTGGATGTCTCTCATGGGGGTAACTCATTCGGGAGTTCTTTTGGTATGACATCCTGAAACTCATCAATAGTGGGTGAACACGGTGTGGATGGGAGCATCTGTCGAGCAGCAAACTGCCCTTGTGTACTAGTGCAAAGATTAGACCAGATTTGGTTCCCTGCGCAAATTGTTTAGGAGATAAGATTTGCGGTGGTTAGCGAGGACGATGGTAGGAGAAGTGGAAGCAGACTTTTGTGCGGGGGTAGGTTTGGCGGTGGTGAAGTAAAACAGTTTTCGTGCCATGACTAAATGAGTAGGTGTTTTCTCTACCATAGTGCTTAACATTATGATCGTATAGCCAAGGTCGACCTAGCAAAATGTGAGCAACATCCATAGGTAAAACATCACAATCTGATCTTCCGAATAAGGCCCAAGCGAAAGGGTACTAGACAACGTTCCGTAACAGGGAGAGAAGTTTTATCTACCGAGCAACTCGTAAAGGATGTGGGTGGGGTTCCGTATGAAGGTTGAACCGAGCTACAGCCTGTCCTAGAAACTACATTCATGGTACTACCCCATCAATAACAATTTTGCAAGATTTGTTTCGAGTGGAATAATAGTGTAAAATATGCTAGTGCGCTTCCAAGTGTTAGGTGGAGTCAGCGATAAGATGCATCTCATGATGGCGTAAGCATGGTGTGGATCAAGAGGAGAATCATCATCAAGTAAGTCATTGTCATAGTCATGATCCTCCATGGGAGTAATAGCGACAATCTCAGAATCGCTCTCAAGGGCAGGTTCATCAACACGTTCTATTGCTAACGTGTGATTGGGACAACGGGAGGCAATATGACCTTTTGCATGACAATAATGACATTCTATGGCAGTCCGGGGAGCAGAGTATGGATTTGGAGGAACCTTGGTTTCACTAGGAAGAAGTGCAGAACTAGGAGTTGTGGAGGCCCGTGGGAAAGTGGACTGTGGTCGAGGGGTCAACCTAGGCGAAGGGGTCACCTGACCTTGACGAAGATCATTGGACGAGATAAAAGTGCGCCTTTGAGAAGGGTATTGAAGGTACTTTTCAAACTCGAGGGCTTTATGATATGCCTCCTCTAACGAGTCTGGGGCATGGATACTAACCTCTCGTTTGATATCTGTTCGTAACCCATTAACAAACCTAGACACAGTGAATCTCGGATCCTCATTGATGTCACTCCTTAGTAACAGTTCCTCAAATTTGGCAATGTAAGTGTCTACACTAGACGATCCTTGCCTATGGTTTAATAATTGGTTGAACAACTGGTCTTTGTAGTAAGGAGGGAGATATTTTTCTTTCAACTTTTCTATCATCTCAGCCCAAGTGGAAATGGGTGGGTGTCCTAATCTCTCAATATGACGCTGAACAGTTTGCCAATAACGTTTGGCGGACCCTACCAACTTCATCTTTGTGAAGCGAATACGTTGAGAATCGTTCATTTGGTACCATTCAAAATAATCATTCATGTTGTATAACCAATCAAGAAATGCACTGGGATCTAATTTTCCATCGAACTCAGGGGCATCTACCTTGACCCTCCTAGACATGTCAACTATTTCATCATGAGGGTACCTAGGACGATCCATATGGGTACGATGTCTACACCGTAGCCCTATGACCTTGTCGAGGAGGTATGGGGGTTGTGAGTATTCTTCATCGAGAGAAGAGGTCCTCAGCAGTAGGCTGTTGGTCGGCCAAAGGTGTTGGTTGTGGTAAGATACTTGCCTGTGTGTGCCCGGTTATTCTTGTAGGAAGGTGACACTACAGAACTTTGACCCCTAATAGGTTCCCAACTTGGTTCCCTTAATGGCTGTTTTTCAGGATTTCTTTGAGTGGTCACATAATCATCATGGAAGCGGTTAACCGAGCTGGTAAATTGTGCAACTGTTTGGGCGAGTTGGTCAAACCGATTCTGGAGGTTGGACATATTGGCCTCATTGGTGGTCACTCTTTTTTCAAGGTTATTGTGTTTTTCTTCAAGGGTATTGTATTTGGCTTCAAGGTCTTTCACGGTCATGATGGGAAGAAAAGAGAGCAAGTATAACAAAGTGCTGAGAGAACTAAAATAACTAAGTAAAAAAAAATATAAAATTTATGCTAACACATAAAGTAAGAAAAGAAATTCACAATTGGTTGGAAATCAGAGTGTTTTTTCCACTGAATGTGAACAATTGTACCAAGAAATTAAACTAAGAAAAATTCCCAGGTCATTGGAGGAAACACAAACGGTCTCGCTTAAGATCCAATTTCCTTAGACTCTCGAGTCTTTTTTGACAGAATTTTTCCTAAATAATTCAATGGACAATATAACACATTAGCAGGTATTTTTTTTTTTTTTTTGACTAGGTCAAAATGTTAGAGGAGGTAGAGAAAGATGTGGTCGAATTCAAATCCAATCAAATAAAAATTTGAACCTCCTAATTAAACTACCAGACTATACTCAGAAGGGCAAAGATACAGAGTACCGATTTACACCGAGTTCACCCGTTGATGAACTTGAATGGAGCGAGACCGTGTTGACCCAACCCGCAATATGATGAACCGAACCGACTGAGTTGAAGTGAACCGCCGAGTTAAAATGAACCGCTGAGTTGAAGTGAACGGCCGAGTTGAAGTGAACCGCGGAGTTGAAGTGATTTCAGCGAGTTGAACCGAACCCGTTAGGTGAACCGAACCAAAATCCTACGTCGAAACCCCGATTTTAATCGGGACCTAGGTCTCGATTTTCTTTGACGGGAATGCGGGAGGAAGGAGAAGGCTGGTCGCAGCAGAGGCGGCGGCGGCGGAAGCGGCGACGGCGGAAGCGGCGGAGGCGGAAACGGCGACGGCGGAGGCGGCGGCGGCGACGGCGCGGGCGGGCGCGGCGGCGGCGCGAGGCGGAAGCGGCGACGGCGGAGGCGGAAGCGGCGACGGCGGGCGGAAGCGGCGGCGGCAGCGGAGGCGGAAGCGGCGACGGCGGGAGGCGGAAGCGGCGAGCAGAGAGAGGACTCACGACGGCGAGGCTCGATGGCGATAGATGCGATAGCAGAACTCCGGCGATGGCGGACGAGGGCTCGCGACGGCGGGCGAGGGTTCGCGACGGCAGGCGAGGGTTCGCGACGGCGAGGGCTCGCAACGGCAAGTCCGAACTTTCAATCTTCCTCTTTTTTCTGTTTTTTGGCTGAATTGGAAGGAAGCTTCGTTCGGCTTAAGGGTTGCAGATCAAAGGAATGAGACCTGCTCTGATACCAATTGATGTAGAACGTAATAGGGCAAATACGAAAGGAGAGAATATGAGAGAAGAACTAGGGTGAAGAAAAGGAGAAAGGGAGGAGAAAAGAGGTTTCAATATTCAATAAAAATCAAGTCATCCGTTTTACAACATACATGGCCTATTTATAGGCTAATGAAACCCTAATAGTACTTTGACTCCTACTAAAACACAGTCTCAAAAATAAATAACAAAGTACTCTCCTAATTCTACTCTGATTAGGACTGTAGAGTCCTATTTCTACGCCTAGCATAGGTCTTAAGACCTTGTGCTACGTCATTTTGTACTGGCAAATTCTTGGTTCCACTCTCACCAAGGGATTTTAGTCCACATGTATGTGACATCGAGATCCAACTTGACAAGTTAGGCCCACTTTTAGGTACAAGATTTTTTGTTACTTAGCTTGTGTTGGATTATTTTTATTAACAAAACATTTTTTTGTTGATCTGGCTAGTTATCTAGAGTGTAACTTGATTTTTTTTCTATTTGCTTTAGTTTTGTTTAATCTGCTTTTTGTGATATTAAGTGAAATACCCTCTGAAACTTTCTTCATAATTGCTGTACCGTATCTTGCTTCAATTTTGTAATATTAAGTTAAATACCCTGTGATATTAGTCAATATTTAGGGTACCTAAGGATTTTAAGATTAGCTTCAATTTTTGAAAGACCAAGCGATTTCTTTTGCTGCATTTCTTTGGTCCTATTCAGTTTAACCTTGGATTTGATCATTATTCTCTATTGCTGTTTTCAGGTTGATCCTGCAAACATTAGGCCTATCCAAGAGGGAGTTGTTGATGCGTTGCTTGAAGCTGAGAAAGAGGCTGAAGCAACCAAACAAGCCATTAAGCGAAAAATTGCGCAAGCAGCTACGATTGATTTCCAGTCTCGGAGCTTACCTGCTAAGCTACGTATAGAGCCTGATGACCCTGAAGATGTGGTGTGTAGAGCTCTTCCTTCTACTGCTTCCGGAAAACTTGTGTTGTGATTAAAATTTGTCTCGTTCCTATTCTCTTTTACATTTTCTCAGTTTCAAGTGTTCCATTGTCTGAATCTAAAGTAGGACTGTAGGTCCTCTTAGATCATCTCCTTCATTATCCATTAGAATGAAGCTTTCATCATGGATAGCATAATTTTATCGTCTTTACAATTATGTGTTCGAGCTTATATCAGTAGTTATTATTTTTCATCCTAGTGGGTAACTTCATTACTTAATATTGGTGCTCTTGGCAATTTAGCCGTAAGTTACTCATCTTGGAATCTTAGCTGCAAGTACTAGACTAGAATAACACTTCTTTTTGGGATTGGTAGGCTGTGAGCAATTATCTATCTGAAACTCACTTCTGCCAAGTGATAGGGTTTCCCTCTCAGCTTGTTGAACACTTTTTAATTTGGGATATAAATGTTTAAAGCCCTCTCAGATTTTTTTCTTTTTCTTTTATCTGTTAGTAGAATGATGATGGAATCCTATTTTTTATGTTTTCATTTAGAAAGCTGCAAAGAGAAAGAAGATTCATGCTTTCAAGTCAAAGCAGCGGTCTGAGCAAATTGAAGTTGCACAAAATAAGCGGCAGAATGCTTGGCAACAGTTTCAAACAACGAAAGGGAAAACTAAGAAGGTTACTTTCGTTTCGGTAGCTTGTTCTTGTTCTATCAGTTATTTAATTTTGATGTAATATTTACTTTTGCCTCCATTATAGGTAGGCTTTTTCTCTGGTCGAAAGCGAGAGAGTATCTTCAAGTCACCAGAAGATCCCAAGGGGAAGGTTGGTGTGACTGGCAGTGGCAAGGGTTTGACAGAATTTCAGAAGAGAGAAAAACATCTGCACCTTAAAGGAGGTGGCGCTGTGGCTGAAACAGAAGATTAGATTATATACTAGGTCCCTTTTTCTAGTCCTGGTTGTCGCTGCTCAATCAACTATAAATTGGACTCGAATGTTCTTTACTTTCTCTTTATGTAAAGTATGATCGCTGAAGCCTACCTGTTATATTCTTGCTTTGAGAACAGTCTCTGTATTTTACCTGACAAAATACACCTAATGGGAGCTACAATTTTATTTTCGTCTACCGACTGTTTACTGAAGTGAAGGGTGTGATAGAATTGCAAAGAGGACTGCATATCTGAGTTAGTTTCAAGTTCTGCTGATTGTTTGCATATTAAAGTCATATCAGACTGGAATATCTGACAAATACATTGTTCATATATGGTAATTTCTTTTGATTATGTAATCAGAAAAGGTTTCTTATTATAACATTTACCTCAGTACTTTTTAACCATTAGATGTGCAGTGTAATAAATTTTAAAAGAAGAGTTAAATATATACTGCTGTATCTTAGTAAAATCACCTAAAAAAAATAGTGATGGATGCACACAAGGTGTACCGGAGTGGTATACACATACTCACTCACATGGAATAAAATAATATTTTGTGTGCAAGAATATTGGAGGTGTATTATTTTATTCCATGTGGGAGTGTGTGTGCGCTAACATTATTAAAAAAAGAAAAATGATATTAGTACTTTGACATTTTACATGGAAGTTTTATATCTAGATGTGGTTATCCTCTTGGTAGCCTAGTTGGCATTACAAATAAGGTCTAGGGTTTAGGCTTCCCTGGAGAATAGGCAGATAGTTCCTATTTTATCTCTTAATTGGACTGCTATGGAGACGCCACATCACACTATAAAAAGTCATAGTACGCATATCACCTCTTAAAAAAAATGTTATACATACGGTGTTCGAGCATTACGGTGCCTGACATTGAGCTCGGGACCCACTATGCCTAATGTCAATTATCCTTTGTGTTGCATCCACATTATACCGTACACACCACCGTGCTCTAGCATCGTACACACCACCATGCTCCAGCATCGTACACACCACCGTGCTCCACTACCGTACGCACCACCATGCTCCAACACCGTATGCACCACCGTGCTCCAACACCGTACGCACCACCGTGCTCCAACACCGTTCGCACCGTCGTGCTCCAACACCATACGCACCACAGTGCTCCACCACCGTACACTAACATTACTCAAAGAAAAATTTTTCTAGGTAGTAGTTTGTCTACGAGATTAGTGCCCTCTTATATATAATTTTTGTTTTCTTTGCTTAATGCATCCATGAGGCCCCATTGGACTAATTGGCTAATTCTAATTCTAAATTAATGACTAATGGCACCTCAATTTTGCCATTATTAAATGACATGTAAGGGGATGTATACAGATGTACGCAAACAATATTGTACGCATAGCATTTTCCAATCATTTTTCAAACTTTAACATTCACGTTTTTACATTTAAAGTTTTACTTTGAAAAATAATATGAGTACTTCCATGTTTTACTGTGAGGTTTTACCTGATGTGACTGTCCTCTTGGCAGCCTAGTTCACAGTCCATATAAGGTTTGTCGTTTACAATTTATATAGAATAGGAATATATATCCTACTTTATCTCTTACTTGGACTACCAACGAGGACGCCACGTCAGACTATAAACCCTCACAATAAAAAATAGTTGTACCCTTATCACCACTCTTTTACTTTTTAATAACTGAAATCAGTACTCCATGTTTTACTAGTGAGATTTTACATTCTAATGTGGATGTCCTTGTGGCAGTCTAAATAAGGTTTATGGTTTAGAGTTACCCATAGAATAGAAAGATAGATTGACTTTATCTCTTAATAAGCAATGATTAAGTTCCATTATTATTTTCCATAAATACTGATTTCATTTTTCTTCTTAATCATTGCTTATTAAATATATTATACATTCTAATGTTGAATAACTAAATGAATAAAAAGTATTAAATCATTTACATCATCTATTAATATACTTATTAGAGGAGGATGGTATGAAATTATAAATATCTTTTTTCCCTCCTTCCATTTACTATTTACATATGTAAGTCGCCAACTAGTTCTCTTTCCACCTCCTTTTTCTTAACCTTTATTTTCTTTATTTACCTACGAAGATCTCTTTATGTCAATAAATTATGTATCGATTACTTCTTTTTCTCCTGTAATCATTTTAACGTTGGCTTTATGTCCAGTAAACCAGGTTTTTATAATTAATTTTATTTCCTTTTCTTCTTAGAATAAAATATTGTATTACCAAGTTTAATACAAAGATGAAATTCTCAATTTTGTCTTGAAAAAGCTTTACTAATTATTTTGTTATTATAGTATATACATAATTACAATCCTAATTTAGAGATGATAAGAGGTGAAGTTTTCTTTTATTATTCTAATTGTAGAATATTGTTACTCTTTTTATTCCATACTAGGCAATGCTTGTTTTTATTTGCTATATTTAAATATAAATATTTAGACTTTTAAAGTTCTAAAAAAATAATAAATATTCTAAAAAGAGGCAGGCTAACTTTAAAGCTAATAAAATTGAGTAATGCTAGCTGCACGTCACAATAACTATTCTACGTACCAGATTTAACCAGCCAATAGGAAAATTCTAAAAGATAAACTCTAGACGACTGTATACGTACGGTTTGAAAAGGAATCATTCTCGTGAATCTCGACCGCTCGTTTGCTCAATCGGGCGGTGAGCATTTGTTCGCCATGTGTTCACGTACGGATGTTTTAAAGCATCTGGAGCAAGGTTGGGCTGGGCCGGCTTTGCAACTAGAGCCGTCAGATGCAGATCTGAGGGCCAGCGTTTTTCAATCATTTAAAGCATTTAAAAGCGTTTAACGCACTTTTTACCGTTTTTTACCGATAAATTTGGACGGAAAATCGCGGTGGCATCTCCAGAATCAGCTATTAATGGAGAGGGTACGTTCGTCATTTCATGGTGAGTCCACGTCCCGAGGAAAGTTATACGGAAGGCTCTTCTTGCGGGACCCGACCGCCACCTAACTTTTATTAACCTCCCGTAGAACGAGGGTCATACTAAATGCTGCACATCTAGTGCTATATTACTTATCTTGTGCATAAAATTTGAATCGAAGGGTCGAGAAAGATAGATATTATCTATTTTGTGAAGCTATTTTACTTATCAGTTAAATAAATTTATAATAAATTATTAATAAAATTTAAAAATTTGAATAATAGATTTTTGGCAACTAAAATTTACTAATTTTCCTTTTTTATTTTAATTAAGAATCTTTTTTTTCCTTAGATTAGTAAGAAAATGATCAAGCGGTAGGCACATTTACAAGCACAAAATTTTTAATTCTGATGAAAATTCATTTTTTTCCATATAAATTTTTTTGAATGATAGAATTTTTAGTGGACTAATTTTTTGTATTTTCTTGCTTATTTTAACTAAGAATATTTTTCTCCTTAGATTAGTGAGAAAATGATCAATAGGTAGGTACGTTTACAAGCACAAAATTTTAATTACGGTAAAAAAATTATTTCGTATTTTTATTTTTTTTATAGAATTATAAGAAACACAAATAAAATTTTATTTTCATTTTCAAATTTTATTATTTGAAAAAAAATTATTATTTCAGAATGAATGCTAAAGTTGGTATGTTTACGTGCGCCAAATTTAGACTGGAAAAAGAAAAGTGATACGGAGCACAATTTAATGTGTTTACTGCAATGGAAAGGAGAACCACCGTAAAGACGTCCCTTTCAAAAAATCGAAATCAAAGGCGGTTCCGGTTTTAAGTATATTAAAAGGGCGAGTCAGTCAAACAACCCAATATTAATTTACAATATTACCCCGAGTTCGGACAAAACCGCCTCGATTTTCCCTTAAAGAATTTTGTAAATACATAAAGAAAGCAGAAAAAAAGATAAAGGGATGCCTATTTTATGCACGTCTCTTCTCTCTCTCTCTCTCTCTTTCTCTCTCCTCTCTCTTTCTCTCTCTCTCTCTCTTTTTCTCTCTCCTCTCTCTTTTTCTCTCTCCTCTACTCTCTCTCTTTCTCTCTCCTCTCTTTTTTCGTTTCAGAAACCCTAACCCTAGTTGAAGACGAAACGCCCCATCCTCCCTCAGAGAAATTTCGGGGAAAAATTAAAAAAGAACCCCCGATTTTATCCGGATTTTACGATCTCAACCTTGGCCCTGGTCTCTCTCTCTCTCTCTCTCTCTCTCTCTCTCTCTCTCTCTCTCTCTCTCTCTCTCTCTCCTCTCCCTCTCTGAACAACCGGATCGAACGAAAACAGACTCGATTTATCCTCTTCTTCTTTTCTCGAATTTTGTTTTCATTTTTTTTCTTCTTTCTTTCGTGTTGTTCTTGTTCTTGTTGTTCGCAGTCGGAGAAGAAAGATTTATCAATCCCTGTATTCCGCCCTTGGCCGGGGTTTGTTTTTTTTCGCCTCTTTTTTTGTGGAAACGTCGCCGGATCTAGCGATGGTCGTAAACGCTCGCCCCGTGAAGAGGATGAAGAGGCGCGTGACCGCGGATCTTTACGACTTCTTGACCTTCCCGGCCACCGACGATGAGTTAGCCGGCGTCTACGACGGTCCGTTCAGGACGAACGTGAGATCTTTCCTCTCAAAGCACGCCAGGCTCCCGCCGCCCTCCTCCCTCTTCTCCCCCTCCGCCGTGCCTCACCTCCTCTCCTGGCAGATCGCCTTCCGGATCGGAGACGTGGACACCAGCGGTGGCGCCGACTCCTCCGCGCCGCCGCCGGTCGTCTCTCTCGATGTCGTTGAGGAGGATGTCACCAGGTCCAGATCCGTCTACTGCGACCAGTGCCGAGTCGTTGGTGAGTATCATCGCCCCTCTTTCTTCCTCTGGATCGGTTTACCGAGTCGACCCGTTCTCCCCGCCGAGCTTTAGCCGGTTGCCCCTGCCGGCCGATTGCCGGATCTTGTTTCGAACTTTTTATTTATTTTTTATCTATATTAAAAAAACAAAAAAGTAATTTTGTACGGGACTGGTGTCCACTGTGAGACGCTCATGAGAAAAGACTTCTACTGATTGATGGTAGAATCCGCTTTAAGCAATCCTGACCGTTGACGGCCAGACGGGGGTCATCACGGAGTATTGCAAAGTGCCCCACACGGACGTTCGGGATTTTCCACATTTATGGGGTTTGTGGGTCCATGCCCTTTTTTTACGTGAGAGTTGCCACCTGCGAGGCCATGGGTCCCACGTTAGATTTTTTACTTTTTCTAATAAACTGTTTTTATTTTATTTATTGTTTTTTATTTTTTCACATTAACCAAAGAAAAAGGAATAGCTAAGCTGAAAAAAATCATTGATGGGGATTTTATTTGTCGTTATTCTGTTGTTCAGGATGGAGCGGTCATCCGGTCTGTGGAAAGCGCTACCACTTCATAATTCGGTCGGATAACAAGTCCGTCAATGGCCATCACCAGGCTTGCACCAGATGTGGGGCACTGCTTCTTTCCTTGGACTCCAGGTTTCATTTACTATTATTTCTTTTTTTTTTTCTGAAAACCAACTTTATTACATTAAATTATTTAAATATATTTTTGTCGTATGATTTGAAGGGTTTTACCTGTTATTTTTATGTTTTTAAAAATTTATTAAATATTATAAATAAATCGCGTATTTGTCAAGAAAGAAAAGTTGGATGCAACCATCTCCGACTAAGACTTCATGAAACATTTAAGTTGGTCAAATTGGTATGCCAACCCGTACCATCCAACGACTTCTGATGATATCATCAATTCCTTTTTTTTTTTCTCCAATCGTTTTTTATAGTCATATTTGGATAATTACTTAAAAAATTATCCAAAAGTTTTCTAAAGTGATTGTTGATAAAAAAAAAAAACCGATACCAACACCTTCAAGCTGATTAATTAATGTTGCAGGTGTAAATCATGTAATTACGAGTTCACTCCCGATGATATGGAAGATTGGGTCTACCTCCAGCTGGAAGATACAACCCATCTGTTGCATGGCGTCGTACACGCCAACGGGTATGGCCATCTTCTCAGAGTAAATGGTAGAGAAGGAGGATCAAAGTTCCTGTCTGGGTCTGATATCATGGGATTCTGGGATCGGCTATGTAAAATGCTCCGAGTAAGGTAAGATTTATCTCTCAGTTTTTTTTTATGTTTGTCGTGGTTTGTTTTCCCTGACCTTCATTGTATATTCTTCGTATCTAAGAATTTAACTATATACACAGGAAGGTCAGTGTTATGGATGTATCCAAGAAATACGGAATGGAATTTAGGTTGTTGCATGCTGTTACCAATGGCCAACCATGGTATGGCAACTGGGGTTACGAGTTTGGAGCGGGCAGCTTTGGCTTGACTTTGGATGCTTACGAAGCAGCGGTGAAAGCCCTCTCGGACATGCCATTGAGCCCATTCTTCACACACGGACGGGGGCCAAGAAGCCGTCTCCAGGATATGGTGGCTTTCTACTGGTCTCTATCAGAACACAGACTTGAAACAGTGAGAGATCTCTTCGGCTTTATCATGAATCTCATCCGCAACATACACAAGCAAGCTGGTGTTGAGGGGAAGAGACCGGCTCAGTTTTCCCTTCCTTTGTGCCTATGGACGGAGGAAGATGTGAGTAGGGTGGAAGCTGCAATGATCAAAGTTCTTCGTGCAGTTGGGGGCTCCCACTGGGTGGCATGGCGAGCGCTGAGGGGTGCAGTATGCAGAGCAGGCCCGCCCGAGCTGCTCGATTATTGTTTGAAGTTGTTGGGGGGACGGTCGTTCGAGGGGATGAGTGTTGAAGTTCGGCGAAATCCCAAGACTGATGTGGTTGAGTACAGGTAACGTTTCTACCCAAATTGTTGCTTTGACCCTGGAGTACGGTCGGTGTCTTTGTGATGCCTTCTGATCTTCCGTTGCTGTTGTAACTCTCGCTTACAGGCTGAGTGCCGGAACCCAACTCTCAGGTGAAACGGATTCCCAGTGTTGCTCGATGGGATGGGATGGAATACCGAACTGCCCATCAGAAGTTCAATTACTCCGTGACCTCAAGTTCTTGTACGATTCCCTTCTCTGTCCTCAAACCATGTTGAACTATGGACCGCGTTCAACCAGGGATCTTGCCTTCGCTTCTGCTGTTAAGCTCCTCGACTGCAAGCAGTTCTTGAAACATTACGATGCGCAATATCTCTCTGTCCCCAATCCTTTTGCAATACAACTCTTTTGCCAAGTAGATCTGATTGATCAACCAAGAGATTATACAGCCCCACCCCCCGAGCACGTTTTTTTGCCAGTTACTGCCACGGTGGGAGACCTCAAACGAGAGGCAACAGTAGCCTTCCAAGATGTTTATGTTCTTTTCAGGAGGTTCCAGGCCGAACAGTTACTTGACTATGGCCACCTGGATGATTCAACTCAGGTGAAGCTACTTGTTGGGCTGAAAGGTTCGGTGAGGGTTCGTGGGAGGTGCCAATCCAATCATGGCCTCTACCGATTTCGTATGGAGCGTGGAACGGAGAACTGGGTCGTTGACTGCAGTTGTGGAGCGAAGGATGACGATGGTGAGAGAATGTTGGCTTGTGATTCTTGTGGGGTTTGGCAGCATACGAGATGTGTAGGGGTGCCTGACACTGAAGTGGTTTCTGCAAAGTTCATCTGCGTCAAGTGTGGAGGCCCTTCTCCTGAAATGCCCCTGACGGGTGGCCGATGCAGGGATGACATGGAAGCAGTCTCTGTTGGTAACCGATTCCCTTCTACACCGAGTATGGGGTGAGCGGAAAATGTAAATTTGGCAATGTACAGTTTTCTGTTTTTTCTTTTTTTTTTTCTCTCTCTGTGACGAGAAGTTTCTGTATAGCTCTGGTAGAAGCCACCTCTGTAAAACTTTTTTGAGGTTTTTAGATCTAACACAAACCTTTTCTGGTCTTGCTACTGTTGCCGTCGTTATTTGTGGATACTCGCTTCAGACTAAAAGCATAAGGGCAATTCCGATGTACACTACTTCTTGTCGAGGTCTGTAGCGTAGGCATCTGTATAAGAGCTTTAACTGCAGTAAGAGCATTGCAAGTGCAACGAGTAGAGTCAAAATTTGCTAACTGGAAAAAATGGAAAAGTGCATAAATGAAAATGACAAGATTAGTTAAACAGAATTGCAAGGAAAAAATGGGGCATTCGCCTTGGGTTCATTTTTTTATGGCTTGTTAATTTAAAAAAGGTAAAATTAGAAGTACAGATGACCTGTAATACAAACTTGAAGTGACATGTTAGTCCAAATGACAAGGTTGCTGAGTGAAGGCAAGAGATACCATAACAAGAAATTGGCACATAATTGTAGAGAAAATATATGAAACATGACCATGCTGAACAGTAATAATAACAGCAGGCAATTAGTACTAATAACAGCATTGATGCAATTCTGATGCACATCAAATCTTCTCAAAAGCAATTAAAATGTGGCAGGAAATTCCCCTAGTCATTCAGAAACAACAAAATGCAGAATTAACAAAAAATCTAATCATCAAGAAGTACTAAATGTGGCAGGAAATGCCATGGAGAAGCCCTAGTCTTGCAGAAATAACTAAGTGTGGTATTAACAAAATAACTAATTATCAAGAAGTGCTAAATGTGGAAGGAATGCCATGCAGAACCCATAATGATGCAGGAAATACATAATGCGGTATCAACAATAAGTGCCTCAGTAGTTGGTGTTTGACCGGTAAGTGAATAACATTGAGAAAAAGATTGCGGGTAATTCTGCAAGCATGCACAATATAGAGAAGCTTTTCATGTGGGGAGCCCCTAAACCAAAAAAAGTAACCCACCGAGGAGAACTGGCCTAATGTCTTACAATGCAGGTTTGGCAGAGTATGGCAGCAAACAAGTCCTTTAGGGATTCTTAACAAGCAAAAACTTCAGGAATTGAGATGAGTAATACTTAAAAGTCACTGTATATATATTCCTTGTAAAATCACGAATATTCAGCTAATGGAATAAATTTCACATTAACAATTGTTGCACACCTCTCTTCCCCTTCCTTTTCATTCTTGAGTTCTGTTTTCTCACTGTTCCTTTTTGTGCTTTATTTTGGATCACTAAAATTGCTTTTTCCTTTTTGGCTGAAGTTAACAGTTTACAAAGACGAGCTTACAGTATGGGGTCAACTGAGCATTCTCATGGACTTGTGCAATTACAAAAAAGCCTAAAATGTACAACTCCCAAGTTATTTCAAATGGAAAAGTAAAACAAGCATCATTCACAAGCTATGAATTATCTCAAAAATATTTTTGTCAAGTATAAAATTTCAAAGAATAATATGGGCAAAAGAACTCAAACTCCTTCATATATACAGGGTCAAAAGTGGAAAGAAATGTAGATAACTCACAACCTATATATTGGTTCAATAAACAATGCAGCCAGAAACTTGAGTTTTTTCTTGTCATTGAATTAAGATGGAACTATGATTTATTAATGAATTTGAGTGACAGATATTTTACCCACTAAATACAGCATGACACCAGAGGCAAAAGCACAATCAAAACAGTTAATAGCATCGCTAATTTCTTCACAAGTATACGATGCAACAATAAATCATCTGTGAAGGTAGTTTCAATAATCCATTAAATACCAATATAACCTAAAATCGGAAACTTTGGACATAAATCGAGTAAGAAGTTGAAATCGAACCATAGAGTTCACAGAAACTTCAGAACCAAGAGGAAATTAGAAGTGTGTCTTAAATTATACCCCACAGCATAATATACATGATCAGAAAATCAGACGATCAGACCGTCAACCTCAATCATATCATAGGTGAATACGAACCTTAACCTAACCAGTCGAATAAGAAATGAGAAATGAAATCATAAATCCGAAGAGCAACAACAAAAAGCAATCCTTGGACACAAAAAACGCAAAAAGATTTCACGATACCTACATAAAGCAGGGAATTTCTCAGAGCTCAGGAGTTGAATTGCAAATCCATCCACTTTCTCACAAGAGCCGCTGCATATTCGGTCCTATGAAATCAATTTGAACCGACGGTTATTCAGGAAAAAAAAAAGAAAAGAAAGAATAGGAAAAAAAAAAAAACGAAAAGGTTCCAAATAATAAATTGAGCTACCGAAGAAACAGATAGATTAGAAAACATACAAGAAAAAAGAGGTAGTAAACAATAAATTGAGCTGAACCAAAGAAGAAGAAAGAGTAGAAGGGAAACGATAAGAGATGTAATATAGACCTATAATTGATTGAGGCGGATAAGCGAGAGCAGAGGGAACGTTCGATCGAAGTCAAGGAGAGGACGAAACTTCTTCGGTGAGAAACGAAATTCAACCTAAGAATTGCCCAAACTCTTTCGGAGGTTTGATGAGGAGAAGAAAAAAATGTTATGTGATTTTCTCCTCTCTTTTCGTCTCCGAATTTAAATAGATTGCTGAGTGAGGCAGGCAATGGCACGCCAGGGACGAAGAGTGGTTGCGCGTGCGTGGGTGGAACCGTGCTCATCGACTCGGAGTCGACTCGGAGTCGGGTCAACGGGACTCGCCCATTTTGTGTATATATATCAAGTATTATTGTAAGAATCTTTTAATATTCTTTTAACCGTTTTATTTCACATAAGAATGACATCGCTCTTAGGTGTATAGAAATAATACAAGTTTTACACTTTAAAATTGTATACTAAATTATTTTTTTTATTAAATTCATTTTTATTTATTGGAATATTTTCTTACCATTTCATAACTTTTGAAATTAAATAATTTATTTTAAAAAATATATATTTCGACAAATTGTTAGTAATTAGTATAAATATCATGAGGTACTCCATATTTGTCGTTGTGCATTGGTGTTGATTAGTACAGATTTCCTTCAAATTTTATTTTTATCTGAAATCATCCAAGCTTTTCAATCATGTGTAGTAGTAGTGTCTAAAATAGGTAGTGCAAATATGTAGTTTAAGATTATACATTCATCCGCACTCTAATCATCCTATCTCCTCTTCCTGCAAAAACAGATCCATTCTTGGCACACATTTATCCAGTACGCCAACCTCCAATGCCCCTGGCTCTCTCCCTTTACAAATTGAATCACAGTCCGCGAGTCTCCCTCAATAATAGTTTTAAGATTTGGGCAACAACGTTTAATAATGCATAGTATAAGATAGAGAGCAATACATTCAGCTTCATTATTTGTCTTTTTATATAGGGACCAGCATGCTGCAATTAAAGGAGAGCCACTAGAATTCCTAATTACTATCCCCTCCCCTGCTTGAAGGCCCGTTTGGCGGTGGGGACCAGGTAATATTCAATCTAGGTTCTTTACCCTTCATTTGATCAGGGATCTCCCTATGTTTTATGATCTGCTCAGTGAGGCCAGTATTTCTGTTAGCACATTGGTTTGGGTGGAGTTTTTATTTTCGAAAATCTTCTTATTTCTAGAACACTAAATTTCCCTTAGCGCTGATACAATATAGATGTGGATCCTATGTCTCTAGAGGTGAAAACTTCGAGTAAGAAGAACCTAATTGTCGACTCTTTTGGAGTAATTTTAGTGTGTTCCTTTATCAGATTCCAGACCTCCAATGCGAAACTACATGTCATTAGTAAGTGTATAGGGCTTTCCATTTCTTCTAAACACATCAGACACAATGGGTTAATTTGTAAACCCCTCCTACTTAGACAGTCAGCAATAGGGATATGGTCTTTTATAAGTAGTCAGAGGAAAGTTTTTTGTTTTAGCACTGTCTTTAGATTCCAAAAGTAGTTCCATAGGAGATCATGCGATCTAAATTTTTGGGAGTTCTGATTAATCTTTTGAATTCTATGGGATGTATGGAAGGCTGTTTTAACAAAAAAAAAACACCATCATTTGAGGGGGACCAAATCAAAGTTTCCTATTTTTGGACTACTATGGGGGTTTGCAATATGATGTCAGTAATGTTAGGGGGCCAGAGCACCATAACGCGAGTTTCATTCCATTGGTTCCCTCCCTAGATAATAAAGCTAACAGACTCCCTTAGGTCTTGCGGACCACTGAAGTTTCTACACTGGTCACTTAGGTTGCTATTATTATCCTGTAGCTAGTTATCATACCATATTGAAGTGTTGTCACCCCTAGCTAGTTGGTGTTTGGTGTTACTTTTATGTGTACCTAAGTGTTTTGATATTTGCTTCCATGCCAATGAATGGCCTTGCTTGTTTTTTGTGCAAGCAGTATGTGGTGAACTTCCATATTTTTTTTTCTCATGAAGGTGGCCCATAAAGAATCAGAGTTCGAGTAAATTTTCCATAATAACTTTAACTAAAAGCTGATGCTAAACACTGAAGGTTTCTAAGTCCTAATCCTCCTTCTCCTTTGGGATCACTGAGGCTTTCCCAATTCATTAGATGGATTTTATTTTTGTTTTTATATGACCATAGGAAATCCCTAAACATTTTTTCCATTTTGGATGTAACATTCATAGGGAGATGGAAACAGGATAGGGTGTGGAGGGAGATATTGGAGAGAATGGATTTAATTAGGGTTACCCTCCTTGTGAAGGAGAGGGTTTTCTTTGTCCATCCGTTAAGTCTTTTTTGTATTGCTAATAGGGGGTTCATAAGAATCTCTAGTGATCCTAGTTTGTGGGATAACTACTCCTAAATAAGATCCTAATGAAGATGTATGTTTGAAAGGCAAAATTTTTTTTATCTGGTCTTGGGTTTGCTGTAAATGCCGAGGAGAAGAAGATGGAAGCTTTATTAGGGTTCATGTGTTGTCCCGAGAATGCTGCATATTTCTTTTAGGACATTCTTCATGGTAGAAGCAGTGTGAGTTTTTGCCTTCCCTATTAAGAGGGTGTCATCTGCATAGTGCAGATTACAAATAGAGGGGTGTCTGATGTGGGTTGTCGGGGTAATACTACCCTGGTTTGTGCATTCGGCCAGTCTAGCAGATAAAATTTCGGTGGCTAGGATCAACAGGGAAGGTGAGATAGGGTCTCCCTGTTTGATTCCACAGGTGGGAGTGATGGGATCCGTGGGAATTCCATATATTAGGATTTGGTATGTTGTGGTAGTGATGCGGGAAAAAATGAGGTCTTTCCATTGCTTAGGGAAGTTATAGACATCCAAGGAGTGACCGATAAAATCCCAGGAAATAGTATCAAAGGCCTTTGTAAGGTCAAATTTTGCTCCAAAGTAGGAATTTTTTTCCTTTTCAGTTGAAATGACTTTAGTATTTCATGTGCTAGGAGAATGTGGTCAGACTTTGTCTACCTTTGACAAACACTGCCTAGGTGGGTGAGATTAGGCTAGGTAATATTTTTGCAAACTTGTTTGCCAGAATTTTTGTTAGGATCCTATAGGTGACATTACAAAGGCTAAAGGGTCTATAGTCTCCAAAATTTTGTGGTTGGTCTTTTTCAAGGATTAAGACTACACAAGTCTTGTTTAGTTCTTTGTCTATTCTTCCTGAGCTAAAGATAGATTGAATGTTTCTATGCATATCTTCTTTTATTTGGAAACTATTAGGGCCAGAGGACTCTAAGATTCCATTGAGAAAAGTGCAGCCCGCACTTATCTCATACTAGTTGGTACTGATAGGGTGAATCCTTTTGTCATGGATAGCCTTTTGGGCATATGAAAAGGTGGTGGGCTCTTGTTTCCTGGTTGGGAGTATAAGTGTTTAAAGAAAGATTGGTTCCTTTCTGATCTCATCTTCAGAGCTCAACACAACTCCCTCTTGGGACTGTATTTGTTGAATTCGGTTTGTTTGTTTTCTAGCTTTTATAAAGAAATGGAAAAAACGGGTGCTATTCATCCCCATTTTTTAACATGTTCTGACGGGTTTTATTCTGGTTAGTTTCATTATTTCATGTTGTAATTTCTTCTCTAATTCCAACAGTCCTTGACTTCTAGGTTGATTTTGAATTTTTTTGTGTTTCTTCTAACTGATGAGCTGTTTCCTAATATTGGAGTGAAAGTTTCCAAAAGAAACTCTATTCTATTTTGTTAAGTCCTCGGCCATTTTCCTTAGAGTAATGCTAGACGCACCTAGCGAACGCACCTATCCGACGTACATGTTAATCTAAGCCCTTAAAATTTTTTTTATAAAATCCTATTTTCTAGAGGATAAACCCTAGGCATCAATGGTTTAGATTAACAAGTGTGTGGGATAGGTGCATGGGGTAAGTGCAATTAGCATTATTCTTTTCCTTAACCTGTGCGGTAAATATTCTGGTAGGGTATGGATAGATTTGGGTGCGTGAAGGCACCCCAGGATAATTTGATTACATCTTTGTAGTCTCTCCTTTCTCTCCACATAGCCTAGTATCTAAAGGGGCTGTTTTCAGTTTTCTCTTTAGAGAAAATTTCAAATAACAGTGGGTTATGGTTTGACCTAACCCACGGGAGGGTGTTTAGGGTAGAGTTTGAACAAGTGCGAGCCATGCTCCATTTACCAAAGCTCTGTCCAGACGAGTTAATATTAGTTTGTCGGAGGATACTCTGTTTGACCAAATAAATTTGGCTCCAGAGAAACCAATATCGCTCTAACCACCATTTGTAATAAAATTTATGAAGGGTTTGTTTATCATGTATTGACAGCCATGTGCTGAGTACTTCTCGCTACTGGTTATGGTGCCGTTAAAGTCCCCAACAATTATGGCGGGGACTGTCGAGGGGGTTTGATATTTTTCAATTCATCTAGTGCTAGTGTCCACCAAAGGGCTGGGGGGTATTTCTTTTTAATACTATCCTTCCAAATTAACCCCGGGTATTATTTCTACTTTAATACTATCCTTCCAAATTAACTTTTCTACTTTAATACTATCCTTCCAAATTAACCCCGGTATTATTTCTACTTTAATACTATCCTTCCAAATTAACCCCGGGTATTATTTCTACTTTAATACTATCCTTCCAAATTAACTATATTATTTCTACTTTAATACTATCCTTCCAAATTAACCCCCCGGGTATTATTTCTACTTTAATACTATCCTTCCAAATTAACCCCCCGGGTATTATTTCTACTTTAATACTATCCTTCCAAATTAACCCCCCGGGTATTATTTCTACTTTAATACTATCCTTCCAAATTAACCCAAATTAACCCGGTATTATTTCTACTTTAATACTATCCTTCCAAATTAACCCCCCGGGTATTATTTCTACTTTAATACTATCCTTCCAAATTAACCCCCCGGGTATTATTTCTACTTTAATACTATCCTTCCAAATTAACCCCCCGGGTATTATTTCTACTTTAATACTATCCTTCCAAATTAACCCCGGGTTATTTTTTACTTTTAATACTATCCTTCCAAATTAACCCCCGGTATTATTTCTACTTTAATACTATCCTTCCAAATTAACCCCCGAATTATTATTTCTCCTTCCAAATTAACCCCCGGTATTATCCTTCCAACTATCCTTAAATTAACCCCGGTTATTTCTACTTTAATACTATCCTTCCAAATTAACCCCGGTATTATTTCTACCTTTAATACTATCCTTCCAAATTAACCCCCCGGGTATTATTTCTGCTTTAATACTATCCTTCCAAATTAACCCCCAATTATTATTTCTGCTTTAATACTATCCTTCCAAATTAACCCCCTTTATTATTTCTGCTTTTAATACTATCCTTCCAAATTAACCCCCGGGTATTATTTCTACTTTAATACTATCCTTCCAAATTAACCTTCCAAATTAACCCCGGTATTATTTCTACTTTAATACTATCCTTCCAAATTAACCCCTGCTTTAATTATTTCTGCTTTAATACTATCCTTCCAAATTAACCCCCCGGGTATTATTTCTGCTTTAATACTATCCTTCCAAATTAACCCCCCGGGTATTATTTCTACTTTAATACTATCCTTCCAAATTAACCCCCCGGGTATTATTTCTGCTTTAATACTATCCTTCCAAATTAACCCCCCGGGTATTATTTCTACTTTAATACTATCCTTCCAAATTAACCCCCCGGGTATTATTTCTACTTTAATACTATCCTTCCAAATTAACCCCCCGGGTATTATTTCTACTTTAATACTATCCTTCCAAATTAACCCCCCGGGTATTATTTCTACTTTAATACTATCCTTCCAAATTAACCCCCCGGGTATTATTTCTACTTTAATACTATCCTTCCAAATTAACCCCGAATTATTATTTCTACTTTAATACTATCCTTCCAAATTAACCCCGGTATTATTTCTTTAATACTATCCTTCCAAATTAACCCCCCGGGTATTATTTCTACTTTAATACTATCCTTCCAAATTAACCCCCCGGGTATTATTTCTGCTTTAATACTATCCTTCCAAATTAACCCCCCGGGTATTATTTCTGCTTTAATACTATCCTTCCAAATTAACCCCCCTTCTACTTTAATCTATCCCAAATAACCCCCCCTCTTCTCCCCTTCTAAGCCCGTGTGAGGGAATAGTATGAAAGGAAGGATAGATATTAGTCAACCAGTTGTAGGTTGGAGACGAATCAGGTGAGACTGACTTCGTCTTTGAAAGGTAAATGAGTTTGGGGGTGTGAGTTTTAAGAGTAGTGTCTAATGCGTGTTGAGTCGAAGAGTTGTGTGCTCTTCGGATATTCCAAATGAGTATTACAGACATAAAAATCCATATAGGGGGGTCACAGTGAGCATACCTTGCGACGAGGCTTGGAGGAGTGGTGGCTCCTTAACGGTTCGGACTAGCTTATGTGCGCCGACAGATGTGGTGGACTTGTCTATATCCTTGTTTAGCTGTTTTTCTATTGGTCTCTTCTTCCCGACACTTGCGTCTACAATGTCAAACTCTTCGAATCCACCGAGGTCGCCTTCTTCTCCTAATGATCTCTTGGCACTTCCTTGATTGCAGCTTTGATGAGCAATTTTTCCTTTGAAGCCAGCGAGTTTGGTAGGGGTGTGGGAAGGTAACATGTCAGCTACTAGAGTTTTAACAAAGTCTGCAGGGGTAATGGTCAATGTGTTATTTCGATTTCTTAATTGGTTTTTGGTTTTTTGAAGGCTTTCGAAGGGTAGGGTGGGAGTTCTGTCGATCAGTGTTGCATTGTTTTGCCTTTGCACTACCGTCCATTCTTTCTCATGGTCATCCCCGTCACAGTCTCCTTGATGGTTCGACATTATAGAATCGGCAGGTGCAGGTTGAGGTCGCCCACTACACTGAGCAATGTTGTGACCCCAACACCTACAAATGGTACATATTTTGGGATGCCCTTCCACAACGTATGGCAGGAAGAAACTTTTTCGGTCGATTTCAATGGTGGTGCCCTTTCAGTCTTCATTTTTCAAGTTGATCAATACTTTACTCGTGCGTAAGATTGGCTACAAGGATTAAGGGTTGTTTCCATGTCCATGCAGATATACCGTCGGAGCGGTCCAACTGCTTGGCGAAGAGTTTCATCATGGCATAAATAATAAGGTAACTTTAGCAAACGTACCCATAGTGGGGCATGATAAAAAAAAAATATAAGTCAATGTGGAAATTTCTGGACCACCTGAAGAGGTGGAGGTAGGATTCTCTGACTCTGATCGGTGCATGCACAAGTAGCTCTTCACATGCCTCGGCAGAGGACAGAACAACAGAATGATATCCATGGTTTAGAGGGTATGCTACCGCTGTCACCTCAAGCTGGCCTAGTTTCCAGAGGAGACCTTAAAGAAGATTAGCCAATATTGAGAGCAGGGTTGGAATACGTACTACGAGGAGGCCAACGAGGGAGTTTTGGAGGTTTTTAATTTTCTTACCACGCATTTGCCGGAGATGGAAACTCGATGTAGACTTTTTGTGATATTCACCAGTTGTCCTTGTGCTAGTTGTATTTCTCTTGCTTCCAAAATCTGCATGTATGCTGAAGAGTATTGGATGTAGATTGGTGCAATTGGGAGGGGGGAGCCGCCATCTTCAAGGGGGTTAAGATGTCTTCGGGGAGATCCTACGCTTGTATCATCTGCATGTCTTCAAGCAGGTGAGAAGCCATGAAATGGTGACGAAGAGGGTGGGTGGCAAGGTTGTGGGAGGCGGGGGGTTTCAATTTATCGTCGTTGGATGCTGCGGTAGAAGGGTAGTGGCTAGTAGGAGTTTTGAAGGAAAGGTGTCTAGGACTTTCAAGGAAAGGGGTAGTACAAGCATACCAGGGGGCTGCAGAAACCAATGTGTTTTCTGTGGTATGGAGCGTATATCCATATGTTTTCAGGGATGGAAAGCGCCAGATTTTCTCCCTGAAGGTCTAGTCACTATTAATGTTGTCGACTCATATTGGGCGGGAATCAAGTAGATTTTTGATTTCCTCAATGATGGGTTAAGGGTGTAATTTAGGGAAGGGGTTTTATATCTTAACATATCATTATTTTAGGTTTACTTTATTATATTTTTTAAATATGTTATTGAAGGGAGGTCTCGCTGGTAATTCAAATTGAAATATGGGGGTTTGTCAAATCCAGAGGGAAAGACGGCACGGGTGCTTACCTGGTGTCGCGTCTCGGCTCCAATTCCCCATGCAGCTATCATTTCACTTTTTCCATAGATGGCCGATGGGATTCTCCTTGATTTGTCTTGATTTGGGTTTGCATTTTCCCGTTGTAGGAGTGTTCTTCTTCGGCTCTGGCAATGGTGGTATGCTTCCGGTGGTGTTGCTTCTGTTGTGGTAGCCGTTTGTGACTGCTTTTATTTTGATTATATCTTCATGGTAAGAAGGATTTGGAAAACATACTGACGCACTTGGATTATATGGTAAGTAGGGAGGTTCTTTTGGGAGCTTACCAAATCTACAGGTTTCATATCTTTCATTGTGAACCTTTCTATTAGTGATTTCCGTTTTCCCATGTTATATTTTTGTGGGAGGATAACTTGGTAAAGGAGAATTTGTCCTTATGGCTAGTGTTAGGAGTGCGCCAATGTGGTCGCAAAGCTGTGTGCTTGTGGGAGTTATTAGATCCGACTTGTGTTCTTCAGGGACTACAATTTTTCTAGAGTTTCATGTTTAACATTGTGGACTGAACCCTCTATGGGGGCTGTATGATAGTAATGGAGAGTCACCTTCTTCAGTTCCTCGCTTAGCCTATTGATTTTGTAGTAGAGGTCGATTACAATCACATTCTTCTTCTGGTGTTGGAGCTTCATCTTTCCGAATTGTTTGCATAGTCTTTCTTTGAGTCACCATTTTCTGTGCGTCATTTCCTTCACTAGCACTCAATATCCCTTCAAAATTCAAATGAACGAGAATGCTATTTTAATTTAAATTTTTTTAAAATTATAAAATACTAATTATTATAAAAATAATGATTCGTGCACAGCCGCTGTGCCTGACTCCAACACAGCGACTCTCACATGAAATAGCAAAAATATTTCTTGAATTCATAAAATATATTTTTTTATTTCAATATGAGGGGTGCTATGCCCGATTCACTACTCTTATAATAAAGACACTCCTTTAAATACTCTCAAGCTAGGGCAACATTGGGACTCGGACTGACTCGGCCCACCCAACTTAGATTTTTGGGTATCCAGGCCAATTCATACTCCCAAATCTGAATCACATAGTTACTAGAAATAACTTAATAAAAATTATTTTATAACACCTGATTAATGATGTAATGTAATTACGTATAAAAATTATTATTATTAGCCCTTTACTTTTACGGTTTTACCACATTATTAGTACTTCCATTATCACAAAAGATTAGGTACTAATTTTCATCAGTATGACAAAATATCTGTGATGATCGAAATGAGGGTAACAACTAGTCATGTAAGAGCAAAACAACAGACTGGGAAAAGAAAAAATGTCACAACAATCTATTCACACGACTCGAACATATTCAAGGCCAATTGGGTATATTACCAAATAAGAAGAATACAATGTGATTAAAAAGCCACGTGAAACCACCCCTCACCAGTGTGTAATGCACTCAAATAAATGCACGCGCCAAATAATGACATGAAAAAACTCATGTAAGATCATCCTCTTCATCCTCTTTTGCTTTAAGTGTGTTTTTCGCACGCAACAAAAGTGTGGTTTTCCAAGCATCCTGCAAAATAGACGATTAAAAACATGGAAAATGAGCCACTGTGCAGCAGAAAACATGTATTAAAGAACTGTTGAGCAGGGTAGTTGCCAAATATAGGAAGATGATTATCACGGATTTATGAGGTCATAGAAATGTTAGTCAGAATTGATGTTTAAAAGGAGCGTCTGGCAAGCTCTTTGGAACCTCTAAAAGCACCCTTTTTTAATGAAACAGCAGCTCCTAGAATAAAAACCGCATCTGGGTGACGCTCCTTTTAGATAAAACTCTTTAAAAGAAGTGAAACTAGGGCATTGAAAGAGTTCTTAAACAAGACTCTTCCAAAGAGCACTCTTCAGAAGAGCCCATTTCAATGTTCTCTACCAAAGTGCATAGCCAAGCGCGGCCTCTAAGTTTCAAGTCAAGACTAAAGAAAATCAGTCCAAATGTCAAAAGGAAAAACTCCCTGATCTAGATATAGTTCAAAAAGTAAGCTGTCAACAACGAATCCACTAGATCACTATCCTTCCTTTACAAATTTCGCCCAGTTTGGGATTTTATTTTCAGTGTTTTGCAACTAAAATCACCAAACTGCCTAAGCAATGCATTCATCTCTCCTGACACTAATCAATGTGACAAACTGATTGTTGTGAACTTATCATGTTGCTGACTCATTTTTTAAAACGAAAAATAGTATGGTTGCTATAATTCTTGTCACCTCCAATAAGTTTAGTAGTGGCATCTAAAAGCAGCTATGTTCCAACTTAGTCTAGTCATCCACATGTCACCACCGTCTTTTAATTTTTTCACTCAGTGGTACAGCGCGAGTATGAGAATGAAGAAAGTATGGATGCAGTTTTGAAATTTAAAATTTTTTTGAAGAAATATGACATGTTAGTCATAATTAGAAGTATAGTGATAACTGCAACAGAAAACTACGTTCAATAGGAATGTCTTCATCTCTCCCTACAATGATAAATCGGTTCAAGACTAACTGGATTTAAAATTTCAGAACTTACCCACTGAAATCTACATAACAAAAGAGACGGCAGAGGTTCGAGTTTAGAGTGCCCTTTCCTTTAAACGGGCATAGAAATTCCAGCAAGAGATCTTCCATGTGTAGAACTCCACTCTTCTCTTCAGCAGCCATAAAAGGCCAGGAGACACTATATAACTCCCGGCTGAACCCATCTGGCTAGGTACTTTGTCAAGGAACATCCAACTTACAACCAATTTTATCTCCGTAGTTCATAAGGAGGCTCCAGAGCATTACCATGTGTAGCAGCAAGGATAGGAAAGGCAGGTAACTATGGGCCTTTGATCCCCTTCCCACAAAGACCCGGTAAAATCATAAAATTTCATCAGTGATCCTAGACTAATAGATGCCAATTCCCGTTGAATGAGAAGAAAACTGACTATGTTAGGTCTATGCTGAGTAGAAGCAATTAACTGAAAAAATCAGGTGTTGTCATCCATCACATTTCAGACAACGATATCTGACTTGCTGCTTCCAAACAATCTGCTCCCATATTCTAGTGGCTATTAGATTTATCCGCAGAATTCCAAGGAAGAGGGAGATCTACCTTCTTCAAGGAGATAGGGCTTCAACTTGCAAAAGTTGTTCTCTTTGAGCAGAACCTTATACAACTTAAGGAGCTTTAGCTTCATAAACACCATGACATCCTTTGGCCCTACCCGAAAATGATTCCAACACTATTCCATTAAGTAGAAGAAATCAGTGTTCAGCCATTGATTCCCGAATTGAATTGGTTTTTAGCCCTAGCGCTTGTTTTTATTTCTGGATGAAACTCTTTTCCAATATATCAATTTCTTTCGTTACACCCAAAAGAGACTCATGCATCCTTCTATAGTCATTAACAAAAGTAAAAACAAAAAAATTGAAACCAAAAGAACCAGGAAAATATTCCTGAAATAGAAAAGGGACTAAGAAACTGATAAGGGGGGAATTGAATGAACTTTACCATGCTAGCTAACAGTGACCAATAATCAAGTAATATAGATGGAAAAAATAAATTAACATTGCTTGCACATGCATGGATGTCTCAATTAAAAATGTCATCATATTAAACCCAACACAATCGTAATGCAATTCTCGGACCCTTAAGCATTGCATCAAGGTCAAAAACCGTCTCCAATTGGGTAATGTCATACATACAGCTCTTGGGGGCTGAATTGTATGTAATCTTTAGATTCTGAAATAGGAAAACATTTATTAGGCATGATCACTTTGTTAAGATTTGTCATGTGTCTTCCTCTAGTTACCACAACAGCCCTTTTCTGATACTAACCTAGAGTAACAAAGCATGCACCGGACACAAATAAGGGCAGATTATCCAAATATGATTAAGCAGACAATTTCCACAGAAAAGAACCATGAGATAAATGAAACAATAGCCTTTGCAGGTACTCAGGTTGGTGACATCAACACTAAGGGATAATCCTCTCCCAGCCCATGAAGAAACACTACTTAGAGCACAAACACGAGTCAGAATTGCTGCATGCAACAACACAAGTGCGGGTTACTCTGATCTGTCCCTGCTGCCCAAATCGAATTCAACCCATTCATTTGACCCATCCCATACTCGAGTAAAATTGGATCCTGTACGGATTTACCCACTTGGCCCTATATATAAACATGTTGGCTACGATTTTGACACTAGGACCTGACGGATCCTATTTACTTGCTAAAAAGTAAACATATTGCTTGGTCACTTTCATGCCCAAGGAAACAAGTTTTTTTCGGGTGGTGTTGTTTGAGGGGAAGGCTGCCTACTAGGGATACATTAATGAGAAGAGGAATTCAGCTTCAAGACACAACCTGCCCTCTATGTAATTCAGAGAATGAATCGCTCAGTCACCTCCTACTGCATTGTTCATACAGCTGGAAGGTCTGGACCTTCTTCATGAACAAATTTGGGTTCAACTTTCCCATCCCTCGAGATTTATACAGCATTATTACACTTATTGGATCCCTCGGTCTTGGGGGCAATGGGAGGCTTATGTTCAATTGCAGCTTGGGCTACATTCCATGGCTGATTTGGAAAGAAAGGAATAACAAAGACTTTCAAAATAAAGCTATCCCTTGGACTGATTTATGCCACCGTATCTCTCACCGAATTATATATTGGCTTAAAGGGCAGAAAAGTTTTAGAAACATAGCATGTGGTGCTATTTGAAACTCTTGGTCTATACATGCCACAGAGAATTGTGGGAAGTCGTCCACAATCATTGCTTGGACTCCTCCACCAATGCATGCTTATAAGTTAAACTTTGATGGGTCATCATTTGGAAATTTGGGGTTGGCTGGTGTTGGAGGATTAATCAAGAATTCTTTTGGTGATATCTTGCTCACTTACTCATGTCCAATTGGTATTGTGGATTCCACAATTGCCGAAGCAAGAAGTTTACTCCAAGGCCTCAAGTGCTTCCTCGACTTTCACTTTGTTGGGCCACTTTGTGTTGAAAGTGACTCCCAAGTATTAATTCAATGGTGTAGCAATAATCTTAAACCTCCTTGGAGGCTTCGTTACATCATTGATGAAATTAGAGAACTATCTTCTATTGTTACTAGCTGGAACCGTGTACTGAGAAGTGCAAATGGTAGGGTTGATGATTTGATAAAAAAAGGGCCTCACGAGCAACATGCTATTGTGTGGACCCCTTAATTAGATGTAATCTTGTTTTTCCTATTTGATGTACTCTTTAGCCCAATTGGGCTACAATAAATAATAATCACAACTTTCAAAAAAAAAAAGTAAACATATAGTACTTATGTTAGACTAGACAATTCATTCTTTTTATTTATTGATTTAAAATGATTGCATAGTTTGTCATATATTTCTCTACATATATTTTAATATTTAAATGGATCAACAAGAGCCTGACCCCAACCAAATGCGTTATGGGCCTATGTTTAACACCCACTTAATAAACATTTCAGGTATGGGTTGACCCATTAAAAAATGTTCAAGTTGACTCAACCCAAACCTGACCTATTGCCACCCCCTAAACATAAGCCAATAATGTTGGGATTATGGCTTTCAGAAAAGGACACATCTGACATTTAAACCACTTCAGTAGAACCCCCATCCCTAGATCTTCCCAAAAGATGAAACCAGTTCCAAGAAGTAAATAAAGCACAGTCTGGAGGTCTTGTTCAGTGATCAATGCACCCAAACACCATGTTTCTCTTTTGAGAATGACCCTGAAACCACGTAAAAAGTAGAATAGAGGTAACTGAAGTAAAAGTCAGAAAGAAGAAAGAGAAGAGAAGGGAGAGTAAAGAGAGGAGAGAAATGAGCAAAAAGTTGCTACAAAGACAATTGGGAAGACTGTCTCATTCGAGTAGTCAAACCCAATCCTCGACTCTCTTATTAGATGACTTAAGTGAAAATGAAATAGTGGCACCAACATGTATCCTACCCTTCAGTCAATAAATATCATATAAATTTATATTGGTGGACTCCTAATAGAAACATCTAGAGAAGTAGGAAGGATGTACATCAAGTAGATATGTCAAATAAAACAAATACCTTTGCATCTAACAATCATCTAAGGTGACAGCTCGTGGCACACCAAACCTTGAAAGTTAATTACACATGCAGACAGACCCTTACCACTGATGAAACTTAAATCGAAGACTTCCCACTAGAACCCCCCCAATCCACTTATGCCGACAAAACTTAGCACTTCATTTGTAGTTTCAAACAAACTCCGTGAAAAGTAATCCCTAAATAGCATTAGATCTAATCAAAGAGCACTTTGTAAAAGCTTATGCCACTCACTGTAACCAAATGGAGCTTAAGTACCTAACAGTGGTGATAAACCCAGAAAAGAAGGGTGGCTATGTCAGATCAGTAATAGGGAAACGCCAAGTCTCATAACACTGAGAGCAGATATCCTTATAAAACCTTTTGGTCTTTTAAATTTTACCTATACATTTTAGCTGTAAGAAAACATACCAGCCTGGTCATACTGTCAAATTCCTTCACCACATCAGTGAATTTTGTGACATCTTCCTCATCAATAGCAGAAGACAAATCCTGTTCATAAAATAATGGTTGTGTCAAAAGCTCAAGTTCACAAGGTGAAATTTAGCAATAACTAATTAGTATGTTTATTTCGATCTAACTCAAATGCCATAAGCCAAAATCTCTACTCGTCCCTCACAGCATTTAATGTTCAACGACAGAAATCAGCTTTCAAACACATTTTTTAATAAGAAAAATATTTCAGTAACATAACTTACAGAGAGAAACTTGTACTCTCGCGTGCCTGAAAAGGTTGGATCAAGGTCCTACATAGAAAAGAAAAGTCATAGATCAAAGAATTGCATGGAAAACTCCAATAAAAGTACTTTTTTTTAATCAGAATTGATGTACTTCATAGTTTATTAAGGAAGAAATTTATACCTGATATTTTTCTAATGCATTAGTAATAGCAACAATATCACCTCTGCAGAGTTGGCAAAGTCCAGCATTAAGAAGAATTCCTTTGACGCTGTACTTCAGAAGATTATTATTCATAGAATGTCGGGCAATCTCTTCAAAAAGCTCAACCGCCTTAGGATATCTTAAAGAAAAAAGATGAAAAAGAATTAGTCTCCCAGTATCAGCTATCAACTTTCAAAATATTTCTCACAAACAGAAGAGTCAGACTCAGGTACAAGGATAAAGAACTGATAGGAAAAAGTGCCTACTGTTCCAGTTGAGCAGCAAACTGAGCGACTTTCTGCTTGCATTGGTTTGCTGATGTAGTCACTTCTTCACTTTGGAAAAGATCGGCTGCTCGTTCAAGAAAATTCATAGCCTGTTCAAAGTTTTGTTCATGCTCATACAGCTCCCCAATTTCCTGTAGAGACAAATTGAAGGATCCCACACCAAACCAGTAGAAAATGAGTATCAAACAGGATAGATAGAGAGAGAGAGAGAGAGAGAGAGAGAGAGAGAGAGGAGGCAGGGAGGGAGGCAGGGAGGGAGGGAGGAGAGGGAACCTTGCAGTATCTGGCAGCCATGTTCAATCTCCCTATCTCCAGGAACAAATTCACTGCATTATTCAAGCATGATATGGCTTCTGTAAAGCCAAAATAACAAAGTTAATTTTAGCATCAGACAACGAATTAATACCAAAAATAAAACAGCAAAAAAAATTAGACAAAACCTTGAGTAGAGGTTTTCTTGTAACAATTTGCGGCATCCACATAGGCAGACGCAGCCTCGTGCTTGCTTTCTAGCTGCAAAACAGTAAATGAATCACTCTAGCATCATAAACTGACACGACTTTAAGGGCCACAGTTTTTTGTTGAAAAGACAAAAAAAAAAAAAAAAAGAAGGCCACAGCATATCATATACTAACAAACAGAATAACAGACCTTCAAATGACAGCTTGATAGTTTGATGTATACAGCTCCAGCTCTGTCCCCTAAAAGGAGCAGGATGTGTAAATGATATATATATATATATATATATACATATCGTACAATAAAAATGAAACTAAAAAGATGTCCTCTGGCTGGTAATATACTCCAACATCTACAAACTATTGGGAGTCACAAGTATAAAAATTATAAATTTCAGAAAGCATTAAAGTCCAGTTACAACAATCAGTAGTGAAGCACCAACAATCAGACATACAGCATAATCATATTTATAATATACTACTTACATACCATTGATATATAGTATATACCCCAAAGCCTGCATGCTTGCATACCTCTAGAATATTATCTAAATTGGCCACAAGAAACTTAACCATAATACATTTGTGCACAAGACTCGTTCTATATAGGTTCTAGATTAACATAACTATCCATTTAGGTGTGTCCCACATTAAACTCATCCCCCTTTGACTTTATTGTCCCACATTGAAAAAAAACGTACGTCCACCTAATGAAAGAATTATAACATTATTTTTATTGAGGTTTGTCCTTTTTAATTGTATTATTCTTAGGTCTGGCCTTCAAAATTGAGTTTCCATTCTTTTTGTTTTTTGAGGTCCGTCTTTTTATTGAGATGTCTTTTTCTTTCGAGTCTGTCTTTGTATTGAAGTTTCTCTTTTTGGTGAAGTCGGCCTTTCCTTTTCACATGCCAAACCACAGTAACTTACTGAATTGAACAATGGAGGTATCAGGCAATTTGGATAATATTTCTGAGTTACGCAGCCAAACAATTGAGCCCAACGTTGTGTAAGGACTAGAGCAGTATTTGAAGTCCTACGTAATCAGCCTTACGGGCTTGTACTTTACTTGATAGTTTAATGAAATCACAACTTTCAAAAAAAGAGCAGTATTTGGAGGGGCTATGAATTCTTAACCCTCAAATGCAAGATCAACAGGAATAGAAGTCAAACATACTAGTTTTAAATCTAGCATGCTGCTTTTGAACTTTGAAGAATTTTCCATTTTTAGCATTGAGGATTTTTCCATTTTTAGCTTTGAGGATTTTATTTTAAATGATTAAAACTTCATTTAAAAATCAAGGAGACAAGTTCTACAAAAAGGACTACCCTCTCAAGGAACACCAACACAACAAAACCAAGAAACAGTCCTCAATCCACCATAACGACTAGCCCATAAGAGAGTCATACAACTTGGAAAGACAAAGATATCAAGCCTCGAGGGACAGAAGAAAATCCATATCACAGCAAAATGCACCTTTTAAAAAAGACTCCAAAGTAGCACTGAAATTAACATAATCAGGCAATTATGCATCTTCAAACTCGGAATACTTCAAGCATAAGCCAGTAGGGCAAGCCAAACATTTTAGAAGGGAAGACAACAAAATGTCCACCTTCAATTTTTCTATATTTAGTAGATCTCAGAATACAACTCCAACAAAAGATTAAACAAGCAGAAATATCCAAAATCACCAGAAAAATAATAATTTCCCTGAAGACTGACCAATGATGTGACGTGAACTTTAACTTATTGCTACGCCAGCTGATAACATTGCTAAAATCCATTTACTTATATGTCTTATACCAAACGGAGCTAAATTTCTGTATATACAAAAAAAAAAACTGACAAAAAATCCCCAAATTTGTGCATCCACCAAAAGCTAATTTCACAAAAAACTAGATAAACCAGCAAAAAATATTTATAGGCATTATCGCCTTGACTTTGGAACACTAGCCTCTTATTTTTTTTTTTTGAGGAAATTGATTCCATTTCATGTGGGATTAATACAGTGGCTACAATAGCCCAATTTTTGGTACTCCACGAGACTCGAACTCAAGACCTCCCGCAACACAACCCTCTGTGTTACCACTGAGCTATGCTCAGCTTCATGGAATACTAGCCTTTTAATAAAAAAGAGCAAATGAAATGGACACATGATGTAATGGACCAGAAAAATAAATCAAAAGACGACGGGAAACTGGCATCAGCACAATCACAAGTTCACAGAAAGAAAAGAAACACACTTATAGACAAAAATGAGACAGAAGTAGAGATAAATTACAGTTCTTGGCCAGTTTGAAGCAATTAGCAGCCTTGTCATAAAGATCAGCAGCATCCTCATACTTGGATCCAAACAATCCCCAACCATTAAGTTTCTTCTCAGCCTTTTTCTCCAGCTCGTCCCCTTTCGCCATCTGATCCGCCATTTGGACCCCCCTTCCCTTTCACTGAACTGCTATGTCTTAAAAATCACCAAAACGAAGAAGAAAGAAAAGGGTTGATTCCTCTCACCCTCCTGAAAAATGGTGAAATTGCTGTCATTCACTCAGAAAAGACAATTATCACAAAGACAGATTCAACATATGCATCACATTCATCATTTGCATCTAGGGGAAAACATGCCTTCTAACCAAGGTTTGCAGTATCGGGGATACGCAAAGTTTCGGTCACTACGGAAACGGAAACGTATCGTGGATATGCATGGATATGCATGGATACGCATGTAATGGGTAAGGATACGCTAAGATACGCATGTAAAAATATGGAAAAATACTAATATTTATTAAGATAATCAATATAAAAAGTATAATGTTCCTTTTCACTCAAATATTTAAAAAAACTACATTATCACAGTTAGTGTTCTTAGTAAAGCTTATTAAAAGGACTAAACAATGCAGCCAACAAATTATGCTTATTAAAAGGACTAACAAGCAGAAATCACTTCTAAAATCTCATAAAAATATCCAAAAGAGTATAGATATCTAAACATAGCAATTGAAACATCTTCTAAAATGCATCAGATAGAATAAATTAAATACGGTTACAAAGAGAGTCATTTCTATTGAAAGACTGATCAATTTCATAAATACTAACAAACATAAATCACTTCAGAAATCTCCTTTTTGAAATGATGGTAAATGTTCTCCCCAAAAACCAGAAATTGGTGAAAATGGTGGCTTCAAGTTCTTGAAATTGATGTTCAGAAATCTCCTGTGGAAACATCAAGATACGGGGCTTGAATTTAACCAAACACATTAATAAACTATATCATATTAATTGACGATTGGTATAAACTTTAAAAATTCTTAAAAATATAAAATAAAAAAGAAAATATTTTATTCTACCTACTGTCAAAATTTCATCCAAAACGGACTTTACTAAGTCATTGAACCAATTCTGTGAAAATGTTTTAGTGAACCAGCACTGAATCGGACCGAACCGGTCCGGTTCACGGGTCCAAAATTGGGCAGCAGGAGGTCATCCCTAACCTCCAGCCGCCAGCTGAAGAGAAACCCTAGTTTCTCTGCGCCGGCGTTTAGACAGCCCTTAAAGCCAGCAAATGCCGCGGAACAGTGGCTGGACCACCGGCGACCATTCCGCCTGTAGTTTTGTCGTCGGTAGGCTACGATTCAGGTGGAAAAAAAACAAAAGGGGATAAAAACGAATCGGTTTTCATAAAAAAATCTGTTTAAAGGAGCCATGATCCCAATTTCTTGATTTACGGATTCTCCCCGAATCATATTTTCCCATCCATTGCGAAGATACGTGAAGATACGGGGCTTAGTTTCCTGTAAAAGGAAACGACCTCCGTGTCTTGTTTCCTTACTTAAGGAAACCGATGTATCGGCCAATACTGGGCAGTTCTAACACCAACATTATGCTGGATTTACTCCAGTTCTGTTCAACCCTCGGAAACATGGGCAGTAAATAACAAAACCTCAGTAATTCCACAATTATAAGACTTCACGACATAAATCTGAATTTGCATCTGCTTAATGCCTGCAATTATGCTGACCCAACCAAAAATTCTTAAGCTATTGAATACTGAATTCAAAAATCCGCTTAATCCCTGCAATCATGCTTACCCAATGAAAAGATGTTAAACTATTGGATATTGACTAAATCCCATACCATTATACTACAATCTCTTTTACACGTCACTTTATTCAAAATTAGAGTGCTCATGGCTTTATCTCCAGAAATATGCAAACATGCTTACCTAACCGTTAAAGCTTAGGCAGCAGGTTTCCACTTATATAAAAAAAATAAAAAATAAAAATTCACGTCACCATCATCATTATTACTGATAAGAAGAAACAAATCCATGAATCAAGACAACTCCATGAACCAGAACCAGAACCAGATGGTAGAGACAATTCGGCAAATAAGAATCCAACAACTGAAAAAGTGCATAACAGAAATTTCAAAACCGAAGATTTCAAAAAAAAAAAAAAAAAAAAAAAAAAAAATTCGAAAGATAACATACTTCACGTTGATTCCACTTATACGAAATTTACTCCAAATAACATCTGACTGTTCAACCAGGGCAAGGAACTAGTTTTCCGCATTCAATATATTCAAAAAAAATTAAAAACATAATATAGAAATTCCAGAACCATTAAAAATATATGAAGCAACCTGATTAACAAACCTAAACATCAATTTAACTTTCTAAAAAATTATTCCATGACAAGCTCTCATAAGATCAGATAACTGAAAAATAGAGACAGTGCCGATCAAAAGAAAACAAAATGAAGAGAAAAGGAAAAGGAAATCTCGCAAAAGGGAAAGGAATCAGATTGTAGACGAAGTAAGAAGGTAAAAAGAAAGATGTATCTGGTGAAGACTAAGAAACCAAAATCCCTCCTACATCACGATTCCAGCCATCTCTAACACATCCTATTTTCTATAATTTTTGACGCTCGACCCATTTCATTTTTCTCTAATCCAATTCCACGTTCCAATCTAGGTCATACACACGAAATCTTTCAACCTCGTTACGGGTAAAATTTACCTTTCTCTTCCCCGAAAAATCCCCTTTTTTTCCGATTGATCGACCTTCACCCCGAATTATGGCCCCCGTTGGCTTCACAGAAGAAAAATGAGGAGTCTCCCGGTCGAGCTGGTCATTTTTTCGTCCGCCTTTCTTTTTACTTGTCTAATTCTTAATTATCACAACGAACTCCCTCTATTCTTTTTATTACAATAAATACCCCTACTGGGTCCCCTGAAACGCGTGTCGCGTGTGAAATATTAAAAATACCGAAAATCTTTGTCATTTGTTTACTTACGACTAACGGGAGACACATTTCCGATTCTAAAATTCTCTGCCATTTCCGATTATTTCGGATTAGTTCCGACGTTAATCGGATAATAATCGGAAAATTTTATTAAAAAAGACACGATCTTGAGCAGAGAGAGGGAGATCCGAAGAGAGAAGAAAATGAAGAGAAACAGAGAAAATCGCAAAAAAAAAAAAAAACTAGAAAAGAGGAATAGAGAAAAAAGAAAAAATCGAAAAAAAGAAAAAGAGTAAAGTAATCGAAGAGTCGAAGACGAGAGAGAGAGAAAGAGAGGGAAACCAGAGGGAGGAAGAAATATACCTCGGGCTTAGACCTTGGCGGAATAGCAAGGACAGGGAAGAGACACTGTTGCTGCTCGCCGTGCTCGGGATGTTCGCCGTAGGCTTGTCGAAATCGCCCTCCAGATTGTTAGGGATGACTGAATCTAAGAAAGATTGTTACGGTTGGGCAGATTTGCTCGCGGGACAGGCAAGAGAGTAGACTTTAGAGAGAGAAAATAGGATTTGAACGATGATTCCATGATTAATCATCAAATTAAGGTCCCAGAGAAGAAAAGTAGTTTCGCGACACGGTGCTTTTACGGGGACTCCAAAAGATGCTATATACCATGGCTGTGCGACTCGGATTGATCCAGGGTTGAATCGGTCGAGTCGATCCAGATCGCCCACAATCGCCCACAATCGCCCACAATCGCCCACAATCGCCCACCGGAATCGCCCGGAATTGCCCGGAATCGCCCGGAATCGCCTGGAATCACCCGGAATCGCCCGGAATCGCCCGGAATCGGCAAGAATCGCCCGGAATCGGCAAGAATCGCCCAGAATCGCCCAGAATCGCCCAGAAAAGCCCAGAATCGCCCGCAGAATCCCCCAGAATCGCCCCCAGAATCGCCCAGAATCGCCCAGAATCGCCCAGAATCGCCCAGAATCGCCCAGAATCGGTCTGAGTCGGATTGGTAAATTTGAGACTGAACCCCCAGCTTGGTGTAGAGTCCGGACTATGAAGAGTCCGAGTCAAACTGGATGAATAAATCCATCATATATCATATGAATCTTCGAATCCAAAATAAGATAATATTGCTTGATGATTTTTACTGTAGTATTTATGTATTACACTCGTAGAGTCATAATACAAATTACAATTTAGTTGATTTTTTTTTGTTTGAGTACTTTATTCTTTTTTCACAATTATATAAATAATATATATAATAGCTTATTCTAAAATTGATTATTTTATTCTTATTTTATTTTTTTGGTATACACGGTTATCACAGGCCTATCCACAAAACAATTTCATATGCTCGAAACCAGTTAGAAAAAATGTCAGCACTCTTCCCTCCCACTCTGCCCTCTTCGCCACCAACGCCGCCTCTCTCTAAATCTTCTGCTTCCAGGGTTCCTCTTCTTCGGATTTTCCGACCAAAATTCTCCGTCGCCGTGAAACCACCCCTCGGTCGTGTAACTGCTTATCGGAGCCGGCCGTCCTCTCTCTCTGAAAACGCAGCTCCCACAGCGACGGATCTAGAGCTGTTGTACACATGTTGCAACACTTGGAAGTGGAGGTCACATTCGATCAATTACTTGGTGAAGGGCGTCGGCCCCCTTGCTTCTCGTTCACGGCTTCGGCGCCTCCGTTGGACACTGGCGGAGGTATTTATTGCTTCACCTTCTTCTGCTCCTCCGTTAGCGTTTCTGTTTACTCGCATTTTGGATCTTTCATACCTCGGGGCGCTGGTTTTGTGATCTGTCGCGAAACTCAGGATATTTATCGACTATCCCATCTATTTGTGGCTCCAAATTCTTCAATTTTTATGCTTTTATCTGCATTTTTACGAGCTCTCGTATTTTCCTCCTCTAAATGTGGATAATGTTAAATCAGAATTCTATTTTGATTGTAACTGAGGATATTTACTTCCCTACTATTCTTTTTGTCCCTGTGGTTCTGCATAACTAAAACTGTTTTTTTTTTTTCAATTATCTGTGACCTTGTAGGAATATCGCAGTACTAGCTGAAAGCTACACTGTTTTTGCCATTGACCTCCTTGGATTTGGTGCTTCGGATAAGCCTGCCGCATTTTCTTATACTATGGAAGCCTGGGCACAGGTATACCCAACCCCTAAACTCTCAATATATGTCTACTGCTTCGAACCAATTGATCCTCTATTAATTCGTGGGCAGTCGCGAGCAAAATGAACTGTTAGATGAATTTCCCTTGTTATATCCTTATGATGTGTTATACATACATGTCAGTCTCCTTGAACAGTCGATCTTGGACTTCGTCAATGAAATTGTTAGGAAGCCGACTGTGCTGATAGGAAATTCGGTTGGAAGCCTTGCTTGTCTTATTGCTGCATCAGGTCGGCTTAAAACTCAACTAATTCCCGAGGTTACTTGGTTGGCAATTAGAGTTCAGAAAGTCATTTTACGCACTTCTCCCTCTGCATATAGAATCTTCCGATGGATTAGTTCGAGGAGTTGTGCTACTTAACTGCGCTGGTGGCATGAACAACAAGGCAATTGTTGATGATTGGAGAATCAAGTTACTGCTGCCCTTGCTTTGGGTTTTTGACTTCCTGCTCAAGCAGCGGAGAATTGCATCCTCACTCTTCCACAATGTTAAACAGAGGTACCTTCCATGACAAGATATTGACTTTCTTGGAAGAATTAATATTGTAACAAATGCATTCTTCGTTTATATTGTTTCTTTGATGAAATGCAACTAAAAACATTAATACTTGTTGAAACAGGGATAATCTGAAAAACATCCTACAATCGGTTTATGGGAACAAGGAATCTGTTGATGAAGAACTAGTAGAGGTGAAACAGTCTCTTGGAATTTATTTAGTTGGATCTTTAAGATTCCAGTACCATATCCTTGTCAGAGTGACACATAACTTTGAATGGAACTGCAGATAATCAAGAGACCAGCAGATGATGAAGGGGCACTCGATGTGTTTGTATCTGTTGTGACGGGTCCTCCTGGGCCAAACCCTATATCTTTGATGCCGAGGATCTCCCTTCCTGTGTTGGTGTTATGGGGTGATCAGGACCCATTTACACCTCTTGATGGACCAGTGGGAAGATATTTTCAAACCCTCCCTCCTCAACAGCCAAATGTAAGCCTACATATATTGAAAGGCGTAGGCCATTGCCCCCATGATGACAGACCCGAATTGGTCCACAAAATGCTTCTACCATGGTTAGTTGGCCTCCCTACATGAAATTAAGTGATTATCCCAATTCCAGTCTTTCACATTAACCAGCATGTCTCGTCTGGGTGGAAGGTATATATTATGGACTTCGGGGTCATGCACAGCTTACTGATCATTTGCATGACTACAGCATTGGAACAGAGTGACCTAGCTAATGACCGCAATGCCGGGTTTATAAAGCCTCTGTGCCTGCTTGTAAATACTTCCTGAATCATAACCAGCCAGGGAGAGTTTTTCTACTCAAAGTTATTGTACTTTTATATAAAAAATTAATCGATTCTAGAAGAATCATGATAGAGTAACTTTCACCCAATATTTAAAGATCGTTTACGCAATGAACAAGTCAAAGCTCCGTCGCCATTCTGCTGGTTGTTTTCATCATGCTTGCCTCATTTCAATGTAAGATTCTAATTAATTAATTAAATTCATGTCTATCTTCGAATAAATTTAGATAGTACTTATACATGCATGCGTGTTTTATAATCTTCTCCAGTAATTATATATTTTCTTTTGTGGATATGTATATCGTTCACTGATGATCCCATCGCTTTATGATCATCTTCTCTGTTTGCTACATGGGGAATTATTGAAACCGGGGTGCAGTTGAAGGCGTGAAGGGGAATGTGGCGTGTATTGCGGATTGCAACGACTTCCATCTCTGCACCCCGGCTGTGTGCGATGGCGAATGCCATAAACAGGGTTTCAAGAAAGGTGGCTCCTGGGTTTACTTCTCATTCAACCTCCACTGCTGCTGTAATCTACCTAAACCCTAAACCCTTGATCCCGATACTTAAATCGTACCCAAGCTTCAGCAACTTAAGTTGATATATATATATATATATATATATATATATATATATATATATATATATATATATATATATATGACCAAGTCATAAACGATTTTGTAGATCATGATATAAATTGATCTGTCAGATTTGTAGTCAAATAATAAATCAGATTTTTAACTCCATGTATATGCAGATCATCATGATATAATTTATTAGGATCATGAAGTGCATTGTCCCTTTTCATCAGATGAGAAAAAACCCTACCAATTTATTTCTTCAAATTTAAGGCAAGCTAAGTATGACCCAACTGCCCCAATTATTCCGATTAGAAATATATAAGTAGGAATGTATACGATGAGCTCTACAGATTATGTAGATTGCTGACCTATTCCGCCTCCGGCTTAATGTGTTCTCATTTACTCTAGCAGCTAATTCCTAACCATATTCGATTGAGCTCTACATTCTTATAACGAATATGAGAAAGTGAGCTGCAATCAAGAATCTTTCTATGACAGGAAACTGCGGCATCATTCAATAACAACTACAACAAACAACCACATTTTGTAAAATGGACAAGCTTAATCAGGTTCTATCCCATCTCTCCAATGTTGAGCCGACTCACGGAAAGATAAAGGCCATATATAATCTCACTTGGGTGAAATACAATTCAACTAGCCAGTACCAGACAAAAGGCCTTGTTATTGAAAAAATCATAAACACTTGAACTCCCAGACTACAGTTTGACAGCATCAGGCTGCACATCTGCTGTTGCAGCTTGAAATTCTGGTACCTCATCATACGCCTGGAAGAGTCTCAAAAGAAGAGGAAACTCGGACTGCAAACAAATTCGTGATAATTCAATAAAGCCTTCAAATTTTGAATGAATCAAATCATTAAATTCAAAAAACTAACTTGTTTGACACAAACTAAAAGATTACGAACCACTTACCAAAATTTCCTTTAGTATAGTAGTTTTTTTATGATTTTTAAATAGATAAAAATAGTAAAAATATTTCACTTATTTCTAGAACTAAAACACTCAGTGCTATGTCATTTGGCATAAAAGCACTAATGTGTCTATTTATAAACAAACAGACACGGCATAGAGATGCCACCTCTGACTTAAACAAGCAGAAATGCCTTCAGACGTATACTTAAAGGTGACGCTAAGATGCCACCTTCAATATGGACATGCTGATATTAAGATGTCACCTTCAATGTGGACATGCTGATATTAAGATGTCACCTTCAATGTGGACATGCTGATATTAAGATGTCACCTTCAATGTGGACATGCTGATATTAAGATGTCACCTTCAATGTGGACATGCTGATATTAAGATGTCACCTTCAATTTAAGGAGAGATCCGCATCAAGGTGCCTCCTTCAATAGGGAGAGGCTGGCATCCCTTTAATGTAAAGAGGTGACATATTTATGCAACCTCAGTCGTTTGTTTACATGCCCTCTATCCATCAGACCAAACAACTCATTTTGAGTTAAGAGAGTGCATTGCTTACACGAGTACAAGGCAGCAAACTTATGCCACATCCACTTTTTGAAGGTGGCATCAATATGCCGCCACAAGTTTGATATTGAGGCAGCTTTTCTCTGCTGCCTCTCTTAAATTGTGATATACTAGCATTTGTTTGGCAAACATGCCACTTAGGGGTATTCTGGCTCACTGACAAGGAGTTAAATATTTTAGGTCAAAATATTTTATAAACCATTATCTGTTTAACTTATTATTTTATTTAAAATAAAAAGCTCACGCTTTTAAAATCTTAATCATCAACTAGATTCCAAGTCCTCAAAAGCATGTCTGCACATAAAAATATGGTGGATTGCATGCCAACAAACCTTTCAGATCAAGGTTTGACTTCTCAATATTGTACCCACCAATACAACAACAATACCCACAGACAATCCCCACCAGATCTAGAAACATAAAGGTATCTGACATGGGAAACAGAAATCCTAGCCGACCAGTGTTAAACACCTAAATTTTTTGTGCAAGAAGAATCATTTGTAACAAACATAAGAGAATACGAGGTGAAAAGAAAATGACTAACTTGAGAAAAACAAAAACGCAATTATGTTTACCTCATAACTCTTTACAAATCAAGAGGTAGAGTCACTATGGCACAGATTCTAGAGTATGAAGCAGGTAAATTTTTTGTCTGTAAGATATACAGAATCCTACATCATCTAAGTGTCTCATATAACGGGAGCAACTTGTGAGAGGTAGTACTTTAATTTAGAGTTAGAAGGTCATAGATTTTGTGTCCCTCCCTCCCTCTCTTTTCAATTTCTCACATGGAATCAAAGCTGGGGGTTTAGTTCAAGACCTCCATCCTATCCTTCTTCTCTTGGCAAGGTTAATTTTTTTTTTTTGAGGTGTGGAATAAGCTTTTGGCACTGGTTACTCTCTATATATTCCATCTTTTCCCTTTCTTTTGTTGTTGTCGGAAGGCCAATGGCCAGTATTGCTGCTTAAGTGCTAGATGCACAACTTCTTCCCCCTAAAGAGGGTTTTCAGCTGCTCCTTGGTCATATGACTCGTTCTACTGACATCACCACCATACTGCAGCTTCAAAATCAGTTGTTTTTTCTTTTAAAAAATCAGTTTTGTTTTTTTGCAGCCAGATGGATTATGATAGACACTTTTAGCCTTCTATAATCTCAGGTATTTCTACAAGCAATTTCGAAGCCTAGGTGTGTAGGCTGCACAAATCTATTTATGGATTGAAGCAAAGTCCTCGTCCCTGGTTTGATAAAATTTCAGTCAAGAGGTTCAGTAGTATGGTTTTCAAAGAAGTCATTGTGATCACTCTTTATTTACACTGTGACAATCCACTGGACTAATAGGACTTGTTGTTTATGTTTGAGTAACACTGATTTTGGGGCTGTAAATTTTTTATAATGAAATGAAATACACAACTTTTAAAAAAAAAATTTAAACCTGACGGACTTATTCATGTTGAAAAAAATTTCTAAGGACGAAAGAAGAAAGATGGGAGAAGATAAGAATTGGGTCTGAGTAGTAGGAGTAGTAAAGTGGCTAGTTTTAGGTTTGAGGATGGGGCACAAGTACCAGAAGGAAAAGAGTGATTGAAGAGACTTAGAAGGCCTCATCCCTTAGGTGTATTTACAACACTAAAATCCTCAAGTATTGCATCAATGCCCTCTAACCAATTAGGGCAAATAAGCAAAGCAAATATTTCAAGTTTCAATTTATAATATAAATATGATGCCCTTTCACAAATGCTTCAAATATTTATCCCTGACTAAAAAGGAAGCCGTCACACTTACTCCATGCGCCTATTTGGAGGCTAAATCAAATAGTTGCAGTAAAACTTCAAGTAAACTAACAGAGACAATATTAAACATTACTGCAGCCTCCAAGATCTACACATTAGAGCACTAATAGTGTATCAAGCCTGACAAAAAATGATTAATCAAGTTTAGACGAGTCATGTTCTCTTTCTTTCTAAATTCAAAATTAGATAGGTAAAGCGTATCTATAGAAATAAGACAACATCATTGCTGTTTCCACAATCCACAAATCAGAAGAGCGATTATACCATATCAATTTTGAAGCGGTGTATTGCAGCATGAATCTGAGGTGCCAAGCATACATCAGCCTGAAAAAAGAAAATCAGGTGTTTATATAATCTTCAATGAGGCATTGTTATCAAGCACAATACATGTGTAATCCACATACTTGCTTTTGTTGGCAAAATGGGCATAACATTTGTGAGGGGGGGTAGTGAGTGGGAAAGAAGTCCCACATTTTAAGCAATGTATTGAGTTATAAGGTTGGGCAATAGGCCTTCTGAATTGGCTAGTCATTTTGGGTGGAACTGGGCTCAATCTTTAACAAACATAAAATTAGAGCAAATTGTGTTCGTGGACCAAAGCCAATTTGTGTGCCCTAAGTTATTTGCATAGGCTCCATAAAGTGAGAGCCTCATTTGTCTGTAGACACCTCTACAGAATAGGCCACAATAAGATTAGTCATCTACATACATTAAGCAACTCATTTGACTATTTAAGTACTACCAAACAACATTTTAGATACTTAAGTGAAGCTTAACAATTAGTCACAATATTGGACTACTGGTTCTACCCTAAGATTTTTCCCCTAAAAAAACTTAATTTTTATTGTATCAACCAATAAACGTGAGGAAATCTTTAAATCCCTTTGCAACAAGCAAATAGAGACACGGCATTTGGTTGCAGGCTTTCCTTGTATGATGCCAAATATAAAGCAAAGATGTTCAGTACAAAGATACAAGTATCAGATTGAAAACTAAAGAGTGCATTTCTGACCATAGAAAATTACAAACCAGAAAGACATCATCTCCTGTGGCATATTTTCCAGCATAGTTTTGGAGCAGCTTCTCAAGGGCTGAAATTGTACACAAGTAAAAGATGTTAGGTCATCAAAAAATGCTTTAAGCGCAGTCTTGGCAAGGTAAAAGAAGGAATGCTTCAGAAAATTACAGTTAACATCTTGAAGCTAAACCTAGTACTATTGGATCCACACTTTCCTTCACATACTTTAGCAAAGCCTACAAAGGATTTATGTAAGACTTGTTTAAAATGTCTAATCAGCTACATAGTGTTACTATAAACAGCTCAGCTCAAAACAATTCATAAGGTCTAAGTTGAATCGAAACTAGAATTATAATGATTCTCTACTTAAGTACTTGCATACGGCGGCTCAGGGAGAATATCATTACATTGAGCTCTTCAACGAGCAAGAATTTACACATATCAACCATAAATCTTCAGAAGGAAACAGAAGACCTATTATTAGGTTCCCTAAACACCTTATGGTACAAGCTTCACAAGAAGACCTAATATAGCTATAATTGACTGATATGATGTTGCTCAGTGGGCTCCATGTTACAGATTGTATGAATATGTGACTTCCACTAACCTTAATCACAATATCGAGTTAAGGGTATATATAAAGAGCAAATATTTCAATGTAATTGTTCTCTAAGTCAAGGGCACTTGTTCAAATACATACAATTAGATGGTAAAATTGAAGCAAAAAACCAAAGATCATGCCCTAGAAGTATGTCTGGCTCATCAATTCCAAACAGTTTCTTCAACTTGCAACATCCATCACTCCGTAGGCTGATTTTCCTAAATGCATAACCTTCTGTTTTAGTTTCATTCCTTCAATCTGTTTTAACAAAGAAAATCAACTAAACATGACAAGAATCCCTTGAATTCATATTGATTTACTGTACATGTATTACTTAGTATATCTCCTCTGCGACAACAATTTTCCGTTTATCTATTCTTTGACCTTCGTCTTAATCTATTATACTGGGTATCTAACTACTTTTTTTTTTTTTGAAGAGATTGATTCCATTGCTTGTTGGATTTACTTGCTGGGATGCAACAATAAACTTCGTACTCCGGGAGATTCGAACCCGAGACCTCCCGAAAACACAACCCTCGTGTTACCACTGAGCTATGCTCAGCTTCACGGGTATCTAACTACTTGCTTCTCAATTTCAGCAAACAGTTTTTAAACATAAAATTACTAGTGCAGACACCAAATCCAGGAGAACTGTAAGTTAAAAAATGTCACCTAGAGCAGTGATAGATTTCTCAATTAGCAGACCATTTATTACCTGAGGTATATGCAAATATATTATATTGACTCACTTCTCGGTGAGAAGACAAATCCTTCTCGGTGAGAAGACAATACCAATAATTGGTTGGCCAACTAATAAATGTCATAGTTACAACACCAGATATATAATTTGCAGTTGGAGAGGTAAGCCTTTCTTTTTTTTTGAAAGTTGAGATTTTTATTATTGTTGCCCAAATGGGCGAAAGATTACAACAACAAACACAAAAATGGTTACATGAAGCTAGGGGGTGACAACAACAATATGTTGCTCAACAGTCCCTTGCTTAGCCAACTCATCAGCCCTACCATTGGCACTTCTTAATACATGCATCCAACTAGTGACAATAAATGAAAGGTCTCTAATTTCATCAATAATACAACGATTCGCCAAGGAGGCCTGAGATCATGCTTGCACCATTGAATCAAAACTTGAGAGTCGCTTTCAACATGCAATGGACCAACAAAATGATACTTGAGAAAACATTTGAGTCCATGGAGTAGACTTTGAGCTTCACGCAATCGTAGATTCACTAATACCAAGTGGTCCGAATATGTGAGTAATATATCTCCGCTTGAATTCCTGATTAGGCCCCCACTCCAGCTAGACCCGGTTTCCAAAAGATGACCCATCAAAGTTTAACTTGTAGGAGTTTGGGGTGGAGGAAGCCAAGCAATAGTTTTGACTAGTTTACCATTCCCCTCTCTTGCATGTAAATTCCAGGAACTCCATATAGTGCCACATTCAACATTCTTGAAAGCCTTGTGAATTTTCAGCCAACTAACAATCTGAGTTGTAATTCGATGGCAAAGGTCAGTCCAAGAGCTGGATTTATTTTGAAAAATTCGATTGTTCCTTTCCTTCCATATCATCCAAGGAATATATCCTATGCAACAAGAAAACATGAGCTTTCCTTTACTTCCAAGACCCAGGGAGCCAATGAGAGCAACAATACCATATAGGTCACGAGGGATAGGTAAAATAAGCCCGAATCTATTAAGGAAGAATAACCAAACTTTCCAAATTGAAAGGGCAATGGATCAAAGTATGATTGAGTGATTCACTTTCAGTATTACATAAAGGACAAACGGCATCTTGAATCTGAATTCCCATCCTCATCAACAAATCTCTAGTAGGTAGTCTACCCCTCAAGCAGCACCACCCAAAGAAAATTTGTTTCTTAGGACCCGAGAGTGACCATGCTGCAGCAGCCAAGTGAGGTTGATGGCCTTGATTAGTTAAACAAGAGTATGCAGAGCTTACCGTGAAGATTCCTTTAGAGTGAGGCCTCGAGATCAATTCATCATCCTGGTCTCTTCTCATGTAAAAAATACTCAAATCCTCAAGAAATTTGGAAACCTCAATAGCTTCCTCATCATTGAAACGTCTTCTAAAGAAGAGGGTCCACCACATCTATTAGTTGACCAAATGAAAAAACAATGTCCCTTATAGAGCAATCTTGATGACTAGCTAAGAGGTAAAGTCTTGAAAATTTTTCAGCTAAAGTAGTATCACCAATCCACCGTCACCCGAACGAATTCTATTGCCAATGCCTCGGCAAGAGAGAAACATGTTGAGTAAAGAACGGAACATCTGAATAATTTTCTTCCATATGGAAGAAAGCCTCCCATGTCTTGGGGCTTCAAACCACCATTCCCTTGGCCTGTTGTCAAATACATTAACTATGATTTTCCTCCAAGTGGATTCCCCACTTGTGTTCAACTTCCACAACCATTTAGTGAGTAAAGCCTCGCTCATATATCTTATCCTTCCGATTCCTAATCCTCCGTCCCCTTTGGCCTTGCAAACATCATCCCACTTGATGAGATGAATTTTGGATCGCTCCGGCACCCGACCATAGAAAATTCCTCATAGTTCTTTCAATGATGTTCACCACGTAAATAGGACAATGCAAGAAGGAAAGGTAATAGGTGGGGATGCCGGATAGACTAGCTTTGATCAAAGTAAGTCTACCGGCTTTTGTGAGTAGTTTCCTCCATGTATTCAACCCGATGTTCATTTTCTCGATAACTGGGTCCCATAAATTCCTTGTTATCCTTCCAAAGGAAGAGGGTAAGCCAAGATACGTATTAGGAAGAGAACCGATTTACAACCCAAAGATGTTAGCCATATCATTCATCATTTGCATGATTGATTTTATAAGCCATAAATTGCAGACTTGGTCCAATTTATCTTTAATCCGGATGTGATTTCAAAAAGCATCAACAAACATTTTATCACTCTAAGTTGCTCAATTGTGCCTTTACAAAAATAATTGTGTCATCAAGAAATTGTACAAGCGGTGCTTGGAGGCAATCCCTATCAATCATGGGGTCCAACCAACCTCATCCAAAGCCATATTCAGCATGAATCTCAGACCTTCACCGCAATGTTAAAGAGCATGGGAGATAGCGGGTCTCCTTGTCTTAGTCCCCTTGTAGGTTTAATATACCCATGAGCACCACCATTTATGAGGACAGAGTATCTCGGTCAAGAAATGCAACTCCATATCCATTTTCTCCATCTCCAACCAAAGCCCAATTGTTTCATAACTGATTTCAGATAATCCCATGAGATCTTATCAAACGCCTTCTCAAAATCTAACTTTAAAACAAGTCTTGGCTCATTTGACTGCTTTGCGGTGTATGAAGTATCTCGTGCACATTCATTGCAGCGTCAAGAATAGCCCTCCCTTTAATGAAAGCATGTTGCTCTACACTAATTATGTGCCCCAAAACGTTTTGAAGCCTTGCTGCCAACAATCTAGCAATGATTTTATAAGTGCTACTCGCTAGACTTATAGGCCTGAAATCGCGATCTCCTCCACAAAGGTTTCTTCGAATTAGAGCAATAAAGGTAACCCCGAGAGCGGAGCTAGTGAGGCCAATTGGTGAAAGTGCTGAACTTGTTGAGTAATGTCATTCTCGATAATAGGCCAGCAAGCATTAAAAACTCACCATTGTATCCATCGGGACCGGGGCCTTGTCCTTGGGAAGAGATTTGCCCGCCGCTGCAATTTCCTCGAGTGGTAAATGGTCGCTCAAGCTCAATAGCCCGCTCGGTGTGAGCCAATGACAACATATACCATGAAGTAAAGGCCGATTGGGGACATCTTCTCGCAAATAAACAAGAAAAGTGAGAAATAACATTATTGATAATAGTATCCTTGTCGTGATGATTTCTCCATTGATTGTAAGAGAGAGATACTGTTGATTCTTCGTCCACTGAGATGCAATTGCATGGAAGAATCGAGTATTCCCATCACCATCACAAAGCCATTTATATCTTGCCTTCTGCTTCCACAAAATTGCTTCTTTCCTTAGCAAACCATTATATTCCACACCATGGATAGCCTTTCAATTTTCTCATCATCGCTTAATGTTCTAGTCTCTTCAAACATGTCGAGTGCATCAATTCTATTGATTAATTCAGTTCGCCTCAGCCAATTGGGCAACTTTGTAATCCTTTGCCCATGATTGCAATTTTGATTTCGTGGATTTTAGCTTCTGAATAATCTCCCCATAGGTCCTTCATCATTAATATCAGCCCACCAATTCTCAATTCTTGAGAAGAAATCATCGTCCTCCATCCATTGATTTTCAAATCTAAATGGGACTCCCCCGCCGTGAGTTGGAATCAAGATGGATAGGCCAAATGGTCTGAAATTGACTTACCCATCACCTTGCAAAGACACATTAGGATAGAGCATAAGCCATTCCTGATTGCATAAAAATCTGTCCAGCCTACAAAGAATAGGGTTGTTCCTTTGATTGCTCCAAGTGAAGGTCTTTCCGAAGATGGAAGATCAATTAATTCCATTGCCCCAAGAAAGTCGTTGAAACCTCTCATTGTAGCATTTATCGATCCGGCTGGTGGAGATTTTTCATTTCTCGCTTTGATGGCGTTGAAATCACCTCCCAATAGCCATGGACCAGTCCATGAATTGATCATATTCATAAGTTCCTCCCAAAATCAGATCTATGCGAGTAGGTACTGGGCCATAGATGGCACCCATGTTCCATAATTTTCCACTAGATAACTCTCGAAACTTGCAAACAGATACAAAAACTCCTACCCTTGTGCTCAATATATCAATGCAGAAGAATCCCAAACAACAAGAATACCACCAAAGTAGTATCAAAGAGCATTAAGTGAACACCATTTTGGTTGTCTCGAAAGGTACAAGATCTTTGACCATTGAATCAGTCAATTCCTCTAATTTAGTCTCCTGAAGGCAATTATTTGAGCCTTACTCCTCCATAGTAAATTTTTAATAACCGTCCTCTTGTCGGGGACTTCTCACTCCTCGAATATTCCAAGAGAGAAAAATCATTTTTTCCCTTTTCCTTGGTTAGCAACTCCTTTGCCCCTCCCACGGGTCACTCTACTTTCAATCTGTGGTGCTTGAATCTCCCTTTCATTATCCTCAAATCTTGTCCCAAATGTAAGAAGAAGTTCATATTCCTCATTGCTAATTTTTCCTCTATTTTTCTGAATATGCTCAATCCAAGTAGAAGGTGTTGGTTTATCGCCTGTGGTGGGGATCCTCACCACGGTATTGCTGATTAACCTCAACAGATCATGGTATATTACGATCCATTTCCTGAATTTGGTTCGCATTTACTGAATTTGGCGAGAAGACTTCTGGGCCAATGTGCTTGCACGGAGGGGGAGTCTTCCTTCGAGAATAAGTAAGGCCAGGGGTATCCAATTGATTGATAGGAGCAGGCGAGAGTGGCTGATTTTGATGGTTTGGGGGACATCTTTGAACAACTCAAAGAATCCTCAAGCATTTGAAAGGGGATTTTCACTTAGAGCCACATTATCACTTGAAGATTATGGTATATATAGATGCATATAAAGCAGGCACAAGATAGAAAATCTATTAGGTATTATATCTTCGTGAGAGGCAAACTTGTAGGTTGAAAGGGAAAGAAACAGAAAGTTGCTCCTAGATCTACTGCAGAAGCTGGGTATCAGACAATGACATGCTGTTAATGAGAGTTGATGGGGTGAAATCTGTGTTGCAAGAATTTGGTGTTCCCAATATTAGTCCGATGGAGCTCAAAATTTGACAATCAGGCAACAATCTTCATCGCCAATAATTACATATTTCTTGATTAACTGCAGCATATTAGAGTAGTTTGTCATTTTACTTGAGATGCAATGTTGAGAGAAAAAGTGACTACTTGTTACTTGGCCTATTGATCAAGGTGCTGATATTTTGACCAAAGCCCTTAGAAAGCAAAAGTTCATTGGTTTCAAGTTCCAGTAGAGACTTGTGAATATGCTTCAACTTGAGGTGAACTGTTGTAGAATGAGGTATCTTGGTAAATCCACTTAGTAGTAAATGTTATATGTGTATTACCAATATATTACGGTTAATTAGCATTATGGGCCGTTAGTGGGGCTTTATATTGGGTTTGGTTAGATTGGGGGTTAATTTATAATTATTAGTTAGTTTGAATCAATTTTGTAAGTCCATATGGAATGGACTAATTTGCAATTATGTATCTTTTGATCATTATAAATAAAAGGTCTTCCTCTTGACCGATAAGGCCACAATTATTAAACTAAACCCTAGTCACTTCTTCCTCTCTTTTTCCCTTTCTTCCTCTTCTAAACCCTACTTCTAAACTTTAATTCCTCGTTTTCCCTCTTCTAAACTCTAATTCCTCGTCATTATGAATTTTAATCATAACATAGTATCAGAGCCTTCCGCTCCTTGGAATTGTGGCAAAATATTTTTTTTTTCAGACTGCAAAGAGCACTTGTTCATTGCTCTGGGTTCTGTCGACAATGATCCCAGTGCCAACTTCCCGAATAAATTTCCGGCGACAGCTGCCGTCCCCCATCAACCCAAGCTCATCATGGTGTAGAGGGTACTGGCCTCTTTCATTTGCATCCACTCTAGTGTCAAAAGCTACATAGCTGATGGAACACGGAAAGCTAGGCCCTTAAACCTATCCCATACCAGGCTGGCCCATCCCAGTGCCCCTACCCCAGGTGGGCCCCACAGGACTGTAACATCCACCACGCTTCCATGCCGACGTCCACAGCGGCCCATTCTATAATGACTCTAGACCAGGTAGTCGTTTTTACCCTTGTGACCGCTCTCACTCCGGCACCAGGTAGGTCTTTTCATAGGCCGTCCTCTCCGGAATTCGAATACGTGACGTAATATTTGCTTTGATACCAATTGTTAGATACCTAGTTAATATGCCAAAAGCTTCAAAGCTGATAGAGCACAAAAAGTTATGCCCTTAAACCTATCCTATACTAGGCTGGCCCAACCCAGTGCCCACACCCCAGGTTGGGCCCTACAAGACCGTAACAATGTGCAAATTGATGGTTTAGGCACATAGATCATGTTGCTGGAAACTCCAAAGTGTCTTCCATTTGTTTTAAAAATTGCATGGATTGACACAAATCCACCAAGTAGGACACATCTATTACATTGTTTTCAAGTACAGACAGAAGTTATTTTGAGCAGGAGTTATAATCCAAGACTCCTGTAATTTTCTTGTAATTAGATTATCCTTCACTTCAATCTCAACCAGGACTCTCCTAGTTTTGTAATCAAGGTCTATGTAACTGTTTCAAAAAAAAAAGGTCTCTATGTAAGGGGACACATGAAGGAAAATAACACTAGAACAGTTTTCCTTGAACTTCATGAGGTGTGAGACTCATTCCTAATGAGTCTTACAGTTAGAACTCCCTTCAATGAGCTCTCCCCAGCCAATCACAGTGGGCTGTTCAAAAGGGAAGAACAGTAACAAGGGAACCGTAGAGAAGGGGCACTTACGTGTTCAATGCCCAGTGACTCTTGTTGAGATATATGAGCCCAAACCCACATGAGTGGAAGCCCACATAGGACTTGGACAAGACACTTGGACGTTAATTGGATGTTGACCTGGCTTTATGAGTCCTAATTGGACACTACGAGGTGGAGTTAGAAAGTCTTCTAGAGTTGTAATTGTAATAGGCCATTGAGATTGAGTCCTATTATTATTCATATCATGTAATCCTAATAGGACTATACTTAGAGTTGGTTTATGAGTCTGATTCTTCATGTAAATTCTATAAATATTGGAGAAGATGTACATTGTAAACACACAAAATAATGAATTTTACTTCCTACTTTCTTCCTCTTCGTACTTGAGCCATCTTCTTCTATCTTCCCTCTTGCGCTTGTTGCTTTAATTCTACAATTCTATAATTCGATCCTTGACGCATGGTCCTAACAGTAAGAGTATTTTAGTTTTTTTTTCAATTAGTTTGAATGAAGTGATGAATAGAAGACGGTGACGGGTTGTGGTTCACCCCAACAAATTACAGCTCTCTACCAAAGTTTTTCCTCTCCTCTTTCTCCTTTCTCCCTCAACTTCTCTCTTTTATGTCTGCCTCTTGATTTTACATTTATGTCAAACTCTTTGAAACACTATGAAACCAATTGGAAATCATTGCCACAGAAGAATACCTATAAAGAAAATATGGAAATAAACTTTTCTAAAATGATAAATTTCCAAAAAATAGAATTAATTGCATCTTTATATTCTTCTTTCCTTTTCTTCTTTCCTTTTCTTCTTTCCTTTTCTTCTTTCCTTTTCTTCTTTCATCTTCTGTATTTCTTCAATTGTTATGGATCTTCCACAAGTGAGCGTGAGCAACACATCAATTTGAAGATGGATTTTTGAGCGATAGAGAGATGACATGTGAAGAAAAGGCAAACTCACATTAAAGTTACAGTCCTAAGTCAGTAATAAGAAGCTACCTGTGAAACCTTTTTGAATATGATACTGAATCCATCCAGTCCTTTCATCAGAACCTAACTTTTCTTCCACAAATTTCTGTTCTTCAGGCAGCACAAACAAAATGTTTATTATTTTATATCATGTCGAGCACATGTACAAATGCTACACAAATATATAGTTACACCTATCTTACACCTGGTTTCATAGACCACAAAACTATGACAGCAGATTAGATAGGCAAGGCTGGATTATTACGAAGCCCCCATCTTCACAACTCTTAAAGGAATCCATTGCTTTCAAGTTCAAAGAGAAGAAAAACAACAAGTGATGTTTTACAACTAGCAAGAGCTAGCATAAAAAGGAAAAAAGTTAAGAATGTTAATTTTTTAAGGAAAGCGCAATTTATTGATGAATGCAGAAGTTTAAGTTACAAATGGAGGTAGGTCCTTCACAATAGTTTGTATGAAGTGAAACTCCGCATCTAGAAAATGCGTCCACAAGTCCATTAGTGGACTGTGGAATAAAAATCCAGCTTACTACTACACAAGCAGCAAGATCACCATCTCCCTGATAAAATATAAGTCTCCATGGTGGCACAGACTTCTTCCCACACCATCTGATCACACTACTTCAATCCCTTCAACCTGAACATTCTCCTGAAAGAGGCTTCAACTATGCGTAGCCCGTGGAGCAAGCCCTGAATCTCGACTGAAGTAGAATCATCAATACCAAGAGGCTCCCATTATGAATATGATCATCAGCATCTCAAATCACTCCACCATACCCAGTAATGGCCCAGGTTCAAAAAGGACGACCAATCAAAGCTTAAGTTCAAGAGCCCCCCACAGCGAAAAAATCCAAATGGACATCAAGGAAAGAGGGTTGACCTGTCCCAAGCTGGCCACCAAGGCCCAACATGCCCTCAATTGGTCTCATCTGAGGTCCTGAAAACAGCTCTGCATACACAGCCACTTAACGATCCTTTCCCAGGTCTCTGTCGCTGGAGATGATCTTTGTCGCCACTGATAACCACTCTCTCCTATTCTAGAATACCCAACGATTCCTCTTCAAACAAAGTGACCATGGAATGAAGGCAAGGTAGTTACTTAAGAAAGAATTCTTCGCAAAGAAAAAGAGAAGTAAAGCTACTTCAGCATCTCAAGAAACAATTTTTTTATATTCAAAACCTTTCAGTCTGCCGAAGTTCAACTTAAACAGCTCTTTGATGGGGAACAATGAATACTATGAATATGATCTGACTCCCTATTACTCACTCTTTCTACTTCTCTTTCCTGTCTTCAGTTCACTATTATATCACTTTCTTCACTGTGAACCTGAGCATAGCTTTGTGGTAAGACAGAGGGTTGTGTAATGGGAGGTCTTGAGTTCGAGTCTCTTGGAGTATGAAAAATGGAGTTTGTAAAAGTTGGATTGACAAAATCACTCTTAAAAAAAATCACTTTCTTCACTAACGAATGTTTTACAAAAGGGTTTAGGTTGGAACACATTTTCCCATTCCATACAAAGAGAGGGAAGAGATTACCGATATTAAATTCTTGAATGAAAAAATTCTAGCCTTCAGTATGGTTAAATCTCCTAGCATGGTAGCCTCAATCTTCATATCTAATAATTTTTTCGAATATTTACTTTATAAACCGCAATTTGGCAAACTTTTGACCATTCAATCCTTCAACTCATGGAAAGCAATTAAAATTGTAGTTTATAAGAAGACTGATTGAACTACCAATAAAGTTATTCTTGATTTTCAGAAAAGCAGATAGTAGCAACATTAACTGGCAACATCATCACAATTATATGTTACAACATGGTCAGGTTTATCCTAAAGTCTCACACAGAAAGGAAGAATTTGCTTTCGTGAAAGAAAAGAATAAAGTCAGTCACAACATTTTTAGGTACAAGTTTTCAAGGTGTTAGGTACCGAGTCATGTGGAAATCTGACAAGATTCAAAGAAAGTAATTTCACTAGAAAGACTAAATAAGAAATATCTAGTTATTGCAAAAAAAAACAGGAAATCCTCACCAGAACCGCTAGATTTTGATAAGGCTGTATGCTCGAGCACACAATATTTGCCACCTAAGAAAGTGTTAGCAAAACTTGCATTAAGGGTCTTTAACAGTTGATAGGAAACAAAACATTTTCATGACATCGTGAATTACTATGGTTGATGCTAAAGAGTAAAAATAACATGAGTGGTCCTCCATGCACAAAATACTTTTTTGGTAACGCTATTCACAGAAATATGACAACAAAAGAACCAACACTGCAAATGATCCATCCATCAAAATAATATCAATATGGATGCACAAACATTAATATACTAGTTTAAAGAAGTTTACAAAAAATCTGGAAATTTTTGGATAACTAGCATGATCTCAGGCCTCCTTGGCGAATGCGTTGTATTATTGATGAAATTAGAGACCTTTCATTTATTGTCACTAGTTGGATGCATGTATTAAGAAGTGTCAATGGTAGGGCTGATGAGTTGGCTAAGCAAGGGACTGTTGAGCAACATATTGTTGTTGTCACCCCCTAGCTTCATGTAACCATTTTTGTGTTTGTTGTTGTAATCTTTCGCCCATTTGGGCAACAATAATAAAAATCTCAACTTTCAAAAAAAAAATTTGCTATCCAAGTATGACTGCAATCATTTAATTAAAGTGACTTCAGCTTTTCTTTTCCACATTGTGAAGGAGTGACCTTTTACTAAAAAGACCAAAGGCAAAAGAGGACAAAAGAAAAGGTCAACCCCTAAAAACGAGAGCTTGCACATTAGGCTCCTCTTTAGCTAAAACATCCGTCTGGCCTTTTGCCTCTCTAGGAATTACAAACCAGCTACAAACACAATTGAGACTAAGATCATGAATTTCGAAAGAAGAAAAAAAGAAACATGTCACTTATGCCCATTTGCCTCTTTAGTTAACTTACCTGGATATTAAGGGCCTTTCTCTTGAGATCACCAGGTAAGAGAGGCCGCTCCGGATACTTCTCTTCCAAATACTAAACGATAATGAACCAAAGAAATTTGAAAGGAAAATTAGGATATTGTAAGCTCCCTGATATCATAAAACGGTGTACTGGCAAGTCGAGGTTCACTGACCAGTAAGATGGCTAACGAGTCCCCAATAACGTTGCCATCATCCACCAGTACTGGAACGAATCCCAGAGGGTTGAGCTGCAAAAATTCTAGCCGTCGGAAAAACCCAGTTATTACTATGTGTCGATAAGGCGTGTGATCGTATGAATGAAAGCATAAGCGCTCACCTGGACTAAATTGTTCTCCTTTGAGGAGGTTCACGGGTTTGTACTCGTATTTTAAACCTGTGAGGAAACTCAAAACCGCATGTAAGAAAAAACAACAAAGGAATATGTATAACAAATGAAATTCATTGATTTCGCTATAAGGCTACTGCTATCAAACTCCTCGATGGAATCGTCCCAGAGATCTAAATCCAAACTGAATTGAAAAAAACAAAAGAAGAAGAAGAAGAAGAAGAAGAAGAAGAAGAAGAAGAAGAAGAAGAAGAAGGAACTTATAATAAAACCCGACCTTTCAAATTGAGAGCGATGCGGACGCGCCACGAACATGAGCTCCGGAAGTAGGAGTAGAGCTGCAGAGTGCCGCTGCTTGACATCGTCTTTTCCGGGGTAAAACAGACGCGAAACGAAATTCAGGCGAACCGTCGTCACAAGCGGCCTAAATAGGAGTACGTAGTCAACATGGTATCCGGAAGACTCAGAAGCCTTGTTTCATCCGTCGGGATTTGTCGCGCCTAAACGCCAAGATGGAATGCCCAAATTACGCTTGGCAAACAAACATCCCCAGCTTTCTCTGTCACCAAGAGATCAACCTGACATCATTTCTGTCATCTCCCATCTGTCTCTTTGCCTCTTTATCTCTTTTGTCATCAGAAGATCATGCTTAAAATAGACGCTAAAGATTAGAAAATGTCGCGCATCGAATGCATAATTTGTCGCAAGGGTTGGCATCCTCGTGAATTTTTTGTCGCAACCGGGTTTCTGGGTAATGGAGGTTTCCATTCATGCAGATAACCTGCTTACTCAAAACAAAGTGAAGTATTAATGTTAGTTTTATTGATAAAAAAAATACAGTACTTTTGTATCAGAGCAAAAGATACTTTATCATGGCTGGCTTCTTTATTTTGTATATGTGGCTTTATAGCTAGAGAAAAGTGAGGAAGCCCCCTTTAAGAACAGAGGAGCTCCTCACAACAAGGGGATATATTGATGGGAGACACCTTCCTTGGCAAGAGTCTCGACTCTCAACTACACAGTTGGCATTACAATAGGTATTCAAATAGTGCAAATAACTTCAGGATTATCTTCTCGAGAAGTCATGCCTCAGACCAGACAATCTCTATCCACCCCTTCTCACTCTCTGGCACATGCAGGTCCTTCCAAACAGCTTTAGAAGCATCCACAATGTTGTTGGGGCAAGGAGGCTGGTAGTCATGACCTGAATCACACCCCATGGTCTAGTCACACTCATCAACAACCGTGGCCACTACACTATACCCATTAGCAGTAATTATGATCTTGTCATGGCGCCTCTTCTTGTTGTTGAACCACCCAGTTGAGAGCACTACTACGGGTGTTTTATCAGAGTAATAGTTACCGTCACATGCGGCCGGACCACCACCATCTCCACCTTCCTGGAAGCTGTTCAAGGTTAAAATAGCCTTTGTGTGGCTGGACACTGGTGGAGAGCATTTGTAGGTGGTATACGTTTTGCCCTCTTTGCAGCAGTCCGAGTGGTTCTGTTGGTTGCACTTCCCGGGGGTGGTTTCTTCCACTTCAATACGCCGTTAGGCTTGCATTTTTGGGCTTGAGCTTCTGCACAAGCTCGAGCAAGGAGCAAGAAGAGGAGAACTGCTACTTTACTGCAAATGGCTTTCTGCATCTTCTTCATCTATGATCTCAACGTGCCTTCTGGTTGGAACTTGCTCAGGCATTTATAAAGGAGTAGTGCCTCCCAAGATGTCTCTTTTGTCTTTATCGAATCATCCTGCCCTGATTCTATTTCATCGAACAAAGATTCAAATATCAACAAGCGAAGTTCATTAATTTCTATGCTAGTTACAACCATGCCTAAAAACCTTAATCTGGAAAAAAGAAATTTGCTCATTGTTGATTTGATCGTTAAGTTCGATAAAAGTAAAACACCAAAACGGACTGCATTCGCAGATACAGAATTGGGGTAGTTGTATATTCTTGGTAAGAACCTACCTGAGTTAAATATCAATTCAATACCAGGGTCTCAATGACATATTCTTTTCTGTCGTTTCTGTTGGCACATCATGCATCCTCGACATTTCCTCAAAGGAGGAAGATATGAGCTTTGGATGATGCACTTATGAGCTTCTGATCTTTATACATAGAAAGGAGGGAAGGAGATGCACCCTTGTACTAAGTGTTATTTGTTTACTCTCTTGCATATGGATAAGGATGTAAACGGGAGCAGTTTACCTGCTCTACCGTCCGCCTGATTAATAAATTGAATTAAATGGAAATAAAATATTATTATCCGTTTACCGCTTTACCGTTTACCAGCTCTACCGTTTATTAAACGGACAAAACGGAAATGGCTCTTTCGAACCCGTTTTACTTGTTTACCGTTTAAGTAAGGGTAATATAGTAAATTTATATATCTACTTAGTTTAATCATAAAATACTTATTTTTATATAAATAACCTTATTATATTTTTTATCACTTATTATAAATTTTTGTAGAATTGAAAAGTTTGGAGAGAATTTGAATATATTTATATATTTTGGTAATTATTAGTAGTCTATATTGCCTTAAACTCATTGTCTCATAAAGAATCCCTAGTCATAGTCATAGACTCATAGTCATAAAAGATAGACCATATATTGTAAATTCATAATTAACTAAATAAGGTAGTATTAGTAATCTAAAATTAAAAAATTTTTATTTTTCTTACAAATGTCTGATTTTATACAAATGACAATTTTGTTTATAAATGTAAACAACTATCATACAAAAATAAACATATTATAATTCATAATAAAAATTATATAAAGATAAACATAGTAATTAACAAATACACGAGATGATTTCATATTTTTTTAATTAGCTTACATAATTCATATTTTTTGGCCCATAACATATTACGTCATATACCCTAAATTCTTAATAAGTTATAAGTAATATCATTAATTTTAATTACTAGTTACTTACTTCTCTAATTAATTAATATTCTAACTTTCGTTTTCCCTCCCTCTCTTGTCCCTAGTCGTTGACTCATTGTTCCCTAATCCTTATGCAATTATTCTATTTAGATTTTAAATTTTTCCTAATTGATTCCTTGTCTATTTAGATATTATTTAATTACACCCTAAATTTCTTATGCAATTATTGCCATTACAGTTTAACATTAATAATTTAATACAAATAACATTGTGACAGGCAATAAGTTATTAGTTATAACTTATAACTTATAAATTACAAGTTACAAACTTACAAATTTACAAACTTACAACCCTATTATATTATTATATTACTAATATACCAATTTAGACTATGTAGTTATTACTTATTATCAAATGGACCCACTTCCATGCTTTGCTTTCGGCGTTATCCCTTTTCTCGTTCTTTGAATGTATTTGAATGTCAATTTTAAGTGTAGGAGACAATTTATATTTGTATTTGATTTTTGTGTTATGTAACTTGTATTTTGAACTCTAGAAAAGTGTTGTATTTGACTCTTTATTATCAATTTTTTTAATTTTTCCTTTTTTTGGGTTTTTTTTGTGATTTTTATATTTTTTATTTTTACCCGTTTATTACCCGTTTATTACCCGTTTATTACCCGTTTACCCGGTTTTCCGATGGGTAATAAACGGGTAAAGATTTCACGGAACTAAACGGATACGGACGGTAACGGGTAAAGGGTTCAAAAAGTTAAACAGTAAACGGAAACCCATTACCCGTACCGTTTATTACCCGTTTACATCCCTATATATGGACCAATGTTTAAAAACCAGACCGGCCATCGAGCCAGTAGTAAGTCTGCTTTTGGTCGAATCCAGTTAGACTGGGCTGGACCAATGGTTCAACCGTTGAAGGTTGTATGTAGAAATTTAGTATGTTTAAACTATGATTCAAAAACACAAGAACCTCTTCAAAGAAAATAAAAATAAATAAAACACAAGAAGGCTTTGAGATCAGCTGGTCAGGCTGCTGCTGCTCCGAATAAGGTGTTATGAAGCATTCAGAGTTCTTAGGCTGCTGCTCCTCAGAATAAGGTGTTATGAAGCATTCAGAGTTCTTAGGCTGCTGGTCCAACCGGACTGATTTGCTATTGCATTGGACCAACTCGTTGGGTCAAATGGTTTGAGGCAAAACAGGTTATAGTCTTAAACCGAACCGAAATAAATGGCGTAGCATCTCGCTAGAAACATCTTGAGACACTGAGATGGTGCCTTAATTTTGAACCAGGGGCAATGTGTTTCTCTGTCTTCACTACTGGTATGTAATATTTTTTACTTGCAAAATAAGAGGACGGCAAGGAGCATTTGTTTCTTTTGCTTATATGGATGGAGAGAAACTATGACATAGTTTGAACGGCTTGATCGAGCCAATTAACAGTTCTTCTGAGAAATAGATGCTAAAGATTCCCAAGGTAGGTGTTCTACGACATGGTTATGAGAGTAATTTGTTTTATTTTCATCACTGGGAACCTGTTGTATAATTCAAGGAACATTTTCTAACTACTCTAGCAGGACTAGTAAATACGGTAATTATCTCAAAATCCTCGCGAATCAATGTGAACACAGAATAGATTCCATTCAACTTGTTTGACAAGAGAGGATCCACTCAATGGACTTTGACAAGGCTCTGGAGTTACAAATTGCTAGTGAAATGAGAAATACAAACAGGTTTTAGAATAAGAAATACATTTACTCTCTGAAACTAAATCAGTATGACCTCAGTTGTCACTCTCTCATGTCAAGAGCTCGCACAAGATCTTCTAGGCGGTTTGCAGCAGCCTCATATTCCCTTTTTTTCTCATCAATAGCTAAACTGGCTAGTGCTTTATCCTGCAGAAAGTTTTCTTTAGACAACTCAAATTGCATAAGAATACAAAGAAAACATAAATAAGGACTGTAAAGTTAACTTGGATTTGACTGACCAGGTGAAATCTCTCAAACCTCAGGTTCCAAAGATTTTTCTTTTCCAATAATATATCAAACAATTAATTAAAAATAGAAATTACCGAACTTTATCTCTGGTTCGTTAAGTTTCTGGATTTTAATTGAAATCGACAAAATACAAATTAACCAGAATGTAGGAGTTTAAAGTGATACAGGGGGCAAGTTCCGGTAGCATCTTAATGTATCCAGTACTGGCTTTGTCTTCCTCTCCAATTCAATCTTGTGCTGTAACAAATCTACCAGCATACTGTGGTTGATGTCAGGGGAGTAGCCAACCCTAGAAAGTAGTTCCTGCCTCAAATAAGTTTTTCATACAATCAAAAAATGTTATACTTTAGTATTTAAATTTCAAAAACTATCAAACTCTAATTAAACTCTAACCTTGTAATTTTCACTTTCAATAGAGTACTGACGTTGTTTGAGCTCCATGATTTCCAGGTTAGTCTGCCACTTTTTAAGGGATTTTTGGGCCTCATTGCCAGTTATCTCTTCTTCTAACCCTGAAAGAATTCTGTGACAAAAAGAGAAACCGAGAGCATATAAATGATTAAAGTAAATGAGTTTTCAACAACTTGGAGCAATATGTTAATTTAGCTTTACAGAAATATAGTTTTCAAACTCCAGGAAGGGAAAGAAGATTACTTATTGTGCCTGTTTTAACTATGTATGGCATTGACTAAGAATTCAGCTGAATAGCTAAATTCAGAGTATTCATTGGAAAAATTCTTTGCATATATTCTAGTTTGACGTTTAACTATGATCTTAGGACTGTCGAGGAATGATAAAGTTTCTTCCTAGGTTAGAAGTTTTGAATAGACCCAAGAAACTATAAGCTATTTAGAGATGTAGTTTTTTTTTTTTTTTTTTTTGAAAGTTAGATGTAGTTTGTTGTCACTCAAGCAAATTAATATATCAGTTTGCAAGTTGAGAGTGTAAGTTGTACTCAGTGTTTCCACTTAGACGTTCTGCAAGATAAAGCCTTCAAGTGTATCAAGCAAATGAACTAGCGAAACCAAACTACTTTAAAGGGCAGTTTTGTTATTTTCTTAGCCATGCTCAAAGCAGAGGAAACGGCAACCATAATAAAAGCCACTAACCCTTTCAGATCAACCAGCCTGATTATGGCCTTTCGTGTGAGATGTAGCAGAAGTTTTGACTCCTTCTCTATCTGTCTTCTTTTATCATCAATATCAACCTTCTTCAATGAGATATCTCCCATTGCAATGAGAAAGCTAAAACCGTTTACTCGTTAGAGTAAAAATTCTGTAGTATCAAATGAAGACGCTATATTTACTTAAATAAACGGTTAATGGGAATGGGAGACACTTGCCTACTCATATCTGTGTCCCTCAACTCCAACATGTTTGTGACAGCAGCAAGATCCCGGGCTGATGTGGTAATCTTAGGTGATAAGCTCTCATTAACCAACCCTATAAAATCTAAAACTTCCCTGACTCTCACAGCTGCAATAACAAAAGCTTCTTAGCAATCATTATAGGCTTGAGAGCATGTTAGGTTTGGTCTTAACTAGTCAATGATTTCAAATACTTGAGCAAATACACTTTACACTTCCCAAAAGATGAAACATTATGTCGTTATGATCAAAATTTCCATTACTACAACATTTGACACCATCAACAGAGGAATGATGGAAAATCAGATTTAGAAGGTGAAGCACAGGCAGGAAGTGTAGGATCCCCAATTCGAAACTAATGTGGAAAATACCAATCAAATCATTATGCAAAACATTCTGGACAAAATGACGAAACAAAAAACGAAAATTAAACACTAATTCGAACTAATTCCTGATACGAGGAACAATTTGATCGAATGAAACATAGAGAAAGAGAGCCGCATTAGGTTAAATAGTTCCAGAGAGCTGGAAATCGGCGAGCTCACCTTGAGCAGAGTACTCCCCGGCCTTGCGTCGGGCATCTGCAGCGAGGATCTCGGCGGCGCGGGTGCGGGACCGGGAGAGGGAGGCCAAGGCGTACAAGTGGGCGACGGATTGCGGCGTGTACTCGAAGTCCGGCACCGGAGCTCCGGTGGCGTCGAACACCGTCGACAACCATGAATTTATTTCCTCGATTTGGGCGACGTCGGACGTCTCCATTTCTTCTTCATTTTTTTTTCCGTCAGACTTCAAAACATTTTATTATTATTATTATCATTGTTATCGAAGGGCCCACGAGGAGGGGAAGGCCGTTATAACCGTTAAGCTTCACCTTTCTTTTATGACCATTTTGCCCTCGATTGTTAATCTAGTACTGACTTATTACAATCTATAGCGTAATTACGAAATTAGAGACCTAATTGGCCTATTGAATTAGGTTCAAAGATAACTAGACTTATTTTTAAGAGTAATGCGCACACGTGTGATCTGGCTCTTTCATAATAATAAAATAAATGTTTCTCGAGTTCTATGATATATGTTAATTTATTTATTGTGAGACTGGCGCGATCTGTGTGGGTCATTATTCATTTCTTTATGGAGATGATTCTATACATAGGGCTCGGATAGGTAGAGCATGCTCGATCACCAGTATTTTCTTGTGCACAAGAAGCAATGGTGGTATTTACCCAGTATAATATTAATAAAATAATAAAATTTTGTCAATTACTCAATATTATTATGATATTATTCATCATAATATTTTATATCTTACTATGGTATTAAGTTAAGAGTATATATTGTAGTATCACTAATTAAGTGTTAGAGTGTTTTATAACTTTATAGCAAATACGAACCTCACTATGTTACAAAAATAAGGAGAACAACGGGTAACTCTAAACTCAATTAAACTAGCTAGCAGTTTTGAACCCCCATTACATCATGAAAATTAATGGGTAAAAGTAAAACCCCAATCAATATATAACCATGTTTGATCTGATCTATGGTGAAGTACAGGTAATTAATCGACTAATTAACGTGATGAGAACAACTTGCATGAGATGGTATATACGTACCCAACAACACATATAACACGTACGACCTTTAATTTGTATTCTTATTAATGGAGGAACGATACATACATAAGTAAGTACTCCAAAAAGTGGCCTGCAGGTACATGAGTACTCCATCATCTCCATATATCGTTCTAATATTACAGCTAGCTTGTTACGCCAGCTTTAATTATGAAAGGTTCGATCTCAAACGCACGCACGCATGGCCGGTTCTAATTAATTATGAATGTTTAATTAATAAACCGATGATCTGCTTCTTAAGTAGTATTAGATCAGCTGGGCTGGATCAGTTGAGTTGGAATTATAGAGGATTAAGGTTCCAAACAGCGGCGTCTCCTTCCCCGCAGCTGCCATGCACTTCCTTCATCCTCTCCGGCGACTTGCAGATCCCGCTGCAGGACCAATCAAAGGAAGCCACGCACACGTTCCCCGTCTGACTCTTCCACTCGCAATCTGTACATACATACATTACATTTGATATATACATTCAAAATGTTGCAATTACGAAGTACTATAAATTAATTAATATATATATATATATATTATTAATATATATGTACTGATCAAGAGAGAGATTAATTAAGGACGTGCATGGGGATGGTAATATTAATGTTATAATGTAATGTACGTAGGCACCTGGAGGTGTGCCACAGCAGAATTTACGATCGTCGACGTGTTGGACGTCAAGGCCGATGAGCCACGAGCCCAAAGAAACGTCCTCGTTCGCGAATCGGTGGAGTATGGGTCTGCCAAATTGAAAGATATCATGAAAGATATATTAATATTGCCGAAGAATTAGATGATGAAGATGCATGATATATGACTTACGCGTTGATTGAGATGAAAGCAGCGAGGTCTTTAGAAATGGCGTAGATTTGGCCGGTGGCGTGCCTGAAATACTTGTTACCTTCTTCCCCGAATTTCCAGTACTCTGGTTCGTGGTATTTCACACCCCTGCTCATCATAGATCATGAGCAATATTATGTACAAATCAAGAAATTAATTAATTAGATCATAAACCCGGAACTGGTAGTATTTATTATATTCTCAAAAAGAACATGCATGGACATGCATGGTTTCCTAAGATCATTAAAGCAATATTGCAGTCTTAGAAAAGCATACAGTTTTTTTTTTATAAAAAAAGGGTAGTATTTTTTTTTATCAGTCCTAGAAAAAGTTGAAAAACAGTTCTTCTTCTTCTTCTTCTTTTTTTTTTTTTTTAATGAATGGCGCAGTAGATTAATATTGAAAGATTGATGAGCTATATAGTGACTCACTTTTGAGAGAGAACTGGTCCGGACTTCATGCATCCCATGTAAACTCTCGGTTTGGAACGATAACGAGCCAACGATGCAGCTAACATACCTACGTACACATTATTAATTAGAAAACACAACATTAATTAATCCTTTACCTAGCTAGCTAGAGAGAAGTCGAGAGAGAGATAGAGCAAATGATATTCAGCTAAGAGAGAAAGAAAGAGTGGTGCTTCTATATATTACGTACGTACCAATATTAAGATGAACATCATCGTCAACCTTAACGTAGAAATCGGCATCCCACTTAGCAGCAGCAGTGGTGAAGTAAATCCTGGTCTTGGAGGAGAGCTGATGGTAGCCCTCCATATGAGGAAGCCTCAAAAAATCCCCAAACTCTTCTTCCTCCGCGTCCAAAGCACGGTCCAACACCCCTCCCGGCGTCGGACTGTGCCCGATCACAAACCGGATCACTATCCCCTTCTCCCTCTCCATCCTCCTCAGCTCCTCCCCTGCAAAAATTTACCAACAACAATTACAAACAGATCATTAGTTCTCTTCTTTCAATCAATCAAAAGATGATCAAAATTATAACTACCTACTCATATTGCAATTAATTATTACCTTTTGGCATCCATGTCCCCCGAACAGAGTCTCGCCGTTTTCTGCTACTGAATGCGGTGTTGATTCCGATCACCACGAAGGCCCTCTGCAGAGTGTGGTTGGAGGATTCATGTGGGAGGAGAAGTGAAGTTGATGCTCCCTTATTGTGTTGCTGCCTCGTTCTAGCTACTGCGAGCTCCATCTCCAGTCTCGACATTGTCTTCTCCAGTGACCTTGATTTTCAAATACCCATACAAAAACAGAGACGATTCATCGATCGATTAATATTGATCGTACAGAGTCACATATACTGATGATCAGTAAAACCCAGCTGAGAATAAGTGTAAGGATTAATGCTTACTCGAGTGTTTCATGAGTTTTTGCCACTTCCACCATTATGTCTCCCGAAGTACTACTACTCCCTTCCATCAGCTTCTGCAATGAATTACAAAGATTGATCAAACCCAGAATCGATTTTGTCACCGTAGATTGATAATTAAACCCAGAAACGAATTCGTTATCGTAGATTGATATTTAAACCCAGTATCGAATTCGTAACCGAAGATTGATATTTGAACCCAGTAACGATCGTAACCGAAGATTGATATTTAAACCCAGAATCGAATTCGTCACCGAAGATTGATATTTAAACCCAGAATCGAATTCGTCAGGATAATTGATCAAAACCCAGAGTCGAAATTCGTCAGGGTTAGAGTAAGGTTACTGAAGATTCAACTTACGCGCTTGGAATCAGAGTCTTTCTGCAGAGCCACCATTTTTCTTTCGTGGGCGTGATCGTAGTCGCCATTAATCTCAGCAGGGGAGCTCCGCGTCGTTCGGCAGGTGAAGAGCGACCCTGCCACGAAACAGAGCATGCACAGCACCGCAATGGCCTTCACGGGCAAAGGCCTGAGTCGCATTTTTCTGGGCTCTGCTTCAACCCGCCACACCCCTGCACTCGCCAAAGATTGCCGGATTCGACCCAGCCCCGTCTTCTTCTCCGACTGTATTAATCTGCCCTGCATCAACGCATACATTTCAGAAGAAGAAGAAAAGAAAAAAAAACTGACAGCATTTCAACAGAAGGTCAGGAATTTAATTTACATATATATCAAGGGTTTGATGGAGAAACCCGTTTTTGATCTGGTGACAGTCTTGGGAAGACGGTTCGTTATGGTTTGCTATCAAATTACTCCATCTCACTGGCTTCTACTAAATTCCCATTCAATATTTACACGGATGGAGGTAGAGTTTTCAGCAGTAGAGCAATTACTCGAACATGGCATGCCATTCTTCGAATTGGAAATGGACTGCGATTTCACAACTCAAACTTGATGCACTAGATTAGATAAGAAGCATGTGAACTGCTGCCTCCTTGAGATCAATTAAATCTTCTCGACAAATCTAGAGCTTCCGAAAGTCTCATCTCCTAAAACTGCAGGGCTGCCGTTATACTTTTCTCTCGACATCCATGGCTTGCCCAGGTATGACATATAGCTAATATGGGATGAATTGTTCAATCTTCATCTGTTCAATTAACATCTCAATTCACGCCTTCCCATATGCACCGAGGGTTCTCATTAACTCTATGGTATATACACGCTCTTTCGCTTTCAGAGACATAAAAAGATCAAGCAGAAAGCTCTTTTTCCTTCACAAACACACATTTCCTTTAGTACTTCATTCATACCCAACAGAGGGATGCATCTTATTTCTGGCATAACAAATAACCATGGTAGTATTTTCCTATTGAGAAGAAAAGTGGGGAAGAAAATTGGGCGTGGTGAAGAAGATGAGAAGAATTTAAAGAAAAACACCTTAATACATTCTTCTTGAAATTGATGTCCATTTGAAGCAGGAATAACAAAAAACTGTACAGCTGCTGTGTAGAATAAAAGTGGGCATGGAGAAGAAGATGAGAAGAATTTACTGAAGAACACCCGAATACATTCTTCTCGCAATTGATGTTCATTTAAAGCAGGAATAACAAACAGCTGCTGTGTAGAATAAAAGTGGGCACGGAGAAGAAGATGAGAACAATTTATAACAAAACACCTCAATACATTCTTCTTGTCATTTATTGCCATCTAAAGCAGGCATTACAAACAGCTTCTGAGCATTATCTTATAGAAAAGAAAAGTGGGCATGGAGAAGAAGATGAGAATAATTTAAAGAAAAACAACTGATCAATACATTCTTCTTGCAATTTATTGCCATCTAAAGCAGGCATAACAAACAGCTTCTGAGTATTTTCTTACAGAAAAGAAAAGTGGGCATGTTAAAGGAAGATGAGAAGAGGGTTTAGAGAACTAATACCTTAACTGGAATGACACAATTGGTTCATCGACGTCGAATTTCGATCCACACGGAAGTTCGATCTTAGAGATTGAGATGTAAAGCTGGGAAATTTAAGAGCGAGAGTTGAAGCATGAGGCATGTCTATGATAAATATTAGTATCCCTAGCATTCCAATTTTCTGTCTCTATACGTTTCATATTTTAGGACATGCATTGGCAGTTGAGTCATGCAAATGCCATGTACAAACAGAGAGTTTATATTTGATGGGAATCAAATTCTTATTTTCATTTTTCAGATTAAAGATCAATGTTATATATTACATATATATGCTGTCAGTACAGAAACTAGCCTACATGGAAGTTACGAGAATTCCGTCTATTACAGCTCAGTAGTGGCTTCTGCAATAATTATAAAGAAAAAACTTAAGTCATGACACTTCCAAGTTCCATCTCTCTTTAAAAAAGAAAAACAGAAAGAAAAGAAAAAGATTCTTCTATAGAGTGAGAATCAGAATTTGAAAACCTAACCCTTCATTGAGCCGGAAATGTGATTGCATTGAGTTACAAGGGTTCCACTCAGTCTATGTCAGCACTAATTTTCGTTAAATAAGAAAAAGCAGCAGAGGAAAAATATATTTCCCCTTGTTAGCAACTTACTTGGATATATTTACCAACCTGATCTGGTTTATATTAGATTATTATATTTGCTTGTTTATTTGAGGTGTAAGTTTCATCCAAGAAAAATGCTAGCTGCACCTATGCATAGTACCTATCTCAAGTATATGTTAATCTGAACCATTGATGCTTAGGGTTTATCCTTTGGAATATAGGATTTATTAAATAAAAAAATATTTTTTTATATTTTTTAGGGCTCAGATTAATATGTACGTGAGATAGGTACTACGCATAGGTGTAACTATCATTACTCTTTACCCAATTACCTGTTCTACCAATTGTTATAAAGAATGAAATGGAAGATACATTGAATTTTGATTTGCACAAGAGTAATTTTATCTTTTTAACATTCTACCATTTAATAATCGGAATAGAAACCCGCTATTATTCAAGTAAAATTCATATAAGGGTATAGTCATTTTTACAATACTTAATGCATAATCCTTCCTCCCTAACATATCTCAATTCGACGTCTACTCTGGATCTTATAAAACTATTTATGTACTTGCTAGGACAACATTGTTGGTTGGTAAGAGTAATGCGGTCTTTTTTGTTAATGAATTGTTAAGACACATTGTTACTTTTTAGGTTTTGTATTTTGTATCTGACATTTTTATGGTGTTGAAAGCAACATCGTCAAAATGCGCCTGTTCCAACCCCTCTCTCGTAGCCACCTTTGTGGCCCCGAACATTGTATCTATTACCGGTGTCACCTATTTGGGATCCTTGGGTGAGTAACGTTACTTTCAAAGGCTGCACGGCAAACCGCTTCCTGCACAAAGAAATTAATGAATTAAATAGGTCCGGAAGTTATATTCAACACGGATCATAAAACAAAATATATAACTTACACGGTGTTCATGATTATTTCATCCGGATACGCCCTATCCTTCCTCTCGTGAGCTTTGAGGTATGCCATCGGGAAAGAGTAGCCCTCGTGGGTCGGACATACGCTGTAATTAATGTAGCGATAAGCAAACAAGGATGAAAATAAAATAAGAAGAGTTCCTTAAGGTAATCATATAAATACCTGTTCCTCTAAGAATCGGGAAGAGACTTTGACCCAAGGGTATGCGTTGTCTTGAGCTTACGTCGATTACCATCTGTTTTGCTCATCGATACCCTAACTCCCAACATTGTCCCAATACTTCATGAGGAGAACCCAGTCCTCTTGGCTCATACCAGGTATGGGACAAGTCTTGATTGCTCGTCAGTCTTCCCATCATAGTGCTCTTTTCTTATATGCCGCCGGTTATCTCTAATAATTTTCTCGAGCACGGGCTTGATAGCCTCCATGGCCTCTTGCTCGCGGATTTGGAGCACTCTAGCCATCCACAAAGTTATACTTTGCTGCAAAAAAAAAACTCGCTTTAACCGTCCACACGTTTGAAAATAAATAATTAACTAGCAGCACTTACTTTGATAACGTTAAACCAGGTCTGCAGCTCATGGGGGATAGTCACGCCCTAATGGAGATGCAACGGAAAGTAATCGATCTGCCATGTACTACCGTCCCCATGAGATATGACAATGAAGACTGTCGGCCTGCAAATCATCTGGGCCATCTCTTCGATAATGACCGTCCAAGGATTATCGTGCGAAACGAAGATGCTTTAACTTTCCGCTTTCCCACGCTGATTTGATGGTTCAGCAACATCTTACATTTTCTGCCCAATCGGGTCTTTGCGTTCCATGTCTTCCATAGGGATCGGGCTTGCCAATTTGCAAAGTTAGAACACAATTCATATAACACACTACAAAAATATCATTACACTTCAAGTTTACCTCAAGAATAGCTCTCGTGTGATTCGTATTACGGAAAGAACTCCCTAAACTTACAATTACACTCATCTATAATATGAAAGAGCTAAAATTAGAACACAAACTTTCCAAAACAAAAAAATCTGGTTTATGTTAGTACCCATATCTGGCATCCGTGACGATGATGCTAGTGTAGCTGGGAGCGTGCCGGTGGTGTCGGAGTCGAACAGGAGTGGCCTGTGCAGGCCGAGTCGGACTCACAGATCCTGCTGTTGTTCGGGCTGGCAAGAACTGCCCGAACTTTGACCCTTGCTGGTGACGGTGATGAGGGAGTCAATGGGATGCTTCCTCGGTGGCATATTTACCACCAAATTTAAAGAGACTTTAATTGTCAGCTTTCTTCACAAAATAAATAAAATTAGCTATTACGAACCACACCACAATAAAAATGTAGAGATATCAAATTTACGCTATGTTACATTCAAATCTGCAGGATCAATTCTTAATCCACGGACCCGTGTCGATGCGCACCCACAAAACATCATCGCTTGGTTCAATGCAGTGACGTCTCCGATCCCTTTGTCTTGTGCCAACAAGATGGCCTTATCTTCTTCGGACCTCACATCGACGGGCCCCTGAGGGATGTCGTATGTGTCCCGAGGTCTCCAACGACACACAACTCTCCAAGTTGGATCAACAGGGTCTTCTCCGAATAAAATACCTGTTGGGCTTGAGATGGATAGATGAAGGGTTCGTCTTCATACGCCCGCCTTTTGACGAATTCACTAATGTGTAATCAAACCCACCATTAACAGAACCAGTGCCCTTCATATCGAACCATCTGCATCTTTAAATATGCTGATGGGAGTCCAAGGCCCAACGAAGACTTCGAGTACCGTTGTTCCCCGCAGCGCTTTTCGGGACCGTGCTCGTTCTCGATTTTTTAGCCCGACCATTGCCTCTTGCTGGTTGTCAATAGAGGGCTAGAGGGATGGTGAAAATTTATGGAACCAAAATAAGAGAAACTAGTGAGAATAATGATGAAGAAGGAAAAGGGGAAGCAAGCCGAAAATTTATGGAACTAAAATAAACTTACCTCGGCAAAGAAAAACAAACTCTTGACGGCGGGAGAGGAATTAACAGCTTGGTTCGATGCACGGCTGGCTGGCGGAACGCCGAGCACGCTACCACCGCCAAAACGTGTTTTCTGGCGGAAGAATGGGGTTTGAAGCCAAGCGGACGTCAAGCGTAGGGTCTTCGGCCGAGGACTACGCGAGATGCTGAGACGAAGAAAGAGAACTTTCGGGCGAATGCGAGGGGCACCGGGGAAGGCGGGTTTGATTCGCTCGATTCCGCCGACGCCGTTTCGACGCCTTCGTCGAAGGAAAGGGTTTAAATTTCAGTAACCCCGTTCTTCCCGTTACGCGGAACGCTGCGGGGAAGTAGGGTCGGAATATTTCAACCCGTCGGGGTAGAGCAAAAGTCCCAAGAGGAAATAACCACGACGCATGCCAAGGTGCGCCGGCGGAAGAGAACGCTTCGAAGATTCCCCGATGGGTCGCGGACAAATGATGCGTCGGCGTTTCTCTCTAGTCGGCGGCTGACGCGTGCCGTGGTGCATCGCAGGACGAAACCAAAGGTTCCCCGGACGGGTTAAAACAAGACCGCGTCGGCGCTTGAGTTCTGAATCCCTCGACGCCGTAAACGGGCGCCGGCCGAACGCGATCGTTGGTTCCGCCGACCGGGTTGACTGGGGAATGCGTCGATTGCTTTTGTACAGCGTCTCACGATGCGTGTAATGAGGCGTCGGGCGGAGTGATTAGTTGTCCCGCCGACGGGTGTAATGGATTTGAACTTCCGCCAATGTGTCTAAAACCCGTCGTCTTGGCTTCTACGATGTTTTATGTTCCAACAAATACAGGAGGCACATTTTACTATGAAAGATAACATTAATTTTGTTAGGTGTTGTGTTTAATTATGTAATGATATTATATCATTATTATTAATTTTTATTTTAAATTTTTTTACATTTTTTTATTTTTCTTTTATTTACCATGCATTACTTTTTATCTATTGGAAAATGGGGTAGTAATAAAGGGAACAACAGAAAATAATCAGTTAAAACGAAAAACAGAATAGACATTGTAACTGGAAATACCACATGGAATAACCTCTTTAGTAACGTTGTATACAATTTATACCCTTATTTTTACATTAGATTTTGATATTAGTTCTTATCATTCATTCTAAATTAATCTTTAATAATTACGAAATGTTTAGCTTAAATATAAGATAAAAATAAATAGAGTAATGCTAGACGCACCTAGCAGATGTACCTATCCGATGTACATATTAATCTAAGCCCTTAAAAATATAAAAAAATATTTTTTATAAAATCCTATTTTCTAGAGGATAAACTCTAGGCATCAATGGTTTAGATTAACAAGTGTGTAGGATAGGTGCGTGGGCTAAATGCAACTAGCATTTTTCAAATAAATAATCTGCAGTACAATCTCCACCCTGAAACAGATCCTCATAACCCGTGCATGAATAAATTGTTGAACAAACATGATCACTGGTTGAATATAAATCTCAGGAAACCCCGCTCAACATATTATCTTTCTTACAAGATGTTTTTTGCTTAGACAGAAATAGTTTAATAAATATAGAGTAATGCTAGACGCACCTAGCGGACGCACTTATTCGACGTACATGTTAATCTAAACCCTTAAAAATATAATTTTTTTTTTATAAAATCCTATTTTTTAGAGGATAAACCCTAAGCATCAATAGTTTAGTTTAACAAGTGCGTGGGATGGGTGCATGGGCTAAGTGCAACTAGCATTATTCATAAATATATTAGTCCAATCTAATCACTATTATAGGCATTATTACACAAATAGCTTAATAAATAAATTAAACTACAACTAAATAATAGTATTGACCACTGTTTTAAAAACCAGAGGTTATTACAGTTCAAAAGTCTAAATCCTGTTTTGCCTTAAAACCGCAACGACTAGTTAGTCCAGTCTAATTGCTATTATAGGCGTTTAGACCCGATCCAGTTAACGAAATAGACTTAAAAAAAGGAATTAGGGAGGCATAATTTGAGTGCTAGAGGTAACCAGCGGAACAGAAAAACTTAATGTAAAATATTTTATACAATAATTTTAAACGGTATTAAGCTATTATAGTTTTACCTTCAGATTCAATCTTTGGTCCAACCCAATCTAGGATTCGACCAAAACCGAACTTATTACCTGTTGGATTGCCGGTCAATTATTCACATAATTATAAGCAACATTCAAGTTGAAGTTCGATTTTTGTCTAACGATACACTAATATTTTTTTACCCAATAAGGCAATCCCCACTATTTTTGCTTTGAGGAAACCAGGTGCTTTCTTTGTGAACTTTGCAATGGGCAGGCACGTATTATTTGCTTTGGGCAAACATGACCCCCCCTATTTTTAACCCAAAACAGCACTTCTCAATAAGGCGATCCCCACTATTCTCAATAAGGCGATCCCCACTACTGGCAATAATGTCCTCCCTTTAAACCTTCTTGTTAATAAAAGGGTGTAACAATTCAATGCTTAAAAGATCCAAAGTACACAACTTCACATGTGAGGAAAATGTGTAGGAATTTCCCGCCATAGTAACTCATGAATGTTGTTAACAACCGAAATAATAGAAGGGTGGAAAAATAAACAAGTAACTTACGAACATAATGCAACACTTGCATGATGATCCCGTCTTCCTCTGATGAAATTCTGATGAAATAAATCAAACTCACCACACATGATGGCGTCTCTTATCAAATGGAAGAATCCGAGATAATGGTGCGTGTTATGACTGCAAAACACAAGAGCCACTTATAAGAACTGATCATAGTCGTGCCCAAAGGGAAGTGAAGATATGACGCATATTCGTTTTAAGAAAAATAGACTCACATTTCTAGCAGAATCTGTGCCAACATCTCATGAACATTAAGGAGGTGATTTATATAAGCTCTGGTGTGATTTTGGCATGTGTAACATTTGCAGCCATCAACTATCGGCGTGGTGTCTTTCCTGCATAGCAGACAAGTCTTGTTAAAGCTAAACAAAGAAAGAAACACATATCTACTTTTTCTCCTATGTTAAGATCCCCAAATTGATCTCTGACTGCAGAGGAACAGATTAAATGATTGGAAGACCTGAATCTACACAGAATCAAAGAAATAGGAGTTTCTACATCGATAGTCGGTGCCATATTAAGAAGCCAAGTGGATGATGATGGAAACTGAAGAAGGTGAGGATCTTGAACATGAATTGACAAAGAGTCAAACACCATTTGATAATAGTTCTACATAATATTTTCATCGAAAAATTCATGGGGCTATTGGAACCACAGTTTTAGAGCACTAACATAAGAGCTAATCATCCTCTAACAGATTCCATAGGGAGGACATCGCTGCCCATAAGATGGCAATAGCACCACTCACCTGTAAACTGTTGCACGCAGATTAATCTTTGCTTTGTCACTACCAACTTCACTCAGCAGGGGATCATAAAGACTTCTTTCGTTTTTATGGAGGGGAAATGTAAGCGCAAAGCCCCCAAGTGTAAGATGGTAAATGTAGCTGAGAAATGAATATTTAGGTGATACAATGATTAGAAGAACAAATTTTCAAGCTCAAAAACTTGAAAATACGTTGAGTCAAAAACTTGAAAAGATATAAAGGGCTTCTCGTGACATACGTTGAGTCAAAAAGATCAATTCCTGCTGCCACACCTTGCAAGATCTCCTCTGTAGAAGAAAAGCCAATCAATGAATTGTCTTACAATATCATAGATCATCGTGCAAACTACATTTATCACTAAAGACATAACAAGCAGGAAGGGCTCTCCGAATCCCAAACATAAGATCAATATAAGAGATGAAAATTAACATATACAGACAAAACGGAAGTTGGTTGTTCCGAATGTTTAGCAACATTAATAAACCCAAATGAGCATCTACATGGAGTGAACTAACAGTTCGAACACCTGGTTCAAGAGCTCATGGAAAAAGACAAATGAAAATGAAATGAAAACTCTTTTTTCTCGTCCTTTTACCATTAGAATAAGATCTTTTATCATTGACCAGTTTGGCTCACCCAGTTCACCACTTATATATATTTACATGTTTTTGGTGTTCAGAGAATGAGGTGATGAAATATACTCAAGGCATTTCATCCACTATCTTTGGATGTTCCTGATTGTGAAATTGGATATGGGCCTTCTCAAACTCATAACAGATCGTTAAGGTACCTTATTATACAGATTCATAGTACTCTTTTAACATCTGGTGTACCATGGTTGATAAATCTGGTTCAGAAGGTTAAAACACTACCTTACGACGTGAAGCTGAGCATAGCTCAGTGGTAACACGAGGGTTGTGTTGTCGGGAGGTCTCGGGTTCAAATCTCCCGGAGTACGAAGTTTATTGTTGCAGCCCATGAAGTAATCCCACAAGCAATGAAATCAATCTCTTCAAAAAGAAAAAAACACTACCTTAAGACACCTAAATTGCAAGTATTTATGCATAGACATCAATGAGGATGACTGAGTCATATAATTGCAAACAACTGTAGAACATTTATAATTAATCAGGTTGGAATAATCAAGTAGAACAGTTCACACTTGACAAGATTTAAGATTTCAAAAAGAAAAAGTCCATTTAATCTAACAAGTAAAGCTAAGACTACTGTCCAACAAAACAAAATAAAGAGATATATTTACTTGCATCTACGCTTAAACAAATCACCTGGAAGTCCAGTCCCACAAATTTGTCGCAGTTTCCCATCAGGTATATTATCCTGAACACTCATCTAGTTAACTTAGCATGCTATTTTTATATGAACAAATTGAAAAGACTAAAGATAGAAAGTAATTAGTATGCAAAGAATTTTGTGACACAAAAAGAAATCACAAAGAATTGGGAATTGCATTAAGCCAGCTCTTAGTAAAAAATAACTTTAATGCTTTGGGCACTGAACAAGATGGGTGCATACCATCACAGCATTAAGAAGAGCAGCCCGTTCATCCATATTTTCCCCAAGACCAAATCCTCCAATCCAGTAACCTAAAACAATTTGTACCATACTAAGCATGTTGTTCTACAGGTCATATCATTGTGATTAATTAACTTTTTAAGGGTTATTAGAAGTTGAAAGAATCTTATCAATATACTGAGTGAGTTTCTTGAGGAACTAGAATATGGACAAATGCTTTTCTTAGGTAGGAGTCAATTTTAAGTGAGACTTTTGACCAAAACATGTAAAAACCACAAATAGGACTTTCTTCTCAGTTGGATTTGTACCAGATCAACTCCACCCACAAGACACAAAAGACCCACGGGCTGTCTGACAATAGGAGATTTTTATTTTCTTTTTGAATTTTGTTGACCCCATGCACACAGACAAGAGAACTCCTTGTGAGGATTGAACCCAAGGCCTCACACTAGAATCCTCCCATGTGACCATTGACCAACCGACAACTCAAAATTAAAATGACAGGCAAGGAGCAATCCCATTTCCACCCATTTATAACCAAAAGTAGACCCTGCTGGTATTGAAACTGACTACCCTGAATGTTGGAAAACCCACTCAGTCTTTTCATTATGATATTTTATGTAATATTTTACAGATTTAAGAAATAAAAAGAACTAATGGAGTTAGCGATACAAGTAAAAGGCCACCTAAACACGTATATAAATATGGAATCAGCAGAAAGAGGTAATTTGGCTCACTATTTGTGTATATGTACTCCCAATAATATGTTGAAGAGAGAGCTTCAAGCACATGATGAGAGGAATAGAGATGTTTATCTGCATATTATATGTATTAAAATTATAATTATTTAAATTAATTTAATTCTGTCAAACATAGGCATCAGCAGAGGATGTGACCTGAAACATTTCGCTTTGCAACTTCATCAGCACAACGAGCACGTTCCGTCAAACTGGTCCCACCAACAATGGCACCCAACATTGTTTCTCCACCTGTCTAAATTTAACAATATCTAGAGTCAAACAGTATATTTAACACTTTTTTACGAGTTAGTATGCAAACAAATAGCTACTTAACGGTTTGGAATAATTACCCTAGTCAGAGTTTCTAGTTTCCAAATCCTTTTCTACTAACCTGATCTAAAGCGAGACACTCATCCAGCCAACGTACAGTCCGATCAACAGAAGTTTTGTTCCTTTTCTCTGACACCCAAGCAGGAACCTCATCAGCCACACTAGCCCAAAGGTTTGGCTTTAGGGATGAAATCATTTCCATGTAAAAAGTCGGTTTTATCTGAAGAACACAAATTAAGAAATATTGGAAATTCAAAGATTCAATGATTTGATAGCACATGAAACAGACTGATGCAATACCAGTACACGACCAGAAGGTGTCTCAAGAGAAGCTCCATGTTTATTAGTGCTTTCAGACTCGGGAAGGCATACAATAGAATCCCTTGGTACAGCAACAAATCCGTGCTCATCTAGACCAACCATGCAGTGCAAACCTCCAATCTTTGAGATAGTTTCAGGTGAAGCACACTCCAAACTGAAATAATGTTCAAAACATTCAGAATTTCATCACTACCAGAAGGCTCCACATCATTAGCACACTTACCATTATGCTAAAACACTTTTGCAACTATAAAAAAAGATTAAACAAAAATTGGGAGTACAACACTAAAACATACAAAGCAATAGCGGATGACTGTCCTCGAAGTTGTGTATATGTTTGAGAAAAGCGTACAAACAGAAGAATATTTTCGGAGTTCTTAGTTTATAAAAGTTCGAAAACTGAAAATCTGGTCTTGCTTAGCAATATTTTCAAAATGCTTGCAAGTCCTTTCATAACTTACACAAACTTTATCACATTTCGAACTTACTTCAACCACTCTTGGGGTAACATAAAACCATGCAAGGTCCACTTGTAATGAGCATAAATCATGTTTTCAAGGAGATGCACCACTCCAGAATCGTACTTCAGATGACAAAAAACAATGAGTCGGCCATTTTAATGGTGCCTATTTGGAAAACACATTTTAACAAGCACAAACCAGGAGATGCCATTCAATTCATGCCACTTTCTCCACACAATTCAACTCATTTCACCCATTATATAGCTAAAGCAAGCCCAATCACTGAAGGACTGTCACGAGAATCAGTTTCCAGCATCCTCCGGAAGACATGTTTTCTAACTGATTAACAAATATCTACTGTTTATCATTGCTGAAAATATTCTCTGTCAAGTGTATTCGACAGTGTTATTCCACCAATGTAATAGAAAATGTCCTTAGAAAAGCCATTGCCGCAAAATGATGATAGAAATCTATTTTAAAACAGGTTATTGTGGCCGAAAATATCCTTCAGGCTCATTCATGGAATGTGCACGGACCATTAGTCCTAAAACATACGAATACGTCGATCTTACCCAGCAAATCTACGAGCAAAAGTAACACACCAGCGAGTTTCAAGTTGCTAAATGTCGCATCCTCTATGAAGAAGAATTGAAGTATTTAAATGAAGTATTGTTTCTTCGGTGGCCATCTTCACATACCCATAACAACCATGAACGTCCTTCGTCAGCGTATTGAACAACAATTTTGAACGAAACTAGAATTGTACGTTGCCAGGTGCAAATATAAAAGAAATGTCTGAGAAAGAATTGCAGAAATAGACACAGTTGGTAAGGCAAAAGGCGCCAACATACAAATGGAGAGGGCTTGCTTGAAGGAGAAGGGAGTCAGAAGAAGCTAGAGAAGTAAGGAGGTCCCTCGTCATGAAAGAAGGCAACCCTTTTCTGGTTGCCAGAAGAAGAGCTGGAGTTTCGATTGGGTTTGGACAGCTCGCCAAATGAAGAATACCGGCGCGAGCTCTTCCGCTGCAAGCCTTCACTAAAAATTTCATGTTCTGACGTCTCTCAGCTGTATTCGAATTCGGAGAAAACACCGATGTTTTCGGTCCGTTAGTCCGGGGGAAACGAGGACAGGGGACGCTCTCAGGCTCCAACGATATTATCACCTTCGAATCTCTCATAATTGTGTTAAACAAGGTTTTCCCCTCGAGTGCAGATGTCCGATGAAAATGCTCATCTCAGGAAAACAGTGCCTTTCCCGTCAGAAATCAGTGTCTTTATGGCAGAAAATCTGTAAATTTTTGGGCCGGCAGCAAAAAATTTTGAACCAATGTTTTAAAAATGGGACCCGCCAAGTCCGATTTGGGTGTTTAACCATTGAAGGTTATACCATAGTAGTTTAATATTTATAAGACTTCTATACAAAATAATCATACTATGTCCTTCAGCATTGTGAAATTTTGCCGCCTCATTCCTTTTTTGAGTGTATTTAAGTGTTGGACGGGTCCGACTAAACTTATTTGCGATTAGACTGGACTAACCAACCGGGTCATATGGTTTTGAGGCAAACTGGAAATGGAGAACTGGAATAACCTCCGCTTCAAGTTCAATCGGTTTGGGAGCGTCCGGTTCAGTTTTGTTTTTCAAACAAAGTTTTAACTACAAAATCAATGTTCACTAGGCAAGAGAGTTTTATTTTGTAAAAGAGTAATGATTTTCTAGAAAAAAATGTTGTTTTGTTTAAAAGAAATGCTTTTTGTGTTCTTTGCATTCAACCTTTAATATGAAATATATTGGGCAAAATCTCCGTGTCATTGAGTGGCAGCCAAGGGTGTGCATGTGCATAGTCCAAAATAGGCCCAAAGATATACCAACACCGATGAGATATTGGAACTAAGATCAACTAATCAAACAGTAGCCAACCAACACCTGCCAACCAACACCTAACAACTAAACTTTGGGTGAGCATGTGAGATTTCACGTGCTCGCTATAATACCATAGTTTGCATCAATACTACATGGCATCAAAATACACTTTTAGTATTTTAAGGGAAAATGTGAGTTGTCGGTTTCTAATTGGTCATCGTCAGCAATGCTGCTCAGGTCCAGCAACGCCTTTTGATCCCACAACGCCTGATTGCAGAAAAGCAGCTGCATGGAAGGAGGGAAGAAAGTTGGCGCTTGATCCCACAACGTCTGATGGTATGTCTTGGTGCCACCGAATTAAATTAATTCTTAACCCTCTAAAATAATTCATAAGAAAATATAGGGCAAAAAGGTTCGATCCCACGAGGAGTTTTGTGCATCACATTTAAGTTTTATTCTATTAAGAATACATAAATCACACACGGTGTATGGGGGATTGTGCAAAACTTGAAAAATAAAACAAGAAACTATTTATGTACTATATACAATAAACCTGCCCCTTTTCTCTCCCAATTCCTTAGCTAAGAATGTGGTAATCAAAATTTAGATCTGGTGTTATACTTTTGATAGGTTAACAAAGAAAATTTCATTAGCTGGACTTCCCCCTTAAATTGATATAACTAAAACCAATTGAGCTAAGGTTCTAATTAATTCAGATTTTAAGCTCAACTTCAATTAACCCAAACAAAAATAAATATACCAGCATGTTCAAAATAGTTAGTTTAAATCATGCTTTGGTTGAAATTAGGTTAGGAGTGACCTCTCTAAACCCAACAATTTGCTTCCTTTAACTCTGTTTGCTTTGTGCATAACAAAATGAAAAACTATTAATTTAATCAACACTCATGAAGTGATCAATTTCATGCATAAATATGAAAATTTTAAGCACTACAAATCAGTATTATTTAAATATCAAAAGTACCAACACTAAATTTATAGAAATGAAGTTCAAACAATCAAAATAGTAGCTAAGGTACAAGAGAAATTCCAAAGACAAATAGCGAACAAAACTAGAACAAATCATAAGAAGTTGGAAATATGATTAAGATCAAGAATTTTTCCCTTTTGAGAGTTTGGTGTGACACATCCACCAAAGAGAATTGCTTCTCCACCACGGACAACAAACTAGCTTGCTTCCATTGAGTTCTTCCACTCTTACAACACATTCTAGCCTTGTCTCTATTGCTTTTCTCACTCTCTTGCTAGGGAGTGATAAGGGCAAGATAAATCTCTCTTTCTCTGCTTTCTAAAGAAAATTTCATGCTCCAAGTCTCTGGCTCAAACAGATGACAAAACCGCTATTTGTAGGTATTTTCAGACTTTTGCTTTTCCTTCTTCAATACAACAGTTACTGAATTAATCAGCCACTTCTTTTCTTTAATCTCCAAGTTAATGGCTCAAAAATTGTCCTCTCTTTGTCCTCTACACGATCTCCAAGTGCCCATCTTGATTCCCCCATTTTTTCTTGCAATCGGTTGCTTCTTTTTCCTCTTTCCTGGTTGAATTGAATAAGGGTAGTTGAGCGAAAATATGATTTAAGTTAGGGGACAGTTTTGTCATTCGATTTTCATGCCTTGTTTCTTCTTGATTGGGGCTGTTTTTCTGGGCTTACTTCGTCCTGGTAGTCACTGCTAGTTGGTGATTATTTGGCTGCAGTTTCTTGGGCGTGGGTTTCTAAATGTTTCATGCTTTCTTCTTTGGTCTTTCACTTGAATAAGAAGGAACTTTGAGCTTAATTTCGACCACAACAAGTCCAGACTCTAAGAAAATACAAAAGACAAAAGTTGTATATTTCTTTGTTAGCTTTCCAATGCCTCTTCAGTATTTAGAATTTGTACACAGACAAAGACATTATGATCAAAATACGAAAGATAGTTAAATCTATGGAAAACAACTAATTCCGCAATTTTATCATTTCTATCAAAACTCAAAATTGATATATATTTGCAAATAAACCCAAATAATGCACAAAATGTAACCAAATGAATGATATTTAAGGGATCATAATATGTGAAAATATGCAATTATCAAATTCCCCCACACTAAAACTTTGGTCGTCTTCGAAGAAAGCAATACCCAACCATTCTTTGCTAGCTTACCAGTAAAATGAACAATTAACCATCAAAAGCCATAACACTTCTTGAATAATAAACTCACATAACTCATAATTTGTTGGCAATCATTTTTACTCATACATTGAGAAACCAAGTTGGCAAACCCTCACAAGGTAAAACACTCAGCTCTCATGTGTTTTAATAAAATTATGTGTTTCGCTCAACTTCCTTCCATGAACTTGTTCTGCCATAAGCTTGCATGTCAATCCTGACTCCACTACTTCGAATAATACATAACATGAATCAAAAGGTCTTTCATTGGGTTGTAATGGGGCTAGGGACAAGAGGTATTGAGTTTGGATAAAGTGGAGCTAAATCATAGAAACTAGTACAACATAACACCAAGCATTTGGTGTTATGTTAAGAAATATAGAATGAGTAATATTTGTCAGACACAAACAAAAATTGTCCTCTCGTATTTTTTTGTAGAACCTTTCTTTTTTCCCTTTTTTCCCATTTTTTGGTTTTTTTTTTTGAATTGTAACCAGAGGATTGTATTGACCAGAAAACATGGAATGATGAATATATTATACACATAATACCCATTCACCACACCACATACTCATTACAAGAAAAATGAAACATTAGCCCATCCTTCACAATATCCAAATGCTCTACTAGTCCTATGATAGGGTAGAAAAATTTGTTTTTCAGGTTCATTTTTTTTGAGTTTATTAAATTAAAGAAAAGGTTCCATGAAGGTTCAAAATTGGCTTACTAAAGTTACAATATTCAAGGGCAGGCTAATTTGTTTTTGTGGAGTTGAAATTCCTATGTGCCTTTATCATCGTCTTGTATGCATTTATCAATGCAGTCTCAACAAGTATATCAATGCAAGTTTTAGGGATAGAAAATCATGAAATAAATCACACATGAAAAGAAATATAAGACTGAAATTAATGTATTTGTGATATAAGGCAAATATCTCATCGGTATTCTTTTTACCATACTTAGCCACCCTTTTCTAAGGAAAACATCATACCAACTTGTCACAAGTAAAGAGCTCATTCATTAAATCTTGCTATGAAATTTTCAAGCCAACTGTTCCATACTTTTGGCTATACAACTTAAAACCATTTAAAAAACACAAACAAATCAGCAAAAATTCAAAGGTTGTTGTAAAAAAAAATTTCAATGAAAAGGGAAAACACTTCCCCCACACTTAAACCTTACATTGTCCCCAGTGTAAGACCCATGCTTGGATTAAAATAAGTCTAAGCACATGGTAGACACTTATTCAAATTTTATTCAACAAAGAAAAACTTAAAACGAAAGCAAGTCTAAAACAAATAAAAAAATAAAGTTTAAAGAAAAGTAATCTAATATCTATGGTTGGCTCTTCTCTTTTCTTGTTCACGGTATCCTCAATAAATTGCAATAGAGCTGATTCATGGAATTCCTAAACCTGTGGCTATTTACTTTAAAAGTCTTACCTATGTCAAGACTCTTAATTTCCACTGCACCATGAGGAAAGGCATTATTAATAACAAATGGACCAATCCAACGTGGCTGAAGCTTACCAGGAAATAATTTTAGTCTAGAATTGAGGAGTGAAACTTTTTTCCCAATGCAGAAGGATTTCTTGGTTATCATTTTATCATGAAACACTTTGGTCTTCTCCTTGTATATCCTAGCATTTTCATATGCCTCCATCCTTAATTCCTCTAACTCTTGCAATTGTAACTTTCTTTCAACACCAGATTGAACATAATCTAAGTTACATTGCTTCACTGCCTAATAGAAGTACTTATCCTGTATCTCAACTAGCAAGTGACAAACTTTACTATATATCAACCTATAAGGAGACATACCTATAGGAGTTTTGAATGTTGTCTTATAAGCCCAAAGAGTGCCATCTAAATGAAGACTCCAATCCTTCTTAGATGGATCAACCATCTTTGCTAGAATATATTTGATCTCCCTATTCGAAAATCTCAGCTTGATGATATGTAGTGGAGGTGTGATGTGGTACTTCTCAAGAAGGGCACCGAAAGTTCTATTACGGAAATGAGTACCACGATCACTAATAATTGCCCTATGTATTCCTAACCTGTTAAAGATGTTAGGTTTAACAAATTTAACAACAGATTTTGCATCGTCCTTCTTAGTAGTTTTGGCTTCTACCCACTTTGACACATAATCCTCAGCTAAAATGATGTAAGTATAACCAAAAGATGATGGAAACTGTCCCATGAAATCAATACCCCACACATCAAAGATCTCACAAAATAACATACCAGATTGATGCATTTCATTCTTTTTAGACAAATTACCAAATTTTGGCACTGTTCACATGACTTGCAAAACATATATGCATATTTATTTAAGGTAGGCCAATAAAATCCGCACTCAAAAACCTTATGTGTTGTCCTTATCGGTCCAAAATGTCCTCCAGCATCAGAACTATGACAAAAAGTTAGAATAAATAAGAATTAATATTCATTGACACATATCTTAATTACCTGATCAGAACAAGTCAGCCTTAATTTTTTTCCTTTTGAGCATGTGTCAAGTCATTGGAAAAAGCTTCGGTCACTAAATAATTGATGATATCTGCATACCAATGAGTTTTCAAAATTAAAGAATACAATTGCTCATCTGAAAAAATTCAGAAATTAATGGCCAATCTTCTCTACGGACAATCCTACTGAGGTGATCAGCCACTAAATTCTCAGGTTCTTATCTCTGATTTCTAAATTAAATTCTTGTAACAAAAGCATCCACCTCAACAATCTAGACTTTGATTCTTTCTTCTTTAACAAGTACTTTAGAGCAGAATGACCAGAAAGATAATTATCTTCGTCCCAAGTAAATAAGCACAAAACTTCTCTAATGCAAACACAACAACAAACATTTTTTTTTTGTCACTGTGTAATTACATTTGGCTGGATTAAGTGTTTTACAAGCATAAAAAATCACATAAGGTTCCTTGTCTCTTCTTTGCCCTAACACAACACCCACTACTTTATCACTTGCATCACACATAATTTCAAAAGGTAAATTCCAATCAGGACGTCGAACAATAGGAGTGGTGGTTAATTTGATTTTCAAATCATCAAAAACCCCTTTGCACTCATCATTGAAATTAAAAGAAACATCTTTTCCAAGTAAGGCACATAAAGGAGATGCAATTGTTGAGAAATCTTTGATAAAACGCCGATAGAAGTCAACATACCCTAAAAATGATCTGATTTTACAAACACATGTGGGATAAGGCAATGAGCTAATTACTTCTATTTTAGCTTTATCAACTTCTAACCCTTTGGAACTCACAATATGTCCATGGACAGCTCCATGTTCAACCATGAAATGACATTTTTCAAAATTCAACATAAAGTTAGTCTCAATGCACTTTTTCAAAACAAGAGACATATTATGGAGACATATATCAAACAAATCACCAAAAACAGTAAAGTCATCCATAAATACCTCAATGTTATGCTCAAATAAATCTGAAAATATGCTCATCATGCACATTTGAAACGTACATGGGGTATTGCAAAGTCCAAATGGCATTCTCCTAAATGCAAACGTTCCAAATGGGCATGTAAAGGTGGGGTTTTCTTGATCTTCTAGAGCTATAGGAATCTGAATATATCCTGAATATCCATCTTGAAAATCAAAGAAAGATTTACCTGCTAACCCATCCAACATCTGATCAATAAAAGGTAGTGGAAAGTGATCTTTTCTAGTTGCTTGGTTATGCTTTCTATAATCAATGCATACTCTCCACCACTGGAAATTCTTGTAGGAATAGATTCCCCTTTTGCATTTTCTTTAACAGTCATTCTAGTCTTCTTGCGTACTACATAGATTGGACTTATCCACTTGGAATCAGAGATAGGGTATATTACCCCTGCATCTAACCACTTCAAAATTTCTTTGTACTTTATCCTTTAAGAGTAATGCTTTGGAGGGTTCAATCGACGTTGAACATCTCTAAATGGTTTGACATTATCCTTTAAGAGTAATGCTAAATGCACGGGAGCCGTGATAGTATTTGTGCACGGCTTCACGTGGATGGCATAGGTGGCCATCCACATCATTTGCTGGTCGGCAAACAAAAAATCGGGCGGGTTCGACCCTCTCTCTTCTTCCTCACGTTGCCTCCCACAAAAATCGGTTTGACCCTCCCTCTTCTTCCTCCCGCGGCTTCCCGTCTCGCTTCCTCCCGCGGCCTCTCGTCTCGTGGCTTCCCTCGGCCTCCCGTCTCACCGCCTCCTTCTTCCTCCCGTGGCCTCCCGTCTTGCGGCCTCCAGTCTGGCTTCCTCCTGTCTGGCTTCCTCCCGCGGCCTCCCGTCACGCGGCCTTCCATCTCGCTTCCTCCCGCGACCTCCCATCTTTTTGAGTTTAAACGTATGCGACAAGGAGTAGCTCCTCAGTTCGTATTCTCTGCCGGAACCCTATCTAGGTACGAAAATTTCATCTTTTTTCTCTTTCTTTGTGCTTCTTACTCATAGTGTAATGTGCGCACGAGAGGGCATTCTTGATTTTGTTTTTTTTAATACCTTCGAAATGGCCACCATTCGAATTGGGTGTGTCAATTGGGTTCGTTTGAAATCTGCAATTCTTGTTCAAAACTCATTATCAGAATTCAGATACGGCCAAGTTTTCCTTCTATTGCGTTTTTCTCTTGCTTATCCTTTCCTCAGGTTTGCTGTCTTCGGCTTCTCTAACATAATTATTATTACAAAAAACTTTTGTATGTGGTGATTGATGATAGACTGAATGTTTGGGAGGACAGTGATCAACCTAGAGTACATGTTGTACTTGCATTTACTCCATATTATACTCCTCAAGCAGAGGTATGTGGTGCCATGCTTTCAATGGTTTTATTATGTTATACTTTCCACTACCAATGGAACCCCAATAGAACCTGGTACTTTTGTAGATGGCATATGTTGTTCTTGTGCTATGTGTCGCAAGAAATATGGCGTGCAATGTCAGAGGTGGTTTTTTCAAGTAATTTAAATGAAACACATAATTTATGCACAACAATAATTTTTGACACTATCCAATCTGGGGTCGTTCCAAATAAAAAACCTCATTTAGGAAGCTGCTTAGACTCCTTTGATGTGTCTGAAATATAAACTCTTGACAGAGAATTTGATGAAAATCTTTTGCGACGAATTGTGGAACTACCCTTTGCACCTGATGTGAGGAACTACTTGATGTCAAAGGTAATGAAACATATATTAGCTTGAATGCTTGGATGACAAGGAGGATTTTTTAATCTAAATGAGATTATTTAAACAACTTGAAGTTACAGGCTCGGGTTCCATTATCTGTGATCATAACCCTGCCCATATTGGACCTGCCAAATATGTCTTTTTTTATGGTCATTGTGCTCATGTTGTGGTGGTTCAGGTTCTGTTTGATGGTGAGAAGATGGGTACTGGAATAGGTAGAACAAGGAAAGAGGCTCAAATTCAAGCTGTTGATTATGCTCTTCGCAGTTTGGCCAGTAAGACCCTTTTGCTGCCTTTGTTGTTCTAATTATGCCATAATGTTTATAGTACTGGAAGATAACATGTTCTTTTATTGCCGGCATATTGCTGTAGGTTCAATAGATGGAAAGATGCTAAGTATTGAGTAACATTGTTTAGCTCTAATGCTTGTATGGAAGCTAGTGTACTCTGATCTGGTGATGGTGATATGGGTCACATGCATTGAGTTGACATCTAGTTTTTATTTAATATCTCTTTATTTTAGCAAGTGAAGGGTGAAGATTTTGTTGCTATTATAACAAAAATGACATGTTCTTTGTTGAGTTCAAAAATCATTGCTAGTGAAGTGTACATGTGTTTCATGTCTTAGTATTGTTGTTTGTTGAGTGAGATTTGTTATATGATTAGTTACTTTAATTGGATCTTTAAGCTCAAAATGGTAAGAGCACTCAAAAGTCTTTTTTGAGAGGACAGAGGTTCGAATCCACGAAGATCCAAGTTTTTTTTTAAAAATTTTCGTTTGTACTGCTCAAGAGTGGACTACCTCAGCTAAGTATTGTGAGAGGATTGGTGGAATCATAGATCAATAGCTTTTCTGATAAAGTTTCAGTAACTAGTGTTGGGATGAGGAATTTGGAGCAGCATCAATTAAACCTTTCTTCTTCAATGACTTGTCTTTGATTTTCTTTTGCATTGTCTTTTGGTTGTGGGAGAGTAAAGCTGTAGTGAACATGATTTGGAGAATGAGTTTGATGCTCAAATGTAGATTGCTTCTTGCAGCCATATTAAACTTTAAAATCAAAGTATTGTCCATGTCCGCTCACCAAAAAAAGCTCTGAAATATCCAAACTACGTACATAAATCTAAGATATAAAAAGTCCATCATTCAGCGAGGAAGACCATGCTTTAATTAATCTTGTTCAAGGGAAAGGTAAAAAGGTTTTAAGAAAAACTAAAGTCGTCGTGTCCTTTCTGAACAAAACGAAATAATTACAACCATTGAACGCTTTGTGGGAGCTATAATCAGTAAAACCAAACACAACCAAAAGAGATAAAAAAAATTACATAGAAGAAGACAGGATATGCTAGACAAAACAGACCGCTAAAAATCTCCGAAAGAATCCTTCGCAAATACGCAATACAGGAGGCCACAGGATGAAGCTAGACGGGAGGCCGCGGGAGGAAGCGAGATGGGGGGCCACAGGAGGAAGCGAGACGGGAGGTTCCAAGACGGGTGGCTGCGAGACGGGAGGCCGCAGGAGGAAGCCAAACGGGAGGAAGCCAGACTGGAGGCGGCGAGACGGGAGGCCATGAGAGGAACCGAGAACATCAATTTTAGTCTTACATGTTTTCAAGAATGGTCGTCCCAATAGCAATGACACATTATCAGAAGAATCACTCCCCCATGTCAAATACATAAAAATCAGCTGGAAAACCAATTCATTAACTTGAACTAAAACATCTCCGAGTACTCCTATTGGTTATGCATTCGATCTGTCCGCTAATTGAATCACAATATCAGTTTTAGGTAATGGTCCCAAATTTCCTGGTCAGCAACTTTTTTAGATTTTATAAACCTAGAAGGAAAAGGCGGTGGTTCTTTCACACTAGGGACCGTCTTAGGACTGACATCCTCTTTCCCAAGATTCACAACATCCCCCTCTCTTGATAGTCTCTCTCTTATCTAGGCCTCTTGATTTTTTCTCGAACTCTTTCTCAATTTCCCTCCCCTTAGCTTTGGGTTCATCTAATTCTTTTTTACTCCTAAGTGTTATAGCCTTAACATTCTCCTTGGGATTAGGGATTGGCTGAGCTGGGAGCTTACTTGAAAGTTGAGCTTCAATGTTACTGAATGAGGTGGCAATCTAACCAAATTTGGGTATCTAGGTGCTGCAAATGAGTGTTAGTTTTCTTTTGACATTGAACACCTTGAGAATGTACTGACCAATTTGATTTGTGAGTTGTTTAACCAAGTTCTCAAAGAATGAGTTTGAGTCTTGAGTTTGAGGTGCATTGGATAAATATTGTTGCCTCTGGTTACCTTGGCCATATCTCAAGTTTGGATGGTTTCTCCAACTTGGCCATATCTCATTTGGGATTGATCTAGAGATCGTCCTATAACATTGACATCTTCAACCTTCCTAACTTGCTCTACATCATATCTTGTTCCAAATTATTGAGTCGTTTTGAGCCATGTTAGATATCAATTGTCTAGCTTGTGTCGGTGTTTTATTCACTAATGCACCTCCATTAGCAGCATCTATCATTCCCCTCTCAAATGGTAAAAGTCCTTAAAAATACTGAATTAACAATTGCTCACTGATTTGGTGTTGGCGACAGCTAGCACACAATCTTTTAAACTTTTCTCAATACTGAAATAAGGATTCATTAGGATTTTGCCTAATTCCACTAATTTCCTTCCTTATGGAGCCTATTCTGCTAGTAGGAAAAAAACTTCTCAAGAAAAGGTTTTGTAAATTAGTCCAAGTAGTAATACATTCAAGAACAAGATAATAAAGCCAATCCTGCTATGAAAAAGGAAATGCAGGTAATTTCACTTGTTCTTCTTCAATTTCTTCTGGTCTCGTGGTGGAATATACAACTAAAAATTCTTTTAAATATCCATGGGGTTCCTCACTTGCACGACCATAGAATTTAGGAAGCAAATAAAGAAAACTTGAATTAAACTTCAATGGACGTTCTAATAAAGGAAAACTATGCTAAGAAGTTGATAAGCTAGATTGGGCTGCAAATGTTTGTTAAGAGTTTGATTAGCCATGACTTGGTAAGCCACAACTTCTCTTTGATCTTGTTGTGGTTCCTCTTCCTGTTCAAAAAGTTCTTCTGTGCCTCGAAAGCCTTCATGTTCAAAAAGTTCTTCTATGCCTCGAAAGCCTTCAACTTGAAATTCTTCAACAACTATCCTTCCACTTCACAGTCTCATTCACTGTACAAGTGAAGAAGATATTTTAATCAAACAGAAAGAAATAGCTTCACTACAAAAACTTGTATTCTTAAAGTTAAGCAAACAACTCTCTCTGGCAATGGCGCCAAAATTTCGATGACATGTAATTGGTGGCAGAAAACTAAATCAATTCTTAAGCTCCTAAAATAATTCACAACAAAGTATAGGGCCAAAAAGGTTTGATCCCACAAAGAGTTTTGTGCTTCACATTTAAGTTTAATTCTAATAGGAATACATAAAAATTTTACACGGTTTATGGGGGATAGTGCAAAATTTTAAATATAAAAGAAAAAACTATTTATCTACTATATACAATTTACCTGCCCCTTTTCACTCCCAATTCATTAGCTAAGAATGAAGTAACCATAATTTAGATTTGGTGTTATACTTTTGATAGGTTGGCAAAAAAAAGTTCATTAGATGGACTTCCTCCTTAATTTGATCTAACTAAAATCAATTGAGCAATGGTTCTAATTAATTCATATTTTAGGCTCAAATTCAATCGACCCAAACTAAATATAAACATACCAGCATGTTCAAAATAGTTAGTTTAAATCATGCTTTAGTTGAAATTAAGATAGGTGTGACCTCTCTAAACACAACATAACAAAACGAAAAACTGTAAATTTAATCAACACACATGAAGTGATCAATTTCATGCATTAAGATGAAAATTTTAAGTACCACATATCAGTATGATTTAAATATCAAAAGTACTAACACTAAATTTATAGAAATGAAGTCCAAACAATCAAAATAGTAGCCAAACCATTACAAAAGCCAAGGTACAAGGGAAATTCCAAGACAAATAGAGAACAAAACTAGAGCAAAGCCTAAGAAGTTGGAAATATGATTAAGATAAGGAAGTTTCCCCTTTTGAGAGTTTGTTGTGACACATCCCCCAAAGAGAATCGTTTCTCCACCATGAAAAAAAAACAGCTTGTTTCCATTGGGTTCTTCCACTCCTACAACATATTCCAGCCTTATCTCTATTGCTTTTCTCACTCTCTTGCTACAACATATTCCAGCCTTGTCTCTATTGTTTTTTTCTCTCTCTTGCTAAGGAGTGAGAAGGGCAAGATAAATCTCACATTCTCTGTTCTCCAAAGAAAATTTCATGATCCAAGTCTCTGGCTCAAACAGATGGCAAAATCCCTAGTTATTTGTCATTTTCAGACTTTTGCTTTTCCTTCTTAGGTACAACAGTTACTGACTTAATTAGCCACTTCTTTGCTTTAATCTCCAAATGAATTGCTCAAAAATTGTCCTCTCTTTGTCCTCTACTCGATCTCCAAGTGCCTATCTCGATTCCCCCATTTTTTTTTGCAATCAATCGCTTCTTTTTCCTCTTTCATGGTTGAATTGAATAAGGGCAGTTGAGTGAAAATATAATTTAAGTTAGGAGACATTTTTGTCGTTCTATTTTCTGGCCTTGTTTCTACTTGATTGAGGCTGTTGTTCTAGGCTTACTTCGTCCTGGTAGTCACTGCTATTTGGTGATTATTTGTCTGTAGTTTCTTGGGTGTGGGCTTCTAAATGTCTGATGATTTCTTCTTTGTTGTTTTACTTGAACAAGAAGGAACATTGAGCTCAATTTCGACCACAACATGTCCCGACTCTGAGAAAACACAAAAGACAAAAGTTGTAGATTTCTTTGTTAGCTTTCCAATGTATTTCACTATTTAGAATTTGAGCATAGACAAAGACATTATGATCAAAATACGAAAGATAGTTAAATATGTGAAAACTACTAATTCCATATTTTTATGAATTAAAAATAGAAATTAGCCATTCAAAACTCAAATTTGGTAAATATTTACAAATAAACCCATATAAGACACAAACGTTTACAAAAGTAATGATGTTTAAGGGATGAAAATATTTAAAAAATATGCATTTATCAGTACTCTAATAAAAATTGTAGAATTCCATACAATCTCAGCCATACACAAGACTATGTTCCCAGCCTCCCCAGATTAAATCCCTACATTAACTACCATTGACCCTTAACTAAGGCCTTCTAGATTCATATCTTGCACCTCAGAAAATCTCCCATTTTTCCATGCAATGCTTATTGTCCCCTTAGGCATATGGATGTCATTGAGCCGTTGTTTAACGTAATTACCTCTTCAAATTCAACTGTTCTTCCTCCCAACAAAAAATTCTTCAACTCGATCATTTCTTCCTACCCTATTTGGCGTACCTATCATCTTTGTTGCCAAAAATGGATAATATATGTTATGCCCTCCACTGCCTCCACCTTTCCCGAAGCTCTCCTGGGGAAGCTACCAGTGAAAATGTCCCTCCTTTGACGCACTTCCCCCATGGTGAAACCCCACTCCAGCCTTTGTCAGATACGGAGGAGATGTGGGTCCTATAGACCTGACAAGAATGTTGACATGGTATTAGAGCTACTTTGTGTACGTGAGCTAGACTCGAGCTTCAAAATATGAGGCCCAATTTGTTTACGTCTTAAGCTATTATGTATAAGCCTGGCTTGGACGCAGAGGGGAGGTTAAGAGAAAAGTCCATATTGACTAAAATTAAGTAAAGATATCGGAATATAAGGTTGGGCAATATGCCTCATGTGTCTGCATTTTGGGATGGAACCGAGATCAATCTTAACAATCGACATTTTGTAAGACGAATATCAGGTACATTAGTCTTCATAGCCACTACCCTACAATAGGCTTAGCAATATGCAAGGCTTCCAGATCTATCAACAACTGTTTTGAAGATGCCAATGGGTTATTTTTCGATTGAAATACCCTCTTGTGACCATTGTGAAATACTCTAGTCCCTCAGTTCGGGCCTGATTAGAGTCTCACTTACATCTGTTCCATTAGCCGTATGGATTCCACATGGATTCCTATTGTTTTCAATATACAACTGTTTGGGTGAAACTTTGAAGTTACCACTCATTCATAGGTATGAGGAGGTGTTAAAAGAAATCGTCAAACCACCTGGGTAGGTTTTAGATGTTGGATGATAATACCCAAAAGAGAGAATCAAATTACGTGTTTCGAGTTAAGGTGGAGATTGACCTTTTAAAACCCGAGGTAGAAGTAGTACAACTCGACACCATGGACCATATTTGTGAAGTTTCTTTTCACGTTGAGAAACATACCTCATGCATGCAAGCATTGTAAACATGGGATCACTTAGATGAATGCAGAGGTAAAATAGAGCAATCAAATGAATCCACTTGTGCACCTAGCCATGATGGCATAGATAGTCCCTCATTGGACTGTCACAAAGTAAAAAAACACGATCATGCCAGTACGTCTGCAACAACATCTTCTTTCTTGGACCACCTGTAGAAGGCCCATGAAGTAGTACAAGTCTTACAAAAGTCATGCACAGCCCCTTGTTCAAACCAATTTCTTTTAAGATAGCAAAGTGGAAGGTGCATGAGACGATCAATCTGGATGAGACCCAAACTGCAACCCATGCCCTTGTGCCATTCGAGTACTTGTTCCATCAGAACCTTAAAAATTTTCAAAAGATGGCTAACACCGTACAACCATTAATGGGGACCTACACAAGAATGAGCCTTGTTCGAGCACAAGCCAACACAGATCCAGTGGGGGTCATAGTGTCATATTGGGTACGGTTTAAATGCTCAATGAAGTGAGCCTAGGACGACGCGGCAAGCGAGGTGCCGTTCAACAGATCAACCCTCGAGAGATGTTCTATCTCAAAGCACATAAGATAAGTGAGATGAGACCTACGACCCACCAAATGCCAAGTAAGAGGTTTTTCCTCATTTTTTTTTATTCCTATGGATAATTTACTTATTTGGAATGTCTGAGGCATCAAATATGCCTCGGCCTTATATGCTGTTAAAAGCTTTGTTCATAATACTAAAACTGACATTATTTTCCATAGTGAAACCAAACTCGAAGATCCCATAATTACCAAAGTTATTAGGTGGGCTTCTTAAAATTACCCAAATTTACAGTTTGTCCCCTCTTGTGGACTTAGTGGTAGACTCTGCTTATTATGGTACGACAAGATACAACCGTCCATTAAGCATGCAAATCATTATGGAATATTCTGTGAAATCCAGGCCCAAAAAGGTCTTATACCTAGGTTTAATTTATCTTCCCCGGACCATCTAAGATTGCAAGAGGGTCTAAATTCCTTGATCTAGCTTACTAGGTCAAACTCTATCCTATGGGCCTTAGCTGGAGATTCTAAAGCAACTATTGATGGAAGCGAAAAGGCATCCAACTTTGTTGTATATAAACCTAATAGGGCATTTAAGAGTTTTTTCGAATCACATGGTTGGATTGAGTTAGGTGCAGATGGTCCATGGTTTACATAGACAAATTCAAGAATGGGGCCAAATAGGGTCTCTGGTAGACTAGATAGAGTTTTGAGTAATAATAGATGGATTGCCTTTTACCACACACCAAAGTTAGGTTTGTTCATACCCTTCTATTGATTAGACTTAGACCCCCAACAATTAAATCAATGATCTTTTGATATCAGACAAATGTGGACTAAATCCACAGAATATGAAAGTGTTATTTCCTCTAGATGGGCCACCCACACTTAGCTACCCCCACTTGACCTCTGACATAGGCTTAATCAAGTCGCTAGTTGACTCAGCCACTGGAATAAGTCCAATTTTGGAAGCTTCCACAAGAACATTAGATGGATGCTAGGAAAATTAAATCAAATTCAACAATGCCTGAATTTGACCTTCCTTTAGTGTTGGGAATGGAAACAATGTTTCGCTATGGTATGATCAGTGGCTACCTGATATTGACCTTTCTTGAGTGAACCAACCCCGTAAGATGACAAGGCTGGTGCACCCAAATGAAAAGGCTAGCTGAAGTGAAACTTGCTTCCATAGCTTATGGCTGAGGGATGTGGAAAATTTAATAGTACATGCATCTAAGATAAAGTTGGATAGAAACAGTCCAATCTGGTCTTTAAACTCAAATGATAATTTTTTCTATTAAAACAACATACCACATGGTACACCAGGACTTACAACTGGCACGTAACTCGTGCAAGATGGGCCCTATTGCTCACTTATAGAGGAAGATATGGTCCTCGTGTTTTCTTCCCAAACATATGATCTTCCTATGGAAAATTTTGTATGACTGTTTCCCCACTGATAGATTCATTAACAGAGGACTCAAGATACACGATGGATGCAACCTATTGCAAGTCACGAGCGAAACCTTAGAACACATTTTTCTTTCCTACCCTTTTGCTAGCACGGTTTGGTTGTCTCATATATGCAAAGTTTCCTATACCCAATCGTCACCATACCCCTCAAACAACTTATAAACACCATTTTCTTTCTCCTCAACTGGAAGAAAAAACAAAAAAAAAACACATCTTTAAACTGTAGTTATTCTCTGGGAATTGTGGCGCGAAAGGAATCAGAAATTTTTTTGGGGGGCTATGCTGAACGCGGAACAAATCCATAGAAAAATAATTTACATTGTGGATGACCTAGCTTCACAAAAGACAGTCCCAAATACAACCTTACCAAAAGCTCTCCCCGTCTTGACATACCGGAAGTCTCTGCCCTCATAGTTCCTAAAAACAAATTTTGATGGGTCTAGTTTTTTAGAGAAATATACAGCAGGTGGGGGGAGGGGAAGGGGATGGCTGTAATTGTCTGTAATGATTAGGGCCTCCCTCTCCTATTCTCAACTTGGGCCCTCCCAAGAAAACAAATAACGAAGCCGAATTACATGCTCTACTCCTTATTCTATGCTTCATCAGTACTTCCCCAATTCACATATTATTATCGAGGGGGACTCCAAGCTAGCAATTATGGCTATCAGATAGAAAGCAGTATGGCACCTACAGGTAGCTCCACTGGTCGATCCTTGGTGGGCAATCCTTCTGCAACATCCATCATACCACCTCCAGCATGCATACATGGAAACCAACTTAGTGGCGAACAGACTCGCAAAGGAGGGATCATTGAAGGCTAGTTTAGGGGACTGTACTATCAGGAGAAGGAGAAATACAACGCCCTCCTTTTTGAAGCAACTCTTAGTTGATGATTGCATGAAAAATGGGCCCAACCCAATGCTACTATTTTTGGATAACTCTAACACTATAAATAGTCCACAAATTATTGCTTTTTTAGATATGCAGTCATCTTTTTTATTAAAAAAAATTGAACCCGAAATATTGGAGTAGCTGCAATGTGGTTCTTTGATATTATTTCACCTTATAATAAAAGATCATCCAATGAAATGATATATACTCCTGTTGGAGCCAAACCTATTCGTGTTAGAGTTTCATATTAATTCACGAATAGAAATATTCCTGGTATAGAAATATGGGAAAAATGTTTTCTATCTTCGGCTTTGTTATAGACTTTAGACCTAACTTTATATAATAAGAATGCAAAAATTAAACACAATCACTATTATATTATTTCTTTTTCATATCAGAACCATGATTTTTTATGGACTTGAAACTAACTTAAGACTTGGCTAGACATTACCAAATTAGAGGAGTTGTAAAACCACACTTGTGATTGAGATAGTTATTCTGGTGGGTTTGGGTTTGGATTAGAAACAAAAAAAAAAAAAAAAAAAATCAAGCCAGATTGTGGAGCTTAGGGGTAGAAATGACTTGGACCCCAGCTTGAGCCCTAGTACATTGGGGCTTGGCTTGAAGGGTTTTCTTAGAACTCAAGTTTGAGTTTGAGCTTGACCTCAACCCTGTACACAAATTCGAGCTCAAGCTCAAAAAACTGAATGTTGGAACCAAGGTTGAGCTTGTTTTGAACCTGGATAAAATATAATTCCTCACTTCTTTAGTGGGGCTTGGCTTGAAGATTTTCTAAGAGCTCAAGTTTGAATTTGAGCCTGATCTCAACCCTATATATGAACTCGAGCTCGAGATTAAAAAACTGAATGTTGGAACGAGTTGGAGCTTATTTTGAACCTGAATGAAATAAAATTCATCGCTTATTAGTGGGGCTTGGCTTGAAGGATTTTCTTAGAGCTCAAACTTGAGTTTGAATTGATCACCTATACAAATTTGAGCTCTGAGTTCATAAAACTAAATGTTGGAACCAAGTTCGAGCTTGTTTTAACCTGGATAGAATATAATTCATCATTTGTTTAGTGTCAGAAAACAAGAAAATTAGTATGCATAGAAGGATAATACTTGAAAGAGTCGTGATATGCGTCTTCGCGACCTTTCTGATTCGCTCTTTACGATCTGACGTGGATGTTTTATGTGGCATCCACGTCAGCTACTTATTTGGCAAAGAGGAGGGAGAGGCCGGAGCGGGAGAGATGCGGGCCGAGAGGGGAGAGAGGCCGGGCGAGGGGGGTGGCCGCCGAGCGGGAGGGAGAGGAGGAGAGGAAGGGGAGGCCGCCGGCGGGAGGGAGAGGAGGGAGGGAAGGGAGGCCACTGAGCGGAGGGAGAGGGAGGAGGGAAGGGGAGGCTGCCGAGCGGGAGGGAGAGGGAAGGGGCAGGCCGCGAGCCGGGAGGGAGAGGAAGGGGGAGGCCGCCCGGCGGGAGGGAGAGGAAGGGGAGGCCACCGGCGGGAGGGAGAGGAAGGGGGGAAGCCGAGCGGGCGGGAGAGGGAAGGGGAGGCCGCCGGCGGGAGGGAGAGGAAGGGAGGCACCGCGGCGGGCGGCCTCAGGTCTCCCTCCCACGCCAGCAGCTGGGCGGAGGCCGCCTAGCGGGGAGGGAGAGGGAAGGGGAGGCTCCGTGGTGGCCTAGGCATCCCCCCAGCGCGGTGAGGCGGCCTCGGCCTCCTTCTCGCGCCCAGCGCCCAGGCGGCCTTCCTTTCCCTCCCGCTCGACGGCCTCCCTCCCTCTCCCTCCCTCTCGGCGGCCTCCCTCCCGCTCCCTCGGCCTCCCTCCCGCTCCCTCCCGCTCAACGGCCTCCCTCCTTCTCCCGCTCCTCTCTCTCCCTCTCCGGCTCTGGCCCCTCCCCTCTTCGGCTCCAGCCTCTCTCCCTCTCCGGCTCCGGCCTCTCTCCTTCTCCCGCTCCGGCCTCTCTCCCTCTCCGGCTCCGGCCTCTCTCCTTATCCCGCTGCGGCCTCTCTCCTTCTCCGGCTCCGGCCTCTCTCCTTCTCCGGCTCCGGCCTCTCTTCTCCTCCGGCTGCGGCCTCTCTCCTCCGGCTCCGGCTCCGGCCTCTCTCCTTCTCCGGCTCCGGCCTCTCTCCTCCTCAGGCTCCGGCCTCTCTCCTCCGGCTCCGACTCTGGCCTCTTTCCATCTTTGACAAATAGGCAATTGACGTGGATGCCACACAAGACATCCACGTCAGACAGTAAACTCCGACAGTAAACTATCGCAGTACTCATATCATTTTTCTACTTAAAAATAAAGATTTTTTCATCTTATCTTAGTATATTTTTACTATTAAGCTGGCTTGTCCAGCTTGGAGCCGAACTACTCAAAGCTTGATGCCTCGGGGGCAATTAACATTTGTTCCTTGGCTTCATTAACTAAACTAGCCTAGGAGATTAAGCGTGGTTCAAACTTCTAAAAAATTATTCTTGAAGAAAATTTAAAGAATAATGCTATCCCACGCATTTGGTAATGTAAACCATGGATGCCAAGAATTTATCCTCTAGAAAATAATATTTTATTAAAAAAAATATTTTTTATATATTTAAGAGCTTAAATTAACAGATAAATCGGATAGGTACGTCTGTAGGTACCATTAGCATTACTCAAATTTAAAACACATCAGTGCTCTTTCCCCGGTTCCGATTCTTCTCTTACCTTTGCCATCTCATCGTATTTTTTCCTCTGCTTGTTTTCATATAATCGTGTTCTGAGTTATCTGAAACTTCCATAGGTACAGAAAGATCGAGCGTCTTCGTTGAGTGCGACTTGCGAGAGAAGTAATGGGCGCAGATACTAAATTGCTAGCTTTGAAAAACGAAGATTGATTAGGGAAACGGGAAGGAAGAGGGAGACAGCCAATTCCTTTGCTTCTTAGTTAGGGCCCATGTGCTCTGTTGGTGGCTCCATATTTGCGATTCCCATGCGTGCAGCTTCATCTTCCTCATTGAGGGCTTTACACACTTTAACCCTGTCTCTCTCTTGCCCATGTCGTTCCTCTCGCTACTCTGTATTGGCCTCCTCCAGCCGCCTCTACTCGTTGCTTTCCGAGAAAGAAAATAGCAGTTTTTTATACTCGCCATACGGCGGCAAACTTGGGGTTGGACCGGTCGCTGCAGTCCAACATCTGGAAGCCCAGGAATTGAATTCGGGCGATGACGAACAGCCGCAGAACTTTGGACGAGAACAGCTATCTCTGGATGCTGCAGAGCTTAAGTCGCTTCCTGCAGCGCCGTTCTATGAGGTGAGGGAGCTTGAGGAGCTGCCGGAACAATGGAGGAGGTCGAGGTTGGCGTGGCTGTGCAAGGAACTCCCAGCACATAAGCCGGCAACGCTTATTAGAATCCTCAACGGCCAGCGGAAGTGGATGCGTCAAGAAGACGCCACCTATGTAATCGTTCATTGCATGCGCATTCGTGAGAACGACACCAGTTTCAGGGTACTCTACGCGCCCTCTGCTTGTTTGCCTTTGTACTTGCCCAATTCATGCCTGGTGTGTCTTTTGCCATAGGATTTTCTTTCTTCTTCTATCATGGTAAACTTATGGAGGAGAGGCCACCTCTTGGCTAAATGATGAATTATCTCTACTCATGGGCACAATGTATACGGCTACACCATAACTTGTTGTGTGGTTCGAGACATTCTTCTTTTCATTTGGAGTTTTAAGGACGTTATAAACTTCGTCCGACGAATTTGTTAAATGTGACTTGTTCTTTGGAGTCGGCACCTATGGTCTTTGTATTGAAATTTTTTATCTTCGATGCTATCTAACGAGGTCAACAGGCAAAAAAAAAAAAGTATGTTCGTTGCACCATTTTGCTGTTTATAAACGAAAAAATCAACTGCAATTTAAATTTCCCTTTAATAAGGGCTGCATTTTGTCTGAATCTTAATTTTCTCTTTTCTGTCATGCATTAGATGGACTACGAATGACATAATTACTGTCAATTGTGACATACATCTAGGGCGTTTTTTGGATGCATGTTGTTAGAATTTTTAGCTTTTAAACTATGATGAAGTTTTACTTGCACTAGCTTGCTTGATACCCGTAGCGATATGATGAAAGTCTGGAAGTCCAAATTATAACTATAAACTCATGAAGTAAACAATTTTAACTGATTCTGTATCCTTTCTTTTATTTTAACTGCTGAAAATAGATTTTGTACTTCAGGTATACAAATGGATGATTCAGCAACATTGGTTTCAATTTGACTTTGCACTTGCCACCAAGTTAGCAGATTATCTTGGCAAAGACAGGAAATTTTCCAAGTGTCGAGAAATATTTGATCAGATACTCAATCAAGGTCATGTACCTAATGAAATCACTTTTCATATTTTGGTTGTTGCATATCTGAGTGCCCCTGTTCAACGCTGCTTGGAGGAAGCCTGTTATATCTACAATCGTATGATTCAATTGGGAGGGTACAAACCCCGACTAAGTTTGCATAATTCTCTATTTAGAGCCATCACTAGTGAACCTGGGGGCACTGCTAAGAATCACTTGAACCAGGCAGAGTTAATATTTCATAATCTAGTTACCTCTAAATTTGAGATACATAAGGAAATATATACTGGTTTAATTTGGCTCCATAGCTATCAAGATACTGTTGATAGAGAAAGGATTGCAGGCTTGAGAGCTAAAATGCTGGAAGCAGGAGTAGAAGAGGGTCCGGATGTGCTTGTCTCCCTTTTAAGGGTTTGTGCTAAGGAAGGGAATGTGGAAGAAGCAGAAAGAATCTGGGATAAGCTTGTTGAATCTGGTCATAAACCTCCTTCACAAGCTTTTGTTTATCAAATGGAAGTTTATGCAAAGGTCGGGAGACCCATGGAGTCATTGGAGGTTTTCAGGGGGATGACTGCACAATTGTCATCACCCAGTGTTATATCTTACCATAAAATCATTGAGGTGATGTCAAGAGCCCAAAAGATAGACATTGTTGAAGCTTTAATGGAAGACTTTATCAAAAATGGCTTGAAGCCCCTTAACCCTTCCTTTGTTGAAGTAATGAATATGTATCTCAAGTTAAATTTGCATCATAAAGTGGATTCTACTTTCCATCAGTGCCTCTCGAAATGTGGTCCAGATGAAACTATATATACAATTGTTTTAGAGTCTCTAGTAAAATCTGGTGATCTTGAGAAGGCAGAGAAAGTTTTTCACAATATGGATACTGGTTTGGCCAGTGGTGTCAATAAACAGTCGTGCAATGTCCTTTTAGGAGGGTACCTAACTGGTGGAGAGTCTGAGAAAGCTGTAATGCTTTATGATATGATGCGCCGGAAGAAATTTGATGTTGAAGCCCCACTACTGGAAAAGCTTGACTACATTGCGGGCTTGAAAGACAAGGTCGTAAAGAAGCCGATAAAACTGAAGCTTGATAAAGAGCAACGTGAAATCTTGATGGGTTTGTTGTTAGGCGGTTTGCAAATAGAGTCAGATGAGGAGAGGAACCCTATGATCTATTTTGACTTCAATGAAAAAGCTGATGTCCACACTATCTTGAAGAGGCACATACATAAGAGATACTACGAGTGGTTAGATCCATCTGGAAGCACAAGCAATGCTATTGATGAGATACCACATCAATTTTCTACCATTAAACATCCTTCTTTTGGATTCTTTGCTGATCAGTTCCGACCAAAAGGCCGATCTGTTGTTCCGACCCTTATCCATAGGTGGTTATCACCTTGTGTTTTAGCCTACTGGTATATGTATGGGGCTTGAGAGCTTCCTCAGGGATATTTTGCTCAAGCTGAGGGGTGTAAGACAGGAAGATGTAGAGAGGGTTGTGAAAGCATTGAAAGCAAAATCTTTAGACTGCAGGTTTAAGAAGAAAGGTAAAGTGTTCTGGATAGGTTTCCAGGGAAGCAACTCTGCCTGGTTTTGGAAGTTGGTTGAACCTTACATTCTTGATGACCTAAAAGATTTTCTAATGGTGGGTTGTGAAAACTCTGAAAACCTCATTGATAATGGGCAAATGTTTGATTTTGATCCTTACCCAGAATTGAAGTCTAGTTTGTCTGGCTGCTCTAGAGATGATGATGCTTCGAACTGTTTTCAACTTGAAAATTCGGAGGGAACACATTGAGCCTAATCAAGAGTACAGCTCTTAACTTTCTGTAAGTTGGCGGTTACTTAATGAAAGCAAGTTCTTTAGTTATTGGCTTGCTTTGTCTTGCTGTTTTTTTTTTCTGTTGGAATATATATGGTAACGTGACTGCATTTGCATTTGATTTACTCTTAAAATGAGTTGAAATCCTTGAAGTTTCTGCATGGCAATCCTGAATCAACGCATACATTACAGAAGAAGAAGAAGAAAAAAAAAACTGACAGCATTTCAACAGAAGGTCAGGAGTTTAATTTACATATATATCAAGGGTTTGATGGAGAAACCTGTTTTTGATCTGGTGACAGTCTTGGGAAGACGGTTCGTTATAGTTTGCTATCAAATTACTCCATCTCACTAGCTTCTACTAAATTCCCATTCAATATTTACACCGATGGAGGTAGAGTTTTCAAGAGAGCAATTACTCAAACATGGCATGCCATTCTCGAATTGGAAATGGACTGCGATTTCACAACTCAAACTTGATGCACTAGATTAGGTAAGAAGCATGTGAACTGCTGCCTCCTTGAGATCAATTAAATTTTCTCGACAAATCTAGAGCTTCCGAAAGTCTCATCTCCTAAAACTGCAGGGCTGCCGGTATACTTTTCTCTCAACATCCATGGCTTGCCCAGGTATGACATATAGCTAATATGGGATCAATTGTTCAATCTTCTTCTGTTCAATTAACATCTCAATTCACTCCCCATATGCACCGAGGGTTCTCATTAACTCTATGGTATATACACACTCTTTGGCTTTCTGAGACATAAAAAGATCAAGCAGAAAGCTCTTTTTCCTTCAAAAACACATATTTCCTTTAGTACTTCATTCATACCCAACAGAGGGATGCATCTTATTTCTAGCATAACAAACAACCATGGTAGTATTTTCCTATTGAGAAGAAAAGTGGGCGTGGTGAAGAAGATGAGAAGAATTTAAAGAAAAACACCTTAATACATTCTTCTTGAAATTGATGTCCATTTGAAGCAGGAATAACAAAAAACTGTACAGCTGCTGTGTAGAATAAAAGTGGGAATGGAGAAGAAGATGAGAAGAATTTATTGAAGAACACCTCAATACATTCTTCTCGCAATTGATGTTCATTTAAAGCAGGAATAACAAACAGCTGCTGTGTAGAATAAAAGTGGGCACGGAGAAGAAGAAGAGAACAATTTAGAACAAAACCCCTCAATACATTCTTCTTGTCATTTATTGCCATCTAAAGCAGGCATTACAGACAGCTTCTGAGCATTTTCTTATAGAAAAGAAAAGTGGGCATGGAGAAGAAGATGACAAGAATTTAGAGAAAAACACCTGATCAATACATTCTTCATGCAATTTATTGCCATCTAAAGCAGGCATAACAAACGGCTTCTGAGTATTTTCTTACAGAAAAGAAAAGTGGGCATGTTAAAGGAAGATGAGAAGAGGGTTTAGAGAACCAATACCTTAACTTGAATGACACAATTGGTTCATCGACGTCGAATTTCGATCCACACGGAAGTTCGATCTTAGAGATTGAGATGTAAAGCTGGGAAATTTAAGAGGGATAGTGGAAGCATGAGGCTTGTTTATGATAAATATTAGTAATATCTCTCTACGTTTCATATTTTAGGACATGCATTGGCAGTTGAGTCATGCAAATGCCATGTACAAACAGAGTTTATATTTGATGGGAATCAAATTCTTATTTTCATCTTTCAGAGTAAAGATCAATGATATATATTACATATATATATGCTGTCAGAATAGTAAACTAGCCTACATGTGACCTCTTTTACAGCTTAGTAGTGGCTTTACTAAAGTCTTAGGGGGTAACTTTATATTCTACAACAATTATAAAGAAAAAGCTTAAGTCATGACACTTCCAAGTTCCATCTCTCTTTAAAAAAAGAAAAAAAGAAGAAAAAAGAAAAAAGATTCTTCTGGAGTGAGAATCAGAATTTGAAAACCTAATCCTTCATTGAGCCGGAAATGTGATTGCATTGAGTTACAACGGTTCCACTCAGTTAGTCTATGTCAGCACTAATTTTCGTTAAATAAGAAAAGGCAGCAGAGGAAAAATATATTTTTACTTGTTAGCACCTTACATAGATATATTTACCAACCTGATCTGGCTTATATTAAATTATTATATTTGCTCGTTTATTTGGGGTGTAAGTTTTACCGAAGAAAAATACTAGCTACACTTAGGCACAGTACCTTTTCCAATTATATGTTAATCTGAACCATTGATGCCTAGGGTTTATCTTTTGGAAAACAGGATTTATAAAATAAAAAAATATTTTTTTATATTTTTATAGGCTCAGATTAACATGTACATGAGATAGGTACTACGAATAGGTGTAACTAGCATTATTCTTTACCCAATTACATGTTCTACCAATTGTTATTCAGAATGAAGTGGAAGATACATTAATTTTGATTAGCATAGGAGTAATTTTACCCTTTTAATATTCCATCATTTAATAATCAGAATAGAAACCCGCTATTATTCGGGTAAAATTCATATAAGGGTATAGTCATTTTTACAATACTTAATGCATAATCCTTCCTCCCTAACATATGTTCTTGCTAGGATAACGTTGTTGGTTGGTAAGAGTAATACGGTATTTTTTGTTAACGAATTGTTAAGACAACATTGTTACTTTTTAGGTTTTGTATTTTGTATCTGACATTTTTATCATGTTGAAAGCAAAGATAACATTGTAATATTGTTTGGTGTTGTGTTTAACTTTTTATTGTTAGGATAACATTCTTACGAGATGTTTTTTGTTTAGACAGAAATACCTTAATAAATAAATAAATTTAAACACAACAAAATAATAGTATTGAGCAGTGTTTTAAAAATCGGAGGTTATTATAGTTCAATTTAAGTCTAAAACCTGTTTTGCCTTAAAACTGCACGACTAGTTAGTCCAGTCTAATCGCTATTATAGGCGTTTGGACCCCATCCAGTTAACGAAATAGACTTAAAAAAAGGAATTAGGGAGGCATAATTTGAGTGGAGGAGGAATGAATAAGCTAACCAGCGGAACAGAAAAACTTTATGTAAAATTTTTCGTACAATAATTTTAAACGGTATTAAGCTATTATAGTTTTACCTTCAGATTCAACCTTTGGTCCAACCCAATCTAGGATTCGACCAAAACCGAACTTACTACCTGTTGGATTGCTGGTCAAGTTTTTAAAACAATGGTATTCACATAATTATAAGCAACATTCAAGTTGAAGTTCGATTTTTGTCTAACGATACACTAATATTTTTTTACCCAATAAGGCAATCCCCACTATTTTTGCTTTGAGGAAACCAGGTGCTTTCTTTGTGAACTTTGCAAGGGGCAGGCACGTATTATTTGCTTTGGGCAAACATGGCCCCCCTATTTTTAACCCAAAACAGCACTTCTCAATAAGGCGATCCCCACTATTCTCAATAAGACGATCCCCACTACTGGCAATAAGGCGATCCCCACTATTCTCAATAAGGCGATCCCCACTATTCTCAATAAGGCGATCCCCACTATTCTCAATAAGGCGATCCCCACTACTGGCAATAATGTCCTACTTTTAAACCTCCTTGTTAATAAAAGGGTGTAACAATTCAATGCCTTAAAAGATCCAAAGTACACAACTTCACATGTGGGAGAAAATGTGTAGGAATTTACCGCCATAGTAACTCATGAATGTTGTTAACAACCGACATAATAGAATGGTGGAAATAACAAGTAACTTACGAACATAATGCAACACTTGCATGATGATCCGTCTTCCTCTGATGAAATTCTGATGAATTAAATCAAACTCACCACACATGATGGCGTCTCTTATCAAATGGAAGAATCCGAGATAATGGTGCGTGTTATGACTGTAAAACGCAAGAGCCACTTATAAGAACTGATCATAGTCATGCCCAAAGGGAAGTAAAGATATGACGCATATTCGTTTTAAGAAAAATAGACTCACATTTCTAGCAGAATCTGTGCCAACATCTCATGAACATTAAGGAGGTGATTTATATAAGCTCTGGTGTGATTTTGGCATGTGTAACATTTGCAGCCATCAACTATCGGCGTGGTGTCTTTCCTGCATAGCAGACAAGTCTTGTTAAAGCTAAACAAAGAAAGAAACACATATACTTTTTCTCCTATATTAAGATCCCCAAATTGATCTCTGACTGCAGAGGAACAGATTAAATGATTGGAAGACCTGAATCTACACAGAATCAAAGAAATAGGAGTTTCTACATTGATAGTCGGTGCCATATTAAGAAGCCAAGTGGATGATGATGGAAACTGAAGAAGGTGAGCATCTTGAACATGAAATGACAAAGAGGCAAACACCATTTGATGATAGTTCTACATAATATTTTCATCGAAAAATTCATGGGGCTATTGGAACCACAGTTTTAGAGCACTAACATAAGAGCTAATCATCCTCTAACAGATTCCAGAGGGAGGACATCCCTGCTCATAAGATGGCAATAGCACCACTCACCTGTAAACTGTTGCACGCAGATTAATCTTTGCTTTGTCACTACCAACTTCACTCAGCAGGAGATCATAAAGACTTCTTTCGTTTTTATAGAGGGGAAATGTAAGTGCAAAGCCCCTAAGTGTAAGATGGTAAATGTAGCTGAGAAATGAATATTTAGGTGATACAATGATTAGAAGAACAAATTTTCAAGTTCAAAAACTGAAAAGATATAAAGGGCTTCTCGTGACATACGTTGAGTCAAAAAGATTAATCCCTGCTGCCACACCTTGCAAGATCTCCTCTGTAGAAGAAAAGGCAATCAATGAATTGTCTTACAATATCATAGATCATCGTGCATAGTACATTTATCACTAAAGACATAACAAGCAACAAGGGCTCCAAAAATCCCAAACATATGATCAATATAAGAGATGAAAATTAACATATACAGACAAAACGGAAGTTGGTTGTTCTGAATGTTTAGCAACATTAATAAACCTAAATGAGCATCTACATGGAGTGAACAAACAGTTCGAACACCTGGTTCAAGAGCTCATGGAAAAAGAACAATGAGAATGAAATGAAAACTCTTTTTTCTTGTCCTTTTACCATTAGAATAAGATCTTTTATCATTGACCAGTTTGGCTCACCCAGTTCACCACTTATATGTACTTACATGTTTTTGGTGTTCAGAGAATGAGGTGATGAAATATACGCAAGGCGTTTCATCCACTATCATTGGATGTTCCTGATTGTGAAATTGGATATGGGCTTTCTCAAACTCATAACAGATCGTTAAGGTACCTTATTATACAGATTCATAGTACTCTTTTAACATCTGGTGTACCATGGTTGATAAATCTGGTTCAGAAGGTTAAAACACTACCTTACAACGTGAAGCTGAGCATAGCTCAGTGGTAACACGAGGGTTGTGTTGACGGGAGGTCTCGGGTTCAAATCTCCCGGAGTACGAAGTTTATTGTTGCAGCCCATGAAGTAATCCCACAAGCAATGAAATCAATCTCTTCAAAAAGAAAAAAAACACAACCTTAAGACACCTAAATTGCAAGTATTTATGCATAGACATCAATGAGTATGACCGAGTCATATAATTGCAAACAACTGTAGAACACTTATAATTTATCAGGTTGGAATAATCAAATAGAACTGTTCACACTTGATAAGATTTAAGATTTCAAAAAGAAAAAGTCCATTTATTCTATCAAGTAAAGCTAAGACTACTGTCCAATAAAACAAAATAAAGAGAAATATTTACTTGCATCTACGCTTAAACAAATTACCTGGAAGTCCAAGCCCACAAATTTGTCGCAGTTTCCCATCAGGTAAATTATCCTGAACACTCATCTAGTTAACTTAGCATGCCATTTTTATATGAACAAATTGATAAGACTAAAGATAGAAAGTAATTAATTTTCAACTAGAAACTCAGGTATCCAAAAACTTTTGTGCCAAGAGAAATCACAAAAAATTGGGAATTGCATTAAGCCAGCACTTAGCAAAGAATAACTTTAATACTTTGGGCACTGAACAAGATGGGTGCATACCATCACAGCATTAAGAAGAGCAGCCCGTTCATCCATCTTTTCCCCAAGACCAAATCCTCCAATCCAGTAACCTAAAACAATTTGTACCATAAGCAAAATTCAGGAATATAAAAGCCGGACATTACACAGAATTTGCCAACAAGTTACAGTGAACTAAGCATGTTATTCTACAGGTTGTATCTTTGTGATTAAAATACTTTGTAAGGGTTGTTAGAAGTTGAAAGAATCTTATCAATATACTGAGCGAGTTTCTTGAGGAACTAGAATATGGACAAATGCTTTTCTTAGGTAGGAGTCAATTTTAAGTGAGACTTTTGACAAAAACATGTAAAAACCACAAATAGGACTTTCTTCTCAGTTAGATTTGTACCAGATCAACTTCACCCACAAGACACAAAAGACCCACGGGTTGTCTGACAATAGGAGATTTTTATTTTCTTTTTGAATTTTGTTGACCCCATGCACACAGACAAGAGAACTCCTTGTGAGGATTGAATCCAAGGCCTCGCACTAGAAACCTCCCACGTGACCATTGACCAACCGGCAACTCAAAATTAAAATGACAGGCAAGGAGCAATCCCATTTCCACCCATTTATAACCAAAAGTAGACCTTGCTGGTGTTGAAACTGACTACCATGAATGTTGGAAAACCCACTCAGTCTTTTCATTATGATATTTGATGTAACATTTTACAGATTTAAGAAATAAAAAGAACTAATGGAGTTAGCAATACAAGTAAAAGGCCACCTAAACACACATATAAATATGGAATCAGCAGAAAGAGGTAATTTGCCTCACTATTTGTGTATATGTACTCCCAATAATATCTTTAAGAGAAAGCTTCAAGCACATGATGAGAGGAATAGAGATGTTTATCTGCATATTATATGTATTAAACTTATAATTATTTAAATTAATTTAATTCTGTCAAATATAGGCATCAGCAGAGGATGTGACCTGAAACATTTCGCTTTGCAACTTCATCAGCACAACAAGCACGTTCCGTCAAACTGGTCCCACCAACACTGTTTCTCCACCTGTCTAAATTTGACAATATCTAGAGTCAAACAGTATATTTAACACTTTTTTACGAGTTAGTATGCAAATAAATAGCTACTTAATGGTTTGGAATAATTACCCTAGCCAGAGTTTCTAGTTTCCAAATCCTTTTCTACTAACCTGATCTAAAGCGAGACACTCATCCAGCCAACGTACAGTCCGATCAACAGAAGTTTTGTTCCTTTTCTCTGACACCCAAGCAGGAACCTCATCAGCCACACTAGCCCAAAGGTTTGGCTTTAGGGATGAAATCATTTCCATGTACAACACCGGTTTTATCTGAAGAAAAAAATTAAGAAATGTTGGAAATTCAAAGATTCAATGATTTGATAGCGCATGAAACAGACTGATGCAATACCAGTACACGACTAGAAGGTGTCTCAAGAGAAGCTCCATGTTTATTAGTGCTTTCAGACTCGGGAAGGCATACAATAGAATCCCTTGGTACAGCAACAAATCCATGCTCATCTAGACCAACCATGCGGTGCAAACCTCCAATCTTTGAGATAGTTTCAGGTGAAGCACACTCCAAACTGAAATAATGTTCAAAACATTCAGAATTTCATCACTACCAGAATGCTCCACATCATAGGCACACTTACCATTATGCTAAAACACTTTTGCAACAATAAAAAAAGATAAAAAAAAAATTGGGAGTACAACACTAAAACATACAAAGCAATGGCAGATGACTGTCCTCGAGGTTGTGTATACGTTTGAAAAAAGCGTACAAACAGAAGAATATTTTCGGAGTTCTTAGTTTATAAAAGTTCTAAAACTGAAAATCTGGTCTTGCTTAGCAATATTTTCAAAATGCTTGCAAGTCCTTTCATAACTTATACAAACTTTATCGCATTTCGAACTTACTTCAACCACTCTTGGGGTAACATAAAACCATGCAAGGTCCACTGGTAATGAGCATAAATCATCTTTTCAAGGAGATGCACTACTCCAGAATCGTACTTCAGATGACAAAAAACAATGAGTCGGCCATTTTAACGGTGCCTGTTTGGAAAACAAATTTTAACAAGCACAAACCAGGAGATGCCATTCAATTCATGCCACTTTCTCCACACAATTCAACTCATTTCACCCATTATATAGCTAAAGCAAGCCCAATCACTGAAGGACTGTCACGAGAATCAGTTTCCAGCATCCTCCGGAAGACATGTTTTCTAACTGATTAACAAATATCTATTGTTTGTCATTGCTGAAAATATTCTCTGTCAAGTGTATTCGACAGTGTTATTCCACCAATGTAATAGAAAATGTCCTTAGAAAAGCCATTGTCGCAAAATGATGATAGAAATCTATTTTAAAACAGGTTACTGAGGCCGAAATTATCCTTTAGGCTCATTCATGGAATGTGCACGGACCATTAGTCCTAAAACATACGAATTCGTCGATCTCACTCAGCAAATCTACGAGCATAACTAACACACCAGCGAGTTTCAAGTAGCTAAATGTCGCATCCTCTATGAAGAAGAATTGAAGTATCAATTAAATGAAGTATTGAATTAATTTCTTCGGTGGCCATCTTCACATACCCATAACAACCATGAACGTCCTTCGTCAGCGCGCTGCCAAAACAACAATTTTGAAAAAGAAAAAAAAAAAGACGAAAGAACGAAACTAGAATTGTACGCAGCCAGGTGCAAATATAAAAAGATGTCTGAGAAAGAATTGCGAAATAGACACAGTTGGTAAGGAAAAAGGCGTCAACATACAAATGGAGAGGGCTCGCTTGGAGGAGAGGGGAGTCAGAAGAAGCGAGAGAAGCAAGGAGGTCCCTCGTCATGAAAGAAGGCAACCCTTTTCTGGTTGCCAGAAGAGTTTGGACAGCTCGCCAAATGAAGAATACCGGCGCGAGCTCTTCCGCTGCAAGCCTTCACTATAAATTTCATGTTCTGACGTCTCTCAGCTGTATTCAAATTCGGAGAAGACACCGATGTTTTCGGTCCGTTAGTCCGGGGGAAACGAGGACAGGGGACGCTCTCAGGCTCCAACGATATTATCACCTTCGAGTCTCTCATAATTGTGTCTTAAACTAGGTTTCCCCCTCGAGTGCAGATGTCCGATGAAAATGCTCATCTCAGGAAAACAGTGCCGTTCCCGTCAGAAATCAGTGTCTTTATGGCAGAAAATCTGTACATTTTTGGGCCGGCAAGAAAAACTTTTGAACCAATGTTTTAAAAATGGGACCCCCCAAGTCCTTCCGCATTGTGAAATTTTGCCTCATTCCTTTTTTGAGTGTATATAAGTGTTGGACGTGTCCGACTAAACTTATTTGCGATTAGACTGGACTAACCAGCCGGGTCCCATGGTTTTGAGGCAAACTGGAAATGGAGAATTGGAATAACCTCCACTTCGAGTTCAATCGGTTTGGATTACAACGGTCCAAACAACGGTCCAGTTCGTTTTTCAAACAAAGTTTTTAACTACAAAATCAATGTTCACTAGGCAAGAGAGTTTTATTTTGTAAAAGAGTAATGATTTTCTAGAAAAAAATGTTGTTTTGTTTAAAAGAAATACTTTTTGTGTTCTTTTGCATTCAACCTTTAATATGAAATGTATTCCGCAAAATCTCCATGTCATTGAGTGGCAACCAAGGATGTGCAATGTGCAGTCCAAAATAGGCCCAAAGATATACCAACAAGGATGAGATATTGGAACTAAGATCAACTAATCAAACAATAGCCGACCAACACCCTACAACTAAACTTTAGTGAGCACGTGAGATTTCACGTGCTCGCTATAATACCATAGTTTGCATCAATACATGGCATCAAAATACACTTTCAGTATTTTAAGGGGAAAATGTGAGTTGTCAGCTTCTAATTGGTCGTTGTAGCAATGCTCAGGTCCAGCAACGCCTTCTGATCCCACAACATCTGATTGCAGAAAAGCAGCTGCATGGAAGGAGGGGAAGAAAGTTGGCGCTTGATCCCACAATGTCTGATGGTATGTCGTCGGTGCCACCGAATTAAATTAATTCTTAACCCTCTAAAATAATTCATAAGAAAATATAGGGCAAAAAGGTTCGATCCCACGAGGAGTTTTGTGCATCACATTTAAGTTTTATTCTATTAAGAATACATAAATCACACACGGTGTATGGGGAATTGTGCAAAACTTGAAAAATAAAACAAGAAACTATTTATGTACTATATACAATAAACCTGCCCCTTTTCTCTCCCAATTCCTTAGCTAAGAATGTGGTAATCAAAATTTAGATCTGGTGTTATACTTTTGATAGGTTAACAAAGAAAATTTCATTAGCTGGACTTCCCCCTTAAATTGATATAACTAAAACCAATTAAGCTAAGGTTCGAACTAATTCAGATTTTAAGCTCAACTTCAATTAACCCAAACTAAAATAAACATACCAGCATGTTCAAAATAGTTAGTTTAAATCATGCTTTAGTTGAAATTAGGTTAGGTGTGACCTCTCTAAACAAAACAATTTGCTTCTTTTAACTCTGTTTACCTTGTGCATAACAAAATGAAAAATTGTTAATTTAATCAACACCCATGAAGTGATCAATTTCATGCATAAATACGAAAATTTTAAGCACTACAAATCAGTATTATTTAAATATCAAAAGCAATGTTTTAAAAACCGAACCGAACCGGCCGGTTCGACCGGGTTCAACTGGAACCAGGACTTTAAACGGTTTGGTTCACTCAAAAACCCTGAAATAGTAGAAAACCGGTTGACAGACCAGTTTTGAGCGGTTCAACCGCTGAACCGGAAATCGGACCGGACCAGTTGAACCGTTTTACTTACCTTTTTAGTATTTTAATAGTTTTTTTATTTTTAATCTTATTTTTTGCATATAGAAATCTTATTATGTATTTTTTAATTAGAAAAAACTCATACCGGTTGAACCCAGTTGATCCGGTTAAACCAAAATTGGAGGCTCCACCGGTTCGGTTTTTAAAACATTGATCAAAAGTACCAACAATAAATTTATAGAAATGAAGTCCAAACAATCAAAATAGTAACCAAACCATTACAAAAGCCAAGGTACAAGAGAAATTCCAAAGACAAATAGAATACAAAGCTAGAACAAATCATAAGAAGTTAGAAATATAATTAAGATCAAGAAGTTTCCCCTTTTGAGAGTTTGGTGTGACACATCCACCAAAGAAAACATTCTCATTTCAAGGGATACATTGTCTTGATCCCAAGAGAAGCCACATCTACATGAGTTGTAGCGTGATCTTCGATGAGACATCTTTTCCTCTCTTGCATCCCACCTAACTTCCTACTCCTGTGTCGCCATCACAGTCAACTACTCCAATTGAACTCTGCCACCTCCAGTATAGTGTGTTACCCTTTCTATTCCCTTCTCGCCGTCTACTTCATGCTCTGCTGCTCCTGATCTGGAATGTCCCGACCTTGCCTACCCCTTTAGCCACTTCGGCTGAGACCGTAGACCCACTTGCTTCCGCGTCTCCCTCTTTTTCCAGGTCTCCTGTCCCTATCAAGCCCACCCCAGGTCGGCCTCTTGCACCTCTTGCTACACACCCAATGACTACCCGGTCCATGACTGGTAACTTCAAGCCATGGGCTCATATCTCCACAAGTCATCCTCCTCTCCTTCCCTCACTGCCCAATGAACCGACTTGTTATAGTTAGGCCGTGAAGCATCAGAAATGGCATGAGGCAATGCAATCTGAATTCAATGCTTTATTGGCTAACAGTACTTGGCCTCTTGTTACTTTACCACAGGGGCGATGACCAGACGTAAATGGGTGTTCTGATTGAAGACTAAATCTAATGGCAGCATTGAGAAGTATAAGGCTCCTTTAGTAGCCAAAGGGTTCACACAGAGAGAAAGGCAAGACTATTTTGAGACTTTCAGTCCGGTTGTCAAACCGGTCACTATACGACTGTTCTCACTTTGGCAGTGAGCAAGTGGTGGTCTATTCGGCAGCTCGATATTAGTAATGTTTTTCTCAATGACACTCTCTTTGAGGAGGTTTATATGAGTCAACCACCAGGATTTACTGACAATTCGTAGCCTTACTCACTCGATTCGTCTACAAAAATCTCTATATGGCCTGAAACAGAGCCCAAGGGCATGGTACAATCGACTCACGTCTACTCTTATTGATCTTGGCTTCCCTATTGTCCCATGCAGATTCGTCATTGTTTTATCGTTATGAAGATTGCTCCAGTACTTATATTTAGGCTTACATTGATGGTATTATCATTCTTTGGAAGGTCATCCAATGACATTAGCGATGTTGTATCCTGTCTCCAAAGGTTTTTTCAGTTAAAGACCTTGATCCACTTCATTACTTTTTAGGTATTGAAGTTTCTTTTGGCCGCCTTGGCTTGTGGATGTTAAGCCCCTATCCACACCGGTTGTTGCTGGCTCCAAGTTATCAAAGTTCGAAGGCACTCCTCTTTCCGATGCTACAGAATATTGATCCACCGTTGGTGCGTTGCAATATTTGACTCTAACTCATCCAAACATCCAATATGCTGTCAATCAGGTTTGCCAGTTTCAGCAGGCCCCTACTGATGTTCATTGGTCTGCTGTGACATGAATCTTGCGATATCTCAGGAGTACTTTGCTCCATGGTTTTTTTAGTCAGCCCGGCATAGATTTTGGGCATGATGTGTTTTGTGATGCAGACTAGGGTGGGTGTCCGGATGATCGTCGATTAGTCATAGGTTTTTGTGTCTTTTTCGGTGGCTCTTTGATGTCTTGGTCTTCTAAAAATCAGCCGACGGTAGCTCGCTCCAGTGGTAAAGCCGAGTATCAAGCCTTGGCTCTACCTGCTTCGGAAGTGGCCTGGTTGTTGCAACTCTTTTGTGAGTTTTAGATCTTCATCAAAGATCCTCCGACTATTTTGTGTGACAACCTCTCAGCCACGTATATTGCAGAGAACCCCATTTTTCAGGGATGGGTCAAGCACATCGAGCTGAACTATTACTTCATTCGTAAGTGAATTCAGAATCGTCTCCTCCAAGTCAAGTACATCTCCACTATGGATCAAGTTGCAGATATATTCACTAAAAGTCTTCAAAGAGGACAATTTTCTCGGTTTTTACTCAAGCTTCGTGTCATTTCAAGAACTCACAGCTTGCAGGGGAATGTCAAAGATGTTGTATCCAGATCGGATCACAATCACAAGTGTCCTGCTCAGTGAGACACTTTTCATATATAACTGATGTTGTATTTAGTCATACAATCTTTTGTAAAGATTGTTTTCTTTTGCTTAGTCTGAGTCAGATTCCTAATTCACTCGGACTCTAGCTTATATGTACATGTGATTCTCAATAATACAATCAGCGAGTTTCACCTCTTACACTGGCTCCATCAAGTTTCTTAGTGGCTACAAGAACACACCCGTTTCAGGTACAGGGGATTGGGTGGGCCCATTTTAATCCAAGTGATTCAGATGGCTCGCTTGACATTGAATCATGAGTGGAATCACCAGCATCCAACAGCTGCTCCTATAGAGATTCCAACTTCATGTGTTACTACGGTTTCAAGTGTTGAGAAACAAATCATACTCAGATCATCCAATGGATATAACATAAAAATTGTTTATTCTATATAATACAACCTTTCATTCACGGAAAAGAATAGCAGAAAAAGATTTTGTTACAATGGTAAGAAAATATGAAAAGCCATATATCGATATTCTGCATAAAAAGGTGCCCTATGATAATATTTTTGGCTACTTTGGCCCCGGTGGCAGAGTTGGATTTGTAATTTATCTGGAAAATAGACAAAACACATACCCACACTCACCAAACATGTCTATCATCATAGGGGTGGCAATGAGCCATTCAACAAGAATTCGAGTATGGCTAGTATTTGATAGATTAGATTCAGTTTTTATTGAACTTGAGTCAAGATTGAACCTAAGTGAGCACATTGATTGGACATGCCGAACTTGGCTTACAAGCCCAGCTCAATAAGATGCCATGTGTAGAAGACTTTCGAATTTCAATATTTCTACAAAGGTCTCACACTCATTTCACCTTCAATGACTGACACGCAATTTTTCTATTGTTAATTCCTTGTTAATTTCTTTTTCTTTTTCTTCCATCATAATTGCTACCATATTTAATTTAATCCACATAATCACTTTGACTTGGGCTCTGGTTCTTCTCATCAACAACCCAAGAGTGCTAAAGAAGCTCCAGGAAGAGATAGACACACAGGTGGGCAAAGAGAGGAATGTCAGCTACGAAGACATATCTAACTTCCCCTACCTTCGCTTACCATAAAAAAGGTGATGCGCCTATACCCAGCAGGGCCTCTCTCAGGCTCCTCGCGAAGCAACCGTTGAATGTGAAGTTGTGCGGGTTCCGGGTCCCCGCCGGGACACAGTTGACGTTCAACCTGTGGAAGATATAGGGGGCCCTCTGGTGATTATAAGGATTTCGAGTACATGCCTTCCATTTGGTTTAGGCAGCTGGAGGGCATGCCCCGACAACTCCTAATTTGCTCTTCAAGTCATGAATCTGCTCCTCGCACGTCTGCTTCATGCCTTTGATTTGGAGATGCCGTCTGGTGATGATCTGACCGTTATATGACTGAAGGATTGGGGTTAAGCATGCCAAAAGCCAACCCACTAGAAGTAATGTTAACCACAGGTTGCCTTCCAGTCTCGACT